>CANTUV010000002.1:31327500-32577500 GCA_947685225.1 Garcia nutans
GGCTGCGAAAACATGGTTGCGAGATGACTCCCGGTTACTGTTACAGGTCAGTAATACTATTGACAGTAGTATTTATCAATATATTGGGCATTGCGAGTTTGTTAAGGAACTTATGGAGTATCTAGAGTTTATGTTTTCTGGCAAGGATAATATCAATCATATGTATAATGTCAGTCAAGCCTTCTACCGTCCCGAAAAGGGGTCAAAGTCTCTTGCAGCTTATTTTATGGATTTTAAGAAAACTTATGAAGAACTTAATGCAGTATATCCTTTCACCCCTGACATTAAGCAACAACAAGAACAACGGGAGAAAATGGCAATTATGAGTTTTCTAGCTGGGTTGCCTCTTGAATTTGAGACAGGTAAATCTCAAATTTTATCTAGCGCCACTCTTGGCACATTGCAGGAAGTCTACACGAGATTACTTCGCACTGAGAAGACACCTTCTATACCATCTCCTCATGCTCTAGCAACTTATTCAGGCAGAGGGACAAACACTCACACTACTGAAGGTGGAGTTACTAACCGGACTTCTGGAGAAGTAGTTTGTTACTACTGTCATAAAGCTGGGCACACCAAGCGTACCTGTGAGGAATTAAGAAAGAAAAATGCTCGGCGGACACATGTAGCTAATGTTGTGACTAGCTCTCCACCTGAGACAATCACTATTCCAGCATATGAGTACGCTCAATATGCCCAGTTTAAAGCATCTCGAGCAATTCCCACCTCATCCTCCACTGAATCAGGTAACAAATGTCTTGCCACCACATCCTCCAAATGGGTACTTGACTCTGGGGCCACTGATCATATGACAGGTAATCCCACTCTTTTTTCCACTTATCATGAGCATCAACTACCCTCATTTGTTCAAGTGGCTGATGGTTCCACATCTAGTACTGCTGGATCTGGAACAATTAAACTCTCATCTTCTATTACCCTGTCCTCAGTCTTGAATATACCTAAACTTACATTCAACTTGGTTTCTGCCAATAAACTTACAAAAGACCTTCAATGTTGTATCTCATTGTTTCCTGACTATTGTATTGTGCAGGATCTTGTGACGAGGCAGATTATTGGTAAAGGACATGTATCTGGCGGCCTATATGTTCTTGATGATACTACTCCTCGCTCTCTCGCATGCTCTTCCTCTCCTTTCGAAGAACATTGCCGTCTGGGTCATCCTTCTTTATCTTCTTTGAAGAAGTTGTGTCCTCAATTTCATAATGTGTCGAATTTAGACTGTGAGTCCTGTCATTTTGCTAAGCACCATCGTAGCTCTTTGAGTCCTAGAATAAATAAGCGAACTACTAGTCCTTTTGAACTTGTTCACTCAGATGTTTGGGGACCCTGTCCTGTTGTGGCAAAGTTTGGGTTTAAGTACTTTGTTATTTTTGTGGATGATTTTTCTAGAATGACATGGATTTATTTTATGAAACATCGTTCTGAGTTGTTCTCTCACTTTACTGCTTTCTGTAATGAGATAAAGAATCAATTTCATACTTGTCCTCACACTTTAAGAAGTGACAACGCCAAAGAATATCTGTCCGAGGTATTTCAGCATTATATGGGACAAAATGGCATACTTCATCAAACATCATGTGTCGATACACCAGCTCAAAATGGAGTAGCTGAGAGGAAGAATCGACACTTATTAGAGACAGCTCGAGCGCTACTTTTTCATATGAAGGTTCCTAAATTATTTTGGGCTGATGCAGTGTCTACTGCTTGTTTTCTGATCAACCGAATGCCATCTGCAGTACTCAGTGGAGACATCCCATACAGTGTTTTATTCCCAAATAAACCTATGTTCCCCATTGAACCTAAGGTGTTTGGATGTACATGCTATGTTCGTGATGTTCGCCCTTATATCACCAAACTGGATCCCAGAGCTTTAAAGTGTGTTTTCTTGGGATACTCTAGACTTCAAAAAGGTTATCGATGTTACAGTCCTGAACTCCAAAAGTATTTGGTGTCCATTGATGTATGTTTCTCAGAAGATATGGCATTCTTTTCTCAACCTTCCCAGGTTTCGAAAGAGGGGGAGGAAGAAGATGACTGGTTAATCTATTCACCACAAAGATTGCATTCTCCTGATGCATCTCCTGCGCCTGACGCATCTCCTGCACCAGAAATTGACTTGCAGGAACCTAGCGAGCCACCTTTTAAAGTATACACGAGGGGGGAAAGGAATATTTTTCTGCAAGAGGCCAATACATGTCCTGAACCAGCTGCATTGTCATTGGATCCGACTCCAAGCACTCACGATCTTGATCTTCCCATAGCTCTCCGAAAAGGTAAGCGTCAATGTACTTATCCCATTTCAAACTTTGTGTCCTATGATCACTTGTCCTCCACATCTCGGTCTTTAATTGTTACCCTAGATTCAGCGGTGATTCCTAAAACTGTTCAAGAAGCATTGGCTCATCCAGGGTGGAAAAATGCTATGATGGAGGAAATGAATGCTCTAGATGAGAACGACACATGGGAATTAGTACATTTACCTTCAGGGAAGAAAGCTGTAGGTTGCAAGTGGGTATTCTCTGTGAAAGTTAACCCAGATGGATCAGTGGCTCGACTTAAAGCACGCCTTGTGGCAAAAGGCTATGCTCAAACGTATGGGGTTGACTACTCTGAAACCTTTTCTCCAGTAGCCAAGATGACTTCGGTTCGATTATTCATCTCTCTAGCAGCTGTTCATGATTGGCCCCTGCATCAGTTAGACATCAAGAATGCTTTTCTTCATGGTGATCTTGTAGAAGAAGTCTATATGGAGCAACCACCTGGATTTATTGCTCAAGGGAACAATGGAAAGGTATGTCACTTAAGAAAATCCTTATACGGTTTGAAACAGAGCCCTCGGGCATGGTTTGGGAAATTCAGCACCGTTGTTCAACAATTTGGCCTACTCAAAAGCACGTGTGATCATTCTGTGTTCTACAGAAAGTCAGAAGCGGGTATCATCCTTCTAGTAGTCTATGTTGATGATATTGTTATCACAGGGGATGACGGGATTGGAATCTCAGGATTGAAAGAATTCTTGCACAAACAATTTCATACAAAAGACTTGGGACTATTGAGATACTTCTTGGGAATAGAGGTAGCAAGGAGCAAGAAAGGTATTTTTCTGTCTCAGAGGAAGTATGTACTTGATATGTTGGCAGATACTGGGAAAATGGGCGCCAAGCCACGCAGCACACCAATGATCCCCAATTACTATCTTGCTAAGAGTGATGGAGAATTATTCAAGGATCCCGAGAAATACCGAAGATTGGTGGGGAAGCTCAACTATCTCACATTGACCCGGCCTGACATTGCGTTTGCTGTTAGTGTTGTAAGTCAGTTTATGGGATCACCAACAGTCAAACATTGGGAAGCTTTGGAACATATCTTGTGCTATTTAAAAGGTACTCCAGGACGCGGGATTGTCTATAAGAACCATGGACATTCAAAGGTTGAGGGATATACAGATGCGGATTGGGCTGGATCCAAGGAGGATAGGAGATCTACCACTGGATACTGTGTATTCGTGGGAGGGAATCTAGTATCATGGAGAAGCAAGAAACAAAGTGTGGTATCTCGATCTAGTGCTGAATCTGAATATAGAGCTATGGCTCAATCCACTTGTGAAATCCTATGGATTCATCATTTGTTAACCGAAGTTGGTATGACAGTTGCTCTACCAGCAAAATTATGGTGTGATAATCAGGCAGCTCTTCATATTGCTTCAAATCCAGTATATCATGAACGCACAAAGCACATAGAGATTGACTGCCACTTTGTACGTGAGAAAATTCAAACTAGAGAAATAGAAACTGGATATGTAAAGACCGAGGATCAGTTAAGTGATGTTCTTACGAAGGCTGTGAATGGAAGACGAATTGAATATCTCTGTAACAAGCTGGGCATGATCAACATCTATGCTCCAACTTGAGGGGGAGTGTTAACAGAATAATAGGAAACTGATTCATTCCTTAGTTAATGTATAGGATCCTCTTTCCTAAACTTAGTGTAATCTACTTGTATATTGTTAGTTATACAGCTGTAAGTTGACATTAGGAGAGTGTTTTTAGGAGTGATTTGTGGTGTATTAGCTGTTAGGTTAGCCTCCTTCAATTAAGGCTCTAATCTAGGAGTAGGACAACCTAAAATGTATATAAATATATGTTTCAGCTATGAATAAAATTACACAGAAATTTAATCTCTCTCTCTCTTTTCTTCACAGACACAAATCCTCAAAATCCTATACAAAAATCGGAAAAAATTGTATCGATAATCCTCATTTCCGTTAAATATTGGCCGTTTCTACACGAAACGGCCGATATTTAAAACCCTGTTGTGAGCAGTTTGTGGTTTGTTTCCCTGAGGCAACACTTTTTGCTTTTTTGTCTGAATCAATTGTGGAAACCCTGTATATCTATGTCCATTCTTTTATTTTATTTGTCGATCATGTCCATCCATTTTTTGCTTGCCTTGTGATTATGTGTGAGCAAATCATCAAATCATGCTGTACTTTAGATTACTGTTGTGCATTTCTGCTCTAAAATCCGACGTTTGATACAGAGGCAACCTTTTCTTTTCATGCCATGACCTAGCTGGGTTAAAAACTGATGGCCCTATTTTATAGTGTATGCTTTTAAGGACATAACCTGTGCTGGCAGTTGGATAAAAGTCAATGGATGTATAGTTGAAGATTTTGGAGTTCATGATGGAATCATTTTAGAGATGACTTAGTGAAGAACGAGATGAAATTATTATTGTGTTGGTGCAGTTTGTCGTGGTTGAAATAGTTTAGCAGTAACATGAGTTGAAGTTTGAAGATGACATATTTGCTAGTATTTTTTAAATTGCTTCCATCTTAATTTTTGCTGCTGAAACATATTGACAGGGAACAATTTCAAGATTACCAGATCAGGGAGCAAAATTGCAAAAGCAGATTTTGGAATTGAACTTAGAGCTCAACAAAATCAAGATGGATAAAACAACTCAGAAAGAAGTCATTGATCTCGATTATCTAACTGGGGAACTTAGAAGATTGTTGAATGTATAGATCCTCGTAATGGTTTAAGGGATTTTTGGGTCATAATTTACCATGCTGTATGCCTTTCAAACTGTAAACCATGTGCTCAACTTCTTCACTAGCATTAACTGAAAGTTGATCTATCTTCAATTTCGCCTGCTGGTTTATTAAATAACCACCCATTTTCCAAAATTAAATGTAAATTTAGTTATACATTTCTGAATTTATTCATATTTGTAGGATGATTTAAATTTTCTTTATGGCTTTTAACATATAAGGTTGGCAACGGAGTAGGGCGGGACGGGGTAGGAATGGGGGACAATTCCCATCCCTATTCCTGTTGTGACGGGGATAATTTTATCCCCATCCCTGTCCCCACGGGATGGAGAATTTGTCTTTATTGAGTTTTTATTATTTTTTGAATTAATATGCAATAATATAAAAACTAATAATTCATAATAAATTTTCAATCAATAACATAATAATATAATAATTTCATACAATAAAATTTAAAAATATAACAAGTTAAATTTTTTTTATATATGAAAATAATTAAAATAATATATAATAATTCTCTATTTTCTTCATATTTGAAAATATTAAAACTCTCAATAATTTTATTCATCAAGTATATACAATTTAACTCAACTCAAGAATATAAAATAATTAAAATAATTAATTTATCTCTTTTTCATTATCAATATTTTTATAAAATGTACAACATTCAGAATGAGTAGTCGAATAAGTAGCTAAAAAATAAATATTAAATAAGTATAAATAATAATTGATAGAGAAAAAAAGTAAATAAAACTTTTAATCACAATTGATTATATTATTTATAGTACATTTAATTTCGGCCCATGACTAATTCTAAAGCTTGAGGAAAAAGTATGTTTTGATGTGGATTTACAAACTTTCTACTTGTACTAAAAGTTTATTCTGAAGCTACAGTGGATACATGAATTGCAAAAACATCTCTAGCAATTAATTATAAAATAAGATACTTAAGCGCATTCTTCCACAAATTCAATATGTCAAAATTAATTTTTCTAGATAGCACAAGCTCCTCTAAATAATTTTCTATTTCTATTTTGACATTATCATTATTGGATTCAGAAGCAACAAACATGTCATAATTGCTCATAGTATCCACTTCATCAAAATTAGTAACCAATGAATGTGAATCCAAACAAGAAGGAGAAATATCATGCCCACTTTGTCTTAGGTTTGGATGCATATTCAACTACTAAATCAACACAGAGTCTCCGGATCCTTTTAGTTTCTTTTTTTTTTTTTGCCAATTCATCACTATAAAGTAAGCCAAAATAATAATGTATTAATTTAAGCTTATACCTAGGATCTAAAACAACCGTCGCACCCATAATGCCATGAATTTCTGACCAATATTTATCAAATTTTTCTATCATTTTTAATGTCATTACCTCAATGCATAGATTCCCATTACAAAGCTATCGATTCAAAGCTAGTTTAATCTCACAAATTTTTGGAAGATAAAGATTAGAAGTGAGATATTTGGTCCATGAAAATAACTCAATTACACTATTAGATAACTTTAATCTCTTACAAATTTCTTTTCCCAATCTTCTTCTGATGGAAGAGATTTTTAAAGAGGCTCCCATTGTTTCAAGCGAGCAAAAATATTTTTATAACCAATAGCAACACTTAGCATTGCATATGTAGAGTTCGACCTTGTCTTACAAACTAAAATTATTTTTTTAGCATGATAAATTTTCAATTGCTTAACTACTTGCTCAAATCTCTCATGCCTTTTAGGAGTAGGTACCCAAAATGCAACACTGTTATGCACTTTTTTAATACCATCTCCTATAACATCTAAACCATCTTTAATAATTAAATTCAAAATATGAACACAACACCTCATATGTAACAGTGACCCATCTAACCAACGTGGTGTCCTAGATAATTTGCTCAAAATCAAGTTAGTTAATGCATCATTAATTGAACAATTATCTAATGCCAAAGTAGATAAATTGTGATCAAGATTTCAATTCATCAACATCAGTAGAATTGTTTACCATTTCTATCATATTTTTTTTTATATATATGCAAAAAATTATCAAAGGAACTGTCTCAAAACTACAACATGAGTATCGTGTACGAAGTTCAAAGATCTTTTAATTGTCATAAAATTTTCAGCATATGATCAGTTTGGGCATTCTAATATTCCATTAGCAACATATATATATATATATATTGGTATCAGAGCCATCTTCTTTTAGGGGTGGTAGTAGATAGATATAGAACTGTTTACATAGTTAAATTTTTGACTTTTAGATCTAGAAGTGGACTTAGTGTTGTCTAGGTATTGAATATGCAGTAAGACCCGTGTTTGCCGACGGACAGGCGTTTAGGGCAGTAAGTCAGTGGTCGCTACCAAAACCAACATTAATAAACTTTAAAAATCTAATTTTCAAAAATTTAAAAATGGAACCATTTCTATGTAAATCTACTAGTACAACTAAATCAGATAGTTCTGAGTCATCAGAAGTTAAAAGGATAGTTAACAGAAATGAAGTAATTTTAGAAGATTTTAATAAAGCAATTGATAATTGGGTAATACCAAAGATAGATAAAGAACAGATTTATAAAATACCAAAATTAAACATATTTAAAAATGATTATATAATTAAAGTTGAAGAAAGAGATGTACAGTTAAGTAAACCCTTTGAGAAAATAACTTTACTTTCTGCAGAGTCAATAAAGCATCATAAAAATAAAAAATATAAATACATACATATAGGATTAGTACAAATAGGTATAAAACCTTTAACTAGAGAAGGATTAAATACTAGTATACTGGCTGTGGTCAGAGATGCTAGGTTTGTAAATTTTAATGACTCACTATTAGGAACTATAGAAACCAGTCTGAGTAGTGGTCCAATTTCATTTGATTGCTTCCCATATATAACAATTTCATTAAATGATCCAAATATATTAAAAAGTGTAGTTTTAGAAATAAAAACACATAATTATAAAATACTTGAAGGATCTATTCCTGTAGCATTAATGTATAAAATAAATTATAAAGCTATGGTATCTGCTTTTGCTACGAAATATATAATGCAACCTAAATTAGGAGAAACTAAATTTTTACAGACAGACTTAAGTAAAGCTAACACAGTAATTCCTAAGACTATTCAATGGAAAGATATTAGTCTCCCTGATAAATGGGTTTTAGAGGATGTTGTTCCTCTTCCTGAACCAAAGACTATAGTTAAGCCCAATATAGAACTCAGTAAAATTGAACAATATGAAGACGGCAAGGTAAAATTAAAATTCAGTAGACATAGTGTAAGCAGTAGGTATTCAGACTATTCCTCCTCTGTATCAACAGTAGATATAGGTAGAGCCTCACAGTTACCTTCAGTAATATATGCTTCATATAAAGAAAATGAACCTAAACCCATATTGCAAACAGTAGTAAAGCCTAGGTATTCTACATCAGATATACCTGAATCTAGTAATAAATTAAAATGTGTAGATTATAGTACAACAGTACCACATTTTTATTATAATCCAACAGGAATAATGAACCCTTTGGAACCAAACCCTAATTGTAATCAACCTCAAAATATAGAATACTCACCTTCTCCACCTATGTCACCTACAGCCTCCTTTATGACAGGTAATGTAGAAAGCATGGATAGAGAATTAAATGTAATTAATAAAGAATTTACTTTTAATTATGATAAATTAAATAAAGAATTAACAGCTATTAAAAATAAAGATAAACTAGAAAATGTAATAAAAAAAGGTAAAAGATTTTGAATCAGTTAAAGAAGAATATATTGACTTTAAAAAACATTATGAAGTTAATATGAAATTCTTTGATTGGTTTAAAAGAATTTATAGAGGAAAACTTAAAGCAAAAAAATTAATAAATCCAGTAACCATTAGAAATAAAAATACAGAATGGAAAGTAAAAGATAAAATTATACAAAGTGAACATCCACCTAAAGCATCAAGTGTATTCTTACATAGAGATAAAGAAATAAACATAGCACCATTTAAAATAATTTCTGAAGATGACCCTAATAGGAAAATATTAGAACAAAATAATTATAGTAATGCACATCTAATAAGTATAGGGCAACAGTTAAACATAATAGAAGACACTATTACAGAAAGTAAGATAGTAAAAATTGAAAAAGAAGTAAAAGATAAAAAACTTAAATCTCATGTTTTTAAACATTTTGAAGTTTCTAAAACAGGACAAAAGGAAGTAAAATCTAAAGATTCAGATTTTGTTAAAGCAATTAAAGAATAATTAAGTAAACTTGACTCTTCTTCTGGGTCGAAACAGGTAGTTCAAGAAACACCTCAATCTAAAGCTTCTAAAACTATAAGTATAGTCACCCAAGAACAGGAATCAAAATCAGTTGAGGATTCTCAGCCTGAATCTGAAGATATTGAAACCTTTAGTAAAGCCTTAGAACCACAAATAAATCGAATAACATATAGTCAGTCTATAGTACCTAGAATGTCTGCCCTAGACTTAGGTATAACAGATAGACCAAATATCCTATCACAATATAAATATAATGCCTCTTCTGCCTATGAATGGAACATTGATAGTCTATCAGAATACAATATTCTGAGTCTTCTTCAACAGATGACAATGGCTGCCAATGCCTATAGAACCCAAACAGGGACTTCAGATAGAACTATAGCTGAACTCCTTATAGCTGGCTTTACAGGTCAACTTAAAGGTTGGTGGGATAATCATCTCACTGATGAACAACATTTAGAAATTTTAAATGCCATAAAAACTTATGAAGATGGAATACCTATATTAGATGAGCTTGGTGATACTATTCAAGATGCTGTGGCAACACTAATCTTGACTATATCACTTCATTTTATAGGTGATCCTACTCATTTAAAAGATAAAAATGCAGAATTACTAAGTAACCTTAGATGTAAGAAACTTAGTGATTTTCAATTTTATAAAACAACTTTCCTAACTAGGATAATGCTTAGAGAAGATTCTAATCAGGCTTTCTGGAAAGAAAAATTTCTAGCAGGATTACCCTTCTTCTTAGGAGAAAAAGTTAGGAACCATATAAAACAGGAATTTGGAAACCCTATTCCTTATGACCTATTGACCTATGGACAACTGTTTAGTATAGTTCAAAAGGAAGGATTAAAACTTTGTCAAGATATAAAACTTCAAAAATCATTAAAATATGAAATGAGAAAGACTAAACAAGAATTAGGTTCTTTCTGTAAACAATTTGATTATAGCATAACACAGAAACATAAAGATTGTAATGGACAATGTTCTACTACAAGAAAATATAAAAAACTTTATAAAAAATATCACAAAAAGAACTACAAGAAAAAGATTGATAAAGATGATTATTATAAAAAACAGAAACCTTATAAGCCTTACAAATATAGAAAATCTAGTAGAAAACCATGTAAATAAAAAGATAAAAAATTTACATCATATAAAGATTTGACATGTTATAAATGTGGAAGGAAAGACCACACATCAAGATTTTGTAAATTTGATAAAAATTACAAGAATTAAATTTAGAAGAATCTGTATTAAACAAAATTTATGAATTATACTTAGATTATTCAGATTCTGAAGAATATTCAGATTCTGAAGAAATAAATCAGATAAATGATATAGGATCAGAATCAAGTTCTGAATATAGTAGTAAATCATTAAATGTATTAACTAAAGAACAAGAGTCTATATTAGAAGCAATAAAATATATAAGTGATCCTAAAATTCAGGAAAAAATGCTAAATAAAATATTAGAAAATGATAAACCTAAAAATTCAATGTTACCTAGCACTAGTAAACAAATATATGATTTGACTACAATATTAAATAAAAATAAAACAGTAAAAAATAAACCAACCATAAATGATTTACAAAAGGAAATTAAAGAAATTAAATTAGAATTAAAAGAACTAAAAAATAAACAAGAACAAGATTCACAGATAATAAAATCTTTAATGAACTCAACTTCTTCTGATGAAGAAGCTGAAGAAGATATTGAACAAATAAATGATAAAGAAACTGATAATGAAATTAGTTTAATTAGTAAAGATAAAATTCCTGATAATTTAATTTTTATGTTGCATGAAATAACATCTAGAAAATATTTAATAAAAATAAAATTAAAATTTTCAGATAATTATAATATAGAAACTATAGCATTATTTGATACATGAGCTGATTTAAACTGCATTAAACCTAGTTTAGTACCAAAAAGATTTTGACAACAAACTAATAAAAGTTTATCTGCAGCAAATAAATCTAAACTAAATATACTTGGTAAAGCAGAAGCATCAATTATAGATAAAAATTTAGAAATAAAGAATATATTTATTTTAACTAACATTCATCATATGATAATCTTAGGAACACCATTTATGAATTTGATAACACCTTATTCAGTAAATGATGATAGTATAAGTTTTAAAATTAGAAAACAAAAGATAATTTTTCCATTTTTAGAAAAACCTAAAAAGAGGAATTTAAATCTTTTAAAGGCTCATTCAATAAATGAATTACAAATAAATGCTCTTATAAAAGCAAAGTCTGAATAACTTTGTAATTTAAAAAATAATTATCATTTACAAAAAATAAATGAACAGTTAAATAATAAATTTACACAAGATAAAATTAGTAAGTTAAAATCACAAATAGAAAAAGATTTGTGTGCTGATATTCCAAATGCATTCTGGAATAGAAAGCAACATATGGTTGATTTACCTTATGAAGTAGGCTTTGATGAAAAGTCTATTACAACTAAAGCTAGGCCCATTCAGATGGCGCCTGATTTAATTGAATTTTGTAAAAAAGAAATAAATGATTTAGAAAATAAAGGAGTAATAACTAAATCTAGAAGCCCTTGGTCTTGTGCTGCATTCTATGTAAACAAGGCCTCTGAAATAGAAAGAGGAGCACCTAGATTAGTAATAAATTATAAACCTTTAAATAAAGCTTTAAAATGGATTAGGTACTCTATTCCAAGTAAAAAAGATTTATTAGGAAGATTATATAAAGCAAATATTTTTAGTAAATTTGATATGAAATCTGGTTTTTGGCAAATTCAGATTAACCCTAAAGATAGGTATAAGACTGCATTCACTGTTCTATTTGGACAGTATGAATGGAATGTTTATGCCTTTTGGTTTAAAGAATGCACCCTCTGAATTTCAGAGAGTGATGAATGATATTTTTAACC
The DNA here is from genome assembly GCA_947685225.1 of Garcia nutans. Classification (NCBI taxonomy): domain Eukaryota; kingdom Viridiplantae; phylum Streptophyta; class Magnoliopsida; order Malpighiales; family Euphorbiaceae; genus Garcia; species Garcia nutans. Next base: position 31,339,768 of record CANTUV010000002.1, read on the forward strand.
CTTACACTAAATTTTGTATTGTTTATATTGATGATGTTTTAATATATTCAACAACTATAGAAGAACATTTTAAACACTTAAAAACATTTTTTATGGTAATAAAACACAATGGATTAGTATTAAGTAAAACGAAGATGTCTCTGTTTCAAACTAAGATTAGGTTCTTAGGACATTATATAGAACAGGGAATTATAGAACCTATAGAGAGAAACTTAGCTTTTGGAGATAAGTTTCCTGATCAAATAGTTAATAAAGCCCAGTTACAAAGATTTTTAGGTTGTCTGAATTATGTTATAGAATTCTTTCCCAACCTAAATAGAACTATTAAACCTCTGCATGATAGATTAAAGAAAAATTCAGGTCCATGGACTGAGGTCCATTCTGGTATAGTTAGACAAGTTAAAGACTTAGTTAAAACTATCCCTTGTTTGCATATAGCTGATCTCTTAGCCTCCGAGATAGTAGAGACTGATGCATCAGATATAGGTTTTGGTGGGATTTTAAAACAAGTTAAAGAGGGTAGAGAAGCCATAGTCCAATTCTATTCAGGACATTGGAGTCCAACCCAATTAAATTATTCTACTATAAAGAAAGAAATTTTGAGTATTGTTTTATGCATTTCAAAATTTCAATATGATTTATTAAATCAAAAATTTCTATTGAGAATTGATTGTAAAAGTGCAAAAGATGTTTTGCAAAAAGATGTTAAAAACCTTGCCTCAAAACAAATTTTTGCTAGATGGCAAGCTATTTTAAATATTTTTGATTTTGATATTGAGTTTATTAAAGGAGAAAACAATAGTTTACCTGATTTCCTTACTCGTGAATTCCTTCTCAGGAATCATGGGGAGAAAAAAGAAAACATCCAATAAAGAAAAGGAAACCCTAAAGGATGATTCTCCTAAAGCTCTATCTGATCATTCAGATAGTATTGCAAACCCTAAACCTATAAAGTCTTGGGCTGATGCTGTCCAAGCAGAAGATGATAAAGCCAAGCTGGATCTTTGGGTCTCTCAGTTGGCCCAATCCCCTGAGGTCCTTAAAGCTCTTTCAAATATGGGCTTCCCGCCTTCTGAAGCCCCATGTATGAATTCTTTAATCCCTTTTAAAACAGAGTTAGGTCAATCTTCAAAAACCCTAACTCAAAATGTTTCTAAAAATGAGTTGAATGTTTCAAACTCTTCAACTCAAATTGTTTCTTCAAATTTTCCTTTAAAGTCAAAAACCTTTTAGCACAATAAAAATCTTTGGTCTACAGAATTAATCACTGATTTTGGTACTGCTCAGCAGAACCCATGGTATATAATTGATTCTGTTTACCCTAAAGGATGGTTTTTTAAACCAAAAGAATTTTCAAAACCTCAAGAATATTATCTACATATTCTTGTGGATTCAGGTTCTTTGTTTTTAAAGCACAATTATAGTCAGCAAGATAAGGCTGTCATAGCCTATTCTTCTTTCAAAATAAAGAAAATTCTCCATCCTTCTGAATGGGGAAGACCTTTGCACATCCCGGTGCAATTTAAAACCCTTTCTTCTTTATCATGTTGTTCCTCATATAACTATTGGGACTATATAGAAGCCTGGACTAAAGCCCTGTTTTTCCAAAACCCTGGTAAAACACATTCCTGGCTCATCTATTGTGAGACCAATATAAAGATAAACAATCTCCCATCCTGGTTTGTTGACTGGTGGTATTTCTGTGGTAATGAAGACCGTTGTCTCCCACAAGAGGTACAGTTAGCTTACCAGCATTATAAAGCTCACTTAAACCCTAATCCTTATGAGAAGAATTTTCCTCCTCTTATTCTCTTTAGTTTGACTTTCAATATACCTTGGGTATATCAATGGTACTTTGAATCATCTATTATTCTAGGTACCAATATCTCTGTTGTATTAAGGAAGTCTAAAGTCAAGTGGTGGACTGCCTTTCTCAATTCTACCACTGAGGAGACTGTTAAAGCATGGCTCCTGAAGAGAAACCACAATGGTCTTGACCCAAGGCTATCTATCTCTTTTGGAGCTCAAAGAGCCCAGAATATTGCCCTTCTTGCAGCTGCCAAGACTGCAGAAGAATATAAAGCCTTAATGGAACAGATGGTTGGATCTCTTCCCTCAACATCTGAGCCCATTAAGCCCAGTAGAACCTACTATGCTGGATCTTCAACTAAAGTCCATTCTAAAGTTTCTAAAGCCTCATCCAGAAGAAGAAAATCTCCTTCCTCTTCTTCGGATTCCTCCTCATCATCCATGACATCATCTTCCACCGAGACATCTGACTCGGATTACTGTCCCAGTAATGAGGATGATTGCTATGGTATATTGTCCCCCATTAAAATAAAAAGTAAAGAAAAAGTAAAAAGAAAAGAATAAAGAAAAAGAAAAGAAAAAAGAAAAGGAGAAAAAAGAGAAAAAAGAAAAAGAAAAAGAAAAGAAAAGAAAAAGAAAAGAAAAATAAAGAAAAGAAAAATAAAAATAAAATTGAGTCAGAAGTTGAATCTGACTCAGATTCGTCTGATTAAAGGCAGGAGAAACTTTATTTCTCCACTCAGGTCTCTAAAGTCAATAAAGACGGTGCCCACTGACAAAATACTGTTCATCAACAGTATTCACCAGAGGAAAACCAACAGTAAAGTCAGAAGAACTGTTCATCCACAGTTCCCCACAGTAAAAGTAAACAGTACCCCAGACAAGGTACTATTCATCTACAGTTTCAGCCGCGTGAAGGTACAGTAAAAGCAAATAGTAATGACAAGTTACTATTCCTCTACAGTGCCAAAGCATGTGACAAGAACAGTGGAATTTTAAAGCCTCTGTCTATATAATGAAGCTCATTCTGAAGGTAAAGAGGATCCGAAACACTTCTCTCTCAACACAGAAGACATTCAAGAACCTCTTAGCCTAGTTTTAGCTTCTTCCTTCCCTTTCTCCTTTCATTTACTATTTCTCCAGTTCTGTACTCCACACCTATTGATCTCCTTGTATAAGGTAGTCTTAGTTTATAACTTATAATTTATATTTTATTTTAAATTTAAAAGTCTTATTCTGTAATTTTATTTCAATTAAATAAATTTATATTTTATATTTATCTCATCTCTCATTTCATTATAAGTATGCTCTGTTTTAGTTCTTGCAAGCAAAAAACGAGCAAGTTGAGCTTGATCTGGAACTAAAGCATCAGAAATTATATTTGCACTACTTACAGACTGAAAAGGACCTCTACATTCTATCCTTTTTCTGTCTTTCTTCTCTCTTTATTCTACGCTGTATACTTATACGGGATCTGTATATTTATACCACATATAGTATAATTAGGTATACTAAAACAAATAGACTTAAGAGTGTGTTTTGATAAACTTAAAATATTTTAGACTTAAGATACAAATTTAATTAAAAATTTAATTGTAATCTTTAAAGTGGTATATAAGGCTGGAAACCTAAATATAAATTGGAGCAACGTCAGACTTGCACTTGTCTGAAGCTCTCCTTTGCACCAGGTATGAAACAACGCCGCCGTACCATTTAAAAGAGATTATAATTATTCTTTATATGTTTTTAATATATGCTTTTGAATTATTTCTTTATTTTAATATAGTCTTTTACATTCTGTTTCTTATTTATGTTTCTTATTTATTGTTTATATATCTATATTATGTTGCCTAACAGTTTATTGTTTTATTATTCCTTTTAAAATTATTTTACCCCTCTGTCAAAGATCCTTAAGTTTTGCTGGTATATATATATATATATATACTACTTTGTTCTTATTAATTGATCTTCAAAATTGATGTGAATTATCTGCAATTAAACCACGTGATATGTTTTTCTTTCAGTGATTCATCTATAGTCAGCCTACTTGAGAAATTCAAATGGATAAATACTATATCTCATCCTCATCATCTATATATTTTAAATCACATTCAATACTATATGCTCATCAAAATTAAAAAATAAGAAAAATTCAAATTATCTCTATAATTGAATGCAGATTTCTTCTTCTCTCAATATAAAAATAGAAAGCCCATTTCCACAATTAAGAACTGAAACAAAAAATAGACATACCTAGGAACCAAATTTGAAGAAATGGATAACTTGAAGAAAGGTGGTGGTGGAGAGGCTAAAATGTTGGGCTAATGATTCATTATACTATAACCGATATTGATATGACATATGATTCATTGTATGAGTCATTCAAATATAAAACGTGGTATTGCAAGTGAAAATGATCATAGTATATCTTACATATTTAATATGATATTTTTATTTTTTGGTAAACAAATATATAATCTTTGAAATATTGGCAAATAAATATATAAATATTTTAATTATTAATTATTAATTTTCTTAAAAAAATAAAAACTCATGATTCAAGAAAAAATATTTTTTTTAATTTTCATAAATTATGACTTAAAAAATAATTAAAAATTTTTAAAAATTAAAATAGACATCAAAATCTATAATATGAAAATTGTTGTTACTCGATTGCAAAGCTATATGTTAAAAAGGGTAAATTTGATGATGATTAACAAAATTTACACTTGGTTTTTGATATAAATTTACTTCTTCATTTTCCCTAGTTTTTAATACTTATTCTATTTCGAAAGTCATTTTTCAATATCCGATAATTATAATATTGTCATGACACTAAAAAAATATGACATTTGATCAAAGAAAATATATTATATTATATCAGATTAATTTAGAAAAAAATCACTAATTTAACAAGTAAATAATTTATATCCAAATGAAATGAGATAAGTATATATAACTATTTAAAGAGTTTATTTAAGTCATACTTTAAGAAAAATTAAAAATTCATTAATTTTATTGATTTTAATGTCTTTAATTTTTTTAAAAAAACTTTAATTCTTTTTAAGTCATAGTTTAAGAAATTAAAAAAAAAACTTTTCTCAAATCAGGATATTTTAAGAACAAAACAAAATAAAATAGAATTTAACAAAAAAAAAGGCATTTCTCCATTTGCTAAAAAAATAAAAAGATTAAGTATCTGTTTGATAAAACAATGAAAAATGTTAAATATGCAAAATAAATTAAAGGTCATTTTGACGTGCGATGTTATATTTTTTATTTGTATGACTCATACTAAGAAACCATTTTTATATTAGCATCTATTATAGTGCAATTAACGAATATATCAAATTGTTATATTTTTTATTTGTCGTAACATACTTTTAAAATATAAAAAATAATTAAAATATGAGGGTGTAACTAAATATGTCAGTTGAGTGATACATAGTATATACACTAGATATGTATGATATATATTTAATATATATATTTTTACTAAAATACAAAGTTAAGTAAAAAAGTTAAAAGTTAAAAGTTAAATAATAATAATAATAATAATAATAATAATAATAATAATAATAATAATAATAATAATAATAATAATATAAAAAAGGGTGAAAGAAGGTTAAAATTGATTATGGATAAGAAGAATATAAAAAAATCTTAATATTTAATTAATTAACTAATTATTTAATAATTATATATGTATGGTTGGAAATTAAAGAAAAAATGATATTTAATTATTTAATATAAAATGGATAAGGATGAAAAAATAAAATAGAAAATATCTTAATATTTAATTAATTTATCAATAATATATATATATATATATAAATGGAAATGAAGAAGAAAAAAAAGAAAGTTTTCATCTTCTCCTGCTTCTCTTGGAGGCCGAAATATTGAGAAAGGAAGAGGGTTTGCATCATTTTAAACATCATTTCACAAGAATTTCCAAGAAGTCAAGGTAGTTTTAAAGATTAAACAAAAATTAGTTAAGTATTCTTCAATTTGAGTAAGTTTTTCTTTAAAATTAAGATTATATAAAATTTAGATTTTTGATGGAGGAGGTTATAATTGTTGAAATGAATTATTTTGAAATTATTACGATAAGTATATGTTGATTTAATGGTTAGATGGTAAAAGTAAGCTTGTTTTTGGTGAAATTAGGGTTTATGAAAATATTGAAACTTCATGTTTTGATGGGATTTTGTTGAAATTAGTATAATTGAAGATTTTATGAATAATTTTAGTTAAAATATGTTTTTAATTAAAGAATTTTACTTTATGTTTTTAATTGAAGAATTTTACTTGTTGTTTGGATTAGGAGTATTTAGACCAAAGTAGTCCAAGTGCAGGAGCTTAGAGTTTCTTGAAAGTAAAGCTTGAAAAGTGATTTTGGAGTAAAAAAAGGTTTGTACATACTTTGATAGCATTTACTTAAAATCTCCATGTTTGACATAATCTATATTGGTACTTTTAAAGAATATTATTTTTTTTGAATGAAATTATTTACTAATTCTATTGTTGTATCAAAGTGTGATTAAAGTATTGTTTTGAACTTTAAGATCAGTACTTTAAGATGATTGAAAATATTTAAAAGAGGCATATTATTATAATTTTTTTTATTATTGTGAAAATAATGTGAAGTGTGAAAGTGGAAGAGGAATGTACATTGTGAAATATTTATGGAATATGGTGAGATGTGAAAATGATCATAAAATGAGTTGATCACGTGAAATATATGGAAACTATGGAAAAAAATGAAATGAAATGAGAATATGATTGATAATATGACTTTATGTGTTTGTTTGCCCAATACAATTACTTGTTTCAGAATATTAATTTTGGTAATGTCGAGTTGGCATGCCGATGATATTTAATTATGCCTTCAGACGAGACACACTGGTGTCGGACACTAGAATGTCGAGGAGGTAGTGTTCAGATAGTATTACATGACATTTGACCTTCAGTATCAATAGGATGTGGCCTTCGTACGATATTATACGACATTTGACCTCTGGTGTCAATAGAAGGCGGCTTTTGTGTGATATATTTAAAGTTTTGCCCTCGATGTCAAAAGGGGATGGCCTTCAGATACTATATATGACACTCAGATCCCCGGTGTCGCGATAGAACAAATCAATTTTTATGAAATTTGATTATTATGTAGGAAATTATTGAGTCCAATGTGTGTGATTGTGATATGTTTATATAATTCATGAGTTTATGGATGTTAATGAATGATGCATTCTTTATTTTGACAAATACATTCTATACTAGTTTAATGTGTATTGTTGTGTTGTGTTTATAAAGTTAGAATATATGAATTTTAAGTAGTAAAAGTGATATATTGTTCAGTGCGTGTTGATGAGATATGTTTCTGAAAATTATGAGATTATAAATATTGATTGAGTATTTCATTGTAGTTGGAATTAAAGGCATAATATGCCAATGTAATATGTTTATTTGATGTATAATACTATGGTTTGCTTATACATTCAAAGATGAATACATTTTTGTAAAAGCTATAAGATACATCATATAAAGAGATTGTAGCTTTTACATTGTGATTTAAGCATAATATGCCAATGTAATATGTTTATATGATGTATATTTTACATGTATTATCGTTTAGTCTTTATACTATGGTTTGCTTATACATTCAAAGACAAATACATTTTTTTGAATAAATAAAGGAATGATTGATTTAAACATATTATGTTATCAAAGTATGTACCACTAAGTTATTAGCTTAACGCCTTTATATATAGTTGCGTAGGTGATAGAGAAAAGAAAGGAAGCTTTGATATACTTGAGCGTGAATAGATTTAAAATTGATATTGAAGTTAGAGAGGCATGAAACGAGACCCATTTATTAGTGCTATGCTGCAATGCATGTACAATTTGCTCCTATGTATTTTGGAATCGATACATTTTGATTAATATGTAAATATGTGTTTTGGTTACAAGATTTTATAATGCTAAGTAATATATAAACTGATCATTATTCATATGTTATAAATTTGATTGTGAACTAAACGTTTTGGCTAAAAAAAATGGAGAAAAAGGTGGAATTTGTGAAAGTTTGAATTTTGAGAGTATTATTTTACACATGTTGGGTTATTTTTAATTTTGAAAATTATTGAAATTATAAATAAAACTCTGGCAAAATTTTTTCATATATTTTTATACGAAATTGATCAAAATATTATTTTATTTATTTTTATTTGAAAGCTTATTATATTTATATAACTATTATATTACAATTTTAAAATTATATTTATTTTTCGCATGATATGAGAGTAATTTTTCAGATAACTATTGTAATATTCTTATATTTTATATATGTATTTTACGTACACATAATATATGTAGTATATATATATGGTATAAGGGTGTTACATATATATTATCAAAAATAAAAAATAATATTAAATATATAAAATACACTAATGATCATGTATTATTATGTATTTAAGACTTTTATTTATTTATGAGATTTTATGACATTGTACTCATATTTTGGCTGAGCTAAGGCTTTTGGAAATACGTGAAGTTCAATTAAAAGGAATTTGTTTGGTTTTTGAGCTAAGTACGTTTTTTTAATGTTTCATAATTTTTCTAAATTTTATTTTGGGAAAATTGCACGAAATGCCGCATTTACACTTTACAATTTCAAATATACGGTGCAAATTTTTTTCTTTTGTTTTTACTGTACCGCATATATTTTTTTCATTTTAACATTATTTTTTTCAATTTTTGTATTTTTTTGTATTTTTTTGTATTTTTATTTTTATTTTTAATATTTATTTATATTTTTTGTTCATAAATAATGTTTTATAATTATATTTTTATTTTACATATAAAAAATAAATATATGCATAACATATATATTATATATATAATACACATAAAATAAACAGTAACATATCTGCAACATATACATAATATATCTATAATATATATATTATAATTAATCAATATATAAAAGCTATAAGATACATATTTATAAAATATATATTATAACTAAGCAACATATAGAGATTGTACAATATATAAAGACTAAAAGATAATATATGCATAATATATATATGACATATCTGCAATGTATACACAATATATCTAAAACATATAAAATTATGTTACAAAATGATATTCTTAAGATTTGTTTTGAATTTTTTATAAAATTATATTATTTTCTCTTAAAATATATTATTTTACAAAATAATATTTAGAATAAATTTAATTTTTATATATTTTTAAAAAATTTTATAACATATACATAATATACCTATAATATATATGAATCATAAAAGTATAATAATATACAATATTTTTGTAATTTTATAAAATATTTAGGTACTTTTGAAAATTTTTTATATTAACGGTATTTTTTAAAAAAATTTTTATTCTGTAGGTAGTTTTATGAAAAGCCCTTTTATTTTTAATTATCTTTTAAATAAAAAATTAGAAAATTGAAAAGTAGTTTATATTCTTGTTTTTCAATTTTTATTTAATACATTTTTATAATATTTAAATATTTTTCTTTTTAAATATTTTTATGTAAAAATATAATTATATAAAAAATTTCATAATCTAAGAGTTACATATATATTTTTTTAATTTAAAAATAAAATCATGATAAAATAAAAATTTTAAATTATTATAAAATTAGCCAAAAAATATTTTCAGATTTCAAAGTATAGCATAAGTAAATAAAAGGGATTCTTACAAAATTATCTATAAAACTATTTTTTTAAAAAATATTATTGATCTAAAAATTTTTTAAAAATACCTAACAAATTATAAAATTATAAAAATACTATACACCATTATTTTTTTTTAAACAGAAGAAAGCGTAATTGTTTAATTTAAAAACCAGCACCAGCGATGGACGACTGGATACATGGAAGTTAAATCAAACAACCCGCTGTTTTATTAAAATAATCAAATTATTGATAGCGTATATAAGGGCCCATACAATCAGAAAGCAAAACGCTTCTTAAAAATCTTGACAAAGAAATAAATGAATGAAACAAACAGTTAGCATTGTGCAAGCGAGCATATAGGGAAAAATAATTGGCGGGCTGATTTCCTTCTCGGTAGATGTGATGAAGTGAGAATGAAGAGGCTATGAAGATTTCTTTTTTTTTTCCAAGAAGCGAAGCAGGATGAACAGGTTGGGAGGAAGAGAGGATATCCACTAGTGCTTTAGAATCGGTTTCCATCTGGAGATTTGTAAACCCAGCAGTCATGCACCATCGAATAGCCATTTGAAGAGCAAGGGCTTCCGCATTAAGAGCATCAGGAGCTTGAAATACAAAGGACATACCGTGAAGAAATTGACCGGTGTGAGATCGGAGAACTGCTCATCCCGAAGACATATTTGTAGTGAATGAAGCATCTATGTTCAACTTAATAAAGTTGGGAGGCGGCTTTAACCAACGAACCAGCCTTGGTCTTAGACAACCTTTGCCAAATCCTACTGGAAGAAAGCTCTCGAATTCAGACACAGGTTTAGCAAACTTTGCTTTAGAGTTATCAATGACCCAACTAAGAATGGCAGAGCAGATATAATTATAGAGTTGAGGGAAATTGTAATATCCTCATTTATGCCCTAGAAGTTTTGCTTGTTGTTGTTGTTGTTGTTGTTCTTGTATTGTTGGTCTAAATTGAGAAAAGAAAAGTATAAGTGTTTTGGGAAAGAATTTAGGGTTTAGAGACAAGTTTATATGTTGTGTATATTGTGATATATATAACATATACATTAGTCAAAAGAGTTGGTCAAGGCAAGAGGAGATATTTTTTTAGGGCATGTGAAATTACTAAAATGGGCAAGAGATAACAAAGAGAATTAAGATATGTATGAGGGCATTATAGTAATTTTCCTTTGGATGGGTATTTAATGAAGTTTGACTTTGTGATTCTTGATCATTTTCTCTTCCTCTTGATGGTAGTGGCCGGCTCTCCATTAGCAAAAGGGAAGGAGAAGTGTTCTTGATAGTAAGATCAAGATTGAAGGGAGAATTGAAGAATCAAGTTGAAGATTTGTGGAATTTCTTTACTTTAGGTAAGTAATTTCTTGTTTTCTTTTATTAATTTGGAAATTGTGGTTAAGGTGTATTGAGAATTGTTGAGATGATGATTTAGTGTGTTGATGTGTGTTTATAAGTGTTAGAGTTGATTGTAAGTTAAAAATTGGAGGTTGTGTTGGTTTGGTTGTGATTATGGAAAAATAAGTGAAGATTGATAGTGGAAAATCAAGAGTAGAGTTTGAGTTAGGGTTTTGAGATAGTGTTTGTTTAATTGTGATATTAAGGTGTTTTAAAGTGATTATTGTAATGAATATGTATTGAGAACATTGATGATGTTCATTTGAAGCATGTGGTATGATGTATATTGAGTTTTAATGCATTTGGAAGAGAGTTGGTTAGAATTAGGGTTTTGATTTTGGGAGACACGGCCAAAGGCCATGTGAGACACGGCCAAGTCATATGATTTTGGACGTGTTGGATTAATTTTTGGGTGACACAGCCGTGTTCCCAAGCCGTGTGAGCTACTGTGAGTTTTGGTTGAAGAGACACGGCCGTGTCCCTAAGCCGTGTTTGCTACTGCCAAAGTTGAATTGAGAGACACGGCCACAAGCTTGGCCGTGTCCCTCATGTGTGCTGCCCGTGTCCATCAAATGAGTTGGTTAGGGTTTTGTTTCTTTGTTCTTTTTGCATTGTTTTGGTTCTTCAAAGGTGGGTTGGTTCTTAAACCTAACCCTAAAACACTTTAAACACACTTGAATCAATGAATGAACTAATCAAATGTATATGGAAGATCCTAAAGCTATGAATCATATAAGTTGTTCTTTGCCCTAATTGCATTGTTGAGATTTAAACAAGGTTATGTTATGCATTGTGGAAGGTATTGTATTTTATGAGTAATGTACCTTGAAATGTTGTATCAAAGATGAAATGATAATTCAAATAAGATATGATATGAGACAATGCCATTGTGTTTGGCTATGATGAATGATGCTATATGATGATAATATTGAGAGAATGAAGGCATGTTTGCCTAAATGTTGATGAGAATTGAGAATGGAAATGATAATTGATATGTAAATGAATTGTGTGGCTAATGTGTTATTCCATTTTCAGAGTATGTTATTGGTGGCATGCCTAATGATAGTAACAATCTCTTGAAGTTAGGTTGGATTGAATCCTTGAAGCCTAATTGAGATGTTACCACCCTTGAAGCTAGGTTGGGTTAGTTCTTGAAGCCAAGTTGGGTAGAAGCTTAGCATGCTTTGCTCCCCTTGAAGCTTGGTTGAACTTAATCCTTGAAGCCTAGTTGGGTCTATGATATTGATATTGATAAATGTGATGATAGAACCAAAACATTAACTCTGAAAATTGAATGGCATATTAGTGTGTCTTGGGCCCATGCTTGTCTATGGTTAATGTGAGTCATGAATGATGTTTGTGTTGCTTTGTATTGATGATTAAATGAATACTAATGAGGTATATGAAAAGATAATAAAATGTGATATGTAATGTGAAAGTATATTGTTAATTTTGCATATATGATGTTACATATATATTATGGTTTGAGAAATGACATTGCATTGCACGAAGTCATATCATTAGCATGATTATCTTACTAAGCCCTTGGCTTAGCGCGATAGTGTTTAATCGCGCAGGTGATAGAACTGTTAGAATCGAACCCGAGAGCTCTTCGAGACCGAGTGAAGGTAGACATTGAAGAGTTGATTTTGGAGACTTAAAGATCAAAGGAGATTTGCCAATCATGTATAACTCTTTTTATATTTTGTAAAGTATTGATTAAATGTACATATTTGTATATTTGTAAATATGGAATTAAGTGTTTTCAAATATGTAAATATTTTATGACTTCCGCTGTGAAATAACTATATGTATGTATATATATATCTAATGTGTTTTATTTTAAAAGTAAATGATCTACTTTTCTATATTATATAATGATAATAGTATTGTATTTATTTAAATGTTTTGAATGTTGAAGAAAACCGTAGCATCCCTATGTTTGGTGCACTTATGCTACATGGTTGTAGTTGTAGTGTGTGTGCATTGGATGTGGGGGTGTTACATTTGTTTTGGTATCAGAGCCTAGGTTTGAGATTCTCAACCTAGGCAATATGTTATAAAAAGAATATTTTGAATTAAAAAGTGAGTTTTTGAAATAAAATACATGTTTGGGATTGGCAATCTTTGATCTTTAATAAGGTGTGTCTTGTTGTGTTTGCAGTGTTAGGTGTTGATGGATTCTCATTTGAGACAGTCAGTTGAGGGCAGTGAGGAGAGTGTTGCTCCTGATGAGGGAGCTAGGGTTGATAGTGCTGGTGAGGCACCTGCTTCGGTGTCGGGGAGACCAACTGGTGAGGAGGTTCCACCAGCTTGGTTTGTGCATATGATGGAGACTTTCAGGCAAGCGCCAGTACAACCAGTGCCACCACCCCCTCAGCCTTTGGTGCCAGTGAGGCACTATGACAAGTTAAGGAAGTATGGAGCTGAGGATTTTATTGGTACCACTGATCCAGTTGTAGCAGAACAGTGGCTTGACAAAGTTCAGAGGATCTTTATTCAGTTACAAGCCACCCCTGAGGAAAAGTTTGACTATGCAAGATCTTTGCTACAGAAGGATGCCTACGATTGGTGGAAGACTGTGCCACATTCCATGGAAGATCCACCAACTTTGTCATATGCAGATTTCTTGAGGGAATTTGAGTTGAAATATACTCCTAGGGAGTATAAGGATATGAAGAAGATGGAATTCTTGAGCTTGAAGCAAGATAACAAGACTGTTACTGAGTATGAAGTTGAGTTTATTCGACTGAGTCAGTATGCTGGGGGCATCATTGCTGATGAGATTGATAGATGCCGGCGATTTCAGGAGGGATTGAGGCCCTCGATCATGTGTTTAGTGGCTGGATCTCGATATCATGATTTCTCCCAGTTAGTGGAAGCAGCTCGAAGTGTAGAGCGAGCTCAAGTGATTGCAGCTGCTTCAGAGAATGAGGTTAGGGTGAGAAGGCCCCAGTTTGAGGCAGGGTCTTCTTCAGTGAAGAGGGGTAGAGGAAGTTTTGTTCCTCGGAGTATTAGGAGCCAGAGACCAGCAGGTAGATCAGTGCAGTTCCAGAGGCAAAGATTCAGACCTGCAGCTTCAGTGGCAAGTGCTCCAACCCCTATGGTTCAGAGATCCACCTTACCTATTTGCATTCATTGTGGGAGGCCCCATGGTGGTCCATGTTGGAAAGCTGGTGTTGCTGGGGTATGTTTCAGGTGTGGGTCACCGGATCACTTTGTGAGAGATTGCCCTGAGAGGCAGAGGCAGATGTCAGTTGATTCTGCCGCTTCTCGAGCCAGTGTGAGGGGAGGCAGAGGTGCCAGCCGAGGTGGTAGAGCAGGGTTCAGTTCTAGAGGTGGTGCTGCATCCAGGGAGACTAGACCGGAGGAGGTTGGTTCTTCCCAGAGGATGTATGTTATGCAGAGACAGCCGGATGCATCGGCGGTCATAGCTGGTACTTTTTCTTTATTTGATACTGCAGTACTTGCTTTGATTGATCCGGGCTCCACCCATTCTTATATTAGTGCATCTGTATTGCCTGTGTTTGATGTGCATGCTGAGTCCCTAGGATTTGATGTTTTGGTGACAAATCCGTTGGGGCATAGTGTGATTGTGAGTAAAGTGCATCGGGATAGTGCAGTGAGGGTGCAGGGTGAGGAGTTCCTTGGAGATTTGATTGAGATGCCATTTAAGGAATATGATGTGTAATATCCTCATTTATGCCCTAGAAGTTTTGAGTATGTTGTTGTTATTGTGGTTGTTGATATATATATTGGGAAGTGAATGTTTGTGCATATATGTGTTAAATTGTAAGAGAAAAGAAATGGGAAGAGAATGTATATGTATATGTGTTTTGGAGAAGAAATTTAGGGTTTAGAGACAAATGTATATGTTGTTTATATGATGATATAATTAACATATACATTGGTCAAATGAAGAGTCAAGGTGATGGTTAAGTGGAAGAAGATATTTTTGGTTGTTAATGAAATTACTATAAAGGGCTTATATGAGACAAAGAGTTAGTTATATGGTTAAGGGTGTTTTGGTAATTTTCCTTGTAAGATGCATGGTGGAGATTAAAAGAAGAAAAGGTGTTTGACTTGTGCATTTTCTTCTTTCTTTCTTGAAGTGGCCGGATTCTCCATAGACAAAGAGAGAAAGAGAGGTGATCTTGAGGTTTGAAGCATTTTGAAGAAAGAAACAAGGGTTTTGGTTAAAGATTTGTAGATTTCTTCATTTGAGGTAAGATCTTTTCTTTAATTTCTTCAATTCTTTTGAAGTGGTGTGAGAAAGGAATTAGGGTTTGTTGGTTTGATGATGAGAAGTTGAGTTGGTGAAGGTGTTGGAAGTGATTGTGTTGAGTAAGAGTTGTGTTTAGTGAAATTGTTTCTGTTTTACAATTAGTAAAGGCTGTGATTTGTATGATTTTTAATTAATTATAGAAAAATGTTCTTGAAGTGAATTTTTGATATGTTGTGCCTCTATGAGTGTAGAATGACTGAAAAATATGTTGATTCGATTTTGGAATGGTTATGAGTTTAGAAAGATTATTTTCATTAGACCTGTTCCAGCAGGTACCTTAACTGGGACAGCTATATTTCGTGATTTTTAATAAAATGTAGAAAAATCATATCCAATCGAATTTTGGATATGTTGTTGCTTAGTGAGTCTAGTATTTGAGAAAAATAATTTGGAACCACGTTGA
This sequence comes from Garcia nutans, assembly GCA_947685225.1. Taxonomy (NCBI): domain Eukaryota; kingdom Viridiplantae; phylum Streptophyta; class Magnoliopsida; order Malpighiales; family Euphorbiaceae; genus Garcia; species Garcia nutans. The sequence goes on from CANTUV010000002.1 coordinate 31,355,378, forward strand.
TTGAATTTGATTTATGGAATTCACAAAGTTCAGAACTGCTGCCAGGATGCAGGGCAATTGGGGCAGTCTGGTTAGGTGAACTATTTGACCAAGATTTTGTGTTCAGTTTGATCTGAAATTTTAAAGGGATGATTTTAAGATACAAAACTAAATTCTGTAAAAATTTTAGAATTTTTAGTCAAGTAGATTATTTTATACAATTTTTCAAAATAAGGATAAAATGGAGTTTAAAACCAGAATGTACTATTTATGGTTAGGGTTTTAATTCTTTGTTCTTTTTGCATTGCTTTGGTTTTCCAAAGGTAGGTTGGTCCTTAAACCTAACCCTAAACACTTTAAACACACTTGAATCAATGAATGTTATAATCAATTGTTCTTTGCCCTAATTGCATTGTTGAGATTGAACAATGTTATGTTGTGCATTGTGAATGGTAATGTGTTTCATGAGTAATGTGGTATGAAATGTTGATATTTATGAATGATGCTATGTGAGATATAATGTGATCATGGATGAGATATATATATATATATACTTGAATAATGAGATGTTATATTGTGAAATGAAATGTGAAGCCATTGTTATTGGCTAAGATGATGTAATTGAAAGAAAGAAGGCATGTTTGCCTAAATGTGATGAGAATTGAGAATGGAAATGAATTGTTTGTTTAATATGTTATTCAGTTTCAGAGTTCTGGATTTGGGTGGCATGCCTAAGAAATGATGACAGGTAACAGTCTTGCCGGGTTGAGGACCTCCTCATAGGTGTTGAGTTGATGGTCCAAGAGACTGGGTCTGTTACACTATGAGATATATGATTTGTAACAGTCTTGCCGGGTTGAGGATCTCCTCATATGTGTTGAGTTGATGATCCAAGAGACTGGGTCTGTTACACTTGCCTACGGGCGTGATTATTGTGACTATGAACCAAAGCAGTAACTCTGAACTCTGAATATCGTATTAAATACTTGTTGGGCCCATAGGTGTCAGGGTTATATGAATGTCCTAAATAATGTTATGAGTTAATGAAATGAGATGTTGGTTATTGAGTATGATTGATTAATGTTGAATGTGGAAAGATGTTGAAATGTGGTATGCTCATATGACTATGATTTGTGAAATGCATAATTATGTGGTTAACTTTATATTTATGATATTGATCTTATCAATAACATATGTGGCATTGCATTACATTAAAGCATACCATTAGCATGTTTTATCTTACTAAGCCGTTGGCTTAGCGCGAATGTGATTCTTCGCGCAGGTGACAAGGAAGAACCAGAGAGTTCCTCTAGGCCGAGTCGAGCCTAGATTTTGAAGATTGAATAGTGGGCTTTAAGATCGAAGACTGACTGCCAAACATGTATAAATTTTATGTGTTGTAAAACTTGAGTTTTGATGTATATGAATTTGTAAATATTGTTACTTTCCGTTGCATAGTGAACAAAGATTTTATCTGCTGTATTTCATAATAAACCTTTACTTTATTTTGTACTAGAAGTGTAAATCCTTTTGCAGGTTGTAGTTGAGGTTATAAGGGGGATTTATTGGAAGTGTACTGAGAATGATTTTGTTTGCATTGGTTTGTGTAAAAATGTTTTCAAAAATTAGAAAAAAAAAACCAGTTTTGTCGACACTTGGGATTGAATTTTTAGGCAAAACTATGGCAAAATTTCTATAAAAATCGGAACAAAAATTTGACTAAGTAAAAGTGGTAGCAACATTAGGATAGGGTGGCGCCTCTACTCAGCTTACACACGTAGGTCGGGAAGGGGTGTTACAATTTTTGGTATCAGAGCCTAGGTTTGAGATTCTCAACCTAGATCAATTGTAAGAAAAAGAATATTTTGATTTTTAAAGTGGGTTTTTGAGTAAAATACATGTTTTGGTATGGCAGTCTTTGATCTTTAATGAGGAATATTCTGCTGTGTTTGCAGATATAGGTAGAGATGGCATCTCATTCACGACAATCTGTTGAGGGTAGTGCCGAGAGTATTGCTCCTGCTGAGGGAGCTAGGGTTGATAGTGTTGAGGAGGCACCTGCTTCGGTGTCGGGTAGACCAGCTGGGGAGGAGGTTCCGCCAGCCTGGTTTAGGCCTATGTTGGAAGCTATGAGACAAGCACCTGTGCAACCACAGCCACCGCCACCACCCCCTCAGCCTTCAGTACCAGTAAGGCACTATGATAAGCTAAGGAAATATGGAGCAGAGGATTTCTTTGGTACAGTTGATCCGGCTGTAGCAGAACAGTGGCTTGATAGAGTTCAGAGGGTATTTGTGCAGTTGCAAGCCACTTCAGAGGAGAAGTTTGACTATGCAAGATCTTTGCTACAGAAGGATGCCTACGACTGGTGGAAGACAGTGCCCCATTCTATGGATGATCCACCAACCTTGTCTTATGCGGATTTTCTGAGAGAATTTGAGTTGAAGTATACTCCTAGGGAGTATAAAGATGGGAAGAAAAGAGAGTTTCTAGATTTGAAGCAAGATCATCGGACCGTAACTGAGTATGAAGTTGAGTTTATTCGACTGAGTCAGTATGCTGGGGGTATCATTACTGATGAGATTGATAGATGTCGGCGATTTGAGGAGGGATTGAGGCCCTCGATCATGTGCTTAGTGGCTGGATCCAGATATCAGGATTTCTCACAGCTTGTGGCAGCAGCTCGAAGTGTAGAGCGAGCTCAAGTTATTGCAGCTGCTTCAGAGGAAGAGGTTAGGGTTAGAAGGCCCCAGTTCGAGGCAGGGTCTTCTTCTGCGAAGAGGGGTAGAGGAAGTTTTGTTCCTCGGAGTAGTAGGAGCCAGAGACCAGTGGGTAGGTCAGTGCAGTTCCAGAGGCAGAGATTTAGACCTGCAGCTTCAGTAGCGAGTGCTCCTACTCCTGGAGTTCAGAGATCCACCTTACCTGTGTGTAACCAGTGTGGTGGAAGACATGGGGGCGTTTGTTGGAGGCATAGTAGATCAGGGGTATGCTTCAGGTGTGGATCACCTGACCACTTTGTGAGAGACTGTCCTGAGAGGCAGGATCAGATGCCAGTTGATTCTGCTGCTTCTCGAGCTAGTGTGAGGGGAGGCAGAGGAGGCAGAGGTGCCAGCCGGGGAGGTAGACCAGGATTCAGTTCTAGAAGAGGTACTACATCCAGGGAGGGTAGACCAGAGGAGGTTGGATCTTCCCAGAGGATGTATGTTATGCAGAGACAGCCAGATACATCGGCAGTCATAGCTGGTACTTTTTCTTTATTTAATACTCCAGTACTTGCTTTGATTGATCCGGGTTCCACACATTCATATATTAGTGCATCTGTTTTGCCTGTATCTGATTTGCATGCTGAGTCCCTAGGATTTGATGTGTTGGTAACAAATCCGTTAGGGCATAGTGTGGTTGTGAGTAAGGTGCATAGAGATAGTGCAGTAGTGGTGCAGGGTGAGGAGTTCCTTGGGGATTTGATTGAGATGCCATTTAAGGAATATGACGTGATCTTAGGTATGGATTGGCTATCTCGACATGAAGCTGTGGTGGATTGTAAAAAGAAAATTGTTTCTTTGAGAACGGGTGATGGTAGAGAGGTGATAGTATCTAATGAGCAGGAACAGCTAGCCTCCTTATTTGTTTCAGCTGTTGCAGCCAGGAGGTTGATTAGAAAGGGGTGTGAAGCCTATCTTGCTCATGTGGTGGATACTAGAGTGAAGGGTTCCCCTATTGATAGCATTGCCACAGTTGCTGAGTTCCCGGATGTGTTTCCAGAGGAGTTGCCAGGGTTGCCTCCTGAGAGAGAGGTGGAGTTCGGTATTGAATTGTTGCCTGGTACCACTCCTATCTCTATTACTCCTTATAGAATGGCACCAGCAGAATTGAGGGAGTTGAAAGTGCAATTACAGGAGTTGTTGGACAAAGGATTCATTCGCCCCAGTGTTTCTCCTTGGGGAGCTCCTGTGCTATTTGTGAAGAAGAAAGATGGTACTATGAGGTTGTGTATCGATTATAGGCAATTGAACAAGGTGACTATTAAAAATAAATATCCTTTGCCTAGAATCGATGATCTCTTTGATCAGTTGAAGGGAGCGTCAGTGTTCTCCAAAATTGATTTGAGATCTGGGTACCATCAGCTGAGGGTAAGAAGTGAAGATGTTCCTAAGACTGCTTTTCGGACCAGGTATGGGCATTATGAGTTTTTAGTTATGCCTTTTGGTCTAACGAATGCACCTGCAGCTTTTATGGATTTGATGAATAGGGTGTTTAGGCCCTATTTGGATCAGTTTGTAGTGGTCTTCATTGATGATATACTGGTGTATTCGCGGAATGAAGAGGAGCATGATATGCATCTGCGGATTGTGTTGCAGATTTTGAGAGAGAATCAGTTATTTGCCAAATTGTCGAAGTGTGAGTTCTGGTTGGATCAAGTTGCTTTTCTCGGACATATTGTTTCTGCAGAAGGCATCAGAGTTGATCCGAGCAAAGTTGAAGCCATTTTAAATTGGAGTCCACCCAAGTCTGTGACAGAGATTAGAAGTTTTCTGGGTTTGGCAGGCTATTACCGACGGTTTGTGAAAGGGTTTTCTTTGATAGCTACTCCACTCACCAGATTACTTCGAAAGGGAGTGAGATTTGTGTGGACAGATCAGTGTCAGGCTAGTTTTGAGCAGTTGAGAGAGTTGTTGACTCAAGCGCCTGTTCTTACTTTACCTGTTGAAGGCAAACCATATGTGATCTACAGTGATGCTTCACATAGAGGTTTGGGGTGTGTATTGATGCAGGAAGGGAAAGTTATAGCTTATGCATCTCGACAGTTGAAACCGCATGAGCTTAACTATCCGACCCATGATTTAGAATTGGCTGCCATTGTGTTTGCATTAAAGATTTGGCGCCACTATCTGTTTGGGGAGAAATGTTTCATCTACACTGATCACAAGAGTTTGAAGTATTTGGGTGTCCAGAAAGAACTCAATCTTCGTCAGAGGAGATGGTTAGAATTGATTAAAGACTACGACTGCTTGATTGACTATCATCCAGGTAAAGCAAATGTTGTTGCTGATGCCTTGAGTCGGAAGTCTTTAGCTGGTTTAACTGTTTACTCGCTCTCGTTGCTTGTTGAGTTGAGAGCATTGCATGCCAGTTTTGTACCTTGTGTTGATGGTGCATTATTGGCACAGTTGCAATTAAAGCCGATTTTGTTAGATCAGATCAAAGAAGCTCAGTTGGCCGATAAGAAGATTCAGAAGATTTTTTCAGATTGCAAGAATGGGAAGACTAGAGATTTTGTTGTGAAAGATGATGGGAGTCTCTGGTTTAAGAACCGATTGTGTGTACCCGATGATGCTGATTTGAAAAGAGTCATTTTAGAAGAAGCTCATCAGTCAATGTTTGCTATGCATCCGGGTAATACGAAGATGTATCATGATTTGAGACAGCATTATTGGTGGATTGGTTTGAAGAGAGACATTGCTGAGTTTGTATCGAAATGTCTCACTTGTCAGAAGGTTAAAGCAGAGCATCAAGTTCCAACCGGGTTGCTTCAACCATTGTCAGTGCCAGAATGGAAGTGGGAAAGAGTGACAATGGATTTTGTGTCTGGTTTGCCATTGACACAAAAGAAGCATGATGCTATATGGGTGATTGTGGATAGATTGACTAAGACAGCTCATTTCCTTCCGGTTCGAATGGATTACTCTTTGGAGAGATTGGCTGAGCTGTATATCCATGAGATTGTGAAACTGCATGGTGTTCCAACTTCTTTAGTGTCTGATCGAGATCCCAGGTTTACTTCCAGATTTTGGAAGAGTTTGCATAGTGCTTTAGGTTCTCGACTGCACTTCAGCACTGCTTTTCATCCACAGACGGATGGACAGTCAGAGAGGGTGATACAGATTATTGAGGACATGTTGAGAAGCTGTGTCATCGATTTCTCTGGAAGTTGGGATAGGTTTTTACCTCTTGTGGAGTTTGCTTACAACAACAGTCACCAATCCAGCATTGGTATGGCACCGTTTGAAGCATTGTATGGCAGACGGTGTAGGACACCTCTTTGTTGGAATGAGCTTGGAGATAATAAGTTGGTTGGTCCTGATTTGATTCAAGAAACTGAAGATAAAGTAAAGTTGATTCGAGGCAGGTTAAAAGCAGCTTCAGACCGACAGAAGTCTTATGCAGATCTAAAAAGGAGAGATATAGAGTTTGATGTTGGAGATAAGGTATTTCTGAAAGTGTCTCCTTGGAAGAAAATTTTGAGGTTCGGTCGGAAAGGAAAATTGAGTCCTCGTTTCATTGGGCCGTATGAAGTGTTAGAAAGAGTTGGGCCAGTGGCGTATCGACTTGCTTTGCCACCTGAGTTGGATCGTATTCATAATGTATTCCATGTTTCTATGTTGAGGAGATATAGGTCGGATCCATCTCATGTGTTGCCATTTGAGTCTATTGAAGTGAGCCCAGATTTGACATTTGAAGAGGAACCAGTTGCTATCTTGGCACGAGAAGTGAAAGAGTTAAGGAACAAGAGAGTGCCATTGGTGAAGATTCTTTGGAAGAATCATGCAAAAGAAGAAGCGACTTGGGAAAGTGAGCATACCATGCGAGAGCAGTATCCGCAATTGTTTCAGCTTTGATATCAGGTAATTTCGAGGACGAAATTTTCTTTTTAGAGGGGGAGAATTGTAATATCCTCATTTATGCCCTAGAAGTTTTGAGTATGTTGTTGTTATTGTGGTTGTTGATATATATATTGGGAAGTGAATGTTTGTGCATATATGTGTTAAATTGTAAGAGAAAAGAAATGGGAAGAGAATGTATATGTATATGTGTTTTGGAGAAGAAATTTAGGGTTTAGAGACAAATGTATATGTTGTTTATATGATGATATAATTAACATATACATTGGTCAAATGAAGAGTCAAGGTGATGGTTAAGTGGAAGAAGATATTTTTGGTTGTTAATGAAATTACTATAAAGGGCTTATATGAGACAAAGAGTTAGTTATATGGTTAAGGGTGTTTTGGTAATTTTCCTTGTAAGATGCATGGTGGAGATTAAAAGAAGAAAAGGTGTTTGACTTGTGCATTTTCTTCTTTCTTTCTTGAAGTGGCCGGATTCTCCATAGACAAAGAGAGAAAGAGAGGTGATCTTGAGGTTTGAAGCATTTTGAAGAAAGAAACAAGGGTTTTGGTTAAAGATTTGTAGATTTCTTCATTTGAGGTAAGATCTTTTCTTTAATTTCTTCAATTCTTTTGAAGTGGTGTGAGAAAGGAATTAGGGTTTGTTGGTTTGATGATGAGAAGTTGAGTTGGTGAAGGTGTTGGAAGTGATTGTGTTGAGTAAGAGTTGTGTTTAGTGAAATTGTTTCTGTTTTACAATTAGTAAAGGCTGTGATTTGTATGATTTTTAATTAATTATAGAAAAATGTTCTTGAAGTGAATTTTTGATATGTTGTGCCTCTATGAGTGTAGAATGACTGAAAAATATGTTGATTCGATTTTGGAATGGTTATGAGTTTAGAAAGATTATTTTCATTAGACCTGTTCCAGCAGGTACCTTAACTGGGACAGCTATATTTCGTGATTTTTAATAAAATGTAGAAAAATCATATCCAATCGAATTTTGGATATGTTGTTGCTTAGTGAGTCTAGTATTTGAGAAAAATAATTTGGAACCACGTTGATTGAATTTGATTTATGGAATTCACAAAGTTCAGAACTGCTGCCAGGATGCAGGGCAATTGGGGCAGTCTGGTTAGGTGAACTATTTGACCAAGATTTTGTGTTCAGTTTGATCTGAAATTTTAAAGGGATGATTTTAAGATACAAAACTAAATTCTGTAAAAATTTTAGAATTTTTAGTCAAGTAGATTATTTTATACAATTTTTCAAAATAAGGATAAAATGGAGTTTAAAACCAGAATGTACTATTTATGGTTAGGGTTTTAATTCTTTGTTCTTTTTGCATTGCTTTGGTTTTCCAAAGGTAGGTTGGTCCTTAAACCTAACCCTAAACACTTTAAACACACTTGAATCAATGAATGTTATAATCAATTGTTCTTTGCCCTAATTGCATTGTTGAGATTGAACAATGTTATGTTGTGCATTGTGAATGGTAATGTGTTTCATGAGTAATGTGGTATGAAATGTTGATATTTATGAATGATGCTATGTGAGATATAATGTGATCATGGATGAGATATATATATATATATACTTGAATAATGAGATGTTATATTGTGAAATGAAATGTGAAGCCATTGTTATTGGCTAAGATGATGTAATTGAAAGAAAGAAGGCATGTTTGCCTAAATGTGATGAGAATTGAGAATGGAAATGAATTGTTTGTTTAATATGTTATTCAGTTTCAGAGTTCTGGATTTGGGTGGCATGCCTAAGAAATGATGACAGGTAACAGTCTTGCCGGGTTGAGGACCTCCTCATAGGTGTTGAGTTGATGGTCCAAGAGACTGGGTCTGTTACACTATGAGATATATGATTTGTAACAGTCTTGCCGGGTTGAGGATCTCCTCATATGTGTTGAGTTGATGATCCAAGAGACTGGGTCTGTTACACTTGCCTACGGGCGTGATTATTGTGACTATGAACCAAAGCAGTAACTCTGAACTCTGAATATCGTATTAAATACTTGTTGGGCCCATAGGTGTCAGGGTTATATGAATGTCCTAAATAATGTTATGAGTTAATGAAATGAGATGTTGGTTATTGAGTATGATTGATTAATGTTGAATGTGGAAAGATGTTGAAATGTGGTATGCTCATATGACTATGATTTGTGAAATGCATAATTATGTGGTTAACTTTATATTTATGATATTGATCTTATCAATAACATATGTGGCATTGCATTACATTAAAGCATACCATTAGCATGTTTTATCTTACTAAGCCGTTGGCTTAGCGCGAATGTGATTCTTCGCGCAGGTGATAAGGAAGAACCAGAGAGTTCCTCTAGGCCAAGTCGAGCCTAGATTTTGAAGATTGAATAGTGGGCTTTAAGATCGAAGACTGACTGCCAAACATGTATAAATTTTATGTGTTGTAAAACTTGAGTTTTGATGTATATGAATTTGTAAATATTGTTACTTTCCGTTGCATAGTGAACAAAGATTTTATCTGCTGTATTTCATAATAAACCTTTACTTTATTTTGTACTAGAAGTGTAAATCCTTTTGCAGGTTGTAGTTGAGGTTATAAGGGGGATTTATTGGAAGTGTACTGAGAATGATTTTGTTTCCATTGGTTTGTGTAAAAATGTTTTCAAAAATTAGAAAAAAAAAACCAGTTTTGTCGACACTTGGGATTGAATTTTTAGGCAAAACTATGGCAAAATTTCTATAAAAATCGGAACAAAAATTTGACTAAGTAAAAGTGGTAGCAACATTAGGATAGGGTGGCGCCTCTACTCAGCTTACACACGTAGGTCGGGAAGGGGTGTTACATGATGTGATATTAGGCATGGATTGGCTATCTCGACATGGAGCTGTGGTGGATTGTAAAAAGAAAATTGTTTCTTTGAGAACTGGTGATGGGAGAGAGGTGATAGTATCTAATGAGCAGGAACAGTTAGCCTCCTTATTTGTTTCAGCTGTTGCAGCCCGGAGGTTGATTAGGAAGGTGTGTGAAGCCTATCTTGCTCATGTGGTAGATACTAGAGTGAAGGGTTCTCCTATTGATAGCATTGCCACAGTTGCAGAGTTCCCTGATGTGTTTCCTGAGGAGTTGCCAGGATTGCCGCCTGAGAGAGAGGTGGAGTTTGGTATTGAATTGTTGCCGGGTACCACTCCTATCTCCATTACTCCTTACAGAATGGCACCAGCAGAATTGAGGGAGTTGAAAGTGCAATTACAGGAGCTGTTGGATAAAGGATTCATTCGCCCCAGTGTTTCTCCTTGGGGAGCTCCTGTGCTCTTTGTAAAGAAGAAGGATGGTACTATGAGGTTGTGCATCGACTATAGGCAATTGAACAAGGTGACCATTAAAAATAAGTATCCTTTGCCTAGAATCGATGATCTCTTTGATCAGTTGAAGGGAGCGTCAGTATTCTCTAAGATTGATCTGAGATCGGGGTACCATCAGCTGAGAGTCAGAGCTGAGGATGTTCCGAAGACCGCATTTCGGACCAGGTATGGGCATTATGAATTTTTAGTTATGCCTTTTGGTCTGACAAATGCACCTGCAGCTTTTATGGATTTGATGAATAGGGTGTTTAGGCCCTATTTGGATCAGTTTGTAGTGGTCTTCATCGATGATATTTTGGTGTATTCGAGGAATGAAGAGGAACATGATTTGCATCTGCGGATTGTGTTGCAGATTTTGAGAGAGAAGCAACTATTTGCCAAATTGTCGAAGTGTGAGTTCTGGTTGGATCAGGTAGCTTTTCTCGGACATATTGTTTCAGCAGAAGGCATTAGAGTTGATCCGAGTAAAGTTGAAGCCATTTTGAATTGGAGTCCACCCAAGTCTGTGACAGAGGTTAGAAGTTTTCTGGGTTTGGCAGGCTATTACCGGCGGTTTGTGAAAGGGTTTTCTTTGATAGCTACTCCACTCACCAGATTGCTTCGTAAGGGAGTGAAGTTTGTGTGGACGGATCAGTGTCAGGCTAGCTTTGAACAGTTGAGAGATTTGTTGACTCAAGCGCCTGTTCTCACTTTACCTATAGAAGGCCAACCCTATGTGATCTACAGTGATGCTTCACATATTGGTTTGGGTTGTGTGCTAATGCAGGAAGGGAAAGTTATAGCTTATGCATCTCGTCAGTTGAAACCGCATGAGCTTAACTATCCTACCCATGATTTGGAGTTGGCTGCCATTGTTTTTGCATTAAAGATTTGGCGCCATTATATGTTTGGGGAGAAATGTTTCATTTACACTGATCACAAGAGTTTGAAGTATTTGGGTGTTCAGAAAGAGCTCAACCTTCGGCAGAGGAGATGGTTAGAATTGATTAAAGACTACGACTGTTTGATAGATTATCATCCAGGTAAAGCAAATGTGGTTGCTGATGCCTTAAGTCGGAAGTCTTTAGCTGGTTTAACAGTTTACTCGCTCTCGTTGCTTGTTGAGTTGAGAGCATTGCGTGCCAGTTTTGTACCTTGTGATGATGGTGCATTATTGGCACAGTTACAATTGAAGCCTGTTTTGTTGGATCAGATCAAAGAGGCTCAGTTAGCTGATAAGAAGATTCAGAAGATTGTTTTAGATTGTGAGAGTGGAAAGACTAGAGATTTTGTTGTGAAGGATGATGGGAGCTTATGGTTTAAGAATAGATTGTGTGTACCCGATAATGCTGACTTGAAGAGGATCATTTTAGAGGAAGCTCATCAGTCTTTATTTGCTATGCATCCGGGTAATACGAAGATGTATCATGATTTGAGACAGCATTATTGGTGGATTGGGTTGAAGAGAGACATTGCTGAGTTTGTATCTAAATGTCTCACTTGTCAGAAGGTTAAAGCAGAGCATCAAGTTCCCACTGGGTTGCTTCAACCGTTGTCAGTGCCAGAATGGAAGTGGGAAAGAGTGACAATGGACTTTGTGTCTGGATTGCCTTTGACACAAAGGAAACATGATGCCATATGGGTGATTGTGGATAGATTAACTAAGACAGCTCATTTCCTTCCGATTCGGATGGATTACTCTTTGGAGAGGTTGGCTGAGCTGTACATCCATGAGATTGTGAGATTGCATGGTGTTCCAACTTCTTTAGTGTCTGATCGAGATCCCAGGTTTACTTCGAGATTTTGGAAGAGTTTGCATAGTGCTTTGGGTTCTCGACTACACTTCAGTACTGCTTTTCATCCACAGACGGATGGACAGTCTGAGAGGGTGATACAGATTGTTGAGGATATGTTGAGAAGCTGTGTCATCGATTTCTCTGGAAGTTGGGATAGATTCTTACCTCTTGTGGAGTTTGCTTATAACAACAGTCACCAATCCAGCATTGGTATGGCACCATTCGAAGCACTGTATGGTAGACGGTGTAGGACACCGCTGTGTTGGAATGAACTTGGGGAAAGTAAATTGATTGGGCCTGATTTGATTAAAGAAACTGAAGAGAAAGTGAAGTTGATTCGGGGCAGGTTAAAAGCAGCTTCAGACCGACAGAAGTCCTATGCAGATCTGAAGAGGAGAGACATTCAGTTTGATGTTGGGGATAAGGTATTTTTGAAGGTATCTCCTTGGAAGAAGATTTTGAGGTTCGGTCGGAAAGGGAAATTGAGTCCTCGTTTCATCGGACCGTATGAAGTGTTAGAAAGAGTTGGGCCAGTGGCGTATAGACTTGCTTTGCCACCTGAGTTGGATCGTATTCATAATGTGTTCCATGTATCTATGTTGAGGAGGTACAGGTCAGATCCATCTCATGTGTTGCCATTTGAATCTATTGAAGTGAGCCCAGACTTGACATTTGAAGAGGAACCAGTTGCTATCTTAGCATATGATGTGAAAGAGTTGAGAAACAAGAGAGTGCCATTGGTGAAGGTTCTATGGAAGAACCACGGAAAAGAAGAAGCAACTTGGGAAAGTGAACAAACCATGCGAGAGCAATATCCTCAGTTGTTTCAGACTTGATATCAGGTAATTTCGAGGACGAAATTTCTTTTTAGAGGGGGAGAATTGTAATATCCTCATTTATGCCCTAGAAGTTTTGCTTGTTGTTGTTGTTGTTGTTGTTGTTGTATTGTTGGTCTAAATTGAGAAAAGAAAAGTATAAGTGTTTTGGGAAAGAATTTAGGGTTTAGAGACAAGTTTATATGTTGTGTATATTGTGATATATATAACATATACATTAGTCAAAAGAGTTGGTCAAGGCAAGAGGAGATATTTTTTTAGGGCATGTGAAATTACTAAAATGGGCAAGAGATAACAAAGAGAATTAAGATATGTATGAGGGCATTATAGTAATTTTCCTTTGGATGGGTATTTAATGAAGTTTGACTTTGTGATTCTTGATCATTTTCTCTTCCTCTTGATGGTAGTGGCCGGCTCTCCATTAGCAAAAGGGAAGGAGAAGTGTTCTTGATAGTAAGATCAAGATTGAAGGGAGAATTGAAGAATCAAGTTGAAGATTTGTGGAATTTCTTTACTTTAGGTAAGTAATTTCTTGTTTTCTTTTATTAATTTGGAAATTGTGGTTAAGGTGTATTGAGAATTGTTGAGATGATGATTTAGTGTGTTGATGTGTGTTTATAAGTGTTAGAGTTGATTGTAAGTTAAAAATTGGAGGTTGTGTTGGTTTGGTTGTGATTATGGAAAAATAAGTGAAGATTGATAGTGGAAAATCAAGAGTAGAGTTTGAGTTAGGGTTTTGAGATAGTGTTTGTTTAATTGTGATATTAAGGTGTTTTAAAGTGATTATTGTAATGAATATGTATTGAGAACATTGATGATGTTCATTTGAAGCATGTGGTATGATGTATATTGAGTTTTAATGCATTTGGAAGAGAGTTGGTTAGAATTAGGGTTTTGATTTTGGGAGACACGGCCAAAGGCCATGTGAGACACGGCCAAGTCATATGATTTTGGACGTGTTGGATTAATTTTTGGGTGACACAGCCGTGTTCCCAAGCCGTGTGAGCTACTGTGAGTTTTGGTTGAAGAGACACGGCCGTGTCCCTAAGCCGTGTTTGCTACTGCCAAAGTTGAATTGAGAGACACGGCCACAAGCTTGGCCGTGTCCCTCATGTGTGCTGCCCGTGTCCATCAAATGAGTTGGTTAGGGTTTTGTTTCTTTGTTCTTTTTGCATTGTTTTGGTTCTTCAAAGGTGGGTTGGTTCTTAAACCTAACCCTAAAACACTTTAAACACACTTGAATCAATGAATGAACTAATCAAATGTATATGGAAGATCCTAAAGCTATGAATCATATAAGTTGTTCTTTGCCCTAATTGCATTGTTGAGATTTAAACAAGGTTATGTTATGCATTGTGGAAGGTATTGTATTTTATGAGTAATGTACCTTGAAATGTTGTATCAAAGATGAAATGATAATTCAAATAAGATATGATATGAGACAATGCCATTGTGTTTGGCTATGATGAATGATGCTATATGATGATAATATTGAGAGAATGAAGGCATGTTTGCCTAAATGTTGATGAGAATTGAGAATGGAAATGATAATTGATATGTAAATGAATTGTGTGGCTAATGTGTTATTCCATTTTCAGAGTATGTTATTGGTGGCATGCCTAATGATAGTAACAATCTCTTGAAGTTAGGTTGGATTGAATCCTTGAAGCCTAATTGAGATGTTACCACCCTTGAAGCTAGGTTGGGTTAGTTCTTGAAGCCAAGTTGGGTAGAAGCTTAGCATGCTTTGCTCCCCTTGAAGCTTGGTTGAACTTAATCCTTGAAGCCTAGTTGGGTCTATGATATTGATATTGATAAATGTGATGATAGAACCAAAACATTAACTCTGAAAATTGAATGGCATATTAGTGTGTCTTGGGCCCATGCTTGTCTATGGTTAATGTGAGTCATGAATGATGTTTGTGTTGCTTTGTATTGATGATTAAATGAATACTAATGAGGTATATGAAAAGATAATAAAATGTGATATGTAATGTGAAAGTATATTGTTAATTTTGCATATATGATGTTACATATATATTATGGTTTGAGAAATGACATTGCATTGCACGAAGTCATATCATTAGCATGATTATCTTACTAAGCCCTTGGCTTAGCGCGATAGTGTTTAATCGCGCAGGTGATAGAACTGTTAGAATCGAACCCGAGAGCTCTTCGAGACCGAGTGAAGGTAGACATTGAAGAGTTGATTTTGGAGACTTAAAGATCAAAGGAGATTTGCCAATCATGTATAACTCTTTTTATATTTTGTAAAGTATTGATTAAATGTACATATTTGTATATTTGTAAATATGGAATTAAGTGTTTTCAAATATGTAAATATTTTATGACTTCCGCTGTGAAATAACTATATGTATGTATATATATATCTAATGTGTTTTATTTTAAAAGTAAATGATCTACTTTTCTATATTATATAATGATAATAGTATTGTATTTATTTAAATGTTTTGAATGTTGAAGAAAACCGTAGCATCCCTATGTTTGGTGCACTTATGCTACATGGTTGTAGTTGTAGTGTGTGTGCATTGGATGTGGGGGTGTTACAGAAATAGAAGGCTTCATTGCCCCATGTAACTCGACAGTAGGCAACCCAGATTGAGTAGAGAATACAGAGCAAAACAAATCTCACCAGCCTCCCTTTAGTAGATTTAGCTGAGAATGACAGCCACCACTTCATAAGCTCGAGCTGGAGAGAGCGTTTTGGATGAGTGTCTGGAATCAAATGTGCACCAAAGTACAACCAAATCTTCTGAATACATGGACATAGATAAAATATATGATCAAAGGAGGCTGCCCCAGACATGCAAAAAGGACAAACCGAGGCAATGTGAATTCCAATTTTCTGAAGTCGGCAAGGTAAAGGCAAGGTTCCATTAATTATACGCCATCCAAGGACTGAATACTTTAAAGGAATTGTAGAGTCCCACTACATACTGCTTGAGAAGGATAGTTGTTTTTGAGGGTGTACAACATTATAGGCCGAAGCCAAGGTGAACATACCTGAGATATGATGTTTCCACGCAACCGGGGTCACTTCAAGCATAAAGTGATCTGAATACTCATGGAATGCTTGACAGATTCGCTTCCAAGAAGACGAATCAGCTTGAACATAAGACCAGCTCCCATCTCTGTGATATTTGGCATGCATGTAACGAGACCAAGAGGAGTCATTAACCAAATAAGACCAAAGCAGCTTAACAGAATATGCTCGCTGGAGGGAATGAAAAGATCTTAGTCCCAAACCATTTTCAGAAATAGGTAGACATAATTGATCATATTGAACCCAATGGTGCTTTCTAGTAGCTGAGTCCGTGCTCCAAAAGAAATCTGCGAATTTTTTTTCCAAGGCAGATATGATGGATTTCGGAAAAGATATGGCTCCCAATAGATGAATTGGAATTGAAGTGAGAACATGCTTTATCAAAAGTAAACGACCTCCAGGGGAGAGGAGTTTTTTAGACCAACCTTGAAGTTTATGATCTACTTTAGCCAGAATATCCTGACAATATGGGGCTCTGTTAATGCCCTGAAAGATTGGAGCTCCAAGATAGGTAAAAGGCAAATGTTTACGCTGAATCCCAAGAACCTCCTCATACTTACGAATCTTGGAAGTTGGGCACTTTTTTGAGCAGTAGAACGAGCTTTTATCAAAATTAATAAACTGTCCAGAAGCAGACTGATATAAGTTCAAAAATCTCTTGAGATTCCTAAGAGTACGAATTTCGCCATTGACAAATAATAATAAATCATCCGCAAAAGCGAGGTGAGATACCACAGGGCAATAACGGCGAGTCTTATAAGGAATTATCTTGCCTTGAGAAATAAGAGAATTAAGACCTCTCGAGAAGCATTCAGAAGCCAATATAAAAAGAAGGGGCGATAAGGGATCACCTTGCTTGATTCCCCGCTAAGGCTTGAAAAATCCGTAATTCACACCATTAACAATAACAGATAGGTGAGTGGCTGAAAGATTACCCATAATAAGCTCTACAAATCTCGATGAGAAACCAAAACGGAGTAAGACTGCCTTCAAGAAACCCCAGTCAACTCGATCAAAGGCCTTTGCCATGTCCAATTTAATAGCTAAATTATGACCTCGAGTCTTCTTATCAATATCATGAATCATCTCATTGGCTAAAAGAATCTGCTGATGAATAGAGCGATTTTTCATAAAATCAGCCTGTTCACTGGAAATTAATTTGTGCATGAGAGGAGATATCCTATTAGCAAGAAGTCTTGTACACACTTTGCTAATAAATGTAGCAAGACAAATAGGATGAAATTGAGCAAATCGATCTGGATTTTGCACTTTGGGAATGAGAATGATGTTGGCACTACCAAAAGCTCTCGGGATCGGAATCCCCAAGAAAAATTCCTTAATAGCACTACACACATCCCAGTTTAAAAATCCCAGCATGCTTGAAAGAAGGTACCGTCAAATCCATCAGGACCTGGAGCACTAGAGGGGTCAAGTTGCCATACAGCAGATTTAATCTCACCATCAGACGGAATAGCTAATAAAGTAGAGTTCTCCTCATCAGATATAACAGGAGTAAGTAAATCCAACAAGGCCGATTCATGATGAATGGAGTCAGAGGAAAATAATTCTTTGAAAAATGAGGCTGCTTCATTACCAATATCATTTTGATCGAACAGCTGCTGCCCAGAGGAATTAATAATTACTGAGATGCGTTACTGGACTCTCGCCATTTTCACTGAGTTATGAAAAAATCGGGAATTCGTTTCTCCATCAGTAAGCCATCTGATATGAGCTTTCTGTTTCCAAAAAGCTTCTTCTAATTGAAGTTTACGGATAAGATTTGCCTGCTTAGTCTGCCATTCAATTCTATTGCTCGAAGAAGGATCAGCCAGAAAAGCCTGCTCTACCAAATCAGCTTCAAATTCAGCCAAAGACACAGCAGAAAATATATTCCCAAAGGTGTTGCGATTCCACTCAGCTATAACCAGACGAAGACCTTTTAGTTTACGAAAAAGACTTGCCATTCCTCCCCCCGAGAAAGAAGAGGTCCAATATTCTTTGACCAAAGGAAGAAAAGAGTCATGCGAAAGCCACATGTGCTGAAACTTAAAAGGCCTAGGAGCTAAAATAGAAGCTAAATTGCATTTTAAAAGAAGAGGAGCATGATCAAAAGTAGTTTTGCCAAGATGCATACAACTAACACTTTCAAAACCATCAAAGAACTTTACATTTTCCATAAACCGATCCAGTCACTTCCACACACGGCCATTACTGCTAACACCAGTCCAGGTAAAGCAATTACCAGTAAAAGGAATATCAAGTAATCCAGAATCATCACAGCACGAAATAAAGTCTTGCATACCTCCAAGATCAGGCGAGCCATTGCCTTTATATTCTGAAGGCAACTTAATAACATTAAAATCACCTCCCACAAGCCACGATCCATTAATCTGAGAGGCAACAGCAGATAAACTATTCCAAAGAGGAAACCGAGAGGAGCATGAAGCCCATAAACTGCAGATAGAGTAAATTCAAGAGAAGATTGTCGAAACACAACCTGACAAGAAAGCAATTGTTGATCATCCTGGAAATTGGAAACAACAAAGTGAGATTGCTTCCATAATATCCAAATCTTGTTACTTTGAGCATAGAAACCATGAGAAAAACCCAACTGTACAACCATATTATTATTATCATTAGAACTAACCATAGGTTCAAGAATGATAATTAAGCCAATAGAGTGAGAGTGACAAAGCTTATGTAATCTAGTAAGAGAAGTAGAAACTCCCCTAACGTTCCAACTCAAAATATTCATTGATTGGAAGGAGGTGATGCCGCTAGAGATGTTGAAGCTTGAATATCTAAATTTTTTGCTTTTTTATGACAAAAGCTTTTGCGTAAAATTTGAGTGAAACCTTCCCCTTCTGAAGAAATAGAAGACTTCAAAGCAGTATCATCTCTAGAAATAATATTAACACCATGCATTCCTGGTTGAACAATAGAATCCTCCGGATGATCCTCCTGTAACACCCCTATATCCCGTATACATACCAAGCATGCTTAAACGATTGTAATATACGTATACTGAATATAGAAAATGCCACAGTTTTAAAATAATACACAACAAATATCTTTGTAAATAAGTGAAACCAATCTCAAACATTTTAAAAGAAATCCAAAAGACACCATATATAAGATGTTTAATAATTTACAGCGGAAGTTATTACAAATATGTTATAAATCAAAGTTTACAAAACATAGAATACATACATGATTGGCAGTCCTTCTCTGATCTTTAAGTCCCAAAAGAAAATCCTCAATGTCTAGTCTCACTTGGTCTCGAGGAGCTCTCAGGTTCAACTCTGTCACCTGCGCGATCAAACACTATCGCGCTAAGCCAACGGCTTAGTAGTACAAAGTATACTAACATGATACTTTAAATGATATAATGTCACAATTAATCTCATACATCATTTAAAAGAATATCACATTTCCACATCATACTTTATTCAATGTCATAACAACATTCATATTACATCTTCATAGTTCCATTAATTTTACCATTCAAGAATCACATTAAATACAAAGACAAGCATGGGCCCAAAACACACTAATATGCCATTCAATTTTCAGAGTTAATGCTTTGGTTTTGTTATCACATTTATCATTATCATAAACCCAACTAGGCTTCAAGGATTAGGTTCAACCAAGCTTCAAGGGGAACAAAGCATGCTAAGTATCAACCCAACTTGGCTTCAAGAACCAACCCAACCTAGCTTCAAGGGTTGTAACATCTCAATTAGGCTTCAAGGATCAAATCCAACCTAACTTCAAGAGATTGTTACCATTAGGCATGCCACCAACAACAAAACTCTGAAAATGAATAACACATTAGACACACAATTCATTTATTATCTCATTCTCAATTCTCATCATCAATTAGGCAAACATGCCTTATGTCTTTCAATTGAATCATCATAGCAAATCACAATGGCTTCACATCATATTTGAGTTATCATAGCCAATCACAATGGCCTTATATCATATCATATCTCAATTCATATTACACATATATCATCATTGATATAACATTTCAAAGTACATTATTCATATAACACATTACCATTCACAAGATGCTCAATGCATAAAACATAACATTGCTCATATAGTATCATATGCATCATTAAGTGTATGTTCAATCTCAACAAAGCAAGAAGAGCAAAGGACCATCACAGTAGCCAACACACTCAAGGGACACGACCAAGCTTGTGGCCGTGTCTCTCAACTCAAGCTCCAACACGGCCAAGACTCCCCTAGCTTGGCCGTGTCTCCCTTAAATTCAAAGAAACCAAAATGAAAGAAATCAGGCAGTAGCAAACACAGTCAAGGGACACGGCCAAGCCAGTGGCCGTGTCTCTCCAAAATTGATCCAACACGGCCAAATTTCCTTAAACTTGGTCGTGTCTCCCAAAAATCTTTAGTCTTGCCCGTGTCTCTTCTTTAGTTTGGCGGTGTCTCTCAAGAATAAAAACCCTAAACATGGCCAAATCTCTTTTGATTGAATTAAAACACATTAAACACAACATAACCTTATTCAAAATGGGTATAATCAATGTCATTAACACTTATTTTACATATACATCACAATATTCACATTAACAATACATCAACAATACATTTAATCACTTACCACTTCAAAACCCTAAAACTAACATCATTCTTATTCTTTCAATATCAACATCCACTTAACTTACCATCTTCAAACCAAAACCAACACCAATTTAACTTTGTAACTTACAATCAATTTCAACACTTATAAACACATCTCAAACACACCTAATCATAATATGAACAAATCACAACTCACTTCAAACATAACAAAAGAAAACAAGAGAGTACTTACTTAAAATTGAGGCAATTTCACAAATCTCCAACTTAATCCTTTGATTCTCCCTTCAATTTGATTTTAGAAATCAACAAAAATCACTCTTGTTCTTTGGCTTTGGAGGGCCGGCAACCACAAGAGAAAGAGAAGAAGAAGAAAAGAAAAATGAAGACAAGTCAACTTCTCTTCTTCTTTAAATCTCCACCAAGCAATTCTAACAAAGCAAAATTACTTAAATGCCCTTTTCTATTTGTTCTCACTTCCTTTAAAACTCTTGCCCTCTTTAGTAATTTCACTCATCCCAAATTAAAATATCTTCTTCCCTTGACTCTCCATTTGACCAACATATATGTTATACATATTAACATATATACAACATATACATTCCATTAACACAATCATTTCCTTTGCAAAAACATATATACATTTAATTCAAATCAAACAACAATTGTATTAAAACTTCTAGGGCATACATTGGGATATTACACCTCCTCATCAACCTTATTAGTTAACTCAGAATTGGATGCCGAAATATTTGAAGAGACAGCATCTTCCCTAGAAGAAGTTGGAGCCAAAGGAACCGAATTCAAAATAGTAATGTCATCAGAGAAGGTAACAGTAGAAACTTTAGTGTAAAAAGAGGTACCACCATCAGCGGTTTTGATAACATCCGAACCAGGAGCTTTATTCAAATCAGGAGGTATTTCAGAGTCTGCAATTTCTTTATGTGGAACCGTTATATCCTCTAAAAAATTTAAGGCAGGAGCATTGTTCAGAACATTGATTCTATCTGAAATTCCAGTATCCACAGGAAGGACCGAAGGAGCTAAAATTTTTTTAGGAACCAAAATTTTATCTGGTTGTTGCTTGGTTTCTCGGCTAGAAATAGGCAAAGACTGATCAGAATTACCTACTAAACAATGAGCATTATCATGACCCAAACGAGAGCAATGGTAGCAAAATTGAGGCAAATTTTCGTACACAACAGATTGAAAGAAGCCTGCTCCTCCATTATCAATCCAGATTCTGTCAGGATTTTCCTCTACTAAATCAATTTCAACGCAAACGCGAGCAACTGAATGTCTAACAAGGGTAGCTGTAGCGACATCAATTTTCTACGGCTTCCCAATCAAGCTAACAATCGGATAAAGTGCAGGTTTAGAAAATAAATGAATAGGAAGGCCTTCCAACGTGATCCAAACAAGCACTATAGAGCTGTCTATATTTGGCCGAAAATTAGCAGTCCACTTTGATACTCTCATCACAAATCCATTGAAGTACCAAACCTGCCGAAGCCAACAACGGAGGAAATCCTCCTCCAAATCAAAATTGATTAAAACCTTATTGGTATCCAATAATCCAAGAGTAAAAGGTCCCTTAAAACCTATAAGATCAAAAGCTTTATGAAGGTTTTTCATATTAGGTCGGCCTGAACCAAAAGATCCAATCAGTGCATATTTAAACGGGCTCACCAAAGATGAAATTTCCTCGGGAGAAAACGAGATTGCAGGGACTCCTTTATAGCGATAAGGTTTAGAAGCAGGGAAGGATGAACCAAAATCCATAGAAGAAAAGGATCGATCAATCTCAGAGTCAGTTGGCTTTCCACGAGCCAAACCCGACTTGAGTGCCTCCGTGAAAGAGAGACCGGTCGGCCCTGGAGGGGCCGCCGACCGATCGGTAGAAGATGCCGTGATGGAGAAGAAAAACCCTTGCGGAGGATGTAATTAAATTGAACTTTTTTATTAAGCACTAGTTAACGGTGTTTCTTTCAGGCATTAGTTTATAAAAAAAATACCTTTACTAGAAAATAATATAATTTAATAAAAATTTCTTAAAAAAAAAATCTTAAAAACATTATTTTATAACATAAATTTGTATGCTTCAGATATATTGTATATATATTATAGATATATTGTGTATATATTATGTTTTAGCCATTATATATTATACAACCTTTATATATTGCTTAATTATAATATGTATGTTATAAATATGTGTCTTCTAATCTTTATATATTGATTAATTATAATATATATGTTATAGATATATTGTAAATACGTTATGTATATATTTTAGATATGTTGCTATTTGTTTTATGTGTATTATATATACTGTGTATATATTTATTTTTTGTGTGTATATCAAAATATAATAATAAAAAAATAGTAAAAATAAGAAATAAAAATAAAAAAATATACAAAATTTTTAAAAAAAAACTAACGTAAAAAAAGAAAATAAAGCGTCGGATTGTATTATTAAATTTTTTTTGTCCAACGTATGTTTGAAAACACAAATTCAAAACACAGTATTCCATGTAATTTTCCCTAAATAAAATAGTATCCGAATAAAAAATAAATTATATCAAATTTAAATAAATAAATTTCAAATTTTAGAGTAATCTCCCATGAAGCCGTCAAGAAAATCAAGCGAAACAATAGAGTAAAACAAATAAAAATTAAAAAATGATTTATAAGAATTAAAGTGAGAAACAAATGGCAGTATTTTTTTTTGTCAATAAAAGTGACATTTTTTATTAAATGAAAACTAAATACAAAAAAAATTATGCAAAAAAATTACTCTGGACACAAAACCAAATAGCCGAAATTCTAGCATTTGCATCATAGTAGCCTAAGCAAGCAACTTAAAATGAATTTGGCCAAAGCCACCTCCTAAACCAACAACATAAAAACACAGCTAATCACATCATACACTAGTTGAATAACCCCAACAACACTACATTATGTTGGCAGTTCCCTGCAACTCAAGCTCATGGCACTGCACATGGCAACAATTTTCTCTGGACCATAATGCTACTATATCTAGAATCCAACCTTTTCCAACATTTTTATGCCATGCAATCAGTGGTGGAACTATGATTCAATTGAAGAGAATCAAAATTTAAAATTGTATTACGTGTCTATTATATATATAAATTTCAATAAAAGATAACCTATAATTTTTCCTTAAATATATTTTGTTTTATTTAAATTTAATTAATAAGTTTTCCCAATGTACATCCATTTGGTGGTGTATACTAATCCATTTGATAAAAATCAAAATTTTATCTTCGAGAGTTTTTTTTTTTTTTAAATAAAATATCTTCTTTTGATTTTTTTTTCTATAAACAGGCCCACCTTGAAAAGTCAGATAGCCTACAAAAGAAAATAAAAATATAGTTATAAAGGATATCAAAAGGTTAAGTTTGGATGGTGAGAGTTGTCTAATAATAAACTTAAGAAGAAAATAGAATGGGAGAGGCAATGAACTGTCCCAAAAAAATTGACAAAGTAATTTTACTAGTGAGAATAAAAGATGTAGAAAAAAATACCTTAAAATAGGTTTATTTCTAGTTTATGTATGACAATATGAAGGGGTTAGGGCCTTTAGATTTAAAATTTTTAATAAATATTTCATATATATATATATTATTAGAATTTGTAGAATTATATTCCTAATATTTGGCAGGGGCTCCATGGACCACTCATGACTCCTTGCATGCAATAGCCCATCAACCACAACATTTACACAAACACAATCGGGATAAATTCCCAACAAAAGAGCTTCATCCCACTTGGACTTAATTCTCAATAGTATCACAACCAAACAACCAGCAATCAAAATTAATCTGACCAAAACATACATCAACACATTCTTGTAAATCCGGTTCCTATACCAACATAAAAACATGGCTAGTCACAACATTTACTAATAGAGCTCTCCCTAGCAACAAAACACTACACCACACTAGCAGACTCTTTGCACTACACATAGTAACAATTTTTCTTTAGGCCACTAGTCTGCTGCTTATGTCCACAGCCCAACCTTTCCAAAATTTTTATGCTCTGCAATCCACCAACCACAACATTCACAATGTCAATATTTTTTTTATTACTCAGTGTTTTCCATTTAAAAAGTAGTTTTTTAAAACCCAACTATTTGCTAATAAATATAGAAAAATTATTTTCTAATTTTTTGGAGAATAGGACTTGTTTTCATTTTGGAGAATAGAACTTGTTTTCATAACTAAATGGCCTCTAAAGTTTGATTGCTTAAAAACCAATATTTCTATAATTGAATTAGGGATTGAACAAGTCTATTCACAAGTTTTCAAGTTTATCGATATGATCGAATGGTCTACTTTAGCATCATTTTTTAATGTATTTTTTTTTGTATAGTGGAATAAATAAAATCCTAGCATCTTTAACTTGGATGCATGCAATAATTTTACCCTTACTCTCGATCTCTCATTCATATAGTTCACTTTATCTCCTTTATCTATTTGTTAGATATGCTTTGCAACAAAACCAATTTACAAATTATTATTTTAATATCCTAATAAATGAAATCCTAAAATCTTTTAACTCACTAGTTGCAAGCACTTTTCCCCTCACTCTTAATCTATTTCATTTAGTTTTCCTTCTTTATGCTATTCCTGAGATTTTTTCTGCAAAAAATACAATTACCAACTTATCATTTCAAAAATCAAAGCTGCAAGCACTTTTTCCCCTAACTCTCAATCTCTTTCATTTAGTTTTCCTTCTTTACACTATTCCTTAGATTTGCTTCGCAAAACATACAATTATCAACTTATCATTTCAGAAGTCAAAGTCGCAAATTTTGCATTCGTCTCTATCTCTATTTCAAAGTTAAAAAAAAAAACTAAATCTAGGCCTCTGTCTATCTTACTTTTTTAGATCTTGTAATTGCTTCTCCTCTCTCTATCTTACATTTTCAGATATTGTTATTGTTTTCTCTCTCCTTCTCTCGTTGTTTCCTTTCTCTTGTTATTTCCTCTCGCTTCACTAGATATATGCTCACATGTGTTGTGGAAATCCTAGTTTGATGCCTAATTTCATAAAATAATTTTGTGGAAATCCTCTCTCTTTTCTCCCTTTTGCAGTGATTAGTCGTGTGTGAATAAATCACCAAAGTGAAGATGTTAAACCAACAATGTGTCTCAGAAAATGGTATTCCTTTGTGTTGATGTGAGAAAGAAGCAAAGTTGATAACTTTATGGAGAAATAGTCACCTTAGAAGGAGGTTCTAGATGCCCTAATTATGGGGTAAGAAATTTTGATTCTCATTTTTCAATTGTTGCGAATTTGTTTTTGAATAAGTTGATTCAAAGTTCCTAAGAAAAATTAATGTCATTATTTAAGAATTATTAGATTGAATTAATAGGATGGAGCAAGAAAAGGAAGAAGAAAAGAAAACAAGAGCAAAAAAAAAAAAAAAAAAGGCTAAAGCAGAAGTGGGTATTTTGGGGTTCAGGTATTATTGTAATTTTTTGTAAAATTTTCTTTTGATGGGAATGTGAATGTAGGAAAGGAAATTTGTTCGTCGTTTTATTTCTGGAATGAAATTATATAAGTGCATCTTTTTTGAACGCGTGTATTTTATACAATTGTTTGTTTTGTATAATTGTTGAACATCAATGCTTCATTTTATATATGTTTTTTGCTTTCTACACAAACCATCATGGTAATGTAAAATTAAATTCTCAAGATACCCTAACTTTGGGATATGTAAAATAGGGTACCTGAAATTTGGGTTAAGTAACAATAAGGTACCATAACTTTGGATTTATGTAATAGTAAGATACATCACCATTTCAACAACATAAAAAAAAAAAAAAAATTCAACCAACAAAC
The DNA here is from genome assembly GCA_947685225.1 of Garcia nutans. Lineage (NCBI taxonomy): Eukaryota > Viridiplantae > Streptophyta > Magnoliopsida > Malpighiales > Euphorbiaceae > Garcia > Garcia nutans. The sequence continues at coordinate 31,381,475 of CANTUV010000002.1, forward strand.
ATCATGGTCACAACATGTTAATAATCAACATGAGAATTAAAACAATTATATAAATAAATAATCTTTAAATAAATAATCGTTACAATGCTTCGATACTAAAATAATTATCTTCATATGATTTGACTTTGAATTATCTAATAATCTAAAAACCAAATTTTACCTATCCTTTGGCCTATATATATCTAAAAACGAAAATTTTCCTGTATCCATTCACAAAAACAAAATCTCCAACTAAACTAAAGGCATTTACAAAGCTTATTAAACAATTTTTACAAGTAAAAACGAAAATGAAAATGGAAATGAAAACAAAAGTAGAAATGGAAACAAAAATAGAAACAAAAACAAAAATGGAAATGAGAGCAAAAACGAAAATGGAAACAAAAATAGAAATAGAAACAAAAAGAAAAAGAAAAACAAAAATGGAAATGAAAACACAAATGGAAACAAAAGCAAAAACAAAAATAAAAGTCCAATCGTCATTTAAATTTCTATTGTTTCTTCCCTCTAACTCTTCTTCCTTTGGGTTGATCTTTTGTTTCTTGAGATGATGGATATTCTTATATCTGCAATCCTTCTCCTTGCTACATCTCTGTATTGGCATAAAAGAGGAATCAATTTAGATCCTATATAAGTGAATCCATTACATGTATTAACATATAAATTACTAGAAAATATTGACTTGAAGGTTCTCTTTACATGGGAAAAAGTGACTTGTTCCCTATTAACAAATATAAATAGAAATACCTTATAATATCAATAAATATTAACACTTTCAACAAATGTCACTTAGATACATCATCTATAGGAAACTTATTAGAGTGTTAGGGGCTACAAATGTAGTAGGCTACTTTGTGATAGTCCTAATGATATGGAATAAAGAAACAAACTAGACTAGCTTAGTGATAGTCCATTCATATTTACATGTACAGTCACTAGGGCTACGTTATCTATGAGTTTCTATCTTAATTATTGGTGGGTCCATGTTTTGAACCTTGGTATATAGGTAATTCCTTTACGAATTCAGTACTATAAGAATTGCTCAAATCAAATGTCAAATGGGCTCGAAACAGATAAAACTAGCAAAACCGCTTGAAACCCACCCACGGTAGCTACATAAGTAGCCTTGTGGCTACCTCAAACCAATTGACTTTTGATTAGCTTATGACAGTCACATGGCATGTGACAGCCTCATCATAGGTCATGTTTCATCTGCCCCTTTGATAGCTGATCCTGATTTTTATAAATATCCTAGCCCTACATGCTCAAATCACACAAAAAGTCAAGCAGTACTTATTTTTTAGCTTTTATACTCTCTTCTTACTCAAATCTTTCTAAAATGGAAAGATTTCTTCTCTTTAGTTTTAAACCGCATAGGGCTCGCTTCCTTAGCTTGCTTGGGTACTACTTTAGCTCGGCATATGGGACCATTAAATTAGCTTAATTCTAAACTTAGCCTAAAATCTTATAATTGACCAACCCTTGGATTTATTTTCAACTACCTTGACTTGGACTGAAGATTTGGAATGTTGTTTACAACTACCTTGTTGACCAAACCCTTGATCAATGGACAAAGGTTCAAAAATCCCTTGAATTATTTAGTGTGTATCTCATTTATAACATTGAATTTTTTTGAACCATTATTGCCTTTTTGGCGCAACGGTAAGTGTTGTCACTGTGTGACCTGAGGTCACGGGTTCGAGTGGTGGTAATGACATCTTGTAATTGTAAGGGAAGCCCGCATACAAAGACCCAATGGATCCGACCATTTCCTGAACCCCGCTCATTGCGGGAGCATTTATGTATCAGACTGCCCTTTTTTTATTGCCTTTTTGTTTAAAATGGCTCAAATACACCTTGCCATTATAGAATACATATTTCATTATTAACTTGCACCTATGTGGAACAATGACCCCCTTTTTTTTTACATTCATGCAAACCCATTGGTTGGTAAAAATAATAAAATAATAAAATAAAAATAACATTAAGAAAAAGTTTACGACCCAATTTTGTAGCATTCTTATTTCACCACTAGCGTCACAGCCATCTGCCATAGCTCCAAAAGCTTATTTCCATCTCCAATAATCTCTCTTGTTTCTCTTTCATTAGCTTCATCACTATAGACCAAGATCCATCTTTATCTTTAATTTCAGCTAAGTCTCCATCTTTATCCCCAATAAATGCTCATTCATCAATAGTAATAACATCTCCATCTCCTTCTCCATCAGCCACAATCATTACACCTGGTGCCTCTTTGTCTCTGACAAATTCTTGATTCATTTCTTTCTCTTTTTATTCAAGATTTTTGCTTTATTTTTCTTCATCTTGTTCTTGTTGTTGAGTTGATGCGAACCCTTAGCAACGATGGTAGCAAACCCAACGTATAACAATGGTAGAGAACTCCTTGAAACTTGATAATCACCTCCTAAGGAACCCAAAGCCTATAAAGAGACGCGAACTCACTTTGATTGAAGGATTTAGATGGTAAGAAGAAGGAAAACGCCACAACTCTTGTTGATAAGTAAACCTAATTCTTGATGCAAAGAAAGAATTAAAGAATCCAATCTAATCTCTCTCACACGAAAATTCACAAGAAGAACTTGTAGAAGAATTCAAAAATTTTTATTAATTGTTGTATATCAAATTAGGCCTAATAGTGCCCTTAAATAAGGGTTACAAAATTCCTAATTGCATATGGAAAATTAAGACTAAAACATTCCTAATTGTATAAGGAAAACATTCCTAATTGCATAAGGAAAACATTAAGTATGGAAACAAAATCCTAATCCACTAAGGAAAATATAAAGTATGGAAACAAAATCCTAATCCACTAAGGAAAATATAAAGTAATCCTAATCCACTAAGGAAAATATAAAGTATGGAAACAACCAAACTAATCCTTTCAACATAAGAAACGCCCCACACTATTTGGGCTGTCCATGGGCCTTAAATTACTTCCCAAGGCTTTATATGAACCCCCATGGACCTTTCTTGCACGTTGGACCTTTCTTTAGCTAGCCTTTAGCTTCCACACTAAGCATCATAATCAGATTTGGTGTGCCTTCTTCAAGCTCTATCTCCATCTTCTTGAATGATAATTCTTGAAGCTCTTTGGAAATCTCTTCTTGAATATGCAAAGCCATACTAGCTTGATATCTCTTTGCTTTGCTCCTAGTGATTGGTCCACTTGCTAGCTTCAAGGTATCCTTTCTTGCATCATTCTCCCCCTCTTCAAAAAGATTTGTCCTCAAATCTGCATCATCAAAAGGAGAAAGATCACTTACATTGAAAGTAGCACTAACATTATACGTACTTGGTAAGTGCATCTTATAGGCATTGTCATTAATCTTCTCCAGCACTTGGAATGGGCCATCTCCCCTTGCTTGCAACTTGTTTTTCCTTTGGTTAGGAAACCTCTCTTTTCGAAAATGCACCCAAACCCAATCTCCTACTTGAAACTTCATCTCACGTCTCCCTCTATTTGCAAAATCAGCATATCTCTTGTTCCTTTTCTCAATATTCGCCCTTTGCTTTCTCATGCATCTCTTTCACCAATTTCGCTTTCTTCTCACCATCTAAACTAACAAGCTCATGAGAAGGTAAAAAACAAGATCCAAAACTGTTAGTGGGTTAAAACCATAAACAAGCTCAAAAGGTGAATATCCTGTAGAAGAATGAATAGCACGATTATAAGCAAACTCAATAAATGGCAAACAATCTTCCTAGGAACTCAAATTTTTACCCACTAAAGCTCTCAACATGGTACCTAAAGTTCTGTTTACTACTTCTGTTTGTCCATCCGTTTGAGGATGACAAGTGGTGGAAAATAACAACTTGGTACCTAACTTTCCCCAAAGCACACGCCAAAAGTGAGACAAAAACTTGGTGTCTCTATCAGAAACTATGGATTTTGGTATCCCATGAATTCGAACCACCTCCCTAAAGAAGAGTTCCGCCACTAAACTAGCATCATCACTCTTATGACATGGGATAAAGTGTGCCATCTTACTAAACCTATCAACAACCACAAATATGCTATCTCTCCCCCTCTTAGTCCTTGGTAATCCTAAAACAAAGTCCATACTAATGTCCATCCAAGGAGAACTAAGAACGGGTAATGGCATATACAAACCATGAGGCATAGACTTAGACTTAGCTTGCCTACAAGCCAAACAAGCCTTACAAATCCGAATTACATCCCTTTTCATATTCAGCCAATAAAAGTGTTCATTCAACATGTCTAAAGTCTTATCAACTCCAAAATGCCCCATCAAACCCCCACAATGTGATTCTAATACTAGCAAATCTCTCATAGAACATCTAGGCATGCATAATTTCGAACCCTTAAATAAAAACCCATCATGTCTATAGAAAGAATTAAAAGCACCATGCTCACAAGCATCATAAACATTGCCAAAATCAGAATCACCAACATATAAGTCCTTTATACATTCAAATCCAAGCAATTTAGTACTCAAAAATTAAGTAAAGCGTACCTCCTTGAAAGTGCATCTGCCACTACATTGTCTTTACCTTGCTTGTATTTGATAACATAAGGAAACTTCTCAATCTTCACAACCCATTTTGCATGTCTTTTATTCAACTTGCCTTGCCCTCTCAAATGCTTCAATGATTCATGGTCTGAATGGATCACGAATTCCTTGGGCAGCAAATAATGCTCCCATACTTCCAATGCTCTCACCAAAGCATATAGCTCATTGTCATAAGTTGAATAATTCAGCTTTGCTCCATTAATCTTTTCACTAAAGTATACAATGGGCTTCTTCTCTTGCATCAAAACAGCTCCAATACCTACACCAGAAGCATCACATTCAATTTCAAAAGTAGAATCAAAGTTAGGTAAAGCTAAAATGGGTGTAGTAGAAAGCTTCTCTTTCAAAGCATCAAATGCTTCTTGTTGCTCCTTGCCCCAAACGAATCCCACTTCTTTCTTGATTATGCTAGTGAAGGGGGCTGCCAATGTAGAGAAATTAGGGACAAATCTCCTATAGAAGCTTGCCAATCCGTGAAAACTCCTCACTTCTATCATACTTGAAGGATTCAGCCACTCTTGGATAGCTTTCACCTTCTCTTGATCAGCTTCAATTCCCTGCATACTTACAACAAAACCAAGAAAAACAACCCTATCTAGACAAAAAGAACACTTCTTAAGCTTAGCATAAAGGTTTTGCTCCCTAAGGATTTCAAGCACTTTCCTAACATGTTCAACATGTTCTTCCTTAGTTTTGCTATAAATCAGAATATCATCAAAGTAAACTACCACAAACTTACCTAAATAAGCTCTCAAAACATGGTTCATTAATCTCATGAAAGTACTAGGTGCATTAGATAAACCAAAAGGCAAAACTAACCATTCATACAAACCATATTTTTGTTTTGAAGGCAGTCTTCCATTCATCTCCAGGCTTCATGCGAATTTGATGATAACCACTCATAAGATCAATCTTTGTGAAATATTTCGCCCCATGCAATTTGTCCAACATGTCATCAAGTCTAGGAATGGGATGTCTATACTTCACAGTAATCTTGTTCACAGCCCTACAATCAACACACATCCTCCAAGAACCATCTTTCTTGGGTACTAATAAGACTGGAACGGCACAAGGACTAAGTCTCTTGCGAACCAAGCCTTTCTCCAAAAGCTCTTCAACTTGTCTTTGCATCTCTTTTGTCTCCATAGGATTGCTCATATATGCTGGCCGGATTGGAATTGTAGAACCGGGTATGAAATCAATTTGATATTCAATCCCTCTTAATGGTGGCAAACCACTATGAAGGTCTTCAGGAAACACATCCTTAAAATCCTGTAACAAAGACACAAAACTAGAAGGTACAGAATCAAGAGATTCTTCACTGTCAGCAAGTAACAATTCTTTATACATAATAATGAGTACAGGTTGCCCTACATCTATCTCTCTTACTCTTGCATAAAAAGCATGTTTTGCTTTTTCTCCTTGCTTATTTTCTCTCACCAATGGGCCATTTATTTGTTTGCTTACTTTCTTTTGACTCTCGGCCTCTTTTCCCTTTCTGCACTCACTCACTTTATTATTTTCTCTTTCCCTACCTTTAGAATTACCCTTGGGTGTTGAAGAAACATCATTGGCCGAATTTGAACCCCCTTGGTTCTTGCTGGCCGAAACTTCTTTCTCCCTCTCTAGCATCCTCTTTTGATCTTCATACACCTCTTGAGGTGATAATGGTTCTAGAACAACCTTCTTTCCTTCATAAGTAAAGGTATACTTATTAGAAAAGCCATCATGTTGTGCCCTTCTATCATGCTGCCATGGTCTTCTAATAGTAAATGTCCAGCTTGCATTGGCACTACATCACACAAAACCTCATCTTTATACCACCCAATGGAGAATGGTACCTTGACTTGCTTCAACACTTTTACTTCCCCACTGTCATTGAACCATTGCAACTTGTAAGGATTGGAATGTTTAAAACAAGCTAACCCCAATTTATCCACCATTGTAGTACTAGCAGCATTGGTACAACTTCCACCATCAATGATAAGTGTATAAACCTTACCATTCACCAAACACCTAGAGTGGAAAAGATTCTCCCTTTGATCCAAGCCTTCTTCCTTGACTTGAATATTCAAGGCTCTTCTAGTAACAAGCATCTCTCCATGTTCAGCATTCAAGACTTAATTCTCCCAAGCCTCTTCAGCATATTCGGCCCTATCACCACATTCGGCCTCCTCTTCTTCTTCATGTTCAGATTCTGATTCAATTTCCCCTTCATGGGTTGCAATCATCACCCTCTTATTCGGACATTGAGAAGCAATGTGTCCACTTCCCAAACACTTGTAGCATTTAATATCCCTACTTGGAGTAGGTCTAGAGGTGTTTCCTTGGCTGTTTTTGCATCCCCATCATTCGGCTTCTTGAAATTAGGATTGTAGGAAGAATTCTTTTGGAAAGAACCCTTGTAATCCCCTTTGTAGGAACCTCCACTCGAACTTGAACCCTTGAAGTTTGAAAAATTTCCACTAGCTTTAGAGTAGCCAGTTTTTGAAATAGCTTTATTCTTCAATCTTCTCTCTATCTTTATGGCCTTTGAACTAACTCTTCCATTGTGTTGAATTCATACATCTCCAATTCATTGGCTATGTTCAAATTCAATCCCCCAAGAAATCATGACATCTTCTTGTCTTCATCTTCATCAATATTTGCCCTAGCCATGATCATCTCCATCTCTTTGTGGTACTCTTCCACACTTCTTCCACCTTGAACTAGTCTTGCTAGTCGATTGTACAAATCCTGAATGTAGTGAGATGGTACAAATCGGCTCCTCATTAGTTTTTTCAAGGTTGACCATTCAGGAATAGGCCTCATACCTTTCCCTCTTCTATTAGCTTTCAATTGATCCCACCAAAAGGTAGCATACCCCTTGAACTCTACGGCTGCCAAAACTGATTTCTTCTCTTTGGTGTAGTTATGGCATTCGAAAATCTGCTCAACTTTCCTCTCCCATTCTATGAACTCTTCTGCATTTTTCTTCCCTTCAAAGGAAGGAATCTTCATCTTGATGGAAGTAAGGTCACCATCAGTGGTAGGTTGATTTCCACCTTCATCTTCATCTTCTACCCTTTCGGCTGCTTCTAGGGCTTCAAGATTTCCTTGCCTTTCTCTCCTAAGCACTCTTCTAGCTCGCATTATGGGATTTGGATGTGCGGCTGGCTGCCCTTGTTGCACTTGCTGAATTTATTGTGCTTATCGTGCTGCATTCTCTTGCAATCTAGTATCCATCATCTCCATTTGACCAAGCATTACTGCCAAAGTTTCATTAAGCCTAGCCAAGCTTTCGGCCATAGCTCCTTCTTTGCTAGTCTCTTCTCCTTTTCCAGCCATATTAACAAATAAACAAACTCAAAGAAACAAGATTAGTAATAATCGAAATTCACTCAAGTGTTTAGAATTACCTCACTTTTCTTGTCTTCCTTGATTACACTTCAGAACCAAGCTCACCAACCAACAATTGTCAAGTCGTTCAAGAAACTAGAACCTAAATCCTAGAACTAGATAGAAAACAAGAGAAGTATCCGGAGGCAATGCAAGGTAATTTGCACTACACGATATAAAACCAAGTATCGACACAAGCAAATGATACTTAGCAATGTAATGGACTTAAAAGCTAGATAAAGAAATCAGAAATAATGAAGCCAATAAACAAGACAAATTTGGATATAATGAATCAAAAACAACCCACACTTGGCAAGCTGCTTTATGTACCTAATCAATTCTACCCAAAACGCTAGCTTCTTGACTCTAATTCCCACCTATAACACTCAAATAACATGAATATTAAGGTTTGATTTTCGAATTCCAAAAGCCCCTCAAAAGGTGAAATTTTTCACCCAAAAATTTTATTACTTCTCACCCACCTAGATCTGATCCTTAGCACCCAAATAGCAAGAATATCAAACAATTTTTGTTGAGGTGGTTTTGTACTTTTTTTTTTGCTTCCTCTCACTATCGCCTTGATTCGGGACTTAATTTACTCCCAAGGACTTTTCAAAATCTGGACTTAATTCGCAATCCCAGATTCACTCAAGACCAAATCGAAATTAAACTTGAACACAAACTCTAGCTTTTTCTTTCTTTCAAGAACCCTAATTCTTGGTTTCGAAATTCTCCAAGAATCCTTTCCTAGGTTTCATTTTCACCCTAAGAATACCCTCCTTCAATTCGGACTTGATCAGAATTGATATATGACTCTTTTTCAAAAATTAAAGACTAGACTCTCTAAGAACCCTAAAACGTAGAAATTTAAAAGACCTAAATTAACAAACCCTAGAAAGACAAAGTAGATAAAAATTACCTTGTAGTAAGGCTCTGATACCAAATGACGCGGACCCTTAGCAACGATGGCAGCAAACCCAACGTATAACAATGGTAGAGAACTCCTTGAAACTTGATAATCACCTCCTAAGGAACACAACGCCTATAAAGAGACGCGAACTCACTATGATTGAAGGATTTAGTTGGTAAGAAGAAAGAAAACGCCACAACTCTTGTTGATAAGTAAACCTAATTCTTGATGCAAAGAAAGAATTAAAGAATCCACTCTAATCTCTCACACACGATAATTCACAAGAAGAACTTGTAGAAGAATTCAAAAATTTTTATTAATTATTGTATATCAAATTCGGCCTAATAGTGCCCTTAAATAAGGGTTACAAAATTCCTAATTGCATATGAAAAATTAAGACTAAAACATTCCTAATTGCATAAGGAAAACATTCCTAATTGCATAAGGAAAACATTCTTAATTGCATAAGGAAAACATTCCTAATTGCATAAGGAAAACATTAAGTATGGAAACAAAATCCTAATCCACTAAGGAAAATATAAAGTATGGAAACAAAATCTTAATCCACTAAGGAAAATATAAAGTAATCCTAATCCACTAAGGAAAATATAAAGTATGGAAACAACCAAACTTATCCTTTTAACATAAGAAATGCCCCACACTATTTGGGCTGTCCATGGGCCTTAAATTACTTCCCAAGGCTTTATATGAACCCCCATGGGCCTTTTCTTGCATGTTGGACCTTTCTTTAGCTAGCCTTTAGCTTCCACACTAAGCATTATAATCAGCTTTGGTGTGCCTTCTTCAAGCTCTATCTCCATCTTCTTGAATGATAATTCTTGAAGCTCTTTGGAAATCTCTTCTTGAATATGCAAAGCCATACTAGCTTGATATCTCTTTGCTTTGCTCCTAGTGATTGGTCCACTTGCTAGCTTCAAGGGATCCTTTCTTGCATCATGAGTTCTTCAGAATTGTTGTCCAAGATCAATAATGGTATGCTCTTGATGAATAACACTTGGTAATATTGAGTTCTTGTAAGTTGTTTTAGGAAATTAGATTTGGGTTGGATTGAAATTCCATGGGAAGGGATATTATAAGGAAAAAGAGCAAACAAACTTCAAGAGAGGAAGAAAGGGAGATTTTGAGATTAAAGATTTTGTGTTGTTCGATTTAGGGATTTAAGAATGAAGAAGAAAGGGGGATTCAAGGTGGTTGGCTAAGCAAATCCTAAGTGGCTTGCAGTAAGGAGACTCTGGAGGATTCATTTGGACCTTTACAACTAGACCTTTGCCTGCATCCACATCCATTTCCACAGTGATGCAATGGAGCTTTGATGGTGATGGAACCTATACAAGATGAAGAAGAAATTTTTTTTTGTTATTTTATTATTATTCCGATATTTTATTATTCTTTTACAAACCAATAAGGTTGAGATTTGTGTAAAAAAAGGTCTACAGTTCCACATAGGCTAGAGTTAATGGTGAAATAGGTATTATGTAACGACATGGGTGTATTTGAGCCATTTTAATTAAAAAAAGTATGAATAGATAAAATAATCATGGTCTTAAGTGAGATAAATGATATAGTTTTAAGCTAAAAACTATACATACACACTTACAATTATTCAAAAATAGATTCTAATCAATTTATCTTCACTTAGTTTCATACTCTAATTTCTCTCTTAACAAATTCAATTAACAAATTTTATCACAGAAATTCAATTCATACTCTAATTTCTCTCTTAATAAATTCAATTAACAACTTTCATCACAAAAATTCAATTTAAGTAGTGAAATAAACTTCCATAATCTAAGAAAATCAAAAGAAAACAAAAGAATAATAAATTATAAATAGACAAGCACAAACTTCTTTACAAAGTGGTTCTTCCTCTCTCTTTCTAAATTTTTCCTTGATTATTTGGTGATGATTTTAGTGTTTATCACCTAATCTAATGAATTCTACTAAAACTTTTAAGTTGTATGTGAATTTTCCTTAATTTTTACCTAGGTTGATGGAAGGAGGAAGAGATGAAATTTGGCTATAGTGGAAGATGGAAGTCGGTTTGGTGATGGGGAAGAAGAATAGAAAATTTTCATTTATATATATTATTAGGATTTTGATTCTATAAGATGCTCACACCATAATTTTGGTATACTTACTTCCTTAAATTATTTCTAAATCTTACTTTTAATTTTGTAAAACTATAAAAATAATTTCTTTAATTATTTTTAAAGCTCTATGATCCATTTCTCATATCTCAATTTCAGTATAAATTCAATTTTAGGGTCAAAATGGTATTTCTATAAAGTTTTACCACTTGAAGATTCTTATTCTGAAATACCGATTAAAACTATATCTAGATTTTAACTTTCAATTTTTAAGGCTTACCTAATCCACTTTATATCTATTTTAAATATCCGAGACACTCTCAAAATTATACATAGTCCAATATCTATATAATTCAGAAAATTGCTTCTTTAAAATTTTAAATATTACAACTATCTCCCTCTTAAGAAATTTTATCCTCAAAATTTATATGTTCAAGATGTTTAAAATAGCTGAGGATATTGTTGTCTCATTGTTTCTTCACTTTCATATGTGGCTTCCTCAATTGAGTGATTTTTCTACAACACTTCTACTAGAGGAGTGCCATTATTCCACAATTTCTTGATTTCTCGAGCTAAGATAACACTTAACTACAGCACCCTTATGCCTTATATAGATAATACATACACCCAATATATATATATGTAAAATACGTATATGGATCACAAGAATGCTACAATACAATATCAAAATAATAACAACAACAACAGCAATAATAATAATTTATACATTAATAAATAATTTTTAGAAAAATCTCTAAAAAAAGTTCTCTAGAATTTTATCTATAAATTGGACATTTTTCAAAGATCCATAAAAACACAACTTGCATAAAAATACGCTTCCGATATATATATATATATATATATATCCATCCAAACTCCAACATTCCTCCCATCAACATTAATAAGTTCACAAAATTCAACATCATAAAGATATATAATCAAATACTTAACAAACCTAGTTAAGATTTGCAAAATCTTTCAAAATATTACTTAGTACAAAATTTATATATAAAGTGTTCAATGTATACAAAAAAAAAAGACTTAAGCATTAAAAGTTAGAGTATACATGTAATGTTGCACTATCAGTTCGGTCTTGTGGCAAAAAGCTTAACTTCCAGACCAATTCTAAGGCTATGTCTGGTCAGGCCGAGTAGAGCTCTCTGCCTATATCCTGTCACTTGCGCATTGAAATCAATCCTGCTAAGCTACTAGCTTAACGATACATACTTTGATAACAGTAGAATTTTTAATACAATGCATTATGTAGCTCTTTATGACATGAAATGCATTATACTACAATGCACACAAATCACCAAAGATTTTTATAATCATATGCATTAGGCCCAAAAGTCCCTATATAATATTCAAGTTCTAGAAAGATTGATTTGGTTTATCTCGACACCGGGGATCTAAATGTCATATCAAACTACTCGAAAGGTGTGTCCCCTATCGGCACCAGAGATCTAAGTGTCATATAATACTGCTTGTAGGCAGATCCTCTATTGACACTGGCAATCTAAGTGTCATATCATATCGCCCGTCGGCGCATTCCCTATTAACACCAGTATATCTAACCTGAAGGCACATAAAAATATCATCATATATCAATGGTATGCCAAATCTATAGTACCAAATACAATTTTTTGGATAAGATATTACATAAGACAAACACACATCACACATACATGATCACATTTTATCTATTTTCATTTCATTTTTCATTATGTAGACTCTTAATTTTTTATCAAGTTCAGTTCAAAATTTTAAAAATAAGTCCGAAATAATTTTTATGATATTTATTATTTATTTTATTTTATTTAATATTTTATTTTATTATTTATTATTCATTTTATTTATTATTTTAAATATATATATAAAATAAAAAATAAAAAATTGGACGGACCAATCGATGAGTGATACGTGGCAGCAATTCGCCGCAGGCGCTACCTGCGGTGAATTGGACTGGGCCAATTCGCCGCAGGCACCAGCAGTGGCGAATTGGTCGCCGCAGTTGAATGCTGTGATGAATTAGGTAGCGCCTCGCAGGCGCTCGCCCAAATGTTCGTGTCCCAGTTTTACATTTCCTAAATAGCTTGAACTTCCTTAAGATATTAGGTTTTACTTTAAAAATTCTATAAATACTAGCTTTAAAACACATAATAGAGGATGAAAAAAATTACTCAAGATTGAACTTTTAATTTTGAAGCAACCCAAAGCAGCCAAGGAAAAATAACACTCCCATCCACAAGGAAACAAGTTGTGTTGTCTTGATCAAGGTCTCCCCAAAATTCCAACGATACAATTGTGGTGGAACCAATAACGGAGGTTTGATCTTCACTAATAATTTTTTATATTCACAGTAGCCATAATATGCTTTCTCTTAATGTTTTGTTAAAGTGTTTTGATATTAAATTTTTAGTAGCATAAAATTGTTTAATCTGATTTATATATTTTATGAACCAAAACCCTAATTCATTAAATCCTTAAACCCTCATCTAATTCATTAAGTCCTTAAACCCTAATGTTCCAGTGGCTAGCTAACCTCAAAAATCCTAAATTCTTTTGTTAAAACTCAAAACCGTAAACTATTTTTATCCAAAAGCTTACACTGTTTTATTAAATCCCAAAACCTTAATTGTTTTACTAAAACCTTAATTTATTTTTTGAAATCACTGTTTTTCTAAAATAATAAATTAAAACCCTAATCTCTTTTAAGGCTTGTTATCCAAAAATCCTACTTTCAAATTATTCTACCAAAAACACCAAAACTGTAACCTAGTAGACTTAAAACCTAGTTTTTCTCAAACTCTAGTCAAAGAGCCTTAAAATCCTTAAACTGTGATTCCTAAAACCAAAACCCCAAAATCTAAAACCCTAATTCTAGTAAGTTCAATTTCCAAATTTAGGTCTAAATCCTAATGTCAAACCACAAAACCTAGTTTCTTAAACCATGACCCATAAAACCCCAACTTGTGTATTTAATCTTTAATTGTTATTGAAATTCTGCATTATGTATTTAGTTTACATCTTCATATCTTGATCTTTATTTGGCACATAATGAATGGTTTCCTTTCATAATGAATGGTTGAATACTTTTTTATTAGTTTACCTTATCTTTTTCATTATGTAAGAGGTATGTTTCTACCTTGTGAGTACCTCATTAATTAGTCCTTATGTAATTTAAATTATTTTTATATTTTGGGATCAATTTAAAGGACACATTTTCACCTTTCGGTGGGTGTCCTGTTTAGTCTTAGACATGGATGATGTAAGGACATGTTTCCATCCTCGGATTGGTGTCCATTTATTTGTTTTGTTTAAGCATTACTATGATTTTTAATAAAGTATTTATTTATTCTTATGATCATATGTAATATGGATAATGTCATTATATTTAAGAATTTTATAATATTAAGACCTGAAAAGGAGGCCGGTTCTAATGAACCGGGCGTTGTGGGGATATTGGGTCATTCTCACCTTCTCCATACGTACCTAACTTTTTTAACCCAAATAGGGAGTTGGAGATTTCTTAGGAATTGAGTCATCCACCCCTTTATTTTTTTCCAGACCCGTCTGGGTGGTGACTTTATTTTCTCTGGGTTTAGGCCCGTATTCTCTAAGGCCCTAAGCCTAACAGTGCTAAAGTCGCAAGAACCATTCCAAGTGGGAGTGAGGGCAAAAATCTTTGCTCACAGTAGCGACTCCACTAGGGATAAGAGAAGTTGATTCCGTTTGTCTTTATATTATTCTATTATTTCTTATCATGATATTATCCATTGCATCATTTAGATTGCATCATGTACGTGAGTTAGGACGCCCATGTTACCCGTGCTGTGTTATGTAAGGGATATCATACTTTGACTCAAGGTATGGAGATTGAGCATGGCATAACTGCTCATAGCCTTGTACCTTTTAGTATATACTTGTGAGCCAAAATTTTTGACCCCACTCCCAATGGAATGGTTCTTGCGACTTCGGCACTTTTAGGCTCGGGGCCTTAGAGAACACAGACCTAAGTCCGGAGAAAATAGAGTCGCCACCCGAATGGGCCGGGAAAAATAAAGGAGTGGATGACTCGATTCCTAAGGAATCCCTAAGCCCCTAATGGGTTCGGAAAGTTGGGTATGTGTGGGGAAGGTGAGAAATGGCCCAGCATCCCCACAACGCGTCATTGGAACCGGCCTCTTTTACAAGTCTTAATATTATAAAATTCTTAAATATAACAACATTATCCATATTACACACAATAATCAAAATAAAGCATCGATATATTGAAAATCAAAATAATGTCCAAGCAAAACAAATAAATAGACACCCATCCGAAGATGGAAACATGCCCTTACATAATCCATGCCTAAATAGGACACCCACCGAAAGGTAGAAACATGTCCTTTACATTGGTCTAAAATATAAAAGCAATTTAAATTACATGATATTTAACTAATGAAGTACCCACCGAGTGGAAACATACCTCTTACAACATTTGAAAATCTAAATAAATCGATAAAAGTAAATAACCATTCATCATAAATAAATCATTCATCAAAGATATCAATCAAAATATAAAATAAACATCCGTCCATGAAAAATTAAATAAATCAATTATCCAAAGCATATAATAGACAACATAATTAAATCTATAAATAAAGTAAGTAAAGGTACAAATTAGGGTTACTGTTTCTATTTAAATTTCTTTATTTAATGGGTTTAAGCTACTGTGAGTTTTAATGGAATTGAAACTGATTAAAGTTTTATAATTTAAGAGGTTGATAAAATTCTTTGATTAACCAAATTAGTGTTTGAGGAGTGAAATCATGAAATTAGGGTTGGAACATTTTAAAATATTGGATTTATGACTTACGGTTACTTACTGTGTAGAATTATAACATTTAAATTTATATGGTTTTAAGGTTTTAAAGATTAGGATATAAAAAAATTAGGGTTTAAGATTTTAAGGGAATTAGGGTTTAAGAAAACTAGGGTTTAGAATAATTTGGTTTGAGGTTACTGTCTTGATTCTAAAGTTGAATTAGGGTTTAGTGTTTTCGGATAATATATTTTATTTTAGAATTTGGAGAAACAATTTATAGTTTTATGAAAATAAACAAAACGATTTAAAGTTTATAGAAACAAAAAAGATATTTTTTTAGGGTTTTAGAAAGAAACAGATTCAATTTAAGGTTTTGAAGAATTGGAAAGCAAATTAGGGTTTTGAGATTTTGAAGAAACAAAAACTAACAATTTTAAGATTTTTGGAAAACAAAGAAACGAATTAAGGTTTTTAAGTTTTAGAAAAGGTAAATTAAAGTTCTAGGGTTTTTTGAATCAAAAGAGACAATTGGATTATTTAAGCTACTGTTAAAGAAGTTAGACTTTCATACCTCCGTTTGTTGGTTCCACCAAAAATTTCTTCTTGGATGAACAAGAACAAAGACAAGCTTTGCTGCCTTTGATGGATTAATTGATTATTTGCTCTCTCAATAAGTCCGATCAATTTCACTGCCAAAAGGAATTCTTCAAATCTTTTAAAGTTTTCCTCCTCAATTTCGGTCTCCAATTTTCACTTCCCCCCTTTTTTATGTTGCTTTAGTCCTTATTTATAGAAGATATTTATGATTAATTTTAGTTATTCACGAAATCTAACATTAATTAAGAAAAGAAAACCGAAACCTAGTTCTATTTGGTTTCGAAAAAATTTGCGTCGGAAAAATTTTGCTGGCGAAAAAAAATTGCTGCGGAAAAATTGCGCTGGCGAAAAAAAACTTATGAGGAAAAATTGCGCTGGTGAAAAAGCTGCCGTAGCTGGCTGCCGGCTGCAGAGCAAAAATTGGCTTGCGGGCCATTTCACTCGCAGGAAACTCCTACGGGCGAAATGGCCCACAGCCATTTCGTCCCATGCTGATTTTCGGCGATGATTTTTTCATCGCCGATTTTTATTTTTATTATCTTATTTTTATTTATTTGTTTATTATTATTTTTACTTTTATTAATAAAAATTAGATACTAAAGCAAATATTATTTAATTAATATAACAAAAATTATTTTGGACTAATTAAAATATATTGGACAACACAAAATTATTTTGGACTAATTAAAATATATTGGACCGGACTGGGTCAAAAATTAAGGGTCTACAATACTTACTATGGGAATCTAAGCCTTTTAACCCAAAGACTAAAGCTGATGTAATTAGCCTCGTTACTTTCCTTAGGTTTTTACCTCAAATGCTTTTTGTTTGACTATGCTTAATTTATCTTGGTTTAAATCATGGCTTATTTGGTTTGTTCTTTTTCTAATATGACCTAATTAGATTGTGAGCTCAAATATTTTTTTTTCTCTAAATTCAAAAGACCAAAAATATTTTTAAAATTTTTGAAACGGTCTTTGGACATAAAACTTTTCTAAAAACGAGTCAAGAATTCTTTTTTCATACCCAAATACAAAGCCCAAAATCCATTTTTTCTAAAAATCTTTTTACAATGGGCTTAGAAATAAAATTATTTTCACAACCTTTTCAAAAGAGCTTATGAATATTTAGGTCAATTATGAAAATACCAAAAATCAACTGTGAGCCTAGTTTATACTAAGAATTATTAATCATGGGCTTGTTTTTGGCATGAATCATTAGTTACTTTTTCAAGTGAGAAATCTACTTATAATAAACCTCTTAATTTATTTTTAATCCAATATAGCATAAAAGCTGCTTTAGTTGATTGGATGGATTAAAACTTAATTAATTGGAATTATCATGAACTGATTTCCATGTTTGAAAATATAACTATTGGTTGAAATGTCTGAGGTAATTATTCAAAAATAAGATACCCCATGTTGGTATTTTATTAACCATATACCTAGAAAAAAGACTCTCCATCCGTGTGCTGAAGTTATAAGGTTGGAAGGGACGTTTTACCTATCTTTGTTTGTTTTTTGTGCATACATGCATACATACATTTGCATCTCATATCATTGATCCTTTCTGGCTCATAGCACTGGATTACAATAGTTTAAAAGCCTATGACAATCCAACCTATGCTGGTGATGAAGAATCCAGCAGCAATTCAATTAGCTTCTCACCAAAGGCAATGAAACTTAAGCATATTCAAAAGATGTTGGATGATGCCCTTGAAGTCAAGATGGAAGAATTAAAGGGGGCCCAAGCTGAGATCATAAAGAGTCAAATGGCTACAACGTTTGGGAACACTGCTGAAGCATCCGCAAGCACCAAGAAAGACAAAGGGAAGGATAAGGTTGGTGAAGTGGCTTTTGATAATGACAAGGTAGTCGTTGATGATGATGACGACTGGGCTCAATACTTTCAAGATCCTCAAGACTAAAAGAAAGAGCCGAAGGTTGTTGAAAGATCAGCTATAGAAAAGACTAAAACTTTAAATGTTGAGGAGTTAATCGCTGATCTAGAAAAGAAGTTCGAGAAGAAGCTGAAAATCGAGGAGATGTCTGAAGTCAATAAGTTGTTCGAGTTGGATGAAGAGGTTCCATACAAGTTCAAGATGCCATCCTTTGCAAAGTTTGATAGAACTGGAAACCCTCACCTCCATGTGAATTAATATATCACTGCTATGCAGTCTTCCCGAGCTACTAAGGCTCAAACTTTAAGAAACTTCATGCTCTCATTAGATCCCATTATCCAAAATTGGTTCAATACCTTAGATGATGGCACTCAAAAGAGTTGGGATCTGCTATACAAGGCCTTCATCCAATAATATGGACATAATGATGAAGTGGAAGTTACTCTAATGGAGGTGGAGTCCATTAGACAAAGGCTAAATGAGAACTTCGTGGTCTATGTGAAGAGGTGGAGGAATAAGGCTGCATTACTCAAGAGGAGGCCTAATGAATCCGATCAAATTAGAATGATCGTGAGAGGGGCGTTACCTAGCCTTCACAAAAGGATGTCTCATACACTTATCTAGGATTTCAAAGACCTTTTGGAAGCTGGTTTGCAAATTAAAGAGTGGGAAAGGGAGAAGAATCACTTTTTGGCTAGAAGGAACGAGAAAGGAAACTACTAGTATGGTAACCAAAGCATGCAAAAGGTAGTTGATGTTAATGCTACTGGCCAAGGAGGAAGAAGTCAATTTTCAGAATTGGAAAAGACACTGTCTTGGGTCCTCAATAAGCTACAAAAGAAGGAATTGTTATAACCCTTAAATCCTCTCCTACCTAATTTTGACACTAAGACATTTCGCTAATTTCATCAAATGCAAGGGCACAATATGGATAAATGTTTGAGATTGAGGTATGAGATCCAGAATTTGATTGATAGTGGGAAGCTTCCTAAGCCCAACAAGCCAAACACCAAAGACAATCCACTGCCAAGGTTCAATAAAGTACCACCACTGGCAACCTTCATGATTGGAGAAGGTTTACATGAAAGTTTTATCATGTCTCCTTTCCAAGATGAGGATGGAGAAGCAAGCAATGAAGAAGTGGTGTTTAGTAAAATTGAACAAGCTGTGGTTTTAAAAGAAGTAGCAATCTATGTTGTGAATGAGTTTTGGGATTCAAGCGATAGTGATGATGATCTTGAACCTAAGAAGGAGGGATGGACCTAGTCCGAGCCTGAAGAAGATGAAGTGATGAATACCATATTTGGTAAGCCTTATGCAAGGCCACCACCCAAGGAAGTAAAAGCCAATAAAGGAAAGGAAGTTGAAGTTGGGAACAAAGAAGAAGAAGATGACATTGTACTTAAGCAATTGAAGAGAACCCAAGGAAGTGTTAGCATTTGAGACCTATTGGCCACTTCTAAGAAGCATTGTGAAACTATGGCCAAGGCCTTGGCTAGCATGCTAATTTCCACCTCTATAACACCAGAGGAGATAGTTAACTTCGTGAAAGTTGAAGGAGTGATGAAGTGTGAAGTATTCAAAAGAAGAATGAAGTTGACGTGGGAAAGGTATCTTTCTCAAATGCAAATTTACCGAAAAAGGGGAGAGATCACATCTGCACTCTCTTTATCAAAGTAGAAGTCAAAGAAAAAAGGACCTCATGTGTGATGGTTGATGATGGGTCTGCCATAAATGTTTGCCCACTTAGAATCTTGCCAAGCTAGCTATGTCAACAAGAGATCTAAGCCCAACCGAGGTAACCATTAGGGCTTATGACAATACTAAAAGGCACGCCGAAGGAACTTTCAAAGCTATTGTGAAGGTTGGTCCAATTGAGTCTATGGTAGAATTTGTGGTTTTGGACATTCCTGTTACTTTTGTTATGCTTTTGGGATGACCATGGTTTCATCCTCTTGGTGGAGGCCTCATGAATCTGATGAAATTAGAATGATTGTGAGAGTGGTGTTACCTAGCCTTCACGAAAGGATGTCTCATACGCTTATCTAGGATTTCAAAGACCTTTTGCAAGCTGGTTTGCAGATTGGAGAGTGGGAAAGGGAGAAGAACCTCTTTTTGGCAAGAAGGAATGAGAAAGGAAACTACCAGTCTGGTAACCAAAGCATGCAAAAGGTAGTTGATGTTAATGCTACTGGCCAAGGAGGAAGAAGTCAATTTTTAGAATTGGGAAAGCCACTGTCTTGGGTTCTCAATAAGCTATAAAAGAAGGAATTGTTATAACCCTTAAATCCTCTCCCACCTAATTTTGACACTAAGACATTTTGCCAATTTCATCAAATGCAAGGGCACGACACGGATAAATGTTTGAGGTTGAGGCATGAGATCCAGAATTTGATTGATAGTGGGAAACTTTCTAATCCCAACAAGCCAAACACCAAAGACAATCCACTGCCAAGGTTCAATAAGTGCTACCACCGGCAACCTTCGTGATTGGAGGAGGTTTACATGAAAGTTTTATCATGTCTTCTTTCCAAGATGAGGATGGAGAAGCAAGCAATGAAGAAGTGGTGTTTAGCAAATTAAACAAGCTGTGGTTTTAAAAGAAGTAGCAATCTACGTTATGAATGAGTTTTAGGATTCAAGCGATAGTGATGATGATCTTGAACCCAAGAAAGAGGGATGGACCTGGTTTGAGCCTGAAGAAGATGAAGTGATGAACACCAGATTTGGTAAGCCTTATGTAAGGCCACCACCCAAGGAAGTAAAAGCGAATAAAGGAAAGGAAGTTGAAGTTGGGAACAAAGAAGAAGGAGATGACATTGTACTTAAGCAGTTGAAGAGAACCCAAGCAAGTGTTAGCATTTGAGTCCTACTGGCCACTTCTAAGAAGCACTGTGAAACTATGGCCAAGGCCTTGGCTAGCATGCTAATTTCCACATCTATAACACCGGAGGAGATGATTAACTTCGTGAATGTTGAAGGAGTGATGAAGTGTGAAGTTATTCAAAAGAAGAATGAAGTTGACATGGGAATGGTATCTTTCTCAAATGTAGATTTACCGAAAAAAGGGAGAGATCACATCCACCCTCTCTTTATCAAAGTAGAAGTAAAAGGAAAAAGGACCCCATGTGTGATGGTTGATGATGGGTCTGCCATAAATGTTTGCCCACTTAGAATCTTGCCGAAGCTAGCTATGTCAACAAGAGATCTAAGCCCAACCGAGGTAACCATTAGGGCTTATGACAATATTAAAAGGCAAGTCGAAGGAACTTTCAAAGCTATTGTGAATGTTGGTCCAATTGAGTCTATGGTAGAATTTGTGGTTTTGGACATACCCGTTACTTTTGCTCTGCTTTTGGGATGACCATGGTTTCATCCTCTTGGTGGAGTTCCTTCCACCCTTCATCAAAAGATCAAGTTTCCTAACGGAGATGAGACAGTGGTCATCGAGACCAAAGATAATGAGGTGGTCAATGCTCTAATGATTGAGAGGCCTCTCAATGGTTTCTAAGTAGCTATAATTTCTGATGATGAAGTAGTGGACTCCAAGGTCTTGAACATGATGAAGAATATGAACCTTCCTGGTGCTGGTCTTGGAAAGGGCAAGGTCGGTGTGACAAAGGTTCTAGATTTCAAGACTGAAACTTCCAAGAAAGGATTAGGGTATGAAGAAGCCAGTAAAGATGTTTAGCCAAAGAAGAATGAGAAGATGAGCTTTCCATCACTTGAAGAGACCTTTGTCAAAGCTCTAGACATAAGACCACTCCAAGGAAAGCCTGAGCCAATCATATTTATGGGAAAGTTGATCCCGGATTTTGAAATTTTTACTGATGTTGCCGAGCTAGCGGAACAAGTGAAGAAAGAGCTCACCCTACTAGCCGAAAAGGAGCCCAATCCAGAATGGGAGAAGGAACCTATCCTGAAAGCCGAGAAGACTCCAGACGAGATTGCTGCCCTAGTTGAAGAGAAGTTTGAAGATGTTCTGCTTTATGATTTTAAAGACAATGATTTTGATTTTGATTTTAATTTGTCTGCTTTGTATGAGGATGATGATGTTTTCTTTTCCAAAATGAATACAATAAAGTTTGATTTTGCTTACTTGTGTGATATTTTTCCTGATGGTTTCATACATTCAAATAGTGGTTACATGAGCATCTTTAATATTAACTCTGTTGATACATAATCATTAAATTTGGGAACAACCAAAAATCTTAAAAATATTAGCATAGCATCTGACCTTACTTACACCTAATGAGAGAGAGAGAGATTTGAAAATATATTTAAAAAATATAAAGAGGTTTTTGCTTGGTCTTATGAGGATATGCCTGGAATAAATCGAGACATAGATGAGCATATGATCCTTACCTACACTCACATGAAACATGTCAAAAAAAAGCATAGACGGTTAAGACTAGAATAGGCTGAATTGGTTAAAGAAGAGGTCACTAAACAAATACAAGTAAAGTTTCTTGAAGTGATAGATTATCCAGATTGGCTAGCCAACATAGTACCCGTACTAAAGAAAGATGGAAGAATTAGGGTCTGTGTGGACTATAGAGACTTGAACAAAGCTTCCCCTAAAGATGATTTTTCTCTACCCCATATAGATGTCCTCATTGATAGTGCAACCTCTAGTGTGCTACACTCATTTGTAGATGAATTTTTCAAATACTACCAAGTACTAATGGTCCAAGAGGATAAAGCCAAAACTACCTTCATCACTATATGGGGTATATTCTATTATAGGGTGATGCCGTTTGGGTTAAAGAATGCTGGAGCAACCTATCAGAGGATGGCCACCATATTGTTTCATGATATGATGCACAAAGAAGTCAAATATGTTGATGATATGATGGTAAAGTCAGATACAAGGGAGCAGCACTTCCAAAACTTAGATTATTCTTCGAGAGAGCAGTGAAGTATAAGCTAAGGCTAAACCCAAAGAAGTGTGTGTTTGGTGTTACTTCAGGCAAGTTGTTGGGATACGTGATTGGTCCAAATGGCATTGAGATTGACCTTGACAAGGTTAAGGCAATCAGGGATATGCCAACCCCTAGGATGGAGAGAGAAGTTTGGGCATTTATTGGCAGATTGCAGTACATTAGTAGGTTTATAGCAAAGCTTACCATGATCTGTGAACTTATCTTCAAATTGCTTAAAAAGAATCAGCCAGTCAAGTGGAATGAAGAGTATCAAAAGGCCTTTAAGCGTATAAAGGAGTATATGCTAAATCCACCTGCTTTGAAACCACCTAAACACGATAAACCTTTGTTACTATACTTAGCAGTAGAGGAAGAGTCAATAGGAGCCATGCGAGCCCAAGCAAATGAGTCGGGGGTCGAGCACGTAGTTTACTATTTGAGTAGAAAGCTCCTACCTTATGAGATTAAGTATAGTATCATTGAAAAGACATGTATCATTGTTGCTTGGTCTTCCAAGAAGTTGCAACATTACTTTCAATCTTATAGTGTATAGGCAATTTCCAAGTTGGATCCGGTGAAGTACTTAAGGGAGACACCCTCTTTGATTTGGAAGTATGGACGGTGGTTGATAATTCTAGAAGAATTTGAGATTGAGTACATAACCAGAAAAATAATCAAAGGTAGAGCGGTGGCAGAATTCTTGGCCTAACAACCATTACAAGATAGCGAAGGGGTAGTCTTGGAGTTTCTTAATAAAGATTTAGAGGCCACAAAAGTATAAGGATGGAAGATATATTTCGATGGAGTAGTGAATAGGAAAGGAACAAGTTTGGGAGTCATACTAGAATCACTTGAAGAAGAGCTTATCCCTTTAGCTAAGAAGTTAAAATTCAAGGCAACCAATAATATGGTAGAATACGAAGCATGTATTTTTGGTGTGTAAACCCTGATGATTATGAAGGTGGATAAGGTGAAAGTCTTTGGCGATTCATTGCTAGTAGTATCCCAAGTAAATGGAGAGTGGGAGTTAAAAGAAGAGAAGCTAAAACCATACCACCATTACTTGACCATTGATGAAGAAGAATTTTAAGGAGTGCATGTTTATACACCTACCAAGAGAAGAAAACTAGATGGTTGATGCTCTAGCCACATTGGCTTCGATATGGGAAAAATCCTATAAAATTATTCCTTAAGCCTCTGGTTTTGACCAGTTCATCAACTTCATGCTATGAATATGAGACAATCATGGAAATTGATGCAAACCATGATGCATGATATGACACAATACAATTTTTGGAGGATAAGGAATACCCGTTGGGGGCAACAAAGAAAGAAAGAAGAGCCATTAGGCGATGGTCCTTACAATACATCACCTTTCATGGAGAGTTGTATTGAAGATGGCTTGATGGGGTGCACTTGAGATGCCTAAGGAAGCCTGAAGTTGAGCATATCATGTCAGAAATATACACAGAAAGTTATGGTCCACAAATGAGTGGTTTAGCCCTAGTTAAGAAGATAATTTGACAAGGTTACTACTGGTTGACCATGGAGAGAGATTGTATTGCATTTGTGAAGAAGTGCCAGTAATGTCAGATGTATGGTAATTTGAATCACATGCCTCCTGAAGAATTGCATTCTATGTCTTCACCCTGGCCCTTCGCAACTTAGGGGATTGGCATTATAGGAGAGATACATCCGACAGCTTCAAACAGTCACCATTTCATTATATTAGCAGTGGATTATTTTTCAAAGTCGGTCGAGGCTGAATCTTTCAACAAGTTGGAGGCAAGGCAAATGGCTAGATTTATTAAAAAGAATCTCATTTACAGATATGGGGTCCCACACTGTGTGATATCGGACAATGGGGTATAGTTTTAGGGTGCAGTTAAGGACTTATTCTCAAAATACCAAATCCATCATCACCAATCCTACCCTTATATACCAAAGGCTAATGGTGCAGTGGAAGCAACAAATAAGATAATTAAACAGATCATGTCCAAGATGACCAAGACGTATAGGGATTGGTAGGAGATGCTTCCTTTTACTTTTTGGGGATACAGAACAAGTGTATGAATGCCAACTGGAATGACACCGTTCTCTTTGGTTTATGGGATAGAAGCAGTGTTGCCAATTAAGATAGAGATCAAGTTGTTAAGAGTGGTCCTGGAAGCTGAACTGCCTGAGATGGAGTGGATAATGAGCAAATACACATGTTAGCTTTATTAGAAGAGAGGAGGTTAAAAGCACTATATCATCATCAGTTGTATAAAAAAAGATAGCTCGGGCCTACAATAGAAGGGTTAGGGTCAGAAAGTTTAGAGTCGGTGACTTAGTGTTGAAGCAATGTAAGCCTAATGTCTCTGATCCAAGAGAAAAAATTAGGCCTAGTTGGAAAGGACCGTATGTTGTAAAGAAAGTCATGAACAAGGGTGCGGTCAAGTTATTAGACCCAGTGAACATTGACAGGTTGAAGAGGTTTTATGTATAAAAAAAAGGCTCGTTAGGTTGAAAACCCAAAAAGGGTAGCCTAGGCAAAATTTAGAGTAGTCTTCTAGTTCCGAAAACCCAAAAGGGTGGACTAGGCAACAATTAGGGCTAAACGAGAGAAAATTATCAATTAGAAAACCTGAAAGGGCTAGTTGGTGACAAGAGTGATCTTATGTATGCTGGCTTTATGTTTGATTATTCTCCAATTTAATAAAACAAAATTAATATTAAAATTGTTCTATGTGCACTATTTTAAGTATTTGACCAAATATGGATAAAATAAATAAACACAAAAGTGAAAGGTGGTGACAAATTATAAAAGAAAAAGAAACATCTCTTATTATTATTTTCATTATTTTTATATCCTAACAATATTCTTTCTAAAGAAATTGACAAATGTAAAATCTATGGCAGATGATAAGTGTAGCGTGCAAGCCATCTTTGCTTCAGCCAATCCAAGAAGGCTTCAGTCAAACAAGGCATGTCAAAGTCAGGAGTAAACTCTAAACCTCGAGGCTTGGTTCCATACTGACGATCAAGTTGATGAGGGTCATAGCAAGTATCTCGACAAAGAGCAGCAAGAGGAACATACATTAAATATATCTGAATGGTGATATGAGAAATCTTTCACCAAGGTACTAACCAACGGATGTCGACTGCAGCGCGTGTGCTGATCTAATCAATCTAGTCGGCATATGAAGAGGCAAGATGGGATAGTTTCCTAGCAGAGTTATGTCGTGGAAGATATCTGGTGAAATCCATGGATGGAATGTCAAGCAAGTAGAGGCACTCTTGAAGCCAAATTTGTAAGCCTAATAAAACAAATTTAAAAAAAAAGAAAAGAAAAATAATGATGCCCGTTAGGTTGAAAACCTACAAGGGCGGCCTAAGCAAAAGTTAGGGCAGTTCGCTTGCTCTGAAAACCTATAAGGGCGGTCTAGGAAAAAATTAGAACCAAAAATAAAATAATAAGGAAAGGGTCCACTAAGTTGAAAACCCGTAAAGGCATCTTAGGCAAAAGTTAGGACAGCTCGCTAGTTTCAAAAACCTGTAAAGGTGGACTAGGCAAAAATTAGAGCGATAAAAATAAAAATAGAAAAAAGACCTAAATTGAAAACTCGAAAGAGCGGTTTAGGTAATTACCTGTAACGGCAAGGGACTTCCAGCCAATCTTCTTGAAGATTCTAATTTGAATTGATCCAATCTTATTAGAGTCTCGACCAAGATCATACGTATCGGCGACGGGCCTCCTTCCATTTGGTCCATGATATCCAATATTCGTGGATCGATGTCCCCATCGGGAGAAACAAGCAAGAATTGTCCAAGCAGACATAGACAAAGCATGCGTACGCATGCCTTGGTGGGAGCCAAATGAGAAATGCAAAAGTCAATCAAGGGACCAAGAAGAATTTTCTCACCTCTAGTCAATTGCAAGACTTTGGGCTTTGAAATATGTAATAACATTTGCATCTTTTATTGAGTTTTGGAAATCAATATTGGTAATGCCATTGGTTGATTGCTTGGATATCCAAGGATAACCTCAAATTCTTCAATCATGGGACATATCTCAAAGTCATTTACCTTGAATGTCCTAGAATTCACACCCTAAAAGGAAACCATGGCATGAAGAAAAGAATAGTCTAATTTAACATTTTGAAAGCACTTCAAAGTATTAATTTGAGACTAAGATTTTTGCTCCCAGTGAATATCTTTCATATTTTTAAATAAAACTTTAATCTACTTTAAATTGAGTTCTGTCATTGTTGAAATTAAAGAAAAATTTAAAATTGATGAAAGCAATTTCTGATACTGAAACAGAATTGTGTGGAGAATTTCTTGATTTTCATTGGGAATTATAACATTGAAAGCTGCTTTATATAGGGATTACTTTGTTCACCGAGTTTGACAAGGAAAGAGCAATAACTCGGGCTAAAATGCGCAAGGAAAGATAATTTTAATTTCCGCGTTACGTTTGGATTTGCAAATCACAAGTGCTTTATGGTTTTGAATTGTGAGAGGGATTTCTATGCTATAATGATAATAAAAAAAAAGAGTCAAAAGTTGCAGTAATAAAAAATATTGTTATTATTATAATCACCATTGTTATTATTATTAATTAATAATAATACAATATTTTCTCAAAGATCACTGAGAAGGAGGAGGTGGTCCATAATCAAACAAAGCTCTGAGAAAGTCGTCGCCTATTGGAGGAGGAGACATATCACCTGTCCCAAGTCCACCTAAGGAAGGAGCACCCAAATCTTTACCCTGTAATTCAGGCCTATAACAGTAATCATCTAGAGTAGATGCAGGAATCTCATGGTCTATAGCTTGGGGTCCCCTAGAAGATGAAGCCCTAGGATCCCTCATTCCTTGGAACCAAAAGTCTTAGAAATTTTGCTTCGACTGATGATACAATCTTTTGAGATGGGTGATATGTTGGCAGCTAGCAGCTAACTCTTCCTGCAGTTTCTTATTTTGCTCTTCAAGCGTTCCTTATTCCAGAAAAGGAAAGGGTAAGAATTTACATGATCATGCATGCATATAACATAAATCATCATAAAACAAGAAGGCCTATTAGGTAACTCGTATCAAAGCCTTGAGGATGAGATGGTACTTTCGGTTGTTGAGAAGGAGCAAGTGGAGGAACAACAGAGAAAGTTCTAGGCTCATGATTGAATGAGTCGACAGCCTGCAATAATCATGAAGACAATCAAAATAAGTTGAAAAAGAAGCAATTGCAATGATAGATTGACACAAATTTACTTGAGAGGTTCCAGCCTTGGAATAAGAGATAGATTCTCTTTCCTCTTCTTCATCACTGGTTTCCTCATCATTTTCTTCTTCCTCCTCGGGAAGTCCTCAAACACCAATAGGATACACATCAAAGTTCAAAAGCTGTGATCAAATGAATTGTGTGTATGACACTCCCGGTACACAAAGATACTCTTTAACATCATATCCATTTTGAGCTAACTGCCACAATATTTCTGGCATTGATGTAATATTCAAAGTATACATTGGGCAGTTCATCGGGACCCTCCATTGCTCAGGACCAAGAAACCAATCATACTTTCTCCAAGAAACCAGTCACTAGATACAGGCCCAGCAATGATTCGGCGGGAGTGCTGGTAAGGCAGCGCAACATTCATAAGAGGAGTGCAACTCACCCGCTCTTCAACTTTCTACCAAGGCAAGTTGACCTGCAGGATGACAAAAGGTTAGTAAACTTTTTAGATAAACTATAAAGCATACTAATACTAATTTACATGGTTCCAGGTGAGGCATCTCAAGTGATAACGCTGGGTGTGCACATGGCGAGAGTAAAAAATTACTGTGCGGTCGGGCAACCAAAAACCTAACCTTGGATATCCGACTATCTCTCGGGAAATATCAGGCACCCTCACAAGATTATGCTCATAAGCCCAAACCTATAATAATAATGAAAATAAAATTTATGCAAATATATGAGTTGAATTAGCAATGGCAAGAGATAGTACCTCAATAATCACCATGAAGCCAATGAAGGACTTCTTATTCCTACAAATCTTGTCTAGGCTATGATAGAGACAGGCAAGGCCAGCTTCACCCTAGCTGTAAAGTGGTACCATGTCCATTTCAATAAGGGCCCTCAACGCCGAAAAATAGATGGCGGATTCGGTACTGCATAAAATGGTAGACCCAAGCAAATACAACAAAAATCTTTGAGCATATTGTTTGGCTATTTCTCTACGAACCCATCCATCATAGCTCATCCAATAACTCCAAATTGGCCCAATTTTTATCTTAAAAGGCTCTTTGAGTAAAGGTTCCATACCAATTAACTGTTGAATCTCTTCATGTGCCAGGATATCATTGGTAAGAGGAACCGGAAGGCCATGGTACTAGATACCAGTTATGGCCAAAAAATTGACTGGGCCAATAGTCATTTCTCCCATAGGTAGGTGGAAAGTATGGGTCGTGTCCATCCACCTCTCCAATAATGCTTGAACTACACTACGGTCTATTGGACATTCCTCGAATGGTAATTATAGAACAAAGCTTTCAAAAATGCACTCTCGGATGATCCATTTTACCAGAGAAGGCACTACGTCATACCATTGCCTGGCTTTATAGACACACCCTCCACCCCAGATAATGCAACGATCACGCTAAAATCAAACAAGGTAAGCCAATACGAGATAAGTATATCATCTCACATCTCCTATTGTTTTCAAGTCTGAAATTACTCATTATTGTATTTTATTTTATTATTTTAGCATTTTTATACTATTCATTTGCTAATATACTAAATTATAACAACAAATAATAATAAAAAAAATACATAAAAAATAAAAATAAAAATAATAAAATGATAAATATTTATGTTGCTAAAGTTGCAGAGTTACCTCAATCTTTAGACTAGAACTACAATGAAGTTGCAATCCAGCTAGTGGATTGACAATTCCACGTTCATATTGTTGAATAAATTCTAGCAACTTAGCATTAGATAAATGTTCAAATCTTGAAGCATGCCTTCCTTCCATTTGATAGATAAACTCTCTCAAATACATATATATATATAACTTATTGAAATAAAAAGTGAGTGAAATGAAGGAAAATGAGAGCCTTTTATAGGTAAATGGCAAAACAAAAAGACAAAAAAGAATAGTAATTCCGTTAACTAAAAAAAGAAAAAAAACACTATTAGTGAATAGTAAGCAAATAGTACCGAATAATATCTAAATAATAAATTTCAATCATTCTATTCAATTAGTCAAATATTTGCGTGTCTAAAAATATATTTTATAAAAAATTATTTTTCCACGCAGGGTGCAAGAGGATATAGGTATGGTGAAAAATAGCTAAATGTTTTGCAACTTTGCAGATTTTTTAATACCCTACTAACTACAAATTATCTTTTGCAGCCATCGGGTCCAGAACTGAAATCATTATTCGAGTCCAGAACTCACCACTGGGTCTAGAACTCAAATTATTTTTGATTTCAGAACTCATCCCGGGTCTAGAACCCAAATCATTTTAGAGTCCATAACTCATTCCGGGTCCAGAACCCAAATCATTCTCGAGTCCAGAACTCATTTCGGATCCAGAATTCAAATTATTTTTTAGTCCAGAACTCATCCTGGGTCTAAAATTCAAATCATTCTCGAGTCCAGAACTCATTCTAGATCAAGAACCTAACTTATTTTTGAGTCTAGAACTTACCAACGGGTACAGAACCCAAATCATTTTTTAGTCCAGAACTCATTCCGGGTTTAGAACCCAAATCATTTTTAAGTCCAGAACTCATTCCGGGTCTAGAACCCAAATCATTGTTGAGTCCAGAACCCAAATCATTTTTGTGTCCAAAACTCACCACCGGGTCTAGAGCTTAAATCATTTTTAAGTCCAGAACTCACCCCCAGGTCCAGAACTTAAATTATTGTAGAGTCCAGAACTCCCCAGGGTCCAGAACCCAAATCAAATTCAATCTTGGGTATAAGTGCCCAGTCTCAGGTCCAAATATCCAAATCAATCCGATCTCGGGTCCAAGTACCCAAATCTTGGGTCGAGAACCCATCCTCATCCTTATCTGCTCAAAGTCATATTGCTTTTTACTCTCTTCTACTAAAAGTCTCAGATCATTCAAACATGGGGCAAATTGTAGACCCTTAATTTTTGACCATGTCTAGTCCAAAATTTTAAAAATAAATCCGAAATAATTTGTGGTATTTATTATTTATTTTATTTTTTAAATATATTATTATTATTTATTATTCATTTTATTTATTTTTTTAAAATATATATATATATAATAAAAAATAAAAATCAGACGGACCAATTGGTGAGAAACACGTGGCAGACAATTCGTCGCAGGTCAAAAGGGCAGAGCCTCGTAGGCGCTCGTACAATTGTTCGCTACCCATCCCGTTTCTTTTGTCTCAGTAGCCCACGCCAGCGCGTTGGCCAATTTTTGCTAAAATTCAATTTTCACTCAAAAAGGTCAATTAATTTCATAAATAGCTTGAACTTCCTTAAGATATTAGGTTTTACTTTAAAAATTCTATAAATATTAGCTTTAAAACACAGAATAGAGGACGGGAAAAATTACTCAAGATTGAACTTTTAATTTTGAAGCAACCCGAAGTAGCCAAGAAAAAATAACACTCCCATCCACAAGGCAACAAGTTTTGTTGTCATGATCAAGGTCTCCTCAGAATTCCAATAATACAATTGTGGTGGAATCAACAACGGATGTTTGACCTTCACTAATAATTTTTTATATTCACAGTAGCCATAACAAGCTTTCTCTTAATGTTTTGTTAAAGTGTTTTGATATTAATTTTTTAGTAGCATAAAATTGTTTAATTTGATTTATATATTTTATGAACCGAAACCCTAATTCATTAAATCCTTAAACCGTCATCTAATTCATTAAATCCTTAAACCCTAATGTTGCAGTGGCTAGCTAACCTCAAAAACCCTAAATTCTTTTGTTAAAACTCAAAACCGTAAACTATTTTTATCCAAAAACTTACACCGTTTCATTAAATCCCAAAATCCTAATTATTTTTCCAAAACCTTAATTTATTTCTCCAAATCACTGTTTTTCTAAAATAATAAATTAAAACCCTAATCTCTTTTAAGGCTTGTTATCCAAAAACCATACTTTAAAATTATTCTACCCAAAACACCAAAACTGTAACCTAGTAGACTTAAAACCTAGTTTTTCCCAAACCCTAGTCAAAGAGCCTTAAAATCCTTAAACTATGATTCCCAAAATCCAAATCCCAAAACCTAAAACCCTAATTCCAATAAGTTTAATTTCTAAATTTAGGTCCAAATCCTAATTCCAAACCATAAACCCTAGTTTCTTAAACCATGACCCATAAAATCCTAACTTGTGTATTTAATCTTTAATTGTTATTGGAATTCTACTTTATGTATTTAGTTTACATCTTCATATCTTCATCTTTATTTGGCTGATAATGAATGGTTTCCTTTCATAATGAATGGTTGAATATTTTTTTATTGATTTACCTTATCTTTTTCATAATGTAAGAGGTATGTTTCCACCTTGTGGGTACCTCATTAATTAGTCCTTATGTAATTTAAATTATTTTTGTATTTTAGGATCAATGTAAAGGATATGTTTCCACCTTTTGGTGGGTGTCCTATTTAGTCTTAGACATGGATGATGTAAGGATATGTTTCCATCCTCGGATGGGTGTCCATTTATTTATTTTATTTGAACATTGCTATGATTTTTAATAAAGTATTTATTTATTCTTATGATCACATGTAATATGGAAAATGTCATTATATTTAAGAATTTTATAATATTAAGACCTAAAAAGGAGGCCGATTCCAATGAATCGGGCATTGTGGGAGTGCCCAACTTTTCAAATCTAAATAGGGGGTTGGGGATTCCTTAGGAATTGAGTCATCCACCCCTTTCTTTTTTTTTCTCAGCCCGTCTGGGTGGTGACTCCATTTTCTCTGGGTTTAGGCTCGTGTTCTCTAAGGCCCTGAGTCTAATAGTGCCGAAGTCGCAAGAACCATTACACGCGGGAGTGGGGGTAAAAATCTCCGCTCACACATTATCATGTATAATTTCCATATTTTCAATATAATTCAATCACATTTCACATATTCTTAGTCACATTTACAATGTGACTTCTCTCCCACATCTCTTATGCATTTTTCACACTTTTCACAATTGGTATATAACAATGTTATTAGCCATTCTATAATGGCTTACCATTTTACATTTTATGCATTTCACATATTTTACTTAAAACCATGCACTTAACATATGAAGACCAATAATAAAATAGCATATCTCATTCATGAAATCACAATGGGCCAGGCCAAACCAAATGAAACTTATAAACAAGCAATTAAAGAATGTACTAACCTTGGAAATGCTAAAATCCAATGCTAATTCACCACCTAAACCTTACTTCATCACATGCCCTTCCTCTCTTTAGCCTTTCAATATCACCTTACTCACTCATAAGCCAAATTATAAGTAGAAATATGTCATTTGCATCATATTCCGACCCATTTTATTTAATCATACATCAATTACAACAATTTTACCAAAATTTCAATCAAAACCCTAATTCACCTACTATTTCTTTCAAATTTCATCAAAAACCACTCATTTTAACCAACCAATCATAAAATCATTACATATACGTCTAAATAACTTCAAAACAAACTATATTAGAAATTATTGAACCTCCATCAAAATTTCAATTTTCACATATTTAAAAATTTAAAGAAAACTTCTTAATTTGAAAAGAAACCTTACCTAATGTTGATTAAACTTTCAAAATTACTTTGATTTCCTTGAAAACTCGATGAAATTTTATATAATTGAAGAAGTAAAAACCTCCCCTAGACCCCTATGGAGGTTCGACCAAGACTAGAAGAAAGGAGGAAGAAGATGATGAAAAATGAAAATTGACTTTTTTTTTATCTTCTTAACCGCTAATATATATATATATTAAATAATTATTTAATATTTCCTTTTTTCCTGTTCCACCCAAAATTATTTTAATTTTTTTTTCCATTTTTAACCTTTTTACTCTTTACTTTTTAGCTTTTATCGAATTTTTGTTTTTAGTGAAATTTACACTTTAGGTATATTTTACATATATACCAAATATATTTTAGTCATTTTCTTCTTCCAACATATTAATTAATCCTTCTATATTATTTATTTAATTATGTTTATGAAAAATGTAGGTGTTACTGTAGACCCTTAATTTTGGCTCGGATTAAAATTAGATCTAATTAAAAGGCCAAAATAGATTCAACAAGGTTTAAACCAGTCTGGAATAATTTTACAAGTCATACAATATTAAAATCCCAAGATAGGTCAGCCCAGTCTATGAATCAGCATGCCTGAATTGGCATGCCCAATTCGCCACAGGCCCTTGCTTGTGGCAAATTGGCATGCTTGATTCGCCACATACCACCTTTATGGCGAATTGGCCTTGCCAATTCTCCATAGGCCACTAATCCAGCTGTTTATTAATCTACTAATTTAGTTTGGACTTTTTCTTAACCGTCGGATGAAATGTATTAGGGCTGGGTTTAAACCTGATTCGCTTATAAATAATACGGTTTTAAAGATTTTAAGGGGAGATCAGCAACCAATCTGCAATTTGAGCAAGGAAAGCAACATTGAGCAACAAAATCAACATTCATCAACACTTCAAAGGCAGCAATCACTATCTTTGATCTTTGCTCGACCAGAAACAAATAATGATACAGACAGTAGCTTAGAGTCAATAATCAATTTGGTGGAGCCTTCAACGCAGGTTTAACTTTCTAACACAATTTATTTATTCAATATTTGCAAATCATTTTTTTAAGATATTATAACAGTAATTCATTTATTTAACTTTTCTTCATCTAAATAATTCCTGTAGCTTATACTCATCATGTTTTTAAATTCTTATTTGTTTCATTAAAACTTGTCCAGTGGCTTGTATTTGTTGATTTCAAATTTACAATAGGTTATTCATTCAACTTTGCTATTTGTCCAGCTTAATTAACCAACGTCCATTGTTTATTAATCCTATAGTAAGCTTAGGATTTAATTAAAACCCTAATCCAAAATCTATTTCCCAAAATCTAAACCCTAATATTCAGAATCCAAACCTAAACCCTAATATTCAAAATCCAAACCTAATCCCAGTTCTGTAAAACCAATAACCTAATTCAGAAACCCTAATTGGTATAAACCCTAATTCTTAAACCTAGTGTCCCAAAATTTGCATTTCCTTAAAACCCTAATCCCTCAGCCTTAGTTTAATATCTTAAAACCTAATGCCTAGGGCCTTAAAATCCCATAGCAACTATATAAACTGAATAATTTTCAAAACAATTTTAGGGTTTTTGGAACCCAAACTTTTCAACCCAAAGACTAAAGCCCATGTAGTTGGCTCGTGTAACCAAGATATATCAATCATAGTCAAAGAGTAAGCCTTTTGGTACAAATGTAAAGAAAGTAACTAGGCCAACTGAAAGCTGAACTATTTTCAAAATAAGTTTAGGGTTTTTGAACTTTAGAAAAATATGATTAGGGTTTTGAAAGATAATAAAAACTAGGATTTTAAGGGCCTGGGCATTAGGTTTTAAGATATTAAACCGAGGCTGAGAGATTATGTAACACCTCTATACCCTGTATACGTACCAAGCATGCTTAAACGATCGTAATATACGTATACTGAATATAGAAAATGCCACGGTTTAAAAAGACACAACAAATATCTTTGTAAATAAGTGAAACCAATCTCAAACAAATAAAAGAAATCCAAAAGACACTATATATAAAATGTTTAATAATTCACAGCGGAAGTTATTACAAATATGTTATAAATCAAAGTTTACAAAACATAGAATATATACATGATTGGCAGCTCTTCTCTGATCTTTAAGTCCCAAAATAAAAATCCTCAATGTCTAGTCTCACTTGGTCTCGAGGAGCTCTCAGGTTCAACTCTGTCACCTGCGCGATCAAACACTATTGCGCTAAGCCATCGGCTTAGTAGTACAAAATATACCAACATTATACTTTAAGGCAAAGTAATGTTACACATCTAAATCATAAAGTTAACATCATAAGTGAAAAGCTAACATCACACCTTTATATTTCATAAACCATACAAATAGAAGCACATCACATTACCACATCATACTACTTTCAATGTCATAACAATATTCATATTACATCTTCATAGTTTCATTAATTTTACCTTTCAAGAATCACATTATATACAAAGACAAGCATGGGCCCAAAACACTCTAATATGTCATTCAATTTTCAGAGTTAATGCTTTGGTTTTGTTATCACATTTATCATTATCATAAACCCAACTAGGCTTCAAGGATTTAGGTTCAACCAAGCTTCAAGGGGAACAAAGCATGCTAAGTATCAACCCAACTTGGCTTCAAGAACCAACCCAACCTAGCTTCAAGGGTTGTAACATCTCAATTAGGCTTCAAGGATCAAATCCAACCTAACTTCAAGAGAATGTTACCAATAGGCATGCCACCAACAACAAAACTCTGAAAATGAATAACACATTAGACACACAATTCATTTATTAACTCATTCTCAATTCTCATCATCAATTAGGCAAACATGCCTTATGTTCTTTCAATGGAATCATCATAGCCAAATCACAATGGCCTCATATCATTTCATATCTCCATTCATATTATACATATAGCCTCATTAATATAGCATTTCAAAGTACATTATTCATATACACATTACCATTCACAAGATTCACAATGCATAATACATAACCTTGTTCATATAGTATCATATGCATTATCAAATGTAAGTTCAATCTCAACCATGTAAGAAGAGCAAGGAAAAATCACAGTGGCCAACACACTCAAGGGACACGGCCAAGCTTGTGGCCGTGTCTCTCAATCAAAAGCAACAGAAGCAAACATGGGCAAGGGACACGGCCGTGTCTTCTCCAAAATTTATCCAACACGGCCAAATTTCCATAGACTTGGCTGTGTCTCTCAAAAATTCTTTAGCTTGGCCGTGTCTCTTCCTTGGTTTAGCCGTGTCTCTTATGAACAAAAACCCTAACCATAGCCAACAATCTTTTGAATGAAATTAAACACATTATGCACAACATAAACTCATTCAAATGGATGTAATCAAAGTCATTAACACTCATTTTGCATGTTTAACACAATATTCACATAAACCATACATATAATCATTTACCACTTCAAAACCCTAAAACCAACTTCACTCTTGATCTTTCACCATCAACATCCACTTAACTCACCATCTTCAAAACAAAACCAACACCAATTCAATTTCTTTTAACTTACAATCAATTTCAACACTTGTAAACACATCTCAAACACACCAAATCATAATATCAACAAATTATAACTCATCTTATACACAACTTCAAAATAACAAAAGGAAACAAGAGAGTACTTACCTTAAATGAAGAAATTTCACAAATCTCCAACCAAAACCTTTGATTCCTCCTTCAATTTGATTCTAGCATTAAGAACACCTCTCTTGCTCTCTCTTTTCTTGGATAGCCGGCACACACATGAGAAGAAAAGAAAAATAAACACAAGTCAAACTTCTCTTCTTCTTTAAATCTCCACCAAGCAATTCTAACAAAGCAATTACCCAAATGCCCTCATCCAATTAACTTAACCTTTGTCACTTATATGCCCATTTAAGTAATTTCACATATCACAAATAAATATCCTCTTCCATTGACCATCCCTTTTGACTAATGTATATGTTATATATATAACCATATACCCAACATATACACTTTCTCTCTACATATTACTTTCCTTTTTAAACAATACATAAACATTCTCTTTTCAATCTTTTTTTTTCTTTCAAATCAACATATACATTCAATCCAATTAAAACAACAATAATATTCAAAACTTCTAGGGCATACATTGGGATATTATAGATTAGGGTATTAAAGGGTTACAGATTTTGGGGCACTAGGTTTAAGAATTAGGGTTTATACCTATTAGGTTTTCTGGATTAGGGTATTGGTTTTACATAACTGGGATTAGGTTTGGATTTTAAATATTAGGGTTTAGGTTTGGATTCTGAATATTAGGGTTTGGATTTTAGGAAATAGATTTTGGATTAGTGTTTTAATTAAATCCTAAGCTTACTATGGGATTAATAAATAATGGACATTGACTAATTAAGCTGGACAAATAGTAAAGTTGAGTGAATAACCTATTGCAAATTTGAAATCAACAAATACAAGCCATTAGACAAGTTTTAATGAAATAAATAAGAATTTAAAATGATGATGAGTATAAGCTAATGGAATTATTTGGACAAAGCAAAGTTAAATAAATGAACTACTGTTATAATGTCTTAAAATATAATTTGCAAATATTGAATAAATAAATTATGTTAGAAAGCTATAATTGCATTGAAGCCTCCACCAAATTGATTATTGACTCCAAGCTACTGCCTGTATCAATGTTTGTTTCTGACCGAGCAAAGATCAAAGACAATGATTGCTACCTTTTAAGTGTTGATGAATGTTGATTCTGTTGCTCAGTGTTTCTTTCCTTGCTCAAATTACCGATCAATTATTGATCTCCCCTAAAATATTTAAAACCTTGTTATTTATAAGCAAATCAGGTTTAAACCTAGCCCTAATACATTTCATCCGACAGTTAAGAAAAAGTCCAAACTAAATTATGAAATTAATAAACGGCCAGATTAGTGGCCTACGACAAATTGGCAGTTATAATAATTTAGATATGGCTGAATTTCAATAAATTCCACCTGTGTCATATGTGAGGGATCCAATCTATATATTCTAAGCATCAATACATGGAATATATTATGTATCTTGGCTAATTCTGGAGGAAAAGTTAGTCAGTAGGCTATTGGAACCTCACGTTCAAGCATCTCATTTGGTCTAATAAACCTAGGACTTAGTTCCCTTCTCTTGCTAAAGTGGAGAACTTTCTTCTATGGTGATACTTTAAAAAATACTTTATCTCCTATGTTGTATTTAATGTCCTTTCTTTTCAACTTTGTATAGGAATTTTGTCTATCTACTCTAGCTTTTAGTTGATCCTTTAGAAGCTTCAACTTATCTTTAATTTGTCTGATGAGATCAAGTCCCACAATCTTACTCTCACTCAATTTGGTCTAACAGAGGGTAGTTCTATTTTTCCTTTCATATAATGCTTCATACAGTGCCATATCAATACTTGTCTGGTAGCTGTTATTATAAGCAAATTCTATTAATGGTAGGCGCCTGTCCTAACTACCTTCAAATTCAATATCACAGCTTCTAAGCCTATCTACAAGTATTTATATCACCCTCTTCAATTGGCCAATAGTCTGTGGATGAAATGTAGTGTTAAAATGGAGTCGAGTACCTAATGCTTTCTGAAACTTCCCCAAAATCTCAAAGTAAAGTGTAGGTCTCGATTTGATATGACAAACTTTGGAACTCTATGAAGCTTGACTATCTCATTTATATACAGTTCTATAGGTCTATCTAGTGAATAGTCAGTCCTGAGTGGAAGAAAATGGGCTGACTTGGTTAATCTGTCAACAATCACCCAAATTGCATCATGCATCTTTTAGGTGTTTGGAAAACTAGTCACAAAATCCATAATGACTTTATCTTTTTCCATTATGGTATTGTGAAGGGTTGCAGAAGGCCTGATGGTACTTGAATTTATGCTTTGACCTGTTGACATATGTGAGCATGAATTTTTGCCCCCACTCTCAGTGAAATGGTTCTTGTGACTTCAGCACTGTTAGGCTTGGAGCCTTAGAGAACATGGGCCTATACCCGGAGAAAATAGAGTCACCATCCGGATGGGTCGGGAAAAAGAAAAGGGTGGATGACTCAATTTCTAAGGAATTCTCAACCCCTAATGGGTTCGGAAAGTTGGGTACGTGTGGGAAAGGTGAGAAATGACTCAGCACCCCTACAACGCCCGGTTCATTAGAACCAGCCTCCTTTTTAGGTCTTAATATTATAAAATCCTTAAATATAATGACGTTATCCATATTACATGCAATAATTAAGATAAAGCATCATTATATTAAAATCAAAGCAATGTTCAAACAAAATAAATAAATGGACACCCATCCGAGAATGGAAACGTGTCCTTACATCGTTCAATGTCTAAAACTAAATAGGACACCCATCAAAAGGTGGAAACATGTCCTTTACATTAATCCCAAAATATAAAAGCAATTTAAATTACATGAAAATTAATTAATGAGGTACCTAATCATGGAAATATACCTCTTACAATTTTAATAAATAAATAATAATTGAAAAAATATTCATCCATGATAAATTAAATAAACCAAACATCAAAATTAAATAAATCAATCATCAAAACATATAATAAGCTACATATTCAAATCTAAAATTAAATGAAGTAATAAATATGTAAATTTAGATTTATATCTTAAATTAAGGTTTTTATAATTTTAATAACTAAATTAGGATTTAAAATAAAAGAAGTTAAACACAATGACTTATAATACCCAAATAAATATTAACCCATTCAACGAGCCCATACCCCATGATTGTGGTTTTGGAAAAAAAAGGCTAGGGTTTTTAATTTAGAAATTAGGGTTAGGGTTTTAATAAAAACTTGGAACTTTTACGAAGATAGTGCTAGGGTTTAGGGTTTTGATAAAAACATGGTCACTGTGTAAACCCTAATAACTTTTAATATTGATACTGGAATGAGACATGACTATTGAATATATTTCAATGAAGACACTGTGGATATAAATTGATAATGTTATCAAACAGAACTTTATTGGACGTGTTTAAACTAAACAATAGATATGAACTTCATAATATTAGTAAATAGAACTCGTTATGATTTTAGAGAGTTTAGAAGGTTGTACCTGCATTTGAAGACTCCACCACAATTTAATAACTTAAACTCTGGCTAGGCAGAAACTAAGACAATGTATCACTATCTTTGTAAAATTGTTCAAACAATTTGATGTTTCTCTCTCATTTTTACTGCATTGTTGCTTGCTGTTTCAAGTTGATGAAGCTTGCTTAGGGTTTTTGTTGATGGATACTGAATTTCCTAGAGTTCCAAAAGCCAAAAGTCCTCTCTGTGTCCAAATTGCAAAAGTCTGAAAAAATTGTTCCTCCTCTATGTCTTTTTTAATGTGGTATTTATAGGCAATTAAAATAAAAAATCTAGTATGTTAAGAAAATAAAAATTGTTTTGAAAATAAAATCAAAAGCCAAGTAAAATAAGATTTTGGCAAAAATTGCGCATGGGTCCGGGCGAAATTGGCGCTGGGCACTGTTGCACGAGGATGGGGCTAGGCGTGCAAGACTGTGCTAGGAGAGAATTGGCTGCTGGGGGTGAGGATCAGGCTGGCACGCGTATTGCCTGCAGCAAATTGGCCCAAGCCAATTCGTCGCGCTTGCAGTTTTCGTCGCCGATTTTTTATTTTTATCTTTTATTTTGATTTTTTTATTTTTATTAAAAATAACTATTAAATATTATAAAAATAAATAATAAATAAAATAAATATTATAAGTAATAAATTTTATTAAAAATAAATTTTATTAAAATAAATAATAAATATTAAAATATCATAAAAAATTATTTTGGACTGTTTAAAAATATCAGACAGGACTTGGTAAAAAATTAAGGGCCTACAACATACTAAGCATTTGGTTACATACTGAGTAATGTGTCTTTTCATACTAGGCCACTAATAGAAGGCTTCAAACTTGGATACATCTTATTGCTTCCTGTATGCATAGTATATGTAGTATTGTGAGCTTCTCTAAGGATACTATTGTGAGCAAGGATTTTTGCCCCCACTCCCATATGGAATAGTTCTTCTAACTTGGGCCTATTAGGCTCAGAGCCTTAGAGAACATGGGCCTAAACCCAAAAAAAATAGAGTCACTACCTGGACGGGCCGGGAAAAAGAAAGGGGTGGATGACTCGATTCCTAAGGAATCACCAACCCCCTAATGGGTTCG
The DNA here is from genome assembly GCA_947685225.1 of Garcia nutans. Classification (NCBI taxonomy): domain Eukaryota; kingdom Viridiplantae; phylum Streptophyta; class Magnoliopsida; order Malpighiales; family Euphorbiaceae; genus Garcia; species Garcia nutans. Next base: position 31,423,675 of record CANTUV010000002.1, read on the forward strand.
AAAAGTTGGGTCTGCGTGGGGAAGGTGAGAATGACCCAGCACCCCCACAATGCCCTGTTCATTGGAACTAATCTCCTTTTTAGGTTTAATATTATAAAATTCTTATTTATTATGATATTATCCATGCTACATGTGAATAATAAAATAAAACATCATTGTATTAAAATTAAAATAATGTTCAAAATAAAACAAATGAATGGATACCCATACAAGATGGAAACATGTCCTTACAACCATGCCTAACTTCTAAAATAAATAAGACATCCACCAAAAGGTAGAAACATGTCCTTTAAAATAGTTCCAAAATTTTTAAATGATAAATTAATTTACATAATAAAAATCGAGGCACCTACGAAGTGAAAACATATCTTTTACAATCTTAAAATCTAAATAAACAATTAATTAAATCATTCAAGCATAATAATTAAAACATCCATCATAAAATAAGAATAAACCATCCATCATATAACAAATCAAATAATCGACAATAGGATTTAAAACATCACATAGACCAAATTGGGTTTAGATCTTTAAAAATTCGGGTTTCTAGAGCTAAGGTTTAGGATTTAGGTTTTGGAAAATAGATTAGGAAATTGGAAAAGCTAATTAAAGGCTTTAAGATTTGGAAACTAATTTAGGGTTTTTAGAAATTAGGAAAATAGATTAGGGTTTGGTTTTGGGTTTGGAAATTAAGCTGGGGTTTTTAGGGTTGATGTTTGAATAAATAGGGTTACTGGATACGATTTGGATTAGGGTTCCTAGGGCTAGTGTTTAGGTTTTAGGGAAATTAGGGTTTTAGTATTTGAATTTAGGGATTTTAGGTTGATGTTTGGGTAACTAGGGTTTTTAATACTTGGATTTGGGATTTATCTTTAAGAGGCAAGGTTTAGGGTGGCTACTGAGTATTTGAGGTTTGAGGCTTTGGTTAATTATGAAAATTAGACTACTGGATTAGGGTTTTAGGTTTTTGAATTTTGATTTTAGGAATTAGGGTTTAAGACATTTGAGGTTATGTATTAGGTTTTAAGAAAATAAGTTTTGGTACTTTGGGAATGGATTAGGGTTTACTGGATGTTTGGGGTTAGATTAAGGCTTACTGGATTTAAACAAATGATCAAGCCCCTTCATGAAACATGGAATTAAATTGATTGCTAATTATAACAATTTTTCCAAATCATTTAATACTTTTCAAAGAAAGCAAACCTACTACATGTTTAAACAATTTATAAATCAATGGATAAAGCTTTTGCAAGTATAAATAAATCAATGATTAAAGCCAAACCTCCATCATTGGTTCCACCAAAGTTGGGTATATATTGATTCAAGCTTTGGTTTGCCTGCACCAATTTAATTCTTTGGCCAGAGACTACCGTGCTTCTTGCTTCTGTGTTCTTTTTGCTACACCATGCTAATTGTTGGCTGTGTTATTGATAATTCTCCCCCTAGTTTTAATGTTAAACTTAATTATTTATAGGCATAATTAGATTTAAAAATAAAATCTTAAAACTTAGTCGGACGGTCCAAACAAAATCCATATTAATTAAGGAATTAATAAACCATTGGAACTGGATTGGTGGACCATGGCGAATTAGGAATTGCCAATTTGCCATGGAGGGCCATCCATGTCGAATTGGCCTTGGCCAAGTCACCATGAAGGCCCTTCATGGTGAATTGGCCAAGCCAATTTGTCATGGTTTTGACTTTTTTGTCCGGTCCGGCTTATTTTTATGATTTAAAATTGAATCAAATTAATTAAATGATAAATCAGACTAGGTTTAGGGCTTTAAAATTGAACCGACTTATTTTTAGACCAAACCAATTTATAAAGCTATAAACTAGATTTAAACCTTCAAAAATTGAATCAACTTATTTTTAGGCCTTGCAGAACCAAATTGACTCAATAAAACCTATGAACTAGGTCTAAGCTTTTTGGAATCATATCAATTGTTGTTTGGCCTTTGTTAATTGGAGTTGGACTAGCTTAGGGCCAAAATTAAGGGTCTATAACTTGCCCCCTGCTTAAATAATCTTAAATTTATTAAGAGAGAGAAAAGCAACATGACTTTAATGCTGATTTAGGGAAGGATAAGTTTTGGACCCGGGGTTGGTTTGGGTTCTAGACCAGAGATTTGATTTGGATTCTGGACTCGAGATTGGTTTGGGTTCTAGACCTGAGACTGGATTTGGGTTCTGGACTTGAGATTGGATTTGGGTTATGGACCCAAGATTGGGGTTCTGAACCCGAGGTGGTTTGGGTTCTAGACCCAGATTGAGTTCTGGATTCTAAAAAGATTTGGGTTCTGAATCTGAGGTGGTTCGGGTTCTGGACCCGGATTAAGTTCTGGACTTAAAAATAATTTGAGTTCTAGACTTGAGGTGGTTTGGGTTCTGGACCATGATTGAGTTCTGGACTTGAAAAAGATTTAGGTTCTGGATCGGGATTGAGTTAAGGACTCGAGGTTGGTTTGGGTTATGGATCTAAGACTGGATTTGGGTTACGGACCCGAGGTTGGTTTGGGTTCTAGACCTGAGACTGGATTTGGCTTCTGGACCCGATGTTAGTTTGGGTTTTGGACCTGAGACTTAATTTAGATTTAGTACCTAAGTTTGGCTTGGATTATAGACCCGAGACTGGATTAGGGTGCTCGACCTAAAACTGGATTAGGGTGCTCGTTCCAAACTGAATTTGGGTTCTCAACCCTAGACTGTTTTGGTAACTCTAATATCCCAATAGGTTCATTAGTTGACTTTAATATCCTGATGAAAAGATGAAGTAACAAAATCATTGAGTGACTCTAATATCTCAACGGGTCAATGGGCAACTCTAATATCCCAATGGGTTCACCATACAACTCTAACATCTTGATAACCAAGCAACAAAACTATTGAGTGACTCTCATATCTCAATGGGTTATTGGGTAACTCTAATATTAATATGTGTCTATCGAGCGAATCTAATATCTTGATAAAATCACCAAGCAATTCTAATATCTTGGTGAGTGAAAACAGCCGTTGAGCAATTCTAATATCCTGACAAAATCCACCAAGCGATTCTAATATCTTGGTAGGATAGAGAGAGACTATAATATCTCACTAGAAGCAAACTTGGATACTTTAATCATATCAAAGAAGATGTGCCGACAGGATACTTTAACAAATCCAACATAGGTTAGGTTTTAACTCTTCTAGCTTGACCGTCCCTTCTCATTTGAGAATTTCGGCTTTCTTTTAGCCTATAGGTTCCATTCTTCAATGGATTAACTTCAGCTCTTCTAGTTGGGCTGACCTTTTGTCATTTAAGAGTTATGGCTTTCTTTTAGCTGGTTGCTTCATTCCTCACCTTTCATAACAGATCTTCATCCTTGGTCATTGGGTCTTCACCCTTCAAAATGGATCTTCATCTTTAGACATTGTCTGCTTCGCTTCAACTCTTCTAACAAGATTGAACTTTTATCTTTTATATCTTCATTCTTTTAGGATTCTTACTTTCTTCTTTTTGTTCTTACTTTTGCAAAAAATTCAGCTATTTTTTAGCTAGCCCTCATATTCTCTCTTTGCCCCTTGCATGGCAAAATATTAAAAGTGAGGATGAGAATGTTTTATACACACATAAAATCAAGAATTGAAAAAGGAAGTTTTTCCCCATGTGTAGGCTCAAGCCACTGATTTTGTTCCCATGTAGGCTCTGATTGATATTTGTGTTGTGTCTCATTCTTTGTACAAGCACGCATCTCCTTAAGCAATGGGCCTTTCATGCCACCTAATCCCATATCTACTTCATGTATGCTTCATAGAGTATTTGTTTCTCAAAGAATAGGCAACACAAGACAACAAAATGCAATGTGATATGCTTATGTATTCATGCATGTATGATATGCATGAGTGATACTTACAGTGGTTCTATTGACTCACAAACTGAGGTGATTAGCTGAAGGACCCTTTTTGGTTCCTTTCAGATGTCTATTTATGTCTTGCATTAAAATGGTAGAAGACTTCATATCTATAGCTTTTATTTCAAGATGTTGAAAGCATGAGTAGTGGGGGCACAAGTAGCATAGTTGGAGACATATGAAGCATCCATTTCAACTCATTTAATTGGTGACTTCTTCATACCTTGCAAGTGATTATTTATTTTTCCCAATGTGTCCTTTGAGATTCGACGGTGAAACTGACTTCTCTTAACTTGAAGGTCTATATAACAAGAAAACAATAAATTTTTTTTGATATCAAATGTTAACTTTGTCAAATCAGTGTCGATTTACCTTAGGACTCTACTTTTGCAAATTAACACATCTATAACTTCATAATCCTAGTTACCTTATTAAACTTGGGAATCATTTCCATTTAAGTAACAACTGTTGCACTTCAGATAGGCACATACACATTATTTGACCAAAGGCATTATTTAGTTTAACTATTGTCTACCTCATATGCATGCTTATCCAAACAATCTCCTCTAATAGATTCTACCTACCAAAAGAGATTAACATGTCTTTAATAGGCTTAAAATGGGGTCTATAAGAGATATGGGTTAAATGAAGGCTATTTTCAAATTGGAGCTAATGTGATACTACCGGCAAACCCTTACACTATAAATTTCCTTGTTGGAATTGTATGCTGTTGAAAGCATTCCTAAATTTTGGGCACCATTTCCTTCTTCCAGGCGCCTTGTTACCTGGCTTCATGAATAGTGCTTGAATGTTCTTCCATCATTTGGTAGAATCCTTGATCTTTTCCTTTTGCAAAAACTCAGGACCATCATTTTGTCTTTTCTTTTTAGAATATCTAGTCTAAGACTTTCAAGATTGCTGACTTAAAGCTATGTTGGATAAAATGAAAGATGGTCTTTCCCGTAGTCCTCTGATTTTAGATGAATCTTTGGCTGAACTGGACCAATTCAAGTCAATCTGTCCTCATAAACTAGGTGAAAGTCTTTGTTTGCTTTGGGGCAAAAGAACTCAGTTGGCTTTCTAAACTACCTTTTTGGATCTTATTTTTCTTCTTTCTTGTTCTTCTTCTATTTTTCTTTTTTTTTTCTTTTTTTTTCTTTTCTACTTTTTTGTTGTTTGTTTTACTTTTTTTTTCTTTTTATTGTGTTTTTTTAGCTCTAAGAGAGTTATCCTATTTGCACCATTTTATGCTTCTAGCTATGGATGAGCAGATCAAAGTGAGTCTGCTTCGAGAGGATGGATCCTTTGATGTCTTGATAGATCTGAGACATTAAGTCCAATTCAGGTAAACATTAACTATCCTTATGGTCTTGACTTTGCATCCTCTTCCTTGATCTTTTTGCCCCTTTACATCAGTGATCATCAAACTTGTCATAAGTGTCACAATAGCTCATGGTAGGTTATAGAGGTTCACAAACCAATAAAAAGCAAGCTAAAATCTTATTAAGGCTCAGAGGGGACAAACTAGGGATTGATGTTAGTGAGGTGGATTCTAGTCGTTGGCTTACCAAACCATGCCTAGATCATTTCTCTCTTAAATAAGCAGAGTTCAATTTTTCCTCAAAAGTTTGTCAAAGCATGTTTTAAGATTGACTAGGACTTAGACACTCATAATTATGCAGGAGCCTTCTCTAAGTAAGCATACATAACTCAATGCTATAGAACAACTCCCTTACCTAGTAAAGTCATTTGGATCATGATGCATAGATCCACTAATTTATGAATATCAAGGTAGACTCGTCATCGGTTAAGCACCAAAATGAATAAAAACCAACAAAAATTTGATGAAAGTAATTTATTCATACAATCTTAATTTGAAAAACATAATTATTTCAGAAAATATCAAAGATAGAAAATAAAACAAAAACCAAATAAACTAAGGAAATTTTGTTGAGTATGAGTCGAGAAATTCATCATGTCAGGGGCAAGGGCCAAAACTAGCAACCCCTTCCTCAGTAATTTCTCCATCTATATATTGAAAGATGCTAAGACTGAGCTTTCCATCAATCCTCCTTCTATCATGAATGTCGTTGGCGGTGGCACTCTTCCAAACTTAGGCAATGGATTGCTTTTAGTGTTGGGTTTATCACGCTTAGGCAACTTGCCACTGTCGATCAAATCTTGGATCTCATGCCTTAAGCGAACATATCTATTTGTCTCATGTCCTTTGTAATACCCTTATACCCTATATACGTACAATATATATTTCCAACATATATAAAATACGCATATACGATACAAAAATGTCACAGACCGTTTAAATAAAAATTTTTACATTTTTGATTTAAAATTTCAAATACTAAATATATAAAATTAAATAGTATATAAATATTCTTTACTTGTTATAGGAACCCAAAATAAATATTTTATATGAAAATCTCTGGGAAAAATTTGCCAGAGTTTTGTCTGTAATTTGGACATCCCAAAATTTATCAATTACACAACCTGCAAAAAGAACACTTCCAATAAATAATAAACCATATCTTCACCTTAACTTCTAAAATTTTCCACAATTTTCTCAAAACATTTATATATATAGATATATATATAATTTAGAACACATTTAAACCCCCATTTCAAATAACTTAACCCAAACATTCTTTATAATTTACAATACATTAAATCTAAAAACATAATATAATATGCATAATACTCAAAATATACAATAACATAAAATATATACATGCTGCTGATAGTGTTTCTGATCTTGATATCAACTCTACAAGCACAACCACAAGTCTAGACCCGACCTCATCTAGAAGAACTCTCCGGCTCAGCCGAATCTACCATCACATGCGCGATATAAATAATCATGCTAAGCCAAAAGCCTAGTAATACAAACTTGATAACAATAAAACTCAAATGCAATGCCAATGCACAATGCATATGGATATCACATCATTCCATTTTCTCATACTTTTCAAATATTTCACAATCCACAATTCACATAAAAACAAACACAAACATGGGCCCAAAGATAACTAATATGCTATTTAAATCCAGAGTTACTGTTTTGGTCTATAATGACACTATGTGTCTAGCCTCGTAGGTAAACTATCAATGTAATAGTCCAACTAGGTCTGAGCTTATGACCCAGTCATTTCACCCAGCCCAGCTTCAAGGACTTGTTTTTGAGGCTTACGACCCAGCCATTTCACCTCAAAAATATTTTAACAGTGATGCCCAGCATCTAGCCCGTAGGTAAATCATAGGCATGCCGCCAAACACAGAACTCTGAAAATTGATAACATACTAGGTGTAACACCCCATCTTAGCCTACGTTTATAGACCAAGATGGACCGTTATCTCATGGTGGTTGTGTCTTAATATTTTACTTAGCCAATTTTAAGTACAGATTTTAAAAAATTTTGCCATAACCTCCCCTAAAAATGGAGGTCCCAAGTGTCGACAAAACTGATTTTTCATATTATTGAAAACATTTTGTTTCCCAATTCAACTCAAGCACACTCCTAATAATCCACCCTTATAACCTCACTACAATCCTGCAAGAAGAATTCACACTTCTATATCCACAATCCAATTCAATTCAAAACCATACAGTTATTATACATTACTAGATTTACATGCTACATCAAGTTAACTCTTTGTATTGCTCAAATAAGTACATGCCAGTTTCTAACACCAAAATACAAAATAAAGAGCACCACCTAAGTTTGTTGATGACTGGTGGATCGCAAGACTCTTCTGCTCACTACTGGCTCCTTGCTAATAACCTACGAGTTTAGAAGAAACTAAACTCACGAAGCATTGCTTAGTGGGTACTTTAACCATTGCCAAATATAAATAGTGCAAGGAAGGTTGTTGAAACAGATATAAAAGTAGAATACTGCATAATTAAACTATTTTCATACAATCATCATATTTATATCTTCTAATTAAGTTAAGATTCACATTCTGTATGTAAACAACATGTAATATAACTTTATTATAATTACGAGTTAATCTGCTCCACTAGGTAATTATGAATACACCGATCTCGAAATGAGGCCTCGTATAGAGTTACGCGTGGTCTTGACCTCACACGACTAATTGCTATGGTTTTGGTCTCACATGATATGGAATATACAATATAACTGCGTGATCTTGGTCTCACACGACCAGTTGCCATGATCTTGACCTCACACGATATAACCGCGTGGTCTTGGTCTCACACGACTAGTTGCCATGATCTTGACCTCACACGATATAACCGCCATTCCAGACCAGTGTTACCCATTTACCGAGTAAAGCATAAATAACATTTCATATATACCCATTCACTTCGTATATATACCACATATTCTCCATGTATATACAATATATATTTACACAAATATCACATATACTCACATATGTATCATATGTATTCACATATTTTCATCTAATTTATTCTTCATATCATACTTAAACTCAATACCAAAAATAAAATGATTTAAAAATCATACAAGCCACAACATTTTACTAATTCTAAAATAGAAAAATTTCATGAAAATGAACAAACAATTAGTTAAAGTACCAAACCTTGCTTTTCCTTAGTCCTTATTCTATATCACTTCCTTTCCTTCCTTGTCTCCTAGATTTCCTATGAAATTTAACATCACATATACAAAGGTAAGAATCCTAGGTATAGACATAGTCTTATCTTATGATTTTTCTAATGGTTGCTAGCTTATTTTCACCATTAAACACCATTATTTCCTTCATCAAATCCTTCAATTAATTATTTCTTGAATTTTCTCCAAATCTAACTACATGAACCCTAATTTCAATCTCTTAAATTAACCATTAATCCATGAAATTAAAACTAGAGATAGGTTTCTCTTACCTTATAATCTTGTTTGTCACCAAACTCTTTAAATCAAAAGCCTTAAACTTTGGAAAAATCACCTCTTTCTTCCTTCTCTTATGGTTTGGACGAATTCACCATGCAAGAGAGGGCTTTTATACTTTCTTCCCTTAGCTTATTTTGATCCAAATGGAAGCCATAAGTGGTGAATAGATGTTGACTTCCAATTGGTACACCTTATAGCAAAAATGGCCACTTTTAATTGGTCCATTTGCCTTCTTCAAATTGGTACACCTTATAACAAAAATGGCCACTTTTAATTGGTCCACTTGCCTTCTTCTTTTAATAAATGCTATATGGCTAATTATGATCCACTTTTGGGGTGGATGAATGCCTTAGGGCCATTTGTCCATCTCTTTTTCTTTTCTTCTTTTAATAAATGCTATATGGCTAATTATGATCCACTTTTGGGGTGGATGAATGCCTTAGGGCCATTTGTCCATCTCTTTTTCTTTTCTTCTTTTAATAAATGCTAAATGGCTACTTATGATTGGCCCACTTGCCTCCTTCTTTTATCTTATTTATTTGGCAAGCTCTTAGGCTTCCTTTTATTCATATTTTGACCCCCTCAACTTTCTTGTGCTGTAATTTTATAGTCTAGGGTGTGAAAATATCAAAATACCCTCCAATGATTAATCGATTGTAACTTTTAAACCGTGCGTTTTTAGGAAAAATTGAAACCCACGGTTATGACCTGATTAATCTTGAGAATATTCTTCCGGGGTCAGATATGGGCACTATTAAGAACTTTCGACACTTAATTTTTAAGTTTACATAGTTGCCCCTAACTTTTGAGAAATTTCCACTTAGGTCCTTTTGATATCCCTTCCTGACCTTGCTGTCTTTCTTTATTAATATCTTTTTACTCACAACTCCAAATTAAGTAATTCTTATTCCCACTGAAACTAGACATCCGGGGATATATTGTATCAACATTTCAGGTCAATACAAGCTATATCTGATTTTTGACGGTCCTTTGAAGTCAAGCCTACTATGCTGTCCTGAGGCAGCTTGCACATTGTCTACTAAATCCATCATATCTTATTCTGTACAACTCCAAATTGAGTAATTTCAAGTTATACATCTAGCTAATACACAAATAAACAATTAAGTCTTTTTTGTGACTCTCTAATTGTGTCATTAAATTGGATGAAATTCGAGCTCAAGTTATAGGTCATGTTCTAAACTCCTTTATTCTAAGCCTAAATCATATCCTCTATGTCTGTTTCTTACCAATCTGGAATTCAGGATGTTACACTAGGCACACAATTTATTCACATTTCTCATTATATTGATATTAATTCATGTCATTATGTTTCCACATATCTCGTTATATTATACCACATTTTTACATTTACAACACATTACCCAATTACTTTAGGTATTTTCATATAATTCACATATTAATCACATTTAATGTAATCTAGCCAATACCAATGGCTTTTTAATAATGCACTTAATGCATACACAACAAATGGCATTACCCAAACACTTTGGGTCATTTTCACATAATACACATATTTCACATTTTACACATTTTAGCCATTATCAATGGCTTTTCACAATGCATTTAACACATATATGACATTACAAATGTCAAAGCACATTATTCATACATAACCAATGTATCAAGTAGCTTAACACATTTTCCAACTGAAATGTGTTAAGTTCAAATGTCATGCAAACATAACCAATGTATTCAAAGTTTGTACTTACCATAAATAGCAACCAAAACAAGCTTAAAACAACCTCCAATTTTATCCTTCCAACTTGCCCTTCACCACTTGGATGAAGCAAATCAACCTCCCTCAATGCCTAAACCAAATGTGATAGCAAATAATCATTTACTATCACATTTAATGGCATTTCCAATATTAAACCATAATTAAACCCCATCCAAGCAAAAATTCAAAATTTAAGGCTAACCTCACTTTAACTTTGGATTCTTACTAGGCCATTTATTTTAATATATTAATTTTATTTATATTATTAGAAATATATTTTAATACATTTAAACCATTTATATTACAAAAACACTCTTATACACAAAATCCTAAAATGGCATAACCTTCTCCCATTGAAAGTTTTCCATTCCAACACAATCCATTAACCATTTTAATCTTATATTCATCAATTATATCACCAAACAACAAGATTAAACCAATAAAATTATACAATTCAACAACTTTGGAAAAATCATTTTCCAAAACCCTAAATCACACTTCCATTCTTAAACTCCAACCAAACACAACCAAATCCAATATTTGACTTTAAAATACTTATTTAAGCACCAAAAAAACTCATTTGGAATCAATTCGCACAATTAAAAACCATGATTCAATGAATCCAAATTTTCCATAACCCTAAATTCTCTCTCTTCACCCAACTCATCCCAAACTTAATTTTTTCTTCCATTTAACTTGAAAATCATTAATAATTAATCAAAATAGCTTCATTCATACCCAATTAAACAATTAAATCATGCTGTTAGAAAATCCCAAAATCCACATATTCATACTTTCATAGAAAATCAAAAATTAAGAAAAGAAGCTTACTAACCTATTGGAAATCCACCAAAACTTCAATTAATTCTTGAAAATTCTTGTCAAAATGAGTATTTGGGTGAAGAAAAATCACTCCCATGGCCATGGAATTTCATTTTTTTTTTTTGAAGAAGACTAATTTTAATTTTCTCTTTCTTTCCACTTAAAAAAACATATGACCATATATAAATATTATATTATTTTGATAAATAAATAATTATTAAATTATTTTAAAACTCCAAATTACCTCTTCCAACTAAAAATAACTTATTTTTAATTTATTTAAATAATTTTGAGTTTATAAGATATAATTACCATTTTGCCCTTAGACTTTTGACTTTTCTTTTAAAAGAATTGACTTTTATATGTTATGTATATTTTACATATATATCACATTTATATTCCACTTTTTCATTTAAAATTCCTTCATTTTTCATTTAAAAACATCAATTTAATTTATCCAATTTAATTATAATATATTTTATAAAATTTTCAAAAATTAAAAATTTCCAAAAAAATTTGAGATATTACATCCTTGCACTTGATAGAATTGACAGAAGGCATTGGCATCAAAGCTTGATGGTAGAGGATTCAGCAACGGTCGAGGATCCAATGGTTGCAATAGTCCTTTATTATGTAACTTGTTAAAAACCCAAGACATAGGTTTCTCCAATTCTGAAAACTGTCTTCAATTTGCTTAGCCAATAGTTACATTAACATCCATTTCTTTTTGTACACTCTGACTGCCAGATTGGTAGTTCTCTCTCTCATTTCTCCTTACAGAAAAGCGATTCTTCTCTCGTTTCAACTCTTCTATTTACAAGCCAGCTTGGAGATGATCTTTGAAATCTCAAATAAGGGTGTGAGACAATCTCTCATGAAGGTGGGGCATGATGTCTCCCATTATCATTCTGATCTGGTCAGACTCATCGGGCCTCTTTTTAAGAAGAGCAGCCTTACTTCACCTCTTCACATAGTCAACAAAACTTTCATTTTGTTTTTGGATAATAGCCTCCACCTCCATCAAGGTCACTTCCAGCTCCACATTATACCCATACTACTGAATGAAGGCTTTGTACAGTAAATTCTAATATTTTTGGGTGTTCTCGTCTATGGTATTAAACCAGTTTTGCATAATAAGGCCTAATGAGAGCATGAAGTACCTTTGGGTTTGAGCCTTAGTAGCTTGAGTAGACTATATAACAGTGATATATTGCTTGACATGAAGATCAAGGTTACCAGTTCCATCGAACTTGGCAAATGAAGGCATCTTGAATTTGTAAGGAACTTTCTCATCTTGTTCAAACAACTTATCCACCTCCGACATCTCTTTGATTTTTAGCTTCTTTTCAAACTTCTTCTCCATATCAGTAATCATCTTCTCCACATCGAAAGTTTTGGTCTTTTGAATAGTTGATTTCTCCACTACCTTCGGTTCCTTCTTCTTATCTTGAAGGTCTTGGAAATACTGAGCCCAATCATCATCATCATCGACAACCACCTTGTCATACTCAAAGGCTACTTTACCAACCTTTGCCTTTCCTTTGTCTTTTAACTTCTTAGTACTAGCAGATGCTTTAGCAGTATTCCTCAATAATGCAGCCAGTTGACTTTTCATGGTCTCAACTAGGATCTCCTTCAATTCTTCCATCTAGGAGTTGAAGGCAACATCCACTATCTTTTGGATCTATTTAGGTTCCATTAATTTTGGTGAGAAATTGATTGAGTTGTGGCTGGATTCTAAGTCTTTGGTGTAGGTCAGATTGTTGTAGGCTCGTGAACTGCTATACTCTATGGCTATGAGCCAAAAAGGATCAATGATATGAGATGTAATGCATGTAAGCATGGATGCAAAAATAACAAACAAACAAACCAAATCAACTTAACATAGTAAGAATGAACCTTCCAACCTTATAACTTCCACACACGAATGACGAGTTTTTTTTTAGGTATATAGCCAACAAAATACCAACATGGGATATCTTATTTTTGACCAATTCTCTTGGGCATTTTAACCAATAGTTGTATTTTCAAACTTAGAAGTCAGTCCACAATAATTCCCATTAATTAAGCTTTAATCCATTGGATCAACAAAAGATAGCTTTTATGCTAAAGTAAAAGGTTTATCATAAATAGATTTCCCATTTTGAAAAAATAACTAGTGATTCATACTTCAAACAAGACCATGATTAATAAGTCTGAGTGTAAACTAGGCCCACAATTGATTTTAAATATTCCATAATTGACCTAAGTAGCTGTAAGCCCATTGAAAAGGTTTGCTTAAAATAGTTTTGTTTCAAAGCCCATTGTAAAATATTTATTTCAAAAAATAAAATTTGGGCTTTGAACCTGGGTCATGAGGTAAAAAGAATTTTTGACCCATCTTGGAAAAAGGTTTTATGTCTAAAGACCATCTTTGAAGAAGATTTGGAAATGATTTTGGTCTTTTGGGATTTTAAAAATTATTTTGGGCTTTTGAAAATTATTTTGGAGTTACAATATAATTAGGTCATATTAGAAAAAGGACAAACCAAATAGGTCATGATTTAAACTAAGATATATCAAACATAGTCAAAGAGCAAGTATTTGGGTATAAACCTAAGGAAGGTAAGTAGGCCAACTACATGGGCTTTAATCTTTGGGTTGAAAAGGTTTAGGCTCTCATAGCAAGTATATACCAAAAGGTACAAGGCTATGAGTGATTATGCCATGCTTGATCTCTATACCTTGAGTGAAAGTATGATATCCCTTATATAACATAACATGGGTAATGCGGGCGTCGTAACACACGCACACAATGCAAACTAAGATGATGCAATGGACAATATAATAATAAGAAAGAATAAAATAATATAAAGACCAACAGAATTACTTCTCTTATCCCTAGTGGAGACGCCATTGTGAGCGGGAATTTTTTCCCCCACTCCCATGTGGAATGGTTCTTGTGACTTCGGCAATGTTAGGCTTAGAGCCTTAGAGAACACGAACCTAAACCTTGAGAAAATGGAGTCGCCACCCTGATGGGCTGAGAAAAAGAAAAGGTGGATTACTCGATTTTTAAGGAATATCCAACCCCTTAATAGATTCAGAAAGTTGGGTACACGTAGGGAAGGTAAAAATGACCTAACACCCCCATAGAGCCGGTTCATTAGAACCGACCTCCTTTTCAGGTCTAAATATTATAAAATTTTTAATTATTATGATATTATCCATACTATATGAGAATAATAAAATAAAACATTATTGTACTAAAATCAAAATAATGTTCAAAACAAAACAAATAAATGGGCAACTATACAAGATGAAAACGTGCCCTTACAACCATGTCCAACTTTTAAAATAAATAGGGCATCCACTAAAAGGTGGAAACATATCCTTTACAATAGTCCCAAAATCTTTAAATGATAAATTAAATTACTTAATAAAAAATGAGGTACCCACGAAGTGGAAACATATCTTTTGGCCCTTTGGGTTATTTGGATCAATTTTGTATATAATTTCTATGATGTTTTTATTGATTTTAAGTTAATTTTCATGTTCATTTGTGCTTAAGTTTGTTTGAAGTTGTTGACTTAGGTTGAAGTGCATTTTATGGAGCATTAACTAAATTTGATGGAGCCTTGTTGGAGAAAAGCATGTGACACGACCAAGCTAGACATGGCTTAGCCATGTCTCTCATCAAAAGAAGAAGAGATCAAGGACAAGGTAGGACACGGCTAGGATAAGCCAAGCTTGGTTGTGTCCCTCAAGTAAAATTGGACAGAAGCTGACACGGCCAACAGACACGGCCAAGCCACTGGCCATGTCTCACATAAGGAACAAAAGGCAAAGAAAGAAAAGAAAGAAGCAGAAAGTGACACCCCCACATGACACAGCCAAGCCACTGGTCGTGTCACCTCTTGTGAATAAAGGAAAGAAAGAGGCAGTAAGGGACACGACCAACAAGCTTGGCCGTGTCACCCTTTGATCACTTGATATGTTTTGCACGAGGTATGGATAAGTGGGGAACAAAAAGGATAAAAAGCAGTGAAATGTGGATGGATTTATGGAAGAAATATAAAACAAATAGGAAAGTGGGAGACAAGAGAGAGTGGTGTGAGTTGGAAGGCATGGGTTGAGTTTTGAATGAATTTAAAAAGAGAAGGAAAGGAGAGAAGGGAAACATGTTGGAGAGGGTGACACTCTCTTTGGTTCTTGATCTTCATCCTCCATTTCCATCCTCTCCATCTTCTCCATCTTCCATACACAAGTTCTTTGATATTCTTTGGGATAAATTAGGTTAAACAAGCTCTTGAAGGTTGAAGAAAGCTTCATTGAAGGTTTGGTGACTTGAGAAAGATCCATTCCATCTTCCAAAGGTATAATCAATTGAAGGTTTGGTGACTTGAGAAAGCTCCATTCCATATTTCAAAAGGGTGAATCATCAATTGAAGAGGGCTTAAGTTCTTCATCATACATCAAGGTGGAGCTAGGAGGAAGACTAGTAATCCTACTCTATCTTCACAAGGGGCTCTCTTTTAATTCATTTTCTATACTGTTGTTGTTGTATTAAGAGAATTAATATTTCAATGAACAATTTGTATTTGATTTATATTGAGATGAATGTTTATTCTAAATTGATGATGTTGAGCTAAATTACCCATGCCTAGGGTTTGTAGTAGATTTAATTGAATGTCTTCATTTTAATATTTCCATTAATGTACCTTGTTGTTGGTTGATTGTGTTGGATTGAATGTTAGGTTGATAGATTAGCTATCTATTAATCTTTTAATATTGGATGACGGACCGAGAGGTGAAATCCAATATTGGAACTATATAATCAACCACCCTATGAATGAATTAGAAATATAAGTTCTAGGGTTTTATTAATTTGCAAATGTAAAACAATTGGTTATTGTTAATTCATGAATGTGAAAACTAATGAATTGGTAATTGACTAATTAACTTAAGGAGCAAATTAATTTACAAGGTTATATTAATGGATAATTTGAGAATTGAGCTTTGATTGAATTGACCTACAACCCTAGGCACCATCCCTAGAATTGAATAGATCTTGTACAACCTTCATGCACGTGACTTTTAGGTTTAAATTGTTCTTTCACCATCCCAAAACATCACAAACTCTTGCTTTTAAATTACTTGTCAATCAAGTTATTACGAACTACACCTTCCTTATGAGACGACCTTGGGGAGATCACCTTTGCTACAATAGCCTCGTATGCTTGCGAGTGACGCTTTTTAGTAGTACTTAATTCGAGCGCAACGAGTTTTTGGCGCCACTGCCGGGGAAGGCAATTTTTGTTAATAGTTTAATTCTTTTAATTTATTTATTAAATCATTTAAAGTGTTCTTTTTAAATTGCTTAGGTAATTTATGCACGGATGAAGGTCTCAAGAAAAAGAACTTACTCCATTTATAAACAACATCCATAGACATCCAAGACCCGAGGGACTAAATCCTATTGAGCAAAAAATGGAAGATACCGACGAGCAGTTTGAAGAGAACATAGAAATAAAGATGGGTGATGCACAAGAACCACCTATGAAGGAGTTTGCCCGACCGATCATCGGAGTGAACACATCTTGAATCTGGTTGAGCAACGCAGCAAGAAATTATGAACTCAGAAATACTCACTATAGTATGCTGCCATCGTTCCATGGACTGCCGAATGAAGATCCTCTCAACTTCATTCGGGATTTTTACTCAACATTACATACATTCCCTTTGCAAGCACTAACGGAAGATGAACTCAAGATGAGATGTTTCCCATATTGTTAGAAAGACAGAGCAAAAGCATGGTTGATGACTCTACCAGAGAATTCCTTAACCACATGGACAGAGGTTTAAAACAAATTTATGGGAAAATTTTATTCACACCAAAAGACCAAAGAGGTTAGGGGGAGTATTGCAACTTTCACCCAATTTGATGGAGAACTGTTTCATGAGGTGTGGGATCGCTTCAAATCTTTATTATTTAAGTGCCCTCATCATTACTATCCACAACAGTTGCTCAATCAATTCTTCTATGATGGGCTAACTCAACAATGTCAAAACACAGTGGATAACGCAGCAGGGGGAGCAATGGGTGAAAGGACAGCTGCAGAAATGGTTGCATTGTTCGAAATGTTGGGAGCAAATTCCTAGCAAAAGAGTATTGGGGAAAGAAGAAGAGAGGCACATGAGATAAGTACAAACTCAGAAATGGCAAGGCAAATTGCAGAATTGACAAAACAAGTGAAATTGTTGAATGCTAAAGGAAACTTGTCGGGACCAAGCCAAGAGTCATGCGCATCATGCGGTCTTGTAGGCCATCAAGAAAATGTGTGCCCTTCAAATTTTGATCCATTCCAAGAAGAGCAAGAACAAGCTTTTTCTTTTGAAGGGTTCCAAAAAAGGGGTAGGAATGACCCATATTCAAATTCTTCTAACCCTGGTTGGAGGAATCACCCTAATTTTTCATGGAAAATCAACAACATGCTCCACCTCAACAACCTTTCCAACCTTATCAAAGAGGTCCCCAATTTCAAGGGCAAACCTCAAATTAAGAGCAAGTCAAGAAACCTTCATTTGAAGACAATTTGAATGCTTTCATTCAAGTAAGCACTCAAAATCAAGAAATGAACAACAAGCGGTTTGACTCTTTGGAAGCATCACTTCAAAATGTGGAAACTTAAGTGGGTCAATTGGCTAATCAACATCAAGCCAATCAAAAAGGGAATTTCCAAGTTAATCGGAGCAGGCCAAAGCAATCACTGTTTTAAGAAGTGGTAAGGTACTTGACAACAAAATCGGTGATAATAACATTGATAATTCATTGTATGCAGGTACAATGCAAGGGAATGGTGAGGAAATGCGAGAAGGCAAAGCTCAACCAAATAAGCCTAAAGAGGATAATGAGGAGGCATCCGTTGCACCAAAGCTGCACAAATCTCCAAATCCATACAGACCACCAATTCCTTTTCCCAGCAAGTTAAAAAACAAAAAGCATGAGAAGCAATTTTCTGAAATTTATAACATGCTTTCGAAGGTAAGTATTAACCTACCCTTACTCGAGGTGATAAAAAATATGCCAACTTATGCCAAATTCCTTAAAGAGCTAAACACTAAGAAAAAAAGGTATGAGTTGGATGAGAAAGTGGTAGACTCGGAAGTAACAAGTGCTATTTTACAACATAAGTTACCTCCTAAGCTAAAAGATCCTTGGAGCTTTATAGTTAGAATCTCTATGGGGAATGGGAAAGAGACCATTAGCATGTGTGATCTTGGAGCTAGTATTAATTTGATGCCATACTTAGTTTACTTGAAACTAGAGCTAGGGGAACTCAAACCAACTAAAATGGTTTTGCAACTTGCGGATAGAACTCTTAGATACCCTAAGGGAATCGTAAATGATGTTCTAGTTAAAGTAGGTGGTTTGATTGTACCCGTTGATTTCATTATCTTAGACATGGGGGGAGAAATCTCGAGGGATTCTGAGCATACAATTTTGTTAGGGAGACCTTTTATGGCCGCAACTAACACTTTAATTGATGTTAAAAATGGAAAATTGACTATGACTATTTTGGGACAAACTGTAGAATTTTTAATTTTTAACACTTCCCCTATTCCCACTACTACTTTATATGAAGACTGCTCTTTCATTGATTTTACTAATAATGCTGTTAAAGAAGTTTACTTGCAGGATAACGGTGAAGACAAGCTAGAAAGGGCTCTAAAATTGCAGGAAGAAGTCAAGGATTCAAATGAGGAGAGTAGAGAAGGCAATTCCATGTCTGGCGATGAGAGTGTTGAGGAGGAATTCGAAGTTGAAGAAGAGGAAATTTAACTACAAGGGGTTGAACTTAAGGAACTTCCCAAGCATTTGAAATATATTTTTCTTGGGAAAAATAACTCTCAACCAGTGATAATTTCTGCTACCCTTACCAGTGAGGAAGAATATAAGCTTGTAAAAATGTTGAAAAAAAATTCAAGAAAGCTAAAGGTTGGGGGTTGAGTGATATTAAGTGTATTGGTCCCTTTATGTGTATGCACAAGATAGTTTTAGAGGAAGGGGCTAAACCGGTGAGAGAGTCTCAAAGGAGGCTAAACCCTAATATGACCGAAGTTGTCAAAAAGGAGGTCCTTAAACTACTTGATGAAGGGGGTAATTTACCCTATTACTGATAGTGAATGGGTTAGTCCCGTTCATGTTGTGCCTAAGAAAGCAGGTTTGACAGTGGTCCAGAATGAGAAAGGAGAGTTGGTACCCACACGAGCACAAACTAAGTGGCGAATGTGCATAGATTATAGGAAATTAAATAATGTCACCAAGAAAGATCACTTTCTTTTGCCATTTATTGATCAAATACTTGATAGGTTATTTGGACATGCTTTTTACTATTTTCTTGATGGTCTTTCAGGTTACTACCAAGTCCCGATAGTACCGAAAGATCAACCAAAGACTACATTTACTTGTCCTTTTGGGACATTTGCATTTCGGAGGATGCCATTCGGACTTTGCAATACACCGGGAACATTTCAAAGATGTATGCTTTCCATCTTTTCTGATATGTTGGACAAGTGCATTGAGGTATTTATGGATGACTTTTCTATTTTTGGTAATTCCTTTGATGATTGTTTGCAAAAGTTGACTCTAGTGTTTGAGAGGTGTATTGAATGTAATCTTACCTTGAGTTGGGAAAAGAGTCACTTTATGGTTGATCACGGCATTGTTTTGGGGCATGTTATTTCCCATAAAAGGATAGAGGTAGATAAGGCTAAGGTTGAATTAATTGTGTACCTACCTCCACCCACATCAGTTAAGGGGATTAGAAGTTTTTTGGGACATGCAGGATTTTATAGGAGGTTTATAAAAGATTTTTCCAAAATTTCAAACCCTTTATGTCATTTGCTAGAAAAAGATGTCCCATTTGTTTTTGATGAAAAATGCTTAGAAGCTTTTAAAATTTTGAAAGAGAAACTAACTTCTGCCCCTATAATTGTTGCCCCAAATTGGGATTTGCCATTTGAAATTATGTGCGATGCATCGAATTATGCCATTGGAGCTGTGTTGGGCCAAAGAGTGAACAAGTTGATGTGTGTAATTTATTATGCAAGTTTATCTTTAAACGATGCACAAGCAAATTACATGACCAATGAGAGAGAAATGTTAGCTGTGGTGTTTGCGCTGGACAAATTTAGATCTTACTTGATAGATTCTAAGGTCATAGTATTTTCTGATCATACGGCCTTGAAATATCTGTTGTCCAAACCACAAGCTAAACCTAGGCTCATTAGGTGGGTGTTGATGTTACAAGAATTTGATGTTGAAATCAAAAATAGGAAAGGAAGAGAGAATGTAGTGGCCGACCATCTTTCCAGACTTAACTCTTATGATAATAATGCTAAAATTGCTTGTGAAAATGCTTTTGAAAATTTTCTGGATGAACACTTGTTTTCTTTAACTTAAGCACCATGGTATGCGGATATTGCTAACTATCTTTCTTGTGGTGTTGTGAGAAAGGATTTGAGTTTCCAGGCAAAGAAGAGATTCCTGCATACATGTAAGTATTATTTTTGGGATGAGCCGTACTTGTTTAGAATTTACAAGGATGAAGTCATAAGAAGAAAGCCAATGCTACAATTTTGCCATAACATGTATTGTGGGGGACATTTTGGAGGAAAAATGACCGCTGAGAAGGTTCTTCAAAGCAGTTTATATTGGCCTACTCTTTTTAAGGATGCTTATTATTTTTGTATAAGATGTGATAAATGCCAAAAAGTAGGAAACATTAGCAAACGGAATGAAATGCCCCTTAACATTTTTATTGTGGTTGACATTTTTGATGTATGGGGAATTGATTTCATGGGGCCATTTCCCAAATCCTTTGGTTTTGAATATATCCTTCTAGCAGTGGATTATGTGTCCAAGTGGGTTGAGGCTATCCCCACTAAGACTAATGATGCTAACATTGTGTTGAAATTCTTGAAGGAGAATATTTTGAGCAGGTTTGGAACCCCAAAGGCAATAGTGAGTGATGGAGGAAGCCATTTTTGCAACAAATGGTTTGAAAAGTTGATGACCAAGATGGGCATCCGACACAAGGTGGCAACTCCATACCATTCCCAAACTTCTAGGCAAGATGAGATCTCAATTAAGCAAATCAAAGGGATTTTAGAAAAGACGGTGAGCACAACTCGGAAGGATTGGTCAACCCAACTCTCAGAAGCATTGTGGGCTTATAGGACTGCTTTTAAAACTCCATTGGGAATGAGTCCCTATAGGTTGGTCTTTGGAAAGGCTTGCCACCTCCCGGTGGAGTTGGAGCACAAGGCGTATTGGGCAATAAAAACCACAAATATGGACTTGGATGGAGCAAGGGAGTAAAAAATGCTTCAGATTTTCGAGCTTGATGAGCTTCAGAATGAAGCCTACGAGAGTTCGAGGATCTTCAAGGAAAAGATAAAAGCTATTCATGACAGGATTATCCTTTGAAGGACTTTTCAACCAGGAATGAAAGTCCTCTTCAATTCAAGAATGCGGTTGTTTCCTAAAAAATTGAAGTCCCATTGGAGTGGACCCTTTCAAGTTACTTAAACATTTCCATATGGGTTGTTGAGTTGCTTAATTTAAAAACCAACGAGATGTTTAAGGTCAATGGACAAAGGGTGAAGCCCTACTTTGAAGAAATCGAAGTTGCAAAAATGGTGGACAGTGTGGTGTTTGTTGAAGAATAATGCAACAATGTCCAGCTACACGACATTAAAGAAACGCTAAATGGGAGGCAACCCATCGGTTTGCATTTCTTTTCATAGTTACAATTTCATGTTTAGCAATTTTAGTTTCATGTTTGGTTTAAATAAAATGGAATAGGTGCTTTGATTGGTTTTTATTTTTCTTGGATGTGTTTCAGGGTTAAGCAAGGAAGAAGATTGCATTTCTTAGATTTGGTGACACAAATAAACCATATTATTAAAAAAAATTAAAAGCCAAAATGGCAGTGAAGGACATTTCCACTTGACACAGCCAAGCCACTGACCGTGTCAAGCAAGCCCAAAAACATCCAGGCTCAGGCGCGGCCAAATGGCTTGGCCGTGTCCTTGGTCGTGTCACATAGACACGACCAAGCTTGTGCCCGTGTCCCATTCTTTGTCTTGCAACTTTTTCTTTTATAGTAGCAAACACGTTCAAGAGACACGGCCAAGCCACTGGCCGTGTCCCTCAAAACCCATCAGACACGGCCAAACTAAACCAAGCTTGGCCGTGTCACCTCTATTTTCAAGCCTAAAAACATGATTTCAGCACTTTTTCTTTCATTTTCAATCCCTAGCTTCCCTTTTCCTTTTTCTTGGCTCTCTATCTCAAAAACCTCCATACCCATCTTCTAAAAACTCCAAAATCCCACTAAATTCTCCATTTTTCTTAACCAAAACCAAATTAAACCCATTCAAACTTTTTCTTTTCTCATCAAAAAACCAATTAAATCCTTTTAAGCTTTAATTTCACCAAAACTATCAATATGCCTAGAACAAAGATGGTGTCCCACCACAAGAGGAGGTAACCTCCAACTTCAACTCCATCTTCATTTTCATCATCTTCAAGGAGAGTGACTCTTTTAGCTAGGGGTTTCTTTCCAACGAGGTATGTAAGCGAAGAATCCCTTAATGCTCTTCATATTAAGGATAATTTTTATAGTTATGTACACTTAAATCAGTTAAATACAGAAAGCAATTCTTTGTTTGTTGGCTTCACCAAATTTATATATTGATCCAAGCTTTTTGCCTTTACCAATTCTGATTTTAATAGAGAGAAACAATTGCCCGAGACAATTGTTGTGTTTTAATTGCTTTTTGATAATTATGGCTAGGGTTTGATAATAACTTGTACTGTCTACCCTTGATGATTGTGGCCGCTCATTTAATTGTTAGCCTCCCTATTTATAAGAGTAAACTAGGTTAAAATCAAGAGATACCAAGCTAAATCCAAATTTCCAAAATAAGTTAAGTCCTAAACAGTAACCATACCAGATTAAAATGCTTTAAGATTGACATGAAACCGTGGCCATATTGAATCAAAATGTGTTTAATTAGACATGGACCAACATCCATATCAAATTAGACAAGTCCAATTAAGTGTTCCATATCGAATTAGAATTGATCTAATTCAATATGGATGCTTACATATCAAATTAGACTTGTTCTAATTTGATATGGAACATCCATATCGAATTAGAATTAATCTAATTTGATATGGAACTTCCATATTGAATTAAACTAGTTCTAATTCGATATGGATCATCCATATTGGACTAGACAAGCCTAATTCGATATGGCATGATCCACACCGAACTAAACCTACTTCAACATTAAATCGGACCATTTCAGGGCTTTCAAAGTTGAACCAACTTATTTTAGGCCTTAAAAAACTAGACCAATCTATTAAAAACTTTAAAATAGGTTTAAGATTTTAGAATGGACCGTTCTTGACTAGGCCTTCTTAAATTGGGATCGGACTTGCTTAGGGCCAATATTAAGGGTCAATAATTTTGCCCCTTGCTTGAACAATCTGAGACTTCTGTAGAAGAGAGTGAAAAGAAATATGAGTCTAAGCTGATCTTGGATGAGGGTGGGTTCTGGACCCAAGATTGAATTTGGGTTCTCGACTTGACACTGGATTTTGGATTCTCAACCCAAGACTGGATTTGGGTTCTTGACCTAAGATTGGATTTGTGTTCTCGACCCTAGACTGGATTTGGATTCTCGATGCGAGATTGGATTTGGGTTCTCGACCTGAGACTAGATTTTTAATTCTCGACCCGAGGCTAGATTTTGGGTTCTCAACCCAAGATTAGATCTGAGTTCTCAACCTAAGACTGGATTTGGGTTCTCGACCCGAGGCTGAATTTCAGTTCTCGACCCTACGTTTGATTTGATTCAGGTAGTCGACCCTTGGCTTAAGCTCTTCTAGGTTGATCATCTTGTTTCTTTATTTGAGAAATTTGACTTTCTTCTAACCACTCATTCCATTCTTCAATGGATTCTGATAACCTTCTATTATTAAAGAGTCTTGGCTTTCTTCTAGCCATCAGTTTCAGCTCTTCTACCTAAACATCAGGTCTATATCTTCAAATGTCAGGTATTAACCCTTCACAATGGATTTTCATCCTTGAACTTTGGGTCTTAACCCTTCAAAATGGATCTTCATCCTTTGGACATTAGGTCTTCACCCTTCAAAATGGATCATCATCCTTGGACACCGGGTCTTCACCCTTCAAATTGGATCTTCATCCTTTGGACTTCAGGTCTTCACCCCTTTAAATTGGATTTTTCATCCTTGGACATCAGGTCTTCACACTTCAAATTAGATCTTCATAATTTGGACATTGGATTTCACCGTTCAAATAGGATCTTCATCCTGCATTGACCTGAACACTTCTAGCTAGACCATTTTTTTTATATTTTGCATCTTCATTCTTTTTGGGAGTTCTTAGTTTCTTCTTGTCCCATTAATTTTGTTCTTCCTTTTGTAAAAAAAAAATTCAACTATTTTTTAGCTAGCTAGCTCTCATATCCTCTCTTTGCCCCCTGTGTGGAAAAATATTGAAAGTGAGTTTGAAAATATTTTTTACACGCATAAACTCAAAATTTGAAAAGGAGAAGTTTTGCCCCCTGTGTAGGTTTGATCCAATGATTTTGTTCCCATGCAGGTTCTGATTGATGTTTACATTTTATTTGGTTCCTTGCATAAGCATGCATCTACATTTCTACAAAGTGACTGGATCTTTCTCAAGCGGTGGGCCTTCCATGCCCCCTGACTCCATATCTACTTCTCAATGTTTGCTTTATAGTATTTTTCTGTTCATTTTGACAAAGAATGGGCAATTCAAGGCTATAAAATATGGTGTGATATGTTCATGTATGCATGAATAATACTTACAGTGGTTCTATTGACTCACAAACTGTGGTGATTAGCTGAAGTGCTCCCATTAGTTCATTCTAGATGCTTGTTCAAATCTTGCATTAGAGCAACAAAAGACTTTATATCTATGGCTTTTATCTTCTAGATGTACAAAGCATGAGTTACGGGGACCCTAGCAGGGTAGAGACATGAGAGACATCCTTTTGGTTAGCAATTTTTTCATGACATGACCTTGCAAGTGATCTATTCATTAGCCCTCTTTTGCCCATTATGTCCTTTGGGGTTTGACAATGGAACATACTTCCCTTAACTTGAAGGCTTTGTAAGATATTTTTTTAAAAAAAATCTTAAAATCATATTTTGGCTTTATCAAGTTAGTGTCATTGTACCTTAGGAATAAATTTTTCTAAATTAACATATATATAACATCACAACCTTAGTTACCATACTAAACTCAGGAATCGTTTCCATTTAAGCAAGAACTGTTGCACTTTAGATAGCACATACACATTACTTGGCCAAAGGTCTCATTGAGTTTAAATATTATTTATCTCATGTGCATGCTTATTCAAATAATCTCCACTAATAGACTCCACCCACTAAGAGAGATCAACATGTCTATTATAAGGGATATGGGTTAAATGAAGGCTATTTTCAAATTGGAGCTGATGTAACATTGCTAATAAACCTTTACACTACAAACTTCTTATTGTTGTTAGGGGTATTCTTAACCTTTAGGCACCATTTCCTTCTGACTTTATGAAAATACAAAGCTTGAATATGGATCCAATCAGTACTATCTTAAATTTTAGACCACCATTTTTTTCTTATTTTTTTCTGTCCTTGGAATATCAAGTCTAAGACTTTTAATATTGCTAACTTAGAGCTACATTGGATAAAACGAAAGATGGTCTTTCCTTTAATTCTCTGATTTTATTTGAATCTTTGGCTGGACTATACCAATTCAAGTCAATTTATCCCCATAAACTAAGTGGAAATTTCTTGCTTGCTTTAGTTAAAAAAGAACTCGATTGACTTTCTGAATCGCCTTTTTGAGTTTTATTTTACTTTCCTTTTTTTCTTCTTATTTTTTCTCTTTCTTTTTTTCTTTCTTTTATATTTATTGCTTTTTTGTTTGTTTGTTCTATTTGGTTTTGTTAGTTTTTTGGTTTTGCCCTAGCTCTAAGAGGGTTATCTTATTTGTACCATCTTATGCTTCTGACTATTAATGGGTAGGATGAGTCTACTACAGTGAGGATTAAATCTTTTATTGCCCCAACTTTATCTTGATAAGTCTGTGATATTAGGTCTAATTCAGGTATCCTTCAACTATCTCTATAGTCTTAACTATATATCCTTCTCTTTGATCTTTTACTTCCTTAACAACTTAGTGATCATCAAACTTGTCATAAATGTCACAACATCTCAGGGTAGGTTATCGAGGCTTACAAGCCAATAAAAGCAAGCTAAAAATTTTATGAAGGCTCAAAAGGACAAACTAGGGATTGATTTTAATAGGGTGGATAATAGTTGATGGCTAACAAAGCAATGCCTAAATCATCTCCCCCTTAAATAAGCAGAGTTTAATTTTGCCTCAAAAGTTGGTCAAAGGATATTCTATGATTCACTAAGACCTAGACAAAGGTAATCATGCAGAAGCCCTCTTTAAGTAAGCATACACAACTCAATGCTATAGAATAACTCCCTACCTAGTAAAGTCATTCGAATTATATTGTATAAATATACTAACTTATGAATATCAAGCTAGAGCCATCATTGGTTGAGCACCAAAATGAACAGAGACAAATAAAATTTTAATAATTTATTCAAACATTTTAATTTGAAAAAAGCATAATTATTTCAGAAAACACCAAAGAAAGAAAATGAAATGAAAAAAAACCAAACAAGTGAAGGGAGGTTTGTCGAGTTAGAGTCAAAAAATACTTTATCTACTTAGACATATCAGGGGCATGGATCTTTCCATCATCAATGATAGTCATTGCCTCATCATCCACAGTCGATCCAAGCTTGCTTAATAGTACCTCCTCTTTAGCAATTCCTCCATCTACATCTTGAAAAAATGATAAGACAAAACTTTCCTTCAATTATCCCCCTATTATGAAGGTCACTGGCGGTGGCACTCTTCCAAATTTAAGCAAAGGATTGATCTTAGTATTGGATTTATCGGGCCTAAGCAACTTGCTACTGTAAATAAAATCTTAAATCTCATGCCTTAATCGAGCACATTTATCTATCTCATACTCTTGCATTTGATGGAATTGACAGAAGGCCTTGGCAACAAAGTTTGATAGCAGAGGATTGTGTAGCGGTCAAGGAGCCAATGGCTGTTATGTGACTTATTAAAAATCAAAGACAGAGGTTTTTCCAACTCTGAAAATTTTCTTCTATTTGTGTACCTTGACCACCAGGCTGATAATTTTCCCTCTTACTTCTTCTTCTAGAAAAATAGTTGTTCTCTCTTTCCTATTCTTCTATCTGTAAACAAGCTTGAAAAAGATCTTTGAAATCCTTGATAAGAGTGTGAGACATCTGCTCATGCAGACTGGGTAGGACACCTCTCACTATCATTCTAATCTGGTCAGATTCATCAGGCCTCTTTTTGAAAAGAGCAGCATTGTTCCTCCATCTCTTCATATAATTAACGAAGTTCTCATTCTGCTTTTGTCTGATTGATTCTACCTCTATCAGAGTTACTTTCAATTTAGCATTATACCCATACTGCTGGATGAAAGCTTGGTACAGTGAATCTCAATTCTTCTGAATACCGTCCTCTAAGGTGTTGAGCAAATTTTGCACAACAAGATTCAATGAGAGAATGAAGTACCTTGGAGTTTGAGCCTTAGTAGCTCGAGCATACTGCATGGCAGTGATGTATTGCTTCACATGTGGATGAGGATTCCCAGTTCCATCAAACTTAGCAATGGAAGGCATCTTGAACTTGTAAGGGACTCATCTTGTTCAAACAGCTTGTCTACTTCCAACTTCTCCTCAACCTTCAGCTTTTTTCAAACTTTTTCTCTAAACCAGAAATCATTGTAAGGCCCACATAATTGCTAAAATAAATAAAATTAAAATTAAATTAAATTAATAAGTTGGAGGGTTAAATGAAGTTTTGGAAGTGAGAAATAAGTAATGTATATATGAAATATAAAGGAAATATATATTACATATAAAGTCAAAAACAAGTTAGAAAAAGACAAAATTGAAAAAGTAAAGGAGGGGTAAAATGATAATTTATAAAAATAAAAATAAAAAATAAAATAAAATAAAATAAAATTATTTTTAGATAGATGATGGAAATTAAAGACTTAAAAATGAATAAACAATTAACTAAATAAATAATTAAATATCAATATTTTATTAATTAATAATTTTGTAATTATGTAAATTAGTAAAGGGTAAAATTGGAATTTTAGCAATATAAAACTATCAATCTTCTTCTTCTTCTTCTTCTTTACTCTCTCAAGCACAAAATTTCCACCATGGCCAAGAATTATTCTTGCTCCAAATACTAAATTTTAGAGGGATTTTCAAGATTAAAGTGATTTTTGAAGGTTTTCCATTAAGTAAGCTTTTCTTACTTATTTTTAAGTTTTAATGGATATACATGATTATGTATAATTGGAATTTTGAAAGAGTATGTTATAATTGTTAAAATGGATATGTAGGATGTTATTTTGATGAGTAAGTAAAGATTTTATCATTAAATATTGGATTTGAGTAGGTTTAGTTGGAGTTTGGAAGAGGTAGTATGGAAGTTAGGGTTTTAGTACGGGTTTTGATAAAACGTGGTGGTGCATTTGGTTTTATAATTCGATTTTTGTTATTTTGTGTTGGTAATGATATAAATGAGCTCAAATTACCATTTGAAATTGGTTAGAATGAAAAATCAAAATCAAAGAGGCTTAGGGAAAAATTTTAGAATTTTGATGAAAAAGTGGTAAATTATATTTTAATGCTTGGAATGTGTTAAAATATAATGTTTATAATATATTTAAGCTTTAAAATCAATTTGGGATTGATTAGAGTGAAGTTTCAAAGTTGGAGTGTGTGAGAGTACATTTAAGTGTTTTTGAAGTAATGTGTCTAAATTTATGTTTTATACTTTAAAACACTTAGAAATGTGATAATGATTGATTATTTGCAATCACATTTCCAATAGGTGTTGAATAGGTTTTAATTTCATCAACCAGAGCATTAGGAGATTTTGGAAGTAGAGTGGAGTTTTAACTCCATTTGTTTCTTAATAAAGGTTAGTACATACTTTGGATTATAATGTGTTTAATTGCATTAATTTTTAGCATAATACATTGTATATGGTGAATGTGTTATGTTACTTGGTATTCATGAATGTGTGTCTATAGCATTGTTTAGAGTAACAATGCTTAATTTGTGATGATTATTACATGATATGCCATTAAGAATGGCTAAATGAGATGTGTGTGCAAAAGGTGATAAGTGCAAATTGTGCACTAACATGTGGAAATGAGCAACATTTGCATTTTATATGATGATAATGTTAAAGATGCATTGAAAATATGAAAAAGAATGTGAAAAGTGGAGATTGTGAAAGTATAATTGCATGTCACCTTCTATATGGTCTAGTTAAAGAATGTTTTTGTTGGATATTATTAAGCCCCTTAGGTGAGACACACTGGTGTCACAGATATTGTTATGCCCTAGGGGTGAGACACACTAGTGTCATAGATATTATTATGTCTTTGGGTGATATACACTGGTGTCACAGATGATTGAGTTATCCCAAGATAATATTTTTGGAACTAGACTAATATATAAGGATGTTGGGCCCATGGTATGTGGATAATTGATGTGTTGTTAAAATGTGCAAAAAGAAGTAAATTGTCTGGCATTTTCATCATAATGCATTTTGTGGCATTGTATGTGTTATACCATTTATTTATTTTAGCAAAGTATGTACTACTAAGTATTATGCTTAGCGCGATTGAATTGCAACGTGCAGGTGATAGAGCTGATTCGGAGAGTGCTGCTAGACCCCACCAGGTCTAGATTATAGATGTTTACTTTTGGGGTTTTTCGAGCTGCCACAAACTAGAACCATCTGCATTTTATGTATATATTTTAAACTTTAACATATTTACTTAAGTATGTATCTTATGTTTACTACATGTATATGATGTAAATTATAAAAGGATTTTTAGGT
Source organism: Garcia nutans (assembly GCA_947685225.1). Taxonomy (NCBI): domain Eukaryota; kingdom Viridiplantae; phylum Streptophyta; class Magnoliopsida; order Malpighiales; family Euphorbiaceae; genus Garcia; species Garcia nutans. The sequence continues at coordinate 31,454,114 of CANTUV010000002.1, forward strand.
TTTAATGTTGAAAATATATAATGACACTTATGAATTTTGTGTTTTTTTAGAGATTTTGGGGAAATTTATTGAATGAATATTTGGGACTGTATTTTAAAAGCAAGTTGAGTGTGTTGAAATTTAAAAATATCCAAAATACATATAAAACTCTGGCGAATTTTTTATAGAGATTTTCCTTTAAAATGTTTCTTTTTATATTTACATTACTAAGTAATAATTTTCTTTATTTATTAATTTATATATAAAGTGTTCTAAATAATTAATTTGAAATGATGGAAGTTTTTAAATGGAAAAAAATACATGACATCTTATATTATGTATATGCATTTTCTACATACGGAGTGTGTATATTATAAGTGTTTGGGATGTAAGGGTGTTACAATCATCTTCTCCACATCTGAAGTTTTAGTCTTTTCTATAGTTGCTTTTTCTATAGCCTTCATTTCTTTCTTCTTATCTTCAGGATCTTGGAAGTATTGGGCCTAGTCATCATCATCATCAATTATCACCTTGTCATCATCAAAGGCTACCTCATCAACCTTAGCTTTTTCTTTGTCCTTCTGCTTCTTAGTAATAGTAGATGCTTCAACAACGTTTACCAATAGTGTAACTAGCTGGCTTTACATAGTCTCAGCTATGACCCTTTTATTTCTTCCTTTTTGGAGTTGAGGGCATCATCTATCATCTTCTGAATCTGTTCAAGTTCCATTAATTTGATGAGAAGCTGACTGAGTTGTTACTTGATTCTACATCACTGGCATAGGTTGGATTGTCATAAGGTCATGAACTACTGTGCTCCAAGTCGGTGAGGCAGAAAGGATCAATGCCATATAATGCAATGCATGTATGCATGGATGCACAAGTAACAGACAAACAAAGATAATTAGGACATTCTTTCCAACCTTATATCTTCTACATAAAAATGGCGAGTTTCTTTTTCTAGGTATATGGTTAACAAAATATCAACTTGGGATATCTTATTTTCAAAAAATTCACTCAGATGGTATAACTAATAGTTATACTTTCAAACTTAGAAGTCGGTCCATGATGATTCCCATTAATTAAGCCTTAATTCATTGGATCAAGTAAAAATAGCTTTTATGCTATATTATGGATTAAAACTAAATTAAGGTATTTATCATAAATAGATTTCCCAATTGGAAAGGCAACTAATGATTCATGCCACAAACAAGCCTATGATTAACAATTCTTTGTATAAATTATGCCCACAATTGATTTTTAGTATTCCATAATTGACTTAACTAGTTGTAAGTCTATTTAAGAAAAGGTTGTGATAAATGTTTGCATGAAAAATAATCTTGAGATAATCTTTTCAAAATATTTAAGAGCCCATTGCAAAAAAGGTTTGTTTAAACATGAATTTAGGGCTTTGTGCTTGGGCAATGAGGTAGAAAACAGTTTTTGACCCATTTAAAAAAAATATGTCCAAAGACCATCTTAAAAGTTTTAAAAATAATTTTGGTCTTTTGGGCTTAAAGGAATAAAACTATTTTGAGCTTATGATATAATTAGACCATATTAGAAAAAGAATAAATCAAATCACCTATGGTTGAAACCAAGTTATACCAATCATAGTCAAAACAACAAGCATTTAGGTAAAAATCTAAGGAAAGTTGCTAGGCCAATTACATGAAATTTAGTCTTTGGGTTGAAAAGTTTAGGCTCACATAGCAAGTATATACCAAAAGGTACGAGGCTATAAAGTGGTTATGCTATACTTAATCTCCATACCTTGAGTGAAAGTATGATATCCATTACATAACATAACACGGATTACACAAGCGTCCTAACTCTTGCACACAATGCAATCTAAATGATGCAATGGACAATATCATAACAAGAAAGAATAAAATAATATAAAGACCAATGGAATCAACTTCTGTTATCCCCAGCAGAGTCACCACTGTGATCAAGGATTTTTGCTTCCACTCTCATATAGAATGGTTTTTGCGACTTCAGCACTGTTAGGCTCAGGGCCTTAGAGAACACGGGCCTAAATCTAGAGAAAATGGAGTCACCACCCAGATAGGCAAAAAAAAATGAATCCTAAAAAAATAAAGGGGTAGATGACTTGATTCCTAAGGAATTCCAACCTCTTATTGGGTTCAAAAAGTTGAGTACACATGGGGAAGGTGAGAAATAGCCCAGCACCCCTATAATGCCCAATTCATTGGAACCAACCTCCTTTTCAGGTTTATATATTATTAAATTCTTTAGCATTATGATATTATCTATACTACATATAATTATTGAAATAAATAATCATTATATTATAAATCAAACAAACACACAAAATGGAGACCCATTCAAAGATGGAATCATACTCTTACAAATGGTCAAATGTCCACAAATAAAATAAATAAAATATGACACCCATCAAAAGGTGGAAACGTGTCCCTTATAATTATCCTAAAATCTTTAAATAAATTAAACTACATAAAATAAATAAATTAAACAAATAAGGCACTCACGAGTGAAAACATACTTTTTACATCCTTAAAATCCAAATAATAAAATTAACACCATTCAACCATTCATAGCAAAACAAATAATCCAAACATGTAGTTTAATGGTGATTAACCTTAATTTCCTTTTATTAAACTTTATTAAACTCTAATTTAATTAAACTCTAATTTATTATTATTTTTGTGATGATTAAATTGCATGTTTGGATTATTTATTTTGCTATGAATGGTTGAATGGTGTTAATTTTATTATTTAGATTTTAAGGATGTAAAAGGCATGTGATAGGACTATATTTTGCACATAATTTAATGATTATTCTAGTTATATTTTTATTGTTATCAATTGAATTTGATCAATCTTTATTGTGAAAGCTAGAATATTCATCATTTCAAGTATAAAGTTGCAAGTATGAAGAAAAAGCTTATTTTGGCTAAAAATCATGGAAAATGGAAAGGAGGTAAAATCAAGCTAAAAAATGGAAGAAAATGAATTTAGATGGTCTTATAAACCATGATACATGATTTTGAACTTGAAAATGGAATTAAAGATGAGAAATCAAGAGGTCCAGAGTCGTTTTGAATCTCAGGGCTAAAGCTGTCAAAAATCCATGGCCATGGGATTTGATTTGAAGCTGTCCAAGTTTTTCAATGACAGAAATTGCAAGGGCAGAAGCATTTGGATTTTGGCTCTATTTTGAAGAGATTTTGCATATTTAGAAGCATTTTTGAAAGCCACGACCGTGGCCTCCCAAAGGCCACGACCGTGGGTTCCATTTCGTCACTGCCTGAGCCAAGAACAAGAAGAAAATAAGTCTAGCAGCCTCATTTCAAAAGCCACGACCGTGGCCTCCCAAAGGCCACGACCGTGGCCTTCCAAACCGACCATTTTACAGCTCTAAAGTGCTCAAACCGACCAAACCAACTCAGGCCACGACCATGGCACTCAAAAGCCACGACCGTGGGGCCGAAAATCATGACTTTGAGCAAACAATTGGGTAGGTGTTGAACCAAACAAGGTGTGGCCTAACCTTTTTCAGTTTTTCCCCACTAAAGAAGCTTCCAAACACTCTATTTAAACACACTTCCTCCAAGGTATGAGAGATGTAATAGATTAGATTAGATTCATCCTAATAAATTTAGTTTAGAAGTGTGAAATTCTGCTTCAAGGAGGAGCTCAAGATCCAAGTCAAGATCTTCATCAAAGAAATAGAGTTTGATCTTTCTTATTCCTTTTAAATTATGTTTTCATTTACCATTTTGAATATTTGTAATGTTTTTATTTCAATAATGAAGAACTAATCCTTTTTAGGGTTGGTCCCTTTAATTGAATTTATCATGGAGCTATAAATATCTATTTGGTTAATTTAGTTATCCTTTGATTATTTTGTTGTCTTTAATCTTAATGCTTTGATTATTTGGCCAATGATTAATTGATTTGAGATTTTGTGTGATGGAGAGAGAGTGGAAGCATGACATTAGTCAAAGGAGATAACAATCTTAAGTAAGTTTCTCACTTAGAGATAAGGTTAAACCCTTAAGAGGTTGATTCAAGATTCTCATAAAACTTAATGAATTGATTTAATTACTTATGATCACGAGAGTAGACATAAGGATTAAAGTCGATATTAGTTCTAGTACTTGAGAGAGACTTGAGCTTGATTTAGGAGAATCTAACCATTAATCGAAAGGAAGACTGAATTAAATCGATACCTTAGAAAAATCCATGATAAATTAATAAATAAAGGTGACTAAATCCTAAGTCTTAAATTATTAGAAATTTATTCTTGATTTATTGTCATTTTAGTTAGTTAAATCATAAAATCGAATTTGATTATCCAAATATTAATCGGTTTAATTGTTATATAATAATATTATCCATACTACATGCAACAATTAAAATAAAGCATCATTATATTAAAATCAAAGCAATGTCCAAATAAAACAAATAAATAGACACCCATTCGAGGATGAAAACGTGTCCTTAATACATGAGGTACCCAACATATGGAAACATACCTCTTACAAAGTTTTGAAATCAAAACAAATCAATAAAAGTAAACATCCATTCATCATAAATAAATCATTCATCAAAGACATCAAACATCAATCAAAATATATAATAAACATTCATCCAAGACATTAAACATCAATCAAAATATATCATAAATATTCATCCAATTTAAATAAAACAGTAAGTATATAACTTTAGGGTTCATGTATCAATTCAGATTTCTTGGGTTTTATGTTTAACAATTAGGGTTTTGCATATACTAGTTTAATTAGTTTAGAAACATTTTAAAGAAATAATATGGCTACTGGATGTTTGAATTTAAAGATTATATTTGAAATAAATTAGGGTTTGAATCTAAAGACTGGATGTTTTGGATTTAGGGTTTCAAAAGTTGTATGAAAATAATATTAAAATTTAGGGTTTAAATAAATAAGATTGAAAATCATGAAAATTGGTTTTTAGATTAGGTATTTGAAAAAAATAAGCTACTATGATTTTAGAAAAATAGATTTGGTTAGGGTTTTAAGAAAAATAGATTATTGTGGTTTTTAGAAGAATATAATTTAGGGTTGTAGATTTTAAAAATATGTATTATGGGTATTAAGGCATTAGGGTTTTTAAAGAAATAGTTTTAGGATTTCAAATAAAGTTTGGATGGTTAGTAGAATAATTTATCAAATTGTATGATAAAATAATTAATCCAATTTGATAAAGCTATTGTAAACATAAACAAAGGAAATAGAGATTCAAACCTCCGTTGTTGGTTACACCACAATTTTTGAATTCTGGTTGAATAATAATAAAGACAGTGTAGGCTGCCTTTGATGGAGTCTTTGTTGTTTGATGCCTCTTGATCTTTCAAGCTTGAGATTGACCGAAAAAATTCAAGAGTCCAATGTTCGATAAAAAATTTCAGATCCTTCATTCTGTGTCTTTAATGTGGTATTTATAAGAAAAAATCATAAACCTAATCCTAATTAGCTAAAAAAATAAAAACCTTTTAGGAAATAAAACTAAAAACCAAGTAGAATAGGATTTTGGCAAAACCGCATGTGGGCTGGGAGTGCGAAAGTGCGCTGGCAAAAAAATTATTGCGGGTACTGGACGCGGGCTAGCCAGTTCACCGTAGGAAAATCTTGCTGCAAATTGGCCTATGGCCATTTTACCATAGAACAATCTGCGGCAAATTGGCTTGTAACCTGCGGCGAATTGGCCCAAGCCAATTCGTCTTCGGCGACGAAAATTTTTTATCGCTGATTCTTCCATCACCGATTTTTATTTATTTATTTTTAACTTTTTCTACTGTTACCTTTTTTATTTTTATTAAAAATAAATATTGTAAGTAATGAATATTAAAATAAATATTATTTAATTAAAATACCAAAAAAATTATTTTGTCCTTTTTTTAAAAAAATATTGGACTGGACAGGGTCAAAAATTAAGGGTCTACAAGCTATTATCTAAACCTTCATTCTCCTTTGTCATTATTTGTTCACATTGGAAAAAATGTAAATCTTTAAGTGTGGGGTGAAAATTCTTACTTTCAACTTTTCTTTATTAATGTGATGTTTTAAGTTTTCAAATTAATTTTTGTTTTATTAATGTGTTGTTCTTCTTGTGTTTCTTTGAGTAATGAATTTCAAAAGATTAATAGTTATAAGATTGTGGATAGATGGACCTTGAAATTTTTGAAGCATGAATTTAGAAATTGAATAGAATTTATATTTATTGTCAATGTTGATGGACTTTTTATGTAACTACCTATAACTTGAAAGGGATTGAGCCTGCATAAAGTTGGATACCAACTTGCTATTTTCTTTTTGAGTGAACACCCTTGATAAAATTGTTACTAGAACTTGCCTAAATATGCATTTCAAGGCCACGTAAAAAATTTTAGTTAGGCATTAACATGATTAAGGCACTTAGGTATACACATTTAACTTAAAAAGCCAACCCTTATATATCCTTAGTAAACTAACTTTGAGCCTGCTGCATCATTTCTTTCTTTTACACAATAACATTAGCCTTAAACCATTTTATACCAAGTCTTGTCCCTTCATTAGGAGCAAGAGCATTTGAAGAATTTAGTAATTGAAGTTGTAATGTCAATTAAGTATGGGGTTGAATCAAGTAGGTTGAAGGTTGTAAATAATTCTTTTATAAGTTCAAATTTCTTCATATATCATTTTATCTAAAATAGGAATAAATTCATATTCTATTAAAAAAGATGTTCTTGTAATCAAGGTGGATAAGTTAAAGGATCCTACTCCTCTAAACAATGTGACCTAGTATCAAAAATAGTGTTTATTTCAGAAATTGTTGGGTTATACGTATTTAATTGATTAATCCCTAAAATGCTTTTGAACCTAATGAGTGAGCTCACATTTCCAAAATATCACACCTCAACCTTAAACCCCATTGCAACCAATAAAAGACCTTATGATTGATTCTTAATTATAATTGAGTGGCGGAGATTTGATTCTTAAGTAAGCCTATGGGGACGTTCGTTCATGGGGTGTAAAGAGCGAAAACACTATCCTATTCAAACACTTGAGAGATTCGATAAGGGATTGTCTCTAAGGTATGCATGAAAAGCCATCAAATTGCATAAATATTGATTTTATATTATTCAAAAATGAGTGTGGACATTATGAAAAGGAAAGTCGTGAAGTATTCTATAACCGTTGATTTTTCTTAATTAGTTTTGTTTGCTTTACTTTGCTTGGGGACAAGCAAAGAATTAAGTGTGGGGTTATTGGTATAATCATGTATATATGTATTTTTGGGATACTTTTATTTGATTTTTAGTTGTTTTCCAAATGATTTATTCAAGTTGTTGTGAGGATTTTGAATTTTAGGTTGAAGTAAGGGAGCTTGTGAAGAAAGGAGATAAATAATGCCATTGGATGAAAAGTTTTTAGAAGAAATTCATAATACAGCCAAGCCATACTCAATCTTGGTTGTGTTTCTCAAGAAACAAAGAAATTAAAGGCAGAACCAAACACATGCACCATCCTGGCCAAGTCCCTTATGAGAAAAGAAGTGACTTTAGATAAAACAGGACACAGGGATCAATCTTGGCCATGTGCTTAGCCGTGTCACGTGAGAAAGCCAAAGCAATGTTTACCTTGGTCATGTCTCATCACATGGCCAAGACAACTTGGTCTTGGCTGTGTTCCACTCAAGAAAGCAAGTTTTTAAATTTGGCAGAAAGGGACACACTCATCTATCTTAGTCGTGTCCAAGGGAAAGGATGGAACACACGACCAAGCCATGCCAGAGCCTGGCCATTTCTATCAAATGAAGAAGCAAATGAAAGGCGAATATGTGAGCTGGAAAGTGAGACAAGATGTGTGGCTCAGCAGAATAAGTGGAACAATTCAATTTTTAAATAAAAATAATATGAATTGTTAGGAATTACTGAGACAAGGGAGAATGGCATAAGGAAAAGAAATATTACTTTTCCCAAAAAGAGAATGGGCTTTTATTTTAAAGGAGGCATCTATTTTCTTTGGAGGGGGGATTCACCATGGCTATCCATCATCAATTTGACTTTCCCTTGAGCACACCCAACTCACACGGCTGTGTCTTGTTGAAATTCCTTTATTTTAGAGATACAAAGGATCAGATAGAGAGACACTAGCAAGATACATTGTAATATCCCAAAGTATACCCTAAAAGTTTTGAAATTATTGTTGTATTTGGATTTAATGTATATGTTTAATGGAAAGAGAAAAGAAGATAAATTAATTAAAAGAAAATATTATAAGAGATAGAGGTGTATGAAGAATGATAACTATATATTGTAATTGTAAAATATGGGAAATATAAATACAATATATAAGAGATATACATATAGCAACATATACATCACATATACATGATGTATATATTGGTGTAGGAAAAGTAAGTGTATATAATTAATTAATTAATTAATAATAATAATAATAATAATAATAATAATAATAATAATAATAATAATAATAATAATGATAAGAGAAAAAGAAGAAAAGAAAGTCAAAGGGAAGGATAAATTGTGGTGGAGGATTTTTGGGATATTTTATTATATTATATATATATATATAAGATAAGTTTGAATAAAGAAAGAAGATTTTCTTTCTTTCTTCTTCTTTTTCTTCTTCTTGTTCTTCTTCTTGTCCTTGAACGTGGAAAGAGAGAGAGAGAGAGAGAGAGAAAGAGAGAGAGAGAGAGAGAGAGAGAGAGAGATGTGATTTTATCTACATACACATCAAATTCTTAAGGGCTTTAAGAGAATTGAAGGTGGATATTAAAGATTTGGCAAAAAATTCAAGTGTTCATTTCTTTGTGTTGATTTCTATTGATTGTGTTTATATTTTAATTGGTTAGTGTGTAAAGATGATGATAATGAAAGATTGAAGTATATATATATGTTGAATTGGTATTTAGATGATGATAATATGGTTATTTGTGAGGATGATGATGGATTGTTGAAATTGTTTAGTAAGGGTTTAATATAAATGAGTTGGGGAATTGAATAATTGATATATGGATGATGTATATAATGAATATTATTATGATATGTTGAAGTTATATAAGTGTTAGATTAATTGGTAATTGATGTAGGTTATGAGTTTGATCAATTATTATCTTGGATTTTCTATATGTTTGTGTTTATTGAAGTTAAAAACACAAGATACATGAGTTTGGTCCGAAACAGAGGCAAAATGGATGCCACGGTCGTGGCAAATGAGTGCCATGGTAGTGGCAAGTGAGGGACACGACCGTGGGGGTTTAGAGAAAAGTGGGCAGATTCGTTTGCTAACCCACGGCCGTGGGGTTGTGAGGACACGACCGTGGGGACTTAGATAGTGGTTTTGGTTTGTAATTTGTGATCTATGAGTCTAATATGAGACTAATAGGTGAATAATTGTATTGGAATTCATGTGTATTTGTAAATAAGTATGTATTATTCCTTTTGGATTAGGTTGTGAAGAGGTTGAGTTGCCTTAACCTAGGTGTGAAGAATTCTTGGAAGAGGAAGTGTATAGATTGATGTGAGTTGCTCTTGAGGTAAGTACAAACTTACATGGATGCATTCTTTTACATGATTTTGAGACTTAACACATTTGGTTATAAATGTGTTAAGTAATCTACTATATTGTTATTACTATTTGATTAATGTTATGATTTGTATAGTGTGAAAGATATGATGATCATTTAAAAGGTATGTGCAATGCAATTGGTTATGATGAATACTTTAATGATGAATTGCTTTAATGTGAATTGTGATATGATGAGATGTGATGCCATTGTGGTTGGCTATAATGATTCAAATGAAATAAGTGGGCATGTTTGCCTAGATGAGGATGTCCAATGAAATTAATTATGTATACTCTATTGATGAGTTGTGAAGCCATTGTTGTTGGCTATAATGATGCAAATGAGATAATTGAGGCATGGTTGCCTAAATGATGATGAGAAAATGAGAATGAAATTGATAATGAAGTAATGAATGAATTGTGTGTCTAATATGTTATTCCATTTTCAGAGTTTTGTTGTTGGTGGCATGCCTAATAGTAACAATCTCTTGAAGCTAGGTTGGGCTTGATCCTTGAAGTCATGTTGGGTTGAAGTTTAGCATGCTTAACTCCCCTTGAAGCTTGATTGAGTCTAGTCCTTGAAGCCTAGTTGAGATGTTACAACCCTTGAAGCTAGGTTGGGTTTGGTTCTTGAAGCCAAGTTGGGTTGATACTTAGCTTGCTTTGTTCCCCTTGAAGCTTGGTTTAGCCTAGTCCTTGAAGCCTAATTGGGATAATGATAATGATAAATGTGATAATTGAACCAAAACATTAACTCTGAAAGTTGAATGGCATATTAGTGTCTTTTGGGCCCATGCTTGTCTTTGTTTAAATGTGATTTATGAATGGTGAAACAATTGAATAAAGTAATGGAATGTAATGTTATGAGATTAGTAGAAACATATAAAAAGTGTAATTGAAATTGGAAAATATGATAATAAAATAATGATACATGAAGTTAATATATGAGTATGATTTTCTATAATGTATGTTTATAATATTTATTTGTACTACTAATCTTTCGAGCTTAGCGCGGTTGTGTAAATCGCGCAGGTGAGTAGGTGGTTGATTGGAAGTCAAATCGTTATGCCACGAGAAGGGTAAGAGTATTTCGAGACCAACTAGAAGGTGATGCATACATGTACAATTTAATTATGTTGTATTTTGATAAAAATGTATTCATATGTATAAATGAATTTTGGTAAAAACAAGATCATTATATATATATATGTAATATCATCAAAAGAATAATGAGTTTGTAAATGTTCTTTAAATAAAATGTATTATTGTTTGGAACTAAAGTAAAGGTTTGTAATCTGAAATGAAAAGTGACATTCTTATACTTTATATACGTACTGCATGTATATAAGGTATATATATAGTACTTATATAGAGTATGGGGGTGTTACAATTATTTTGGTATCAGAGCTTAGGTTTGAGATTCTCGGCCTAAGTAGATTTAAAAAAAAAAGGAAAAAAAATTTTGAAAAAAAAAGGTGAAACTGTGATACATGCATATGCATTAACACCTAGGTTGGTCTCGGATGTGGCATTATGTGATTTGTAGTATATCTGAATTATATGAGATGGATGATAATGTGTGAATGAGGTTTTACATGAAAGTAAAGCTAGAGAAAGAAATGATAAAGGAAAATTTGTACAAGTTTAATTGATAAATTAAAGAATTGAAGTTTACTTAAGTAAATTTTGAAATTTATGATTATGGAAGTGTGCTTGTGAAAAAGGTCATAAAGAAATGAATAGGAGAATAATGTTAAAAATGAGTTTAAAAAAATCAAGATTAAAAGTAATTACTCTTTTCTCTAAAGTTTGGATTTCTTTCTAATAAAGCTTATGTTTGGATTGATAGAGAGAGGAAATATTGTTTGAATGTTAAAATGGATAGATATGTTATTAAATTGAAGAAATATGGTGGAATATTGAGTGAGTTGATTAGTATAGACAACGTGTGACAATTTAAGGTTTTGGGCACGTAAAGTTCAGGTTTTTAAAAAGGGATGGTGTTGGTTAAAGTAAGGAGATATAATGGTGTTGTTTGTATTGCAGTTTTGATACAAACATTGTGATTTTAATATTAGAAATGTAAAATTTTTAAGTGTTAATAAAGCTCATATTAATGGTGGTAATATGTGAAATTTGAATTTTTTTGAAATGAGCTTTAATAATATTGAAAATGATATGTTTTGATGTTACATTATAGTATATATGTAATGCTTTTAAAGTTAATATTAAGAAAATGAGATTTGTAAATTGAAGTTTAGGTAAAGTAGTAAGTTGAGAGTCAGAGTTTTAATGGAATTTTAATGAGGATTATTTAGATATCGATAGTTTAATGTATATTAAGCATATGAGCTAATTTGAATAAATATAATTGCATAAGAAAGTACTATGAATTGGTTAATGTGATTGATAATATGTAATTTTGTTTTGTAATAAAGGGAAAACGAATAAGCAAGTGAAAATGAGTTACTTTAAGTAATTTGACTGGAAATGATGAAAATGGATATGAAGGGTATACTAAATGCTTTTAAAAACAAATGTGAGAGAGATGTCACATTAGAAATGTGACTAGGATGTATGTGAAGTGTTATTATGGTTAGAATGTATATATTTGTTGTGTTGACAAATAATTTAAGTTATGTTAAAAGAATGAGAATGATAATGTTCAAAGAAAAGTAATAAACATTAAATTTGTATAGATTGTATGCAAAAGAGAAATTAAATAAAATTGCATGATTATGTGTATACATGTATAGGATATGTGAGATGAGTTTTTCGATATGAATGTAATTGTATTATGTAAGAATTGTGGAAAGTAAGTCACATTATGAATGTGACCTATGAATGTGTAGGTGGTATAACTACTGGTCTAGTGGTATTGAGAATGATATTGCATGTATTAATGCACCTAAGAGAGATTAGGTCTTGACCTGCGCAGAGTTAGACTATGTGATGAAATTGAGAGTGAGAATGGATTCGAGTAATACTGGACGGTGAAATTGTTATGGTAATCACTGAACTTGATGATCATATAATATTTTGAGTCCCAAAGTATTTACATGTGGAAATGTTCTATGTATATGTGTATAATAAGAGATTGTAAGGAAAAAGGGAAAGTATAATGTATAAAAATATTTAGAAGAGATAGATTAGAAATGGAGTAACAAATGGAAATTTTGTAAGATTTGCATATGATCGAATATGTATACGTAAGAGATGTTAATAGTACTATTGTTGAAACATGAATTAGGCTAATGATGATCATATAATCGAGCGCAAATTCGTTTGAAACGGAGTTGAAATATGTTAACTATTGGTGTAGCAAAGGTTTAAAGAATGAATATGTAATCCTTGCGATACAAACTTAGCATTGTAATTGGAAAGGTTGGAAGCAAAATAATAGAGGGACAGTATTGATTTATAAGCCACAGACGTGACCATTAATCTCCTATGGCCATATGATTTGTTTAGTATATATGATCGGTTAGTTTTGTTATCCACAGATTTGGGACTGAGATAACATGACTGTAGTACAGTTTTGGTGAGATTGATAATTATGTTTCTAGAAACATGGTCAAGAGTTATGATGGGTAAAGTTGTACTTTATCATTTTATGTTAGAAATTTGTTTATAATTATAGAAAGTATGGAAGAAAAGAGAACTGTGAAAATGTTTTGAGTTATGGATAATATGATAGAAAGGTAATTATTGTAAAAATAGTAATGGTATGAAATGTGAGGAGATGTTAAATGGGAGAAATTACAAAATGTGATTGAAAGTTATACTGAATATGTTTATGGTATAAAGTGAATAAGTGGATGGGCTTAAGGTTTAAGTGAGTGAACTATGGGTAATAAATATGGTATGAAATAATCATGAGAATTTTGTGGAAATTATACTAAAATAATAGAAAATAAACTATATGTATATTGAAAGATAATTTGAAGTGATTTGTTATTAATAATCATAATTTCAAAAAGTTGAAAAAATGGATCCGAAGATATTAGAATTTGAATATAAGTTTGACCTAATGGAATTAGGTCATATATATTGTGAAATCTAATGATAAATTTAAATAAGTTAATTGTTGGTTTGAATCGAACAAGATTGAAACGTGGGTATATTGTGACAGATAGATCAATTGATTTAGATTTCGCTAAGATTGTAAATTATTGTTGAGATTTAATATGTATAGTTGTATTAAGAGTATAAGATATAAGTGATAATGTATATGATGTAATATTCCGATACATGAATGGACATGAATGAATTGAGCTATATCAGTTGTAAATGATGATAAAAAGGGAAAAGGTTGATTACCTGTAAAGTAAGTTTAAGGGCATTGTACTAATATTTATGTTAAGTGAGAAACATGCTAAAGAAGGAATTAAGTGTATGAAGAATAATGATATTGTTATCAATTAAGGTTTGATAAATATCTATTCTGAAAGTGATTGGAATGACGGGATAATCAATATTAAGATATAAATCAATGATTTTTAAGGTTAAAGTTAAGAGAATATTTATAAAGAGATGAAGTGATAAAATATCTTGAATGTAATAGATGGACAAAGTATATGGATATTATAAGATGATTTGATTCTTGTATAAAGATAAATTAATTAGGAATGTAATGAGTTATTTTGAATATTTGGTTAAGAAAGTAATAAGATATATAAATATATATAATGATGAGTTATAAAATTTAGAGAAGATGATTGACTCTAAGGGGGAGAGTAGAAGTTATGTGATTTGATGACATAATAACTTAATAATATAATTAATTTCATATGAAAGTTAAGATGGTATTTTGTTAAGAATGGATTGTTACTGTACTAGATAATTTCGAGGACGAAATTATTTAAGGGGGAGAGAATTGTAATATCCCAAAATATACCCTAAAAGTTTTGGAATTATTGTTGTATTTAGATTTAATGTATATGTTTAATGGAAAGAGAAAAGAAGATAAATTAATTTAAAGAAAATATTATAAGAGATAGAGGTGTATGAAGAATGATAAGTATATATTGTAATTGTAAAATATGGGAAATATAAATACAATATATAAGAGATACACATATAGCAACATATACATCACATATACATGATGTATATATTGGTGTAGGAAAAGTAAGTGTATATAATTAATTAATTAATTAATTAATAATAATAATAATAATAATAATAATAATAATAATAATAATGACAAGAGAAAAAGAAGAAAAGAAAGTCAAAGGGAAGGATAAATTGTGGTGGAGGATTTTTGGGATATTTTATTATATTATATATATATATATAAGATAAGTTTGAATAAAGAAAGAAGATTTTCTTTCTTTCTTCTTCTTTTTCTTCTTCTTGTTCTTGAACGTGGAAAGAGAGAGAGAGAGAGAGAGAGAGAGAGAGAGAGAGAGAGATGTGATTTTATCTACATACACATCAAATTCTTAAGGGCTTTAAGAGAATTGAAGGTGGATATTGAAGATTTGGCAAAGAATTCAAGTAAGTGTTCATTTCTTTGTGTTGATTTCTATTGATTGTGTTTATATTTGAATTGGTTAGTATGTAAAGATGATGATAATGAAAGATTGAAGTATATAGATATGTTGAATTGGTATTTAGATGATGATAATATGGTTATTTGTGAGGATGATGATGGATTGTTGAAATTGTTTAAAAAGGGTTTAATATAAATGAGTTGGGGAATTGAATAATTGATAAATGGATGATGATTGATAAATGGATGATGTATATAATGATTATTATTATGATATGTTGAAGTTATATAAGTGTTAGATTAATTGGTAATTGGTGTAGGTTATGAGTTTGATCAATTATTATCTTGGATTTTCTATATGTTTGTGTTTATTGAAGTTAAAAACACAAGATACATGAGTTTGGTCCGAAACAAAGGCAAAATGGATCCCACGTGTAATATCCTCATATATGCCCTAAAAGTTTTGATTATGTTGTTGATGTTGTGGTTAGTGTTGTTGTTGTTATATATTGGATTGTATATATGTGTTAAATTGTAAGAGAAAAGAAATGGAAAGAGAATGTATATGTATATGTGTTTTGGAGAAGAAATTTAGGGTTTAGAGACAAGTTTATATGTTGGGTATATGATGATATATATAACATATAAATTGGTCAAAGGGAGAGTCAATGCAAGAGGATATTTTTATGTGGCATGTGAAATTACTTAATTGGGCACATATGAGACAAAAGGGTAGTTAAATGGTGAAGGGTGTTTTAGTAATTGCAAGGTTAAAAACTCTTGGTGGATATAAGAAGCAAAATTTGACTTTTGCTCTTCATCTTTTCCTCTTCTCATTTGTGTGTGGCCAGCTCTTCCTTAGACAAAAGAGAAAGAGAAGTGTTCTTGAGACAAGAAGCAAATTGAAGAAGAAATCAAAGGTTGTGAAAAGAGATTTGTGGAATTTCTTCATTTTAGGTAAGAATTCTTTTGTTTCCCTTTGTCAATTTTGAAGTTGTGTCTAAATAAAATTGTGATTGGCTATGATGATCCAATTGAAAGAAATAAGGCATATTTACCTAGATGATAATGAGCATTGAGATTGAAATTGATAATGAAACAATAAGTGAAATATGTGTTTAATGTGTTATTCAGTCTTCAGAGTTCTGGGTTTGGAGGCATGCCTATAAAATGAAAAAGGTAACAGTCTTGCCGGGTTGAGGATCTCTTCAAATTGAGTTGAATTGAGGTCCAAGAGACTGGGTCTGTTACACTATGAGAATTGTGAATATGAAATATATGATTGGTAACAGTCTTGCCGGGTTGAGGATCTCCTCATGATGAGTTGATGGTCCAAGAGACTGGGTCTGTTACACTATCCATGGATAGAAATATTGATATATGATGCCTACGGGCTTGATGATTATGATTATAGACCAAAGCAGTAACTCTGAACTCTGAATAACATAGTGGTGTCTGTTGGGCCCGAGTCTGTCTTTGTTGTCAATGTGATATACAAATGTTGAAAGAAATGGATAATGAAATCTTTGGTATACTTCATTGGACATGTGATTGATGATATGTAATTTGTGTGTTGAAATATTGATTATGAGCACTAATGATGAATCATAAATGGTGAATTGTGAATAAAGAAATGTTGTGATTGGTATGATGTATAATGTGTGTACTAGCATTGATTGTGAATTCAATTGATGAATTGTGGTTGAAGACAATGATTGTCTTAATTGGAAATGTGACTTATGGTTAGTATGATGTATAATGTGTGTATTGAGATGTTGATTGTGAATATTAGTGATGGGTTGGAATTGGTAGAAATGTTATGTATATATATGTGTATAAGATATGAAATTAGTTGAAAGATATGAAAGGTGCAAATGAAAAGGGATAAACTTAATAAGAACTAAAAGTATATGGAATTGATATATCTTTATATGTTAGTATTTCCATGATATATGTTTGTATTTTATATTTATACTACTAAGCTTTCGAGCTTAGCGCGGATGTATTATCGCGCAGGTAGCTTGGTGGAAGATATGAAGTCTTTTGGTATGCCACGAGAAGAGTAAGATTTTGTCGAGACCAACTAGAGGGTAATGCATACATGTATCCACTTTAAGTATGTTATATTAAATGTATAAATGAAGTTTTGATAAAGACAATGATTTTGCAAGTGTTCTTTAAATTGACCTATTATGGTTTGAATTTTGTTACAGGTTTTTAAAAAGTAAAAAAGAAAAGTGGCATCCTTATACTCTATATACTTACTGTATGTATACTAGGTATATGTATAGTACTTATATAGGGTATCGAGGTGTTACACCACGGTCGTGGCAAATGAGTGCCATGGTAGTGGCAAGTGAGGGACACGACTGTGGGGGTTTAGAGAAAAGTGGGCAGATTCGTTTGTTAACTCACGGCCGTGGGGTTGTGAGGCCACAACCGTGGGGACTTAGATAGTGGTTTTGGTTTGTAATTTGTGATCTATGAGTCTAATATGAGACTAATAAGTGAATAATTGTATTGGAATTCATGTGTATTTGTAAATAAGTATGTATTATTCCTTTTGGATTAGGTTATGAAGAGGTTGAGTTGCCTTAACCTAGGTGTGAAGAATTCTTGGAAGAGGAAGTGTATAGATTGATGTGAGTTGCTCTTGAGGTAAGTACAAACTTACATGGATGCATTCTTTTACATGATTTTGAGACTTAACACATTTGGTTATAAATGTGTTAAGTAATCTACTATATTTTTATCACTATTTGATTAATGTTATGATTTGTATAGTGTGAAAGATATGATGATCATTCAAAAGGTATGTGCAATGCAATTGGTTATGATGAATACTTTAATGATGAATTGCTTTAATGTGAATTGTGACATGATGAGATGTGATGCCATTGTGGTTGGCTATAATGATTCAAATGAAATAAGTGGGCATGTTTGCCTAGATGAGGATGTCCAATGCAATTAATTATGTATACTCTATTGATGAGTTGTGAAGCCATTGTTGTTGGCTATAATGATGCAAATGAGATAATTGAGGCATGGTTGCCTAAATGATGATGAGAAAATGAGAATGAAATTGATAATGAAGTAATGAATGAATTGTGTGTCTAATATGTTATTCCATTTTCAGAGTTTTGTTATTGGTGGCATGCCTAATAGTAACAATCTCTTGAAGCTAGGTTGGGCTTGATCCTTGAAGTCAAGTTGGGTTAAAGTTTAGCATGCTTAACTCCCCTTGAAGCTTGATTGGGTCTAGTCCTTGAAGCCTAGTTGAGATGTTACAACCCTTGAAGCTAGGTTGGGTTTGGTTCTCGAAGCCAAGTTGGGTTGATACTTAGCATGCTTTGTTCCCCTTGAAGCTTGGTTGAGCCTAATCCTTGAAGCCTAGTTGGGATAATGATAATGATAAATGTGATAATTGAACCAAAACATTAACTCTGAAAGTTAAATGGCATATTATTGTCTTTTGGGCCCATGCTTGTCTTTATTTAAATGTGATTTATGAATGGTGAAACAATTGAATAAAGTAATGGAATGTAATGTTATGAGATTAGTAGAAACATATAAAAAGTGTAATTGAAATGGGAAAACATGATAAGAAAATAATGATACATGAAGTTAATATATGAGTATGATTTTCTGTAATGTATGTTTATAATATTTATTTGCGCGGTTGTGTAAATCGCGCAGGTGAGTAGGTGGTTGATCGGAAGTCAAATCGTTATGCCACAAGAAGGGTAAGAGTATTTCGAGACCAACTAGAAGGTGATGCATACATGTACAATTTAATTATGTTGTATTTTGATAAAAATGTATTCATATGTTTAAATGAATTTTGGTAAAAATAAGATCATTATATATATATGTAATATCATCAAAAGTATAATGAGTTTGTAAATGTTCTTTAAATAAAATGTATTATTGTTTGGAACTAAAGTAAAGGTTTTTAATCTGAAATGAAAAGTGACATTCTTATACTTTATATACGTACTGCATGTATACAAGGTATATATATAGTACTTATATAGAGTATGGGGGTGTTACATACATGGTCAGGACTTCATCCTAGGAACAAAAGGTTTTTAGCAAGCCATTTAAAGGAGAAGATTAAGAGATCATCAACAAATTCAAGTGAAGCAAAGAAAAGCAAGCTAAACTCATCTTCAAAATGGGTTTTTCTATTCCTTCAATTTATTCAAATTTCATAATTTGATTGTTAAATACATTAATATTTCAATGAAGTTTTGTAATTTGAATTCTATTGAGATGGATGTTTATATTGATTTGATGATTAGCTAAAATATTTATGTCTAGGATTTGTAGTAGATTTGATTAAATAATTTAATTGAATAAATTATGTTAATAAACCTTATTGCTAGTTGATTACATTGGATTGAATGTTATGTTAATAGATTAGCCACCTATTAATATATAAATATTGAATGAAGGATCGAGAAGTAAAATTTGATATTGGAACTATGCATTATATAACCTAAGAATGAATTAGAAATATAAGCTCTAGGGTATACTTAATTTGCAAGATAAAAATAGTAGATTTTTATTGATCTATGAATGTAAGAACTAATGAATTGATAATAGCTAATTGATCTTAAGGACAAAATTAATTCACAAGGTTATATTAATGGATAATTTAGAAATAAACTTTGATCAAATCGATTTATAAATCCTATGTAACACCCTTATATATATAATACATACACCCAGTATATATGTAAAATATGCACAAACAGTATAAAAATGTCACAACCTAGTTTAATAAAAATTTTCAACTTTCAAATTTAAAATCTTAAATACTTTAAAATGTATATTTAAATCACAAATAAAATATTTATTATAAATCATAAATTCCAAAATAAGCATTTTTTATAAAAATCTCTGAAAAAAATTTGCCAGAGTTTTGTCTGTAATTTAGACATCCCTAAATTACAACTAACCACAACCTGCAAAAGAAAAACACTCCAAAAAAAACCAATCATACATTTTACCCATACACCTCAATTTCTCGAAGTTTCTCAAAATATTTATACATATAGATATATATTT
This sequence comes from Garcia nutans, assembly GCA_947685225.1. Classification (NCBI taxonomy): domain Eukaryota; kingdom Viridiplantae; phylum Streptophyta; class Magnoliopsida; order Malpighiales; family Euphorbiaceae; genus Garcia; species Garcia nutans. The sequence continues at coordinate 31,474,256 of CANTUV010000002.1, forward strand.
ATCAAAACACATATAAACTCACATTATAGAATCACTCAACTCATTCTTTATAATTTACAATATATATATATCAAATATAATATAATATACATAATGTCAAAATGTATGATAATATAAAAATATATACATGTTGTCAATGTCTCTGATCTTGATGCCCAAAAATCCACTCTACTAGCAAAACCTTAAATCTAGACCTGCTCCAGTCTAGAAGAACTCTCTGGCTCTACCAGATGGTCCATGTCACCTGCGCGATTAGTTACAATCGTGCTAAGCAAAAAGCCTAGCGGTACGAACTTTGATAACAATAATATTATGAAACAATGCCAATGCACAATGCCTTGCATATCATGTCACAATATGTCATATCATTTCATTTTAAACATATTCCTAATTATTTTACATTTCACATAAAAGCAAACACAAGCATGGGTCCAAAGGATCCAATATGTCATTCAAATCCCAGAGTTACTGTTTTGCTCCATATTGACACCATGTGTCTAGCCCCGAAGGCAAATCATAATAATTGCTCAAAAGCTAGCCCCGAAGGCAAATCATATCACAATGATGCAAAGTGTCTAGCCCCGAAGGCAAATCAAATAATTACTCAAAAGCTAGCCCCGAAGGCAAATAATGAGGATAACCTCATAGGCATGCCACCAAATACAGAACTCTGAAAATTGAATAACATACTAGGCACACAATTATTTCATATTTTCTATTATCAATTTCTTTCTCATTTTCTCATAATCAAATAGGCACATTGCCTCTTTTCTCATTTTTTTTCTCACTTTTCTCATTTTTATCAATATTAATTCATTTCAAATTATCACATTTCCTCATATCTCAATACATCATTACAATGTATCACATTTTATGTACTTTAGCCATTAACAATGGCTTTTTCACAATGCTTTTAATGCATATATAACAAATAACATTACCCATACACTTTGGGTCATTTTCACATTATTTACAAAATTCACACTTTATGCAATTTAACCATCAACAATGGCTTTTCACAATAAATTTAATATATTCATAACAAATCACATAACATAGCATAATGTTCATGCATATTTAATGCATCAAGTAACTTAAAACATTTTTTCAACTAAAATGTGTTTAGCCCAAATTATTGCCAACACATCTAATTTATCATAAGTTTGTACTTACCTCCAAAAGCAAACTCAAACACCACCTCCAACCTTCTCTTCGAAGTTACCCTTCAACACTTGGGTTGGCCAAACTACTTCCTCTAAATGCTTATACCAAATATGATCATAAATAATCATTTAGTATCACATTTAAAGGAATTTTCAATCTTAAACCATAATTAAACATCACTCAAATTTTAACCCAAAGTTAAGCCTGACATCACTTTAACTTTGGAAAACCATATTAAGCCATTCAATTTGGTGTTTTAAGTTTATTTATATTATTAAAAACATATTATAACATGTTTAAAATAATTACATTATATAAACACATACTTATGTCCAAAATCCTAAAATGGCATAATCTTTCCCGTTGAAGGTTTTTCATTTCAAATCAATCCAATTATTATTTCAATCTTATTTTCATCATTAATATCATCAAACAACATGCTATAAACAATAAAATCAAGTAATTCAACATACTTTGAAAAATTCCTTTTCCAAAACCCTAAATCATCACTTCCATTCTCAAACTCTATCCAAACTTAACCAAATCCATCATTTGACTTTAAAACACTTGTTTATGTATCAAAACAACCCATTTAGAATCAAATTTCACAATTAAAACCCATGATTTCACAAACCCTAAAATTTCATAGCCCTAAATTCTCTCTCTTCACCAAACTCAACTTAAATTCAATCATTTCTTTAATCCAACCTTAAAATCATTGCTAACTAATTAAAACAACTTCATTCATACCCAAATAGACAATTAAATCATACCACTTCAACAGCCTAAAACACACATATTCGAAACTTTAAGGAAAACCAAGGAAAAAGTTAAAAAGCTTACTAAATATGGAGAAAATCCCTAAAAATCTAACTTGAACACGTGAAATCTTTTAATTAAATGAGCTTGGAAGAAGAAAATCCTTGGGTCCTTCATTAATGGTGGTTCGACTATGGAAGGAAGAACAACAACAAAAGTGATTTTTCCTTTCTTTCCACTCACAATTTAACCATATAAATATATATATTATTTAATTATATTTTTATTTATTTATTTATTTATTTAATAAAAACACTAATTTTCCTCTTCCATACAAAAATAAAATATTTTTGAATTATTTTTATAAATTTAATTTCCAAAGTTTAATTATAAAAATGTCATTGGACTTTGACTTTTGACTTTTAAAAAATTCACTTTTGTTGACCTTGTATATGTTATGTATATTTTGTATATATATCACATATACATTTCACTTTTTCATTTAAAGTCCCTTCATTTTTCATTTGAAATTATTTATTGAATTTATCCAATTAAATTTTAATTTATTTTATTTAATTTTTAAAAACTAGGAATTTCAAAAATTAGGGATATTATAATTCTCTCCCCCTAAGAAAAATTTTATCCTCGGGTTATCAATTCTGAAATAACTGGGAATACTGACTTTGCATCATCTACTCACTCTCTTATATCGCCTCCTCAGTGTCTTGATTCCTCCAAAGAACTTTAACAAGTGGCACCTTCTTATTCCTTAACTCTTTTATCTCACATTCCAAAATTGACACTGGTTCTTCCTCGTAAGTCAAATCTGGACTTAACTCAATGGACTCCACTGATAAGATATGAGATGGGTTTGACCTCTATCTCCAAAGCATAGAGACATGGAAGACATTGTGAATCCAATCCAACTCAGGCAGCACAGCCAGTCTATAAGCTACTCGACTAACTCTCTCCAGTATCTCATATGGTCCTATAAAATGAGGAGTCAACTTCCCTTTGCGTCCAAATCTCAAAATCTTCTCAGGAACACTTTATCTCCGATACAGAACTCTATGTATTTTCTCTTCAAATCTGTATAGAATTTCTATCGGTCTAAAGTTGGTTTCAAACTACCCCGAATCACCTTCACTTTCTCTTTTGTTTCCTTAATCAAATCGGGACCGACTAATCTACCTTCCCTAACCTCATCCCAACATAGAGGTGTCCTACATCTTCTGCTATTTAAGGCCTCATAAGGAATCATCCCAATATTAAACTGATGACTGTTATTATAAGCAAACTCAATCAGTGGCAAGAATCTATCCTAGCTCCCAGTGAAATCAATGATACAACTCCTCAACATATCCTCTAGAATATATATCACTCTCTCTGGTTGTCCATCTGTCTGAGGATGAAAAGCAGTACTAAAATGCAATTAAGAACCCAATGCATCCTGCAAACTCTCCTAAAACCTCAAGGTAAACTGAGGATCTCGATCTGGCACCAAAAAAATTGGGACTCCATGCAACCTCACTATCTCACATATATACAGCTAAACCAACCTTTCAAGTGAATAATCCACCCGAACTGGAAGAAAATGAGATGTCTTTATCATTTGATTAACTATCACCCAGATTGCATCATGCTTCTTCTTGGCCAAAGGCAGTCTAGTCACAAAATCCATCTTCACTCGCTCCCATTTTCATTCAGGTACTAATAATGGTTAGAGCAACCGTGAAGGAACTTGGTGCTAAGCCTTCACTCTCTGGCAAGTGAGACATTTGGATACAAATTCTGTTATGTCCCTCATCATACCTGACCACCAATAATATTGCTTCAAATCCTGATATATCTTGGTACTACTAGGGTGTATAGCATAGAGTGACTAATGTGCTTCCTCTAATATCATCCTTTTTAATCCTGCATCATCAGGGATACACAACTTATCTCTATACCATAGACTGCCATCATCTCTCATATGAAAGTCTCGACTCTCCCTCTTTTGGAAATCCATCACAATCTTCTAGATTTTCTTATCTGCCAACTGGGCCTTTCTAATCTAATCCAACAAAATTGGCCTCAATTGCAACTGAGTCAACAATGCACTATCATCACAAGACTCAAATTCAGCATGCAATGCTCTCAATTCAACAAGCAACGAGAGTGAATAAGTAGTCAAACCTGCCAAAAACTTCCATCTCAAGGCATCAGCAACAATATTTGCCTTGCCAGGATGATAACCAATCTTAGAGAACACTACTGCTCCCTTCAATTGGTCAAAGAGATCATCTATCTGAGGCAAAAGGATACTTGTTCTTGATGGTCACCTTATTTAACTGTCGGTAATCAATACATAATCTCAAGGTGCCATCCTTCTTCTTCATAAACAAAATAGGTGCTCCCTACAGAGGCACATTAGGGAGGATGAACCCTTTATCCAGTAACTCCAGCAACTGTACCTTTAAATCCCTCAACTCTGCAAGTGCCATCTGATAAGGGTTAATGGAGATAGGAGTGGTATCAGGCATCGAATCAATACCAAAATCCACCACTCTCTCAGGAGGTACCCCTGGCAACTCATCAGGGAAAGCATCTGGAAACTCAATAACTATAGGTATACTGTCAAGCTGGGACCCCACTACTCTGGTATCTGCAACATGAGCAAGATAAACTTCACATCCTTTATAAATCATTCTCCTAGCTGAAACAGCTGAAACAAACATAGATGAAAGATCTCTCTGCTCATTAGATACCACCACATCTCTACTATCATGTGTTCTCAGGGTAACATATTTTCGCTGACAGACTACCACAGCCCCATGCCTGGATAACCAATCCATGCCCATAATCAGATCATACTTCCTGAAAGGCATCTCAATCAGGTCACTAGGAAACACCTCATCCTGAACAACAACTGGGCTATCTCAGTGCACCTTGCTAACCACAACACGGTACCCTAAAGGATTTGTGACCAAAACATCAAATCCTAGGGACTCATAATGCAAATCACTCACAGGCAAGATGGATGCACTGATCTACGAATGAGTCGATCCAGGGTCTATCAATGCAAGAACAAAAGTACCAAATAAAGTAAAAGTATCAGCAATAATAGTTGATGCCTTCAGCTACCTCTGCATCACATAGACCCACTGTGATGGCCTTGCCTCACCTGGTCTACTCCCAGCAGTAGACCCTCCTCTCTGATTAGTCCCATATCTACCACCTCTACCAAAAATCTTTGCCACCATGACCCCCTCTGACACTGGGTCTAGAAACTGTTATATCTATATGTCTATCATCTGTGGCTCTAGGAAATCTCTGATAAAATGGTCTAGCGACCCACATCTGTAACACACTACTGATGCACCTATCCTCCAGCAGATGCCCCCATGTGCCCTACCATAATGAACACAGGTAGGTGGAGCAGGCCTCTGAGCTACTGGGGTCGGAGCACTAGCCACTGAGGCTGCAGGTCTCTGCCTCTGTCTTTGCTACAGTACTGACTCCTATTGTACTTCTGAGGATATCCCCCTTGGCCTCTCTTCAATGATTAATTCCCCACCTCATCCTAGGGTCTCCTAGCTCTGTTCTCCTCAAATCTGGCTGCTGCTGTAAGACCCTATGCTCTCTCTACACTTCTGGTAGCTGCAACCAACTAAAATCCTAATATGGAGAGCTTTCTATAAGACACATGATATCCTCAAACCTTCATCACTGATCAATCTCATTAGAAATGATCCCTCTAACATACTGACTCAGACGCATAAACTCAATCTCATACTCCATCATTGTCCTGGTATCCTACCTCAAACTCAGGAACTCCATCTTTTTCGCATTCTTATACTCCCTCAGAGTATACTTCTTGAATTCCTAAAGGAAATCATCATGAGTCAGCACTGGAGGATCAGCTGCAGTATGAGGGACAGTCTTCGACTACTCATAGGCATCCCTCTGCTGAAGAGATCTAGCATAATCAAACTTTTTCTTTGGACTAGCCTGTAGCTAGATAAACACCCACTGGACCCTGTCTAGCCACTGTTCAACTATAATAGGGTCTGTAATGCCAACAAAATCTTCAGCTTTAAACTTCCTCAGCTTGTCATTTTTTCATATCAGCAACTACAACTGCGGTTGTGACTGTGGTGGCGGCTGCGGCTGCTGAACCGAAGCCTGTCTCAACAACTCTACCATATGTCATACCCAACCCGGCGGAATCTCCTTAACTACTGGTCTAACAGGCACAGAAGCAGACGCCTCACTAGCAGACACAACACCAGCTCCAACTCTACCATCATCAGGAGCTACATTCATTGTACTTCCCTCTGCAGACTAATGCATCCGAGATGTCATAACTACCTGTATCTGCAAACACAATAGAAATTGTCACATCATAGATCAAAAACTGCCAGTGTTAATGCATGTATCATAATTGAAAATTGTAGTTAAAATCTCATTTTCTCTCTCTAAAAACCCACCTAGGTAGAGAACTTCAAACCTAGGCTCTGATATCAAAATAAATATACCCTATATACGTATAATATATACATCCAGTATATGTAAAATACGAATATACAGTATAAAAATATCACAACCCGAATTAATAAAAATTTCCAACTTTCAAATTTAAAATCTTAAAAACTTTAAAATGTATATTTAAATAACAAATAAAATATTTGTTATAAATCATAGGTTCCAAAATAAGCATTTTTCATAAAAACATCTGGGAAAAATTTACCAGAATTTTATCTGTAATTTGGACATCCCAAATTTACAACAAACCATAACCTACAAAAGAAAAACACTCTAAAAAAAACCAATCATACATTTTACCCATACTCCTCAATTTCTCCAACTTTCTCAAAACATTTATACATACATATATATATATATATATCAAAACACATATAAACCCACATTATAAAATTATTCAACCCATTCTTTATAATTTACAATACATATATATCAAAATATAATATAATATACATAATGTCAAAATGTATAATAATATAAAATTTATACATGCTAGCAGTGTCTCTGATCTTAATGCCCAAAAATCCACTCTACCAGCAAAACCTCAAATCTAGACCCGTCCCGGTCTAGAAGAACTCTCCGGCTCTACCGGATTACTCCTATCACCGGTATGGAGATAATTTGGATAGGTGTTGGATAGATAATAAGTGTATAGTTAATGATATTTTTGTCGCTATTTCTTAATATATTTATTGACAAATTGAGTTTAATTTGTTTGTTCAAGTGTTTATTAGGGTTGATTCCATGAACCTTTGACATGTTGGGAACTTAAGGTTATTTAAGCCGGAATCAAGGATGAAAGACAAGGAAAGGATCTATTTTGGGCAAATTCTTCAATTGACACACCCAGTGATATGGGCGTGTCAATGGTCGTGTCATTCAACTACTTTACAGAAGCGTCGACACGCCCGAAGATATGGGCATGCCATTAAACGTGTCATTGATCTTTCCTTACAGAAGCTGTGACACACCCAGAAACATGGGTGTGTCCCTGACTATGTTCCTAACTCAACATTGCAATAGCAATGACACACCCAAGGACATGGGCGTGTCACTTCCCATGTCATTAAAGTTTAAAATAGCATCGTTGACATGCCCATAGACACGCACATGTCAATGGGTATGTCAGGCGAAAATTTATGGGCTATAAAATCTAAGCTAAAGTGCTAATTAGGGATCTAGTTTTTATTATTAGAGCCAACTTCCTAAGAAAAAGAGAGTTTTGGGCATCTGAGAGTGAAGGTGAAGATCCAATTCATGCGAGATTTAAATCAAGATTCAAGGATTGAAGTGAAGAAACACAAATTATTCATTATGGATTGTTTGAATTCTTTTACTTATTTCTTTTGTTTTGATTTTCTGGTTATGAACATAAGCTAAAGTGTTTCTACCTAGATATTGATGAACTCTAGCCTTGTTGTATGGATTGAATAGTTCTTATTAAATTAAATCATTTGATTGAGCAATTTTATCCTTTTGATTCTTAATTTCTTATTTCCAATTGATAATAGCATACTTATTGATTGGTTGTAATTTTCATATTATTGACTTAAGAAAGCTTGATATGAACAGAATTTTCATTAGGATTGAGGGTTGATTGGAGTGCTAGAGATAGACTTACAAGACCCTTTGGTTTGAATTTCCCTGTTCTTATTGCAAGATCTATTTAATTATGCTTGAGAAGAGATTCCTAGTAATCTACTAAGTGATTAGGGATTAATTCACTCGAGAGAGGTTTTAATCTAATTTAGAGGAATGCCAATTTAGCTCTATTATTTGATTTAATTGAATTGATATTCATAAATATTTTTATGGCTAAGGGGATTCAATATCTGGATAGTATTTTCATCATCAACTCTTTTTGCACAATATGAAATTTTTCTTTTCCTTAATTTATTAAATAATTCATCTTTTATTTTAATCATCACAAAAAGTATTGATTTGTTAAACAACAGTTGAAATTTGCACTAGTATTTGACCTTGTCCCCAGTGGAATGATATCTTACTCACTACTTTATTACTTACATGACCCGTGCACTTGTAGTAACACTGCGATAGCACCAATTCGCCATTAAGTTTTTGGTGCCATTGCCGGGGACAGCGGTTTTCAATATTAGTAATATAATCAAGACTGTTGATTTAGTATCTATTTTTATTTGTTTTAACATTGGTTCTTACTTGTTGATTGTCAACTTAGATACTTCTTCCTGTTTATGACTCGAGCTAGCTCTTCCCAATTACTTGAATTAGATCCAAAGCTAGAGAGAATATTGAGGAGAAAGCAAAAGGAAGAAAGGGAAGCAGTTCTAGCAGAAATGGAACCAAACTTGGAAGATTCAAACTCAAAAGAAGAACTTGAAGTGATGGCAGGAAATGAGCCAAGGACAAAGCAGGAATTTGCTAAGCCCACTCTATTGATTCGAGCATATAGAGGCTGGCAGTTGCTGTAAACAAATTTGAGATAAAGACAAATGTAATTAAAATGGTGTGGTAGACTTGCCAGTTTGATAGGTTCCTAGATGAAGATCCTAATGCACATATTGAGACTTTTCTGGAAATATGTGACACGTTCAAGATACAGAATGTCTCCAAAGACACAATTAGGCTGAGGTTGTTCTCATTCACACTTGGAGATCGACTGAAGAAATGGTTGAAATCTTTGTCCCCAAACACTTGCACCACATGGGGTCAGTTGGCAGAAAAGTTCTTAGAAAAATACTTCCCACTGTCCAAGACTGCCAAGTTGAGGAATGATATTTCATGTTTTCTCCAGCAAGATGGTGAGACTCTTTATGATGCTTGGGAGAGGTTTAAAGATTTATTGAGAACGTTTCATCATCATGGACTTTTCCTATGGCTCAAGATTCAAACTTTCTACAATGGATTGAATTATTGTAGCCTTAATTTTGGCCCTAAGTTGGTACAGTCTTAATTAAATAATGATAAAATAAATTTGATATGATTTACAACTTCTAATAAGTCGGCTCAATTTTAAAAGTCACAAACTCAACTACAAAATCCTAAACCAAGTTTTTTTAAGACGGTCCGGTCCAAAAAATTAAAAAATATGAAATTAGTTCAAGTTCAAAGGGCCCAAGTGACATGAGCCTTGGCTCATGTCGACCTGGAGGCCCCAGGTCGACATGAGCATTGACTCATGCGACCTGGATGCCCAAGGTCGACATGAACCAAAGGCCATGTTGACCTGGTTGCCCAGGTCGACATGGCCTTGGTCCATGTCGATCTTGGCACACCAAATCGACATAGTCTTTAATTGTTTTTGGTTTCCTAATTAAACTAGAATTTGTGTTAAGGATGGATTAATATTCAGGTTAGGATTTTTGAGTGAGGTTTTGGCCTATAAATAATAGGGCAATTAACATTAACAAGGGCTGGCAATTAACATTAAGAGGATTAGGAACAACAAACAGAGAATAACAGCAGTATTTTTTTAGAATGAAAGAAACAACAATCAGAAATATCAAGAAAACCAAAGAAGAAGGCAGAGTCCATACTGTCTTCACATTGTTCATCCAGAAATCAATTTTTTTGGTTGAACCAATGATGGAGGTTTGATCTTTAATCATAAATTATTCATGCTCACAGTAGCTTCATTTTCTTTGATTGGAGGTTTGTAACTTGATCTTTAGTTAATACATGTGTTACAAAAACTAAAAACTTAAAACTATCCAGTAGCCTAAGTCATTGATTAAATTATCAAAACCCTAAATCATTCTTTTGTTTCTAAAATTTTAAAACCATAAATCTTTCTCTCTTAAACCCTAAATTCCTTAAACCCTAAAACCCTAACCAAACCTATTTTTTAAATTACAATAGCATTATTTTCATAAAACATTCGAAACCCTAAATCTTTAAAACATCCAGTAGCATTATCCTTTTAAAAAATAATATTAGTTCCTCAAAATCCCAAAATCCTAAACCCTAAAATCTTAATTTTCAACACCAAAACCTACAACCCTAATGCCAGTTTCTAAAATTTTCTAGGACGCTGCCCCCTTCAGCCCTACCTGCTAACCGGCTAATGGGACCAATGTATGGGCTCATCAAAGAGGTCAATATTCATTTATATATTAGGAGTCCGTGTATTTAACTTTCTTTTTTCCAAAGCACTAATTTAGTAATTAAAATTCTAAAACCCTATTTTAAGATGCGAACCCTAAATTTATATATTTATTGCTTTATTTAATTTTAGATTTGATTATATAGTTTATTATATATTTTGATGGTTAATTTATTTAATTTCAATGTTTGATTTATTTAATGTATCATGGATGGATATTTTCTTTATTATTATAATTTTTATTTGTTTATTTTGGTATTAAAATCGTAAGAGATGTTTTTCCATTATTGAGTACCTCATTAATTAATTTTCATGTAATTTAAATTGCTTTTATATTTTGAACCAATGTAAAGGACAAGTTTCCCCCTTTCGGTGGGTGTCCTATTTAGTTTAGACATGGACGATGTAAGGACATGTTTCCATCCTCGGATGGGTGTCCATTTATTTGCTTTGCTTGAACATTACTTTGATTTTAATATAATGATGCTTTATTTTAATTGTTGCATGTAGTATGGATAATATCATTATATTTAAGAATTTTATAATATTAAGATCTGAAAAGGAGGCCAGTTCCAATGAACCGGGCGTTGTGGGGGTGCTGGGCCATTTCTCACCTTCCCCGCACGTACCCAACTTTCTGAACCCATTAGGGGGTTGGGAATTCCTTAGAAATCGAGTCATCCACCCCTTTCTTTTTCCCAGCTTGTCCGGGTGGCAACTATATTTTTTCCGGGCTTAGGCCCATGTTCTCTAAAGCCCCGAGCCTAAACAGTGCCGAATTCGCAAGAACCATTTCACCGGGAGTGGAGGCAAAAATCCCCACTCACAATTATGCAAGCAAGCAATCCATTAATGTAGCTGGCAAGGGTACCATAAATAACAAGACACCTAAACAAGCAAGGGATTTGATTGAAGATATGGCCCTTACCAATTAACAGTGGCAAACTCCAAGGGAATAAGAAAAATTGAGGGCCACTGGTTCACATCAATTGGATCTCGTGGTGGCTTTGATAGCACAATTGGAAGCAATGAATAAAAAGATTAATTCTTTAGCTTCATCTTTGGAGAAATCAATGCAGGTGATGTCTTGTGAATGGTGTGGGGGTGGACATCAAAGTCAAGATTGCTAAAGTAGCAATATGTTTGCTAGACAAGAGCAAGTGGATTATATTGGAAATATGCCTAGGCAATGGCAGAACAACCCTTACAACAACACATATAATTTGAGGTGGAGAAATCATCCTAATTTCTCCTGGAGTAATTAGAATAATCCAAGGCCTCCCCCTAGATTTCAGCAGCCTCAACATCAATAAGCTACCCCTCCAAGAAAGAGCAATTTGGAGGACATGATGGAGAAGTTTATAGCAGCTTCAGAAACCATATTTCAATCAACAAAAACCACCCTTAGAAATCAGCAAGCCTCCATTCACAATTTGAAAAATCAGGCGGGGCAAATTGCCAAGTTACTCAGTGAACGATCACAAGGGAGCTTACCTAGCAATACTGAGGCAAACTCAAAGGAGCAGTTAAAGACAATTACTCTAAGTCATGGAAAGGAAATTAAGGGTGGTGTGGTTGAAAAATAGGCTGAGACACAAGAAAAATAGGTTGAGACACAAAAAAATAGATAGCCCTACTGTCACTTCGGGTGACATGGTGGTTCCCAATGAAAATAATGAGCTAATTCCAACAAGAACAGTTATCGGTTGGAGGGTTTGCATCGACTACCGAAAGTTGAATGATGCAACTAGGAAAGACCATTTTCCTTTGCCCTTCATTGATCAGATGTTGGAGAGATTTTTCGGCCATGAGTACTACTGCTTTTTGGATGGCCTTTCAGGATACTTCCAAATTCCTATTACCCCGGAAGACCAAGAGAAAACTACATTCACCTGTCTATACAGGACATTCGCATATTGAAGGATGTCATTTGGATTATGCAACGCACCTGTAACTTTTCAATAGTGCATGGTGGCAATCTTCGATGAGCTTATTGAGGATATTATAGAGGTGTTCATGAATGATTTCTCAATTTATGGTAGCTTGTTCAAAGGATGTTTAGAAAACCTTGAGAGGGTTTTGATAAGATGTGAGGAAACAAACCTGGTACTTAATTGAGAAAAATGTCATTTCATGGTTCAAGAAGGAATTATGTTGGGACACAAGATTTCAAGTAAGGGTATTGAGGTGGACTAGGCTAAGGTGGAAACCATTGACAAACTACCACCCCTACATCAATCAAGGCCATTAGAAGCTTTTTGGGACATGCAGGCTTCTATCGAAGGTTTTTACATGACATTTCTAAGATAGCTAATCCTCTAACATGACTCCTTAAGAAGCATGTTGATTTTGTGTTTGACGAGGAATGTTTAAGATCTTTCACAACTCTTAAGGAGAAAATGACCCATGCTCCAATCATGGTGGCTCCCGATTGGAGTTTACCATTCGAACTAATGTGTGATGCAAGTGATATTACAATAGGGGCAGTTTTGGGTCAACACAAAGAGAAACATTTTCAGCCCATCTATTATGCAAGCAAGATGTTGAACGCAGCCCAGGCCAATTACACAATTACAAAGAAAGAACTTCTATCAATGGTTTTTACTTTTGACAAGTTTAGATCATATCTAATTTTGTCCAAAGTGATTGTGTATACGAACCACTCAGCTTTGAGGTATTTATTTGACAAAACATATGCAAAGCCTAGGCTAATTCATTGGGTTTTGTTATTGCAGGAATTTGATTTGAAGATTCAAGACAAAAAGGAGCTGAAAATCTGGCAGCAGATTACCTTTCTCACTTGGAGAACCCAACCTTGGAGAAGTTTGAAGAAGGGAACATTGATGATCATTTCCCTGATGAGCAGCTTTAAGCCATGGTAAGTGAGGTAAGTGGTTTAACTTTTGAAGTGCCTTGGTTTACATATTTTGCTAATTACTTGGCTGCTAGGGAACTCCCTAAAGATATGACTTATCAAGAAAAGAAGAAATTCTTTTCTAACTTGAAATATTAATTTTGGTAGGATCCTTTCTTATTTAGGTTATATAAAGACCACATGATCCGGCGTTGCATGGCATGGCCTGAAATGATGAATATTTTTCATCATTGTCATGCTGAAATAGCTGGTGGTCATATGGGAGCCAATAGAATTGCTCAAAATGTGCTAGAATCAGGATTTTATTGGCCCACTCTGCTTAGGGATAGCTATGATTTTGTGAAATGCTTTAATCATTGTCAAAGAACTGAAAACATCTTATCTCATGATGAGATGCCCCAAAATGGAATTCTAGTGTGTGAAGTCTTTGATGTATGGGGGATCGACTTTATGAGACAGTTTCCTAGTTCTTTTGGTAACAAATATATTCTCGTAGCTATAGAATATGTCTCTAAATGGCCTGAAACCCAAGCTTTAGCAACGAATGATGCTAGGGTAGTGATGAGGTTTTTGAAAAAGTTGTTTTCTTAATTTGGTACACCAAAAGCGATCATAAGTGATAGGGGTACTCACTTTTGTAATGCTCAACTTGAGAAAGTTTTCAAAAGGCTAGGTGTTACTCATAGGTTTTTTACTCCTTACCATTCCCAAACCAGTGGCCAAGTTGAGAACACAAATAGAGAAATAAAAAGGATTCTTGAAAAAACTGTAGAAAAATCCTAAAAGGATTGGTCTGAGAAATTAGACAATGCTCTATGGGCCTTTAGGACTGCATTCAAAACTCCACTGGGCACTATGCCATTTAGGCTAGTATATGGAAAGGCTTGTCATTTACCTATGGAAATTGAACATTATACTTATTGGGCTATAAAACAGAATAACCTTGATCTAGCTAGTATAGGTGAAAGGAGGAAATTGCATACCAATGAGCTGGATGAAAGGAGATTACAAGCTTATGACAATGCAAGGATGTATAAGGAGCGGACTAAGAGATGGCATGATGCTCACATAGGAAAAGGAAAGAGTTTCAAGTTGGAGATCAGGTATTATTGTATAATTCGAGGCTTCAACTTTTTTCAGGTAAATTAAATTCAAGATGGCCTGGTCCATTTATAGTAAAAGAAGTTTTTCCTTATAGGACAATAGAAATTACTCATCCAAAAAAAAGGAAATTTTAAGGTTAATGGGCAAAGACTTAAAATGTATTTAAGGGAGACTTGAATAAGTTGAAGGAGGTTTTATACCTCCAAGACTAGGGATGAACTAAACCCAAACGTCCAACTAATACGACGTTAAAGAAGTGCTAGGTGGGAGACAACCCATAATTTTATTTGTTTTTGATATTTGTTTCTTTAATTTTCATGTTTTTAGTTTGTTTCATTGATTTTTAATTCTTCTATCATTGGTTGGTGGTGTGTTGTTTTGAGTTCAATTGAATATGTAGAGGAAAATTTTCTTTTGAGGGGTAACTTGAGCTTGATTTAGAGACACGCCCATGTCAATGGGTTTGTCATTTATTTTCAGAGATAGTAGCTATGACATGATAAGTGACATACCCGTGTCACTGGACGTGTCATTTCAATGGCACCATAGTAGCTAAAACATGCCCATTGACATGCTTGTGTCCGTAGTCATGTCGTTTTGGTTAAATTTGAGATTCACAGTAGCAACCACACGCCCAGTGACAAGTCCATGTCACTGGTCGTGTTGATTTATTTGAGTCACAGTAGCAATAACACGCCCACTGATACTCCCATGTCAATGAGCTTACTGTACTATCTCAGAGGCAGTAGCTATGACACTCCCATAGACATGGCCTTGTCTGTAGGTGTGCCTATGTGTTTTTAAGCAGCACTCGATGTTGAATTAAACATAATTTTCTCTCTCCTCTCTCCCTCTTTGTCAATTTTCTCTTAAAATTTTCACATTCTCACACTCAAAATCACATACCCATTCATCCTAGAGGGGATTTCGACTCCCATTTTGTGATTTGGAGGGAATTTAATTATTTTTCCTTTGATTGTGTCGCACTCTTCACGCTATTCAGGTACATACCCTAACATTTGAAATTTATTTTGCTTCTTGCGATTTTAACACTCTATTTATTGTGATTTGACTCGAGATTCTTAGAGATTTGTTGATTATGGATTTGTTTTATTTTATTGTGTTCCATTTTGCAATTGTAAAAAATTTCTAGGGATTTTGAGTTTTGACCCTAGTTTTGTGGATGTGTTATGATTTATTCATTGTATTTTTGAGGATTCTATGGCTAGAATTGAGTTGCATATATTTGCACACTATTTATTGATTG
This sequence comes from Garcia nutans, assembly GCA_947685225.1. Lineage (NCBI taxonomy): Eukaryota > Viridiplantae > Streptophyta > Magnoliopsida > Malpighiales > Euphorbiaceae > Garcia > Garcia nutans. The sequence goes on from CANTUV010000002.1 coordinate 31,490,033, forward strand.
TTTATGCATAATGAGTTGAAATCCTTTGTTTTATTGTGTTGGGCTATGGCGATATAGAATTGGAGTGAAGCATGTTATAGAGATTGATTATTATGTGGATTTCAACAATTGCCCTTGCTGAGAATTAGTTCATTGCTCTTGTTGGTTTAGTTTCATTGCTTTTATTGTATGAATGCATTGCTATTGTTGGTTTAATTGTGTTGGTTTTTTGTGTTGCTATTCCTAGATTATTTGGTGTAGGCTACTGTTATAATGTCGGTATTCTGGTAACCCTATTCAATGTCGATCTTTTGGTATTATTTTTTATTTTTGAGGTTGTTCTTGTTTATTTTGTAGATAATGGGTCCTCGCAAACAAGTGCTGTCCAAATTACCAACCAAACGGGCTAGAGGTGAAGGCAGCTTAAGCCGACCCGCTACACATCCGATCTCAAAATTTATGGCCGGCCACAAGTGCCTTCGATTCTCAACTTCAGAGGAATGAAAACGGTTTAAACTATTAGGAAACAAGGATTGGTCACCACCTAGGTTTTGGATTAGGGTGCCATTGAACAAGCCAACTTAGCGACTGAGATCTGGGGCTTGAAAAACCAATAGAGATGGGAACAACTCTTCTCCATCATTGAGCTTTCATACAGAGAGTTAACCCTGGAGTTCTTCTGCACTTTTTAGTTTGATAAAAATAAGATCTCCATTATCGAGCTGATGATGAAGTTTTAGTTGGGAGGTCAACGATTCCACATGAGCATCAATGAACTTGGCGTATGTTTGGGATTGTTTACTACATAAGAGGTGTAGACTATAGAGTATCTTAACTCTGAGGTAGACTTTGTTGAGTACAATGTCATTCCTCCTAGGGTAGAACACGTTTGTATCGAATGTAGCAAAGTATCAGCCGAAGGTATCCAAGGCATCAAATTTTGAGTCATTTCCTTGCCGAGTGGTACATAATCTATTAGTTCACACCATTGCGGCTCGACTTAGCAGTACGGAGGTTATTGGCCTGAGGGAGTTATTCTTCTTGAACTACATGGTCCAGAAGATCCTATGGACATAGCTCATGCTATCACGCACTTTTTTTATGAGTAGTCCAAGAAAGGGGCACCAGATAACTTGCATGGTGGCATGTATATCACGAGACTGGCTCATAGTTTAGGTATATTGGATGGATATCTCCCGATGACTTTGGATGGGCTCTCCAAACTTTTGGGCATTGACACTTTGAAACGGTTGAACCGGGAGAAGGTGGTGGAGCTACAGGCACCACCTACAGATTCTAAGCCAATTCTTCCTACTCACTCTGAGCCAGTTCCTCTTGTTCCCACTTTCGACATACCTCAACCAACAAATGTCCATGGCCCATCCACCACTGCTAGACCTTCTTCCTCAGCTGGCCCATCCTTTACTCCAACCCCTACCTTCAAAGACCAGCATCATTCTATGAATGTTGGGTGGGATGATGTCTGAAAACCAACTGAGTTTGAGTGCCAGATATGCAGGATAGAAGGAAAAATTGGAAACATCTAGCTAAACCAGAATAAATTATTGACTCAACAGGACCAAATCTAGCTTTCCATGGAGCAGCACTACTCATCCTTCTAAGCACAATTGGATCACGAGATACTGAGGAGGCAATGGCTCGAGCAGTCCATGCTTGAGTTTTAGAGGTCTCAGGGATTTAGCCCTTTGCAGCCACCACCTCCACCGTACCAGTCTTTAGTACCCCGTGTTGATATTTCGGATGACAGTGCAAGTGATGATGTTAGTGCCAGCGGTGATGATACCAGTGCTAGTGATGATTCTAGTGTATAGTTGATGACATTTTTCCCCTATTCCTTAATATATTGATTGTCAAATTGAGTTTAAATTGTTTGTTCAAGTGTTTATTAGGATTGATTCCAAGAACCTTTGACACGTTGGGACCTTAAGGATATTTAGGCTGAAATCAAGGATGAAAGACAAGGAAATGAGCTATTTTGGGCAAATTCTTCAATTGACATGCCTAGTGACATGGGTGTGTCAATGGCCATGTCATTCAACTACTTTACAGAAGTGTCGACACGCCCGGACACATGGACGTGTCACTAAATATGCCATTGATCCTGCCTTATAGAAGCTGTGACATGCCTAGAAATACGGGTGTATCCTTGACCATGTCCCTAACTCAGCATTGCAGTAGCAATGACATGCCCAAAGACATGGGCATGTCAATGCCCATGTCATTAAAGTTTGAAACAACGCTGTTGACACGCCCACAGACATGCACGTGTCAATGGGCGTGTCAGGCAAAAATTTATGGGCTACAAAATCTGAACTAAAGTGCAAATTAGGGATCCGGTTTTTATTATTAGAGCCGACTTCCTGAGAAAAAGAGAGTTTTGGGCAGTTGAGAGTGAAGGTGAAGATCTAATTCATGCGAGATTTAAATCAAGATTCAAGGATTGAAGTGAAAAAACACAAATCATTCATTATGGATTGTTTGAATTCTTTTACTTATTTCTTTTGTTTCGGTTTTCTGATTATGAACATGAGCTAAAGTGTTTCTATCTAGATATTGATGAACCCTTGCCTTGTTGTATGGATTGAATAGTTCTTATTAAATTAAATCATTTGATTGAGTTATTTTATCCTTTTGATTCTTAATTTCTTTTTTCCAATTGATAATAGCATGCTTATTGATTAGTTGCAATTTTCATATTATTGACTTGAGAAAGTTTGATATGAACAAAATTTTCATTAGGATTGAGGGTTGATTGGAGTGCTAAAGATAGACTTACAAGATCCTTTGGTTTGAATTTTCTTGTTCTTATTACAAGATCTATTTAAGTATACTTGAGAAGAGATTCCTAGCATTCTACTTAGTGATTAGGGATTAATTCACTCGAAAGAAGTTTTGATCTGATTTAAAGGAATGTCATTTCAGCTCTATTATTTGATTTAATTAAATTTATATTCATAAATATTTTTATGGCTAGGAGGATTCAATATCTAGATAGTATTTTCATCATCAACTCTTTTTGCATAATATTTAATTTTTCTTTACTTTAATTTATTAAATAATTCATCTTTTATTTTAATCATCACAAAAAGTATTGATTTGCTAAACAATAGTTGAAATTTGCACTAGTATTTGACCTTGTCCCCAGTGGAATGATATTTTACTCACTACTTTATTACTTGCGCGACTCGTGCACTTACGGTAACACTGTGATAGCACCAATTCGCCATCAGTAGAATCAAGTTGCCTAATCAAAGTGGGAATGACATTGGTAAAAATTGGAGTTGGGAGGAGAAATTGGCTTGGATTTTGGCATATTAGAGGTTAGTACATACCTTGATGCTTTTATACTTTAGTTGCATATGGATTATCATAACACATAAAGTTTACATAATGGTGTTAAGATTCTTTAATTTTAATGCCCATACACATAGTGCATTGTATGACATTAAAGTGTGTTTAATATTTGATAAATGTGATAAAAGCCATTGTATTATGGCAAGAGATAATATTATGTATGTTGTGAATGAAAAAGTTAGAAATGAAGAAGAAATGTGGAAAAGTATGTCACATTGTAAATGTGACTAAAAATATGAGCAATGTGATTAACTATGATGAAATTATATATGATTATGGAAATAGAAATGAAAATGGATCAAATGTGATGCATGTTAACTTATTCAATATCTAGTTCTAGAAAATTGTATTTGGTGTTGTTTGGCATGCCATATGCCTTCGAACGAGATACGTTGGTGTTATAGATATGATTATGTTGGGAGTTGGTATCACATATATATATGATTATGCCTTTAGTGAGACACATTGGTGTCATTAGGGGGATGCGCCTTCGATGGGACTTGACACTTAAATTCCCTGTGTCGAGATAAACCGAATCAATATTTCTAAAACTTGAATATTGTATAAGGATGTTTGGGCCCATTGTGTATTGGTGATTATGGAATGTTGATGAATTATGTGTAAAATGCATGATATTAAGGCATAATGCATTTCTAAGTAATTTAATGTATTATATTATTTACTACTATTAAGGTATGTACTGCTAAGCAAGTGACTTAGCGCAATTTATTCTATCGCACAGGTAATGGGATAGAGGCATGGCTACCTAACCAGGTCTAAGTATTTGGTTTAGATCTTGAAATCTATTTCTTTGCCACAGGATCAAAGTTTCCCTGCATAGCATGTAAATATTTGATTTTGTTACACTTATTATGTTTATAAACATTATGATCTTATATAACAATGGTGTAAATCTATGGTTTGAAAAACTAATGTAAATGTTTGGAATTTATATATACATATGCATATGAGATTTTGAGTTGGTTGAGTGATTTTGGAGAAATATTGGAGTTCTGGTTACATGTATGTATATTGAAAGTGTGTTTTTATGTAGGTTGGTTATGTTTTATTTTTTGGGAACGTCCGGTTTACAGCTGGCAAATTTTTTCCAAAGATTTTCTTATAAATTTGTATTTTTAACATATAATTACTAATATATATGTATTTATTTACTCATTACTTTATCTTTTTAAAGACTACTTTATCTTGTTACAATTATATATGAAGGATCTTCTAATGATAAAGATAGTGACATTATTGTATTTTATATACGCATTTTATATATACAGGGTGTCTGTATTATACATATATAGGGTATAAGTATGTTACAAAAAAATCTAGATGTGATTCTAATAGATATTTTATTGAATTGGGAATAACCTAATTAGTGAAAAACACACAAAAACATGAATATATAGAAGGAAAGACTCCTAAGAAAACCCTAATTACCCTCTTCTTCTCTTTTTCTTTTTTGGGCAATTCAGCAATGGCTAGCATAAATCCATTGTCTAACTACTCCAATCTGATTGGAGATTGTTTTGAAGTTATGTAGATACCTTAGAAGTATTCCAAATTGAGTTATAGTTTGCAACAGCTTAACAAGAAGAAAGAGACGATTTGAGAAGAGTTAAAAGGTACAACCTTTTAATTCTGTGCTTTCTTCTTCAGTTTCAGTTTTAATTGATATGGATAATCCTAAGATTAAAAATTTTTAATTTATTCCAGTGTGCATAGGCTGGCCTTTATGATTTTTAATTTATTCCAGTGTGCATATGTAATATCCCAAAATTTTTAAAAAATTTTATTTTATGAAAATTTAATAAAATAAATTATAAGTTAAGTTGATAAATTAAATAAATGATTTTAAAGGAAAATGAAAAGATTTTAAGAAAAAAAAATATATAATATATATGAAAATATACATAACATATACAAGTTGATATTTTTAAAAGTCAAAGTTTATTTTAATAATTCAAAAGTAAATTATATAGCTAATGGAAGAGGATATTTTGATGTTGTAATTAAATAATAATATATATACTTGGTCAAGATTAAAAGTGAAAATATTAGGTTCAAAGTGAAAGTGGGTGGAAAGAGATATTTAAATTTGGTCTTCTTCTTCTTCTTCTTTCTTACTTAGTCAATTACCATTGTTCTGCAAGGGAGGATTTGCTTCTTTCAAGCTCAAGTAATTAAAAGGTTTCAAGTGTTCAAAGGAGATTTTTGGTGACTTCCACTAACTTTAGTAAGTTTCCCAACTTCTTTCTTTGAATTTCATGGAAGATTGATTATGTGAATTTTGGGTGAAGTAGCATGTTTTAATTGTCTATTTGGGGATGAATGAGATTATTTTAAGTGATTAACCATTATTTTAGGGTTGGATTGAAGAAATAGTTAAGTTTGACTTAAGTTTGGTGAAGAGAGAGAGAGTTTGAGGTTATGTAACCTTTGAGTTGTGAATTCATGGTTTTGAATTGTGTAATTTGCCTTTAATTGAGTTATTTTGATGTATATACAAGTATTTTACAGTAAAATGATGGATTTGGTTGAGCTTGAATAGAGGTTGAAAGGGAAAAGAAAGATTGTTCAAAGTATGAGCAAAGAATGATAACTTTGGATATGTGACAATTATGTTTTGGTATTAGGTTTTTGGCCTAACACGCCCAGTGACATGGCCATGTCATTGGGTGTGTCGATGTTTCTATTTTTAGTATTAGTGACACGTGTAGCAACACACCCATGTTACTGAGCATGTCAAAGCTTTTATGATACAATAGTAGTGACACAATCAGTGACACACCCATGTCACTGAACGTGTCACAGCTACTGTGATGCAATATGTTTGGCACCGGCAATGACATGCCCATGTCACTGGGCGTGTCAAAGCCTTTGTAAGGTGGGCTTAGGGCATGGTCATTGACACACCCATGTCGGTGAGCGTGTCATTTGTAGATGTTACCCAAGATAACTCTTTTCCTTATTTTTCCTTTGTGATTCTTATCTTTGTGTTAAGAGATCATGTATATGTATTAAAAAGTGATACTAAGTGATTATTTATGATCACATTTGGTTTAGGCATTGAGGAGAGTTGATTTTTCCCATCCAAGTGTTGAAGGGCAATTGGAAAAAGAAGGATTGGAGGGTGTTTAAGCTTGCTTTTAGTTGTCATTTGAGGTATGTACAAACTTTGGATGAATTGGTTATATTTGCATTACATTAGGCTTACCAAATTTTGGATTGGAAAATGTGTTAAGCTACTTGATACATGGAACATTTATGAATAATGTGCTATGACATGTGTAATGTCATATATGTGTTAAATGCATTGTGAAAATCCATTGATAATGGCTAAATTGTAAAAAAATGTGAAATATGTGTACTATGTGAAAATGACCTAAAGTGTTTGGGTAATGCCATTTGTGGTGTATACATTTAGGGCATTGTTTAAAAGCCATTGGTAATGGCTAATGTGCATAAAATATGAATCATATATGGATTATGTGAAATTACCCAAAATATTTGGGTAATGAGATTTAAGATAAAATGTGACACAATGTGATGATAGAAATGAGAAAAAGATGAGAAAATGATATGAAATGAGAAAATTGAGAAAGGAGGCAATGTGCCTAGCTTGATTATGAGAAAATGAGAAATAGATTGATAATGAGAAATGTTAATTAATTGTGTGCCTAATGTGTTATTCAATTTTTAGAGTTCTGTGTTTGGCGGCATGCCTATAAGGTTATCCTCATTATTTGCCTTCGAGCTAGATGTTGGGCATCACTATGATTTATCTTCAGGCTAGACATTGGACGTCACTTGCCTTAGGGTAAGATGCTAGGCATCACTATGATTTGCCTTCGGGCTAGATGCTAGGGTGTCAATATAGACCAAAATAGTAACTCTAGGATTTGAATTATATATTAGATCCTTTGGGCCCATGCTTGTGTTTGTTTTACATGAATTGTGAATTGTGAAACAATTGAGAAATATGTTATAATGATATGATATTCATATGCATTGTGCATTGGCATTGCATTTCAACTTTATTTTTATCAAAGTTTGTACCACTAGGCTTTTGACTTAGCGCAATTGTATTCATTGTGTAGGAGACAGGGTAGATTTGGTAGAGCCAGAGAGTTCGTCTAGACCAAGTTGGGTCTAGATTTGAGGTCTTAAGTGTAGAGTTATTTTTTGGACATCAAAATCAGAGACACACTGTCAGCATGTACATATTTTATATTATAATACATTTTGACATTATGTATATTATATTATATTTTTATGTATATATATTGTAAATTATAAATAGTGATTTGGATAAAATTTTAGGGGATTTGTATGTGTTTTTGATAAGTAATATTTTATTTGTTATTTAAGTATATTCTTTAAATTATTTAAGATTGTACAGATTTGAAAAGTAAGAATATTTTTTATAATAAATGGGTTATGACATTTTTGCACCATATATGCATATGGTACATATGTTGGGTGTATGTATTGTATATATATAGGGTATAAGGGTATTATATTCATTTTGGTATCAGAGCCTAGGTTTGAGGTTCTCGACCTAGGTGGGTTGTTAGAGAGAGAAAATGGAGATTTTTAATATGGTTTTCAATTATGACACATGCATTGGCACTGGCAGTTTCTGATCTCTGATGTGGCAATTTCTGTTTTATTTGCAGATATAGGTAGTTATGGCGTCTCGGACATGTCAGTTTGTAGAGGGTAGTGCAGAGATTGTGGCTCCTGATGAGGATAGAGAGGGAGTTAGAGTTAAGATCGCTGGAGAGGCACCTGTTGTTGTGCCAGAGAGACCAGCAGCTGATGAGATTTCGCCGGGCTGGATATGGCATATGATGGAGCTGTTGAGGCAGACTCCAGTTCAGCAGTAGCCGCCGCAGTCGCAGCCGCAGCTATAGTTGCCGATGAGGAAGTATGATAAGCTGAGGAAGTTTAGAGCTGAGGACTTTGTCGGTACTACAGACCCTGCCGTAGTAGAGTAGTGGCTAGACAGGGTCTAGAGAGTGTTTATCCAGCTACAGGCCAATCCAAAGGAGAAGTTTGATTATGTCAGATCTCTTCTAAAGAGGGATGCATATGAGTAGTGGAAGACAGTTCCACATGCCCTGGATGATCCACCAGTCCTGACCTATGATGATTTTCTGCGGAAATTCTAGCAGAAATATTCTTCGAGGGAGTATAAGGATGCAAAGAATATGGAGTTTCTGAGTTTAAGGCAAGACACCAGGACAGTAATAGAGTATGAGATAGAGTTTATCTGGCTGAGCAATTATGTTGGTGGGATCATTTTCGATGAGATTGACCGATGTCGAAGGTTTGAGGAGGAGTTGAGACCCTCTATTATGTGTATTATAGCAGACTCTTGATATTAGAATTTTTCTCAGTTGGTTGTAGCTGCCAAGAGTGTTGAGAGAGCACAGGGGCAGCTGCTAGGGTTGAGGAGACTAGAGTTAGGAGACCCCAGAGTGAGGCAGGATCTTAGTTAGTGAAGAGAGGTCGAAGGGATATTTTCAAAGGTTCAGTAGAAGTCAGGGGCAGTCTGGCAGGTCAGTATGGCAGCAGAGACAGAGACCTGCAATTTCCTACCCTAGTGGCTCAGAGACCTGCTCCACCTACCTATGTACATTGTGGTAAGGTTCACGGAGGTTTCTACTGGAGGAGAGCTGCATCAACAATGTGTTTCAGATGTGGATCATCAAACCACTTTATCAAAAATTATCTAGAGCCACCAAAGGATAGATAGACAAATACTGTAACTTCTCGACCCAGTGTCAGAGGGGGTCATGGTAGCAGAGGTTTTGGTAGAGGTGGTAGATCTGGGTCTGGTGAGAGAGGAGGTTCTATAGCCAGAGGTAGACTAGATGAGGCAGGGCCGTCACAGCTAGTCTATCTGATGTATAGGCAGCCAGATGCTTCAGTTGTTATTGCTGGTACTTTTTCTTTACTCAATACTTTAGTTCTTGCATTGATAGACCCTGGGTCAACTCATTCAAACATTAGTGCATCCATCTTGCCTGTGAGTAATTTGCATTCTGAGTCCCTAGGATTTGATATTTTAGTGACAAATACTTTAGGGCACAGTGTTGTAGTTAGCAGGGTACACCGAGAAAGTCTTGTTGTGGTTCAGGATGAGGAGTTTCTCAGTGACTTGATTGAGATGCCTTCTAGGGAGTATGAACTTATTTTGGGCATGGATTGGTTATCCAGGCATGGGTCTGTGGTGGGCTGTCAGCAGAAATGTGTTACCTTGAGAACACGTAATGGTAGAGATGTGATGGTATCTAGTGAGCAGAGGCATCTTTCATCCATGTTTATTTCAGCTGTTTCATCTAGGAGGATGATTCGAAAGGGATGTGAGGCTTATCTTGCTCATGTTGCAGATACCAGAGTATTGGGGTTCCAGCTTGACAGTATAGCTATAGTTGCCAAGTTTCCATATATTTTCTCTGATGAGTTGCACGGGGTACCTCCTGAAAGAGAGCTTGATTTTATTATTGATCTGATGCTCGGTACTACTCCCATCTCTATTACCCCATATCAGATGGCATCTACTGAGTTAAGAGAGTTGAAGGTACAGTTACAGGAGTTGCTGGATAAAGGGTTCATCAGCCCTAGTGTATCCCCGTGGAGAGCGCCTATTTTATTTGTGAAGAAGAAGGATGGCACCTTAAGATTGTGTATTGATTACAGGCAGTTGAATAAGGTGACCATCAAGAATAAGTATCTATTGCCTTGGATAGATGATCTCTTTGATCAGTTGAAGGGAGCAGCAGTATTCTCTAAGATTGATATGAGATCAGGGTACCATCAGTTGAGAGTCAGAGATGTGGATGTAACTAAGACAACTTTCTATACGAGGTATGGGCATTATGAGTTTCTGGTGATGCCCTTTGGACTGACGAATGCACCAACAGCTTTTATGGATTTGATGAACAGGGTGTTTCGACCATACTTAGACCAGTTTGTGGTAGTCTTTATTGATGATATTCTAGTGTATTCGTGTAATGAGGAGGATCATGACAGGTGTTTGTGAATTGTATTGCAGACTCCGAGAGAGAATCAGTTGTATGCTAAGCTGTCTAAGTGTGAGCTCTGGCTCGATCAGGTGACTTTTCTCTTCCATGTGGTTTTAGCAGATGGTATTAGAGTTGATCCGAGTAAAGTTGAGGCTATCTTAAATTGGAGTCCACCGAAGACTGTGATAGAGGTTAGAAGTTTTCTGAGATTGGCAAGCTATTATTGTCAATTCTTGAAGGGTTTTTCTATGATAGCTACACCACTCACTATATCACTTTAGAAGGGAGTTAGATTTATGTGGACAGATCAGTGTCAAGCTAGTTTTGAGCAATTGAGGGAGATGTTGACTCAGGCTCTTTTCCTTACCCTACCTATGGAAGGTAAACCATATGTGATATACAGTGATGCTTCACATAGTTGGTTAGGTTATATTTTGATATAGGAGGGTAGAGTCATTGCTTATGCCTCTCGATAGTTGAGGCCACATGAGCTGAATTACTCGACTCATGATCTGGAGCTAGCAGCCATAGTTTTTGCATTGAAGATTTGGCGACATTATTTGTATGGAGAGAAGTGTTTCATTTATACGGATCACAAGAGTTTGAAGTATCTGGGTGTTCAAAGTGAGCTGAATCTTCTGCAAAGACGGTGATTAGAATTGATTAAAGACTATGATTATTTGATTGATTATTATCCTAGCAAGGCAAATGTTATTGTTGATGCCTTGAGTCAGAAGTCTTTAGCAGGTTTGATTGCTTATTCTCTCTTATTGCTTGTTGAGTTGAGAGTGTTGCATGCCATATTTGAGTCTTATGATTATGATACATTGTTGGCTCAGTTACAGTTCAGGCCAGTTTTGTTGGATCAGATTAGGGAGGCCCAGTTGGCAGATGAGAGAATTCAGAAGATTGTGATGGATTGTCAAAAGGGGGAGAGTCGAGACATTCATGTGAGAGATGATGGTTGTTTATGGTACAGAGATAGATTGTGTATTCTTGATGATGCAGGATTGAAGAGGATGATTTTAGAGGAAGCACATCAGTCACTCTATGTTATGCACCCTGGGAGTACCAAGATGTATCATGATTTGAAGCAGCATTATTGGTGGTCAGGTATGAAGAGGGACATAGCAGAGTTCATATCCAGATGTCTCACTTGCCAGAGAGTAAAGGCTGAGCACCAAGTTCCTTCAGGGTTACTCCAGCCATTATCAGTGCCAAAGTGGAAATGGGAGTGAGTGACGATAGATTTTGTGACTGGACTGCCTTTGACCCAGAAGAAGCATGATGCAATCTGGGTAATAGTTGATTAGATGATGAAGACAACTCATTTTCTTCCAGTTCAGATAGATTATTCTCTAGAGAGGTTGGTTGAGCTATATATCAGTGAGATAGAGAGGTTGTAACACCCCCACATCCAATACACACACACTACAACACCATAATGTAGCATACGTGCACTGAACATAGGAATGCTACGGTTTTTCATCAACATTCAAAACATTTTAAAAGATACCATCACCTTTCTCATTATGCATTTTAGAAAAATAAATAATCAACTTGTAATATAAAACAAAATAGATATATAGATACATTTAGTTGATACGCAGCGGAATTCATAAAAGATTTACACATATGAAAACATTTGAATATATATATACAAATGTGCATATTTTTACATTATAAACATTACTTTACAAAATATAAAGAAGTAGTACATGATTGGCAAATCTCCTCTGATCTTTAAGTCCCAATATCCACTATTCAATGTCTACTCTCACTGGGTCTCGAAGAACTCTCGGGTTCAACTCTATTACCTGCGCGATCAAACACTATCGCGCTAAGCCAACGACTTAGTAAGACAAATCATGCTAATGTTATGCTTAAGTGCAATGCAATGCCATACACCTTATTAATAAGATCAACATCATAAATGTAAAGCTAACAACATACTTTTACATTCCATAAACTACAACATATGAACATATCACATTTCAACATCTTTCCATATACCTCATTCATCAATTATGTTACCCTTTATGAATCACATTAAACATAGACAAGCATGGGCCCAAAACACACTAATATGCCATTCAATTTTCAGAGTTAATGTTTTGGTTTTATCATCACATTTATCAATATCATAGACCCAACTAGGCTTCAAGGATTAGGTTCAACCAAGCTTCAAGGGGAGCAAAGCATGCTAAACTTCAACCCAACTTGGCTTCAAGAACCAACCCAACCTAGCTTCAAGGGTGGTAACATCTCAATTAGGCTTCAAGGATTCAATCCAACCTAACTTCAAGAGATTGTTACTCTTATTAGGCATGCCACCAATAACAAACTCTGAAAATGGAATAACACATTAGCCACACAATTCATTTATTATTCAATTATCATTTCTATTCTCAATTCTCATCATCATTTAGGCAAACATGCCTTATTTCTTTCAATTGCACCATCATAGCCAATCACAATGGCTTTGCATCACATTTCACATCTCAATTCATCTTATGCACATAGCATCATTGATATAGCATTTCAAAGTACATTATCCATGTAACACATTATCATTTACAATGCATAACATAACATTGTTCAATCTCAACAATGCAAATAGGGCAAAGAACAATTTATATGATTCATAACTTTAGAATCTTACATATGCATTTGATTTAGGCATTCTTTGTTTTAGATATGTTTAAAGTGTTTATGTTAGGGTTTAGGTACCAAAATACCTTTGAAGAATCAAAACCATGCAAAAAGAACAAAGAATAGAAATATTAACTATCAAACTTGAGGGACACGGGCAGCACAATTGAGGGACACGGCCAAGCTTGTGGCCGTGTCTCTCAACCAAAAATCACAGTAGCTAACACGACTAGGGGACACGGCCGTGTCTCTCAAAAACCAATCCAACACGCCCAAATGTTCCATGACTTGGCCGTGTCTCTCCATTGCTTTTGGCCGTGTCACCCATGAACATAACCCTAACCAAATCCAACACTCTTTCAATTGTATTCAAACACAATATACACCATATAATATTTTTCAAATTAATACAATCAATGTTCTAAACATATATTCATCACAAGAATCACTTTACAATACATTAATATTACATTTAAACACAAACCATCTCAAAACCCTAGAATCACCATCCTTCTCCACCTTTCACAATTAACATATACCACTTCCAACAACAACACCTATTTAAACTATTAACTTAAAACCAATTTAACACTTGAAAACACAACACAAACACATCTCAAACCCATCAAATCACAAAATCAACAAACCCTAATTCACTTCAAACACAACTTCAAAATAAGTAAAGAAAACAAGAGAATACTTACTTTAAAATGAAGAAATTCCACAAATCTCTAACCAAATCCCTTGATTCCTTCTTCAATTTGAGTATAAAACTCCAAACACCTCTCTAGCTCTTTCTCTTCTTGGATGGCCGGCCTCTTCATGAAAGAAAGAAGAAAATGATAAAGACACAAAGTCAAATAGCTTTTCTTCTTTAAATCTCCACCAAGAGATTTTATCCAATCAATTACCAAAATGCCCTCAACCATATAACTAACCTTTTGTCTCTTATATGCCTATATATGTAATTTCACAAATCTCAAATAAAATATCTTCTTGCATTGACTCTCTATTTGACTTATGTATATGTTAATTATATCATCATATAAACAACATATAAACTTGTCTCTAAACCCTCTTTCTTTCCCAAAACACATATATGTTGCGCTCAAATTAACTCTACCACAAAGCGTCACTCGCAAGTATACGAGGTAGCTGTAGCAAAGGTGATCGCCCCAAGGTCGTTCTCTCAAGGAAGCTAAAGTGGTTAATTGCTTATCAGAATATGTTTAACAAGTAATAAAGAGATTTATAAATTGCTAAATAATAAAGAAGATTGATTAAAGTTTAAAACAATAAAAGTAAATTGAGCTGTGTTTTGATTCACTTGATAGAATGGTCTAGGGTTTGCACTTCTCTACCACTTATATGTATGAACGGTTATTCCTCTTAACTAATTCAATTTCAAAGATTAAATCTCAAACAACTCAACTAATCAAGTCAAGGAAATAAGCTCTCGCATTCAAACCTCTTTCAACTAATCTTGTTATAAGTGAAATAATCTTTTTAATAGGTTATATCTCTAATTCACCTAAGTCCCTAATTGAATTGTTCAAGTATTAAACTTCATCTCTCGATCCATCATCTAATACCTTAAAACACATAATTGGTGATCAATCAATTATATATTAACAATGTTTCATTCAATCAAGGCTAAAGAAATTATTAGCTAAGAGAAAAACCAATTCATACAATCATAGCAGATCCATACAAACCCTAGACTAGATCAAATTAGTTCATAATGCAATTAAACATATTCATCTTATTAATGTTCAAAGAAATCAAAATAGACATGATAATATCCATTCAATGAAAATAAAGAGAATAAGTTCAAGAACAAAACCAAGTTACAAACTCCTTGAAGCTTTTGAAGAATCTCTTGTTCAATCTTGCAAGAAGGATGTCTTGATGGCTAGAAAAATTTAATCTAAACTAGTTTTTAATCCAAAGTGAAATAAAAATCAAGAAAACAAATGTTAAATCCCTCTCTTTGCTCTCTGACGGCTCCAAAATCTGTTCTCAATCGTCCACCCCCTCAACCCTAACTTTTCCTTTTGCTTTTATACGAAACGTCGGCTTTAAAATTCGGTGCGCGTTTGGTTCATGAGGGACACGGCCAGGTGATGAGGGACACGGCCGTGTGAGGGCTTGTTGGAGGGACACGGCCACAAGACACGGCCGTGTCCCTTGCCAGTGTCCGCCTCTGCTTGTTTCTCTCTTCTTTCTTCTTTAGTTGAGTGACACGGCCAAGTCATGAGTGACTTGGCCGTGTTGCACTATGATTGAGGGACACGGCCAGGTGACTTGGCCGTGTCCCTTGCCTGTGTCTTCCACTGTGAGTTTTCAGTCTTCTTTGCCTTTGGAATTGGTGAGACACGGCCAAGTCAGAAGTGACTTGGCCGTGTTGGAGCATTTTTGGAGGGACATGGCCATGTTTGAGGTGACTTGGCCGTGTTGCTTCATTTTGGAGAGACATGGCCAAGTGACATGGCCATGTCGCTTGCATGTGTCGCCTACTGTGATGACTTGGCCGTGTTTGAGCATATTTGGATGGACATGGCCATGTTTGAGGTGACTTGGCCGTGTTGCTTCATTTTGGAGAGACATGGCCAAGTGACATGGCCATGTCGCTTGCATGTGTCGCCTACTGTGATGACTTGGCCGTGTTTGAGCATATTTGGAGAGACATGGCCAGGTGACTTGGCCATGTCGCTTGCATGTGTCGCCTGACTTGGCCATGTCGCTTGCATGTGTCGCCTGACTTGGCCATGTCGCTTGCATGTGTCGCCTACTGTGATGATTTCTTCTTCTTCAGTCTTGGTTCCTTGGCTTTTTTAACCTAAAACAAAACTCAAACAAACTTTAAACAAAAAGTAAATAAACAATAACCAACAAAACATAAACACCATACTAAAAACTAGATCAAAAACGACATAAACACTGAAATAAACTAAAACTACAAAATTAACAAAAACACTAAATAAACCTATTTAAACTAATAAAATACCTAAATAAAACAATAATTATTATAATAAACAAGACACAAATCTATAACAAAAACTAACAAAACAACTACCCCACACTTACAACTTTGCTTGTCCTCAAGCAAATTCACATGGCATAAATTAAAAACTCAAACAACCTTAACTATAATTCCAACATGTAAGATGAAATCCTTTAAGACATCGGACATAAATAATTGCAATATCCTTCAATCAAGATTTTCTTAACTCATTCATTAATCCAGACATACAAATCTTATCTCTCATCTAAGTGTTTCACTCAATTTCAAAAGTTAATCACTCAAACCATTCATGACTGCATACTACCATAAACTTGATTAATTATCCAATCTCCCTCACTGATTTTCTCAAGAAATAATTCGAAGGTCTTTCATTTGGATGTAATGGGGCTAAGGTAAAGGTGTGAGAAAGACATTTAGGCTGGAGCATCAAGAAATGGAGTATCTAATTTAAACACTACTCTTACTAAGGAACTCATAACTCCCTCAAATGGCATACTCACCAACCCTTGATAATCTTACATACTTGCATAAAAATACATGAGTCAACATTCTTCTTTTGATAACCAATGCTAGAACATATATGAATTTTGTATATATATATATGTAACTTTTCTTTTATTTTCTCTCTTTCTTTTTTTTTTTTTTACTTTTATCATTTTTTTATATATTTATATATACAAAATTAAGAATTGCATGGAACATCTAGCTTAAAATGTAGAGGAAAAGAATAATCAACTCTTAATCAAGTACAGTATGCAAAGTATGCATTTCAACCCCAAATAGCAATACCATTTTTTTTTACTTGCTTACCCCACACTTTGAAATAAACCACCCTATTGTCAAAACATAAAAACTCCATTCCTTAATGCATAGGTATGATGATAATAAGAACATGTTAAGTTGAGAATTGTGTTGATCAAATGAGAAAAGGTAATGGCTCAACTTGGCTCACTAAGGAAATCAATATTAAGGGAAGTCTTTTTAAGCTAAAGGGGCTAACCTAATTTGCTTCATCATTTTAAAACTTGAGATTAAATCATAATGTGAGTTCAATCAGTATGCAAAAGCAAACTCTAGAGATGCAAAATCATGAAGGTGCACACTTAAGAAAAGAAAATCAATCATTTAATCTATAAGGCTCAAAACTCACAAAGGTGGGTTCTCAAAGATTTATATGTCATGAACCGCAGACTGTGAAAATTGATCCTGAATGAATTCAAATGCTCATTTCTATGCTGATACTAAAGTCTCAACTATAATGCTAGAATCACAGAAAAGATCAATAAATTTTCAACAATTATACCATGCACAACACACTAAAACATACCAAGGCAACCAAAACAAAAATTAAGGAAAAACTTAAAGAGTACCCCACACTTTAGAATTTACATTGTCCTCAATGGAAAACAAGAATAATAAAGAAAAAGAGTTTAAGGACAACCTGTCTTCCATCATATCCTGGTGAGGCAAAACCTAACTATCCATCACAACACAGATGTTCAAAAACAAGATGCAAGAGAGCTTTAGGGTATCTATTTATTTAAACTAAACATAAAATCAAAATTGCAAAATATAAAATTATAACTAAGAAAAAGAAATGCAAACCAATGGGTTGCCTCCCATTAAGCGCTTCTTTAATGTCATAAAGCTGGACATCATGCAAGACTAGGAATCATGGATCAAAGTGCTATCACTGATCCTCACTTCTTGAAATCCTTCTTTAAATGGTTTAACTCTATGGCAATTTACTTTAAAAGTCTTATTGGTTCTAGAGTTAAGCAATTCAATGGCACCAGAAGGACATACCTTAGTTACCTCAAAAGGACCACTCCATCTAGATTTGGGTTTACCTGGAAACAGACGGAATCGAGAATTAAAAAGTAAAACTTTCATACCTGGATTCAATGTCTGATGCCCAATAAATCTGTCTTGAAGTGCTTTATTGTGATCCTTATAATTCCTCGAGCTCTCATATGCCTTTGGGTTGAGGCATCTTTGGGTCTTCCCTACTGGTTTAGCCTCCTCTTCTAAAGTCAGTGTTGGCTCCAATTTATCTGGGGAACCTGTCTGCAACACAACATCTGAAACAACTGCTTCAACACAATCAATGAAAGAACAATCCTCATATAAAGCAGTTGTAGGAATAGGAGAAGTGTTAAAAATAAAAAATTCCACAGTTTGTCCCAAAACAGTCATTGATAATTTTCCATTTTTAACATCTATCAAAGTGTTGGTAGTCGCCATAAAAGGCCTACCCAGCAGAATGGTGTGTGCAGATGGTGAAGAATTACCTACTTCCATGTCAAGAACAATGAAATCCACAGGTACTATCAAACCACCAACTTTAACTAACACATCTTCTATAACCCCTTTCGGGAATCTAAAAGACCTATCAGCTAATTGCAAAACCATTTTTGACGGTTTAAGCTCCCCTAGTTCTAATTCTTTAAACACAGAATAAGGCATCAAATTCACACTAGCTCCTAGATCACACATACCCTCAGTTCCTTTGCCATTCCCCACAGAAATTTGAATTATAAAGCTTCCAGGATCCTTTAGTTTGGGAGGTAGTTTATGCTGCAGAACAGCACTAGCTACCTCTGAAACTATCACCTTTTCATTCATCTCATACCTCTTTTTCTTAGTGATCAACTCTTTGAAGAACTTGGTATAAGCCGGCATATTCTTTATTGCCTCAAGTAAGGGTAAGTTAATACTTACCTTAGACAGCATGTTGAAGATGTTAGAAAATTGCTTATCTGTTTTATCATCCTTCAACCTGCTAGGGAATGGTACAGGTGGCCGGTATGGGTTGCTTGCCTTATGTAGATCTGCTGTAGGGGACTTCTCCACTGATCTTTCTCCAGCACCTTTGTTCTTTGGTTCTCCTTCCTCCTTGTTCTCTTTGTTACCTGCATTCACAGAATCATTTTCAACATTGTTATAAATTTCCTTACCACTTCTAAGAACAGTCACTGATTGTGCCTGCTCAGTTTGACTTGGGAATTTCCCCTTTTGTTGAATCTTCATCTGTTGTGCAAGTTGTCCAACTTGTGTCTCCACCTTCTTAAAAGATGCTTCTAGTGAATCCAGTCTCTTGTTGGTCACCTCTTGATTTTTAGCACTGACTTGAATAAAAGCTTGTAAACTTTCCTCCAAGCTCTCTATCCTAGACTTCCCTTGATTTGAGGATTGGCCCAACTCTTGATTCTGTCCTTGAAGCAAATGGAAAGGCTGTTGAGAATTATTCTTTGCCCAAGAAAAATTTGGGTGATTCCTCCAACCAGGGTTGTAAGTGTTGGTGTAAGGATCATTTCTGGCCCTGGGTTGGAATCCTCCCATAACATTGACCTGCTCAGCTTCATTCCCATAGGACTCATATGCAGAGGGGCAAATATTTGCTCCATGCCCCAGAGTTCCACAAATTTCACATGCTTCATGAGTAGAAGAAGAAATATTATTCTTCATATTCAGCATCTGCACTTGCTTTGTCAACTCAGCTATCTGATTGACCATCTCACTATTGGCTTCTAGTTGATTCACTCCTTTACTTCTTCCCCTTACATTTTTCTATTGAGAATTAGCTCCCAACATCTCAAAGATCTCATAAGTTTCAGCTGCTGTCTTTTCTCCCATGGCTCCCCCAGCTGCATTATCAACAGTGTTCTGAAATTGCTGGGTTAGACCATCATAGAAAAACTGGTTCAGAAGTTGAAGTGGATAGTGATGATGTGGACACTGGATCAATAACATTTTAAATCTGTCCCAAGCCTCATGAAATGGCTCTCCTTCAAATTGAGAGAATGTAGCAATCTTCCCTCTCAACTCAGCTGTCTTTTGATGTGAGTAGAACTTGCCCATGAACTTGTTATAAACTTGCTCCCAAGTTGTCAGTGAATTTTCAGGCAACATCATGAGCCAGCTCTTTGCCCTATCCTTCAAAGTATAAGGGAAACATCTCATCCTCAACTGATCCTCTGTTAATCCTCCCAATGGAAAAGTGTTGAGGGTGGAGTAGAAATCCCGAATAAAGTTCAAAGGATCTTCATTTGGAACTCCATAAAATGATGGCAGCATATTGTAGTGAATGTTCTTCAACTCATAATTCCTTGCTGCATCTGTCAGTCTTATGCAAGAAGTGGAAGTTCCAATGACAGGTCTAGCAAAATCTCTCATCGTCCTTTGTCTTTCTTCAGCCATTTTAACAGATTGTGCAGATTCCAACTCAAAATCAGAAGTGTCCTCCTCTGAAGTATCAAATCTTGTGTATAGCTCAAACTCTTCCCTGCTCCTTTTCACTCTCTGAATTTCTGGAATAAAAGGATGTAGCTCTCCTTCGAGTGATCTCCTGCCTTGCATAAACAAAATTTTCTAGAAAGAGAAATATTAAAAACAAGAGACAAAATAAAATAAAATGAAAATAATGAAAAATAATCTAAAGTAAAGTATATTATTTTTTTTATAAACAATTACGCCAATTAGCCTCCCCGGCAGCGGCGCCAAAAACTTGTTGCGCTCAAATTAACTCTACCACAAAGCGTCACTCGCAAGTATACGAGGTAGCTGTAGCAAAGGTGATCGCCCCAAGGTCGTTCTCTCAAGGAAGCTAAAGTGGTTAATTGCTTATCAGAATATGTTTAACAAGTAATAAAGAGATTTATAAATTGCTAAATAATGAAGAAGATTGATTAAAGTTTAAAACAATAAAAGTAAATTGAGCTGTGTTTTGATTCACTTGATAGAATGGTCTAGGGTTTGCACTTCTCTACTACTTATATGTATGAACGGTTATTCCTCTTAACTAATTCAATTTCAAAGATTAAATCTCAAACAACTCAACTAATCAAGTCAAGGAAATAAGCTCTCGCATTCAAACCTCTTTCAACTAATCTTGTTATAAGTGAAATAATCTTTTTAATAGGTTATATCTCTAATTCACCTAAGTCCCTAATTGAATTGTTCAAGTATTAAACTTCATCTCTCGATCCATCATCTAATACCTTAAAACACATAATTGGTGATCAATCAATTATATATTAACAATGTTTCATTCAATCAAGGCTAAAGAAATTATTAGCTAAGAGAAAAAACAATTCATACAATCATAGCAGATCCATACAAACCCTAGACTAGATCAAATTAGTTCATAATGCAATTAAACATATTCATCTTATTAATGTTCAAAGAAATCAAAATAGACATGATAATATCCATTCAATGAAAATAAAGAGAATAAGTTCAAGAACAAAACCAAGTTACAAACTCCTTGAAGCTTTTGAAGAATCTCTTGTTCAATCTTGCAAGAAGGATGTCTTGATGGCTAGAACAATTTAATCTAAACTAGTTTTTAATCCAAAGTGAAATAAAAATCAAGAAAACAAATGTTAAATCCCTCTCTTTGCTCTCTGACGACTCCAAAATCTGTTCTCAATCGTCCACCCCCTCAACCCTAACTTTTCCTTTTGCTTTTATACGAAACGTCGGCTTTAAAATTCGGTGCGTGTTTGGTTCATGAGGGACACGGCCAGGTGATGAGGGACACGGCCAGGTGATGAGGGACACGGCCGTGTGAGGGCTTGTTGGAGGGACACGGCCACAAGACACGGCCGTGTCCCTTGCCAGTGTCCACCTCTGCTTGTTTCTCTCTTCTTTCTTCTTTAGTTGAGTGACACGGCCAAGTCATGAGTGACTTGGCCGTGTTGCACTATGATTGAGGGACACGGCCAGGTGACTTGGCCGTGTCCCTTGCCTGTGTCTTCCACTGTGAGTTTTCAGTCTTCTTTGCCTTTGGAATTGGTGAGACACGGCCAAGTCAGAAGTGACTTGGCCGTGTTGGAGCATTTTTGGAGGGACATGGCCATGTTTGAGGTGACTTGGCCGTGTTGCTTCATTTTGGAGAGACATGGCCAAGTGACATGGCCATGTCGCTTGCATATGTCGCCTACTGTGATGACTTGGCCGTGTTTGAGCATATTTGGAAGGACATGGCCATGTTTGAGGTGACTTGGCCGTGTTGCTTCATTTTGGAGAGACATGGCCAAGTAACATGGCCATGTCGCTTGCATGTGTCGCCTACTGTGATGACTTGGCCTTGTTTGAGCATATTTGGAGAGACATGGCCAGGTGACTTGGCCATGTCGCTTGCATGTGTCGCCTGACTTGGCCATGTCGCTTGCATGTGTCGCCTGACTTGGCCATGTCGCTTGCATGTGTCGCCTACTGTGATGATTTCTTCTTCTTCAGTCATGGTTCCTTGGCTTTTTTAACCTAAAACAAAACTCAAACAAACTTTAAACAAAAAGTAAATAAACAATAACCAACAAAACATAAACACCATACTAAAAACTAGATCAAAAACGACATAAACACTGAAATAAACTAAAACTACAAAATTAACAAAAACACTAAATAAACCTATTTAAACTAATAAAATACCTAAATAAAACAATAATTATTATAATAAACAAGACACAAATCTATAACAAAAACTAACAAAACAACAATCTTAAACCCTCTTTCTTTCCCAAAACACATATACATACACATTCTCTTCTCAATTTCTTTTCTTAACACATAACATATACATTCAATCCAATTTACAACAACAACATAACCAAGACTTCTAGGGCATACATGAGGATATTACAATTCTACCCCTCTAAAAAGAAAATTTCGTCCTCGAAATTACCTGATATCAACTCTGAAAAAACTGAGGATATTGTTCTCGCATGGTTTGTTCACTTTCCCAAGTTGCTTCTTCCTTTGTATGATTCTTCCACAAAATCTTCACCAACGGCACTCTCTTACTTCTCAACTCTTTCACATCACGTGCCAAGATAACAACTGGTTCCTCTTCAAATGTCAAATCTGGGCTCACTTCGATAGACTCAATCGGCAACACATGAGATGGATCCGATCTGTACCTCCTCAACATAGAAACATGGAATACATTATGAATACGATCCAACTCAGGTGGCAAAGCAAGCCGATAAGCAACTGACCCAACTCTTTCCAACACTTCATACGGTCCAATGAAACGAGGACTCAATTTCCCTTTCCGACCGAACATCAAAATTTTCTTCCAAGGAGATACTTTCAGAAATACCTTATCTCCAACATCAAACTCTATGTCTCTCCTTTTCAGATCCGCATAAGACTTCTGTCGGTCTGAAGCTGCTTTCAACCTGTCTCGAATCAACTTCACTTTCTCTTCAGTTTCTTGAATCAAATCAGGTCCAATCAACTTACCATCTCCAAGTTCACTCCAACAAAGAGGTGTCCTACACCGTCTACCATACAGTGCTTCGAATGGTGCCATACCAATGCTAGATTGGTGACTGTTGTTGTAAGCAAACTCCACAAGAGGTAAAAATCTATCCCAACTTCCAGAGAAATCAATGACACAGCTCCTCAACATGTCCTCAACAATCTGTATCACCCTCTCTGACTGTCCATGTAACACCCCCACATTCAATACATGCACACTACAAACCCCACAATGTAGTATACATGCACTAAACATAGAGATGCTACGGGTTTTCTTAACATTCAAAACATTTTAAAACATACCATCATCTTCTTTCAATATACATTATATAAAATAAATCATTAAGTTGCAATATAAAACAAATTTGATAAATATATTTGATTAGTACACAGCGGAAGTTATAAAGTATTTACATATATGAAACCATTTAAAATCCATATTTATAAATATACATATGGTTACTTTATAAACAATGTTTTACAAAATATAAAGAAGTATACATGATTGGCAAGTCTTCTTGATCTTTAAGTTCCCAAAATCAACTCTTCAATGTCTACTCTCACTCGGTTTCGAAGAGCTCTCGGGTTCAACTCTATCAACTCTATTACCTGCGCGATTAAACACTATCGCGCTAAGCCAACGGCTTAGTAAGATAAATCATGCTAAAAATGCAATGACACAAATCAATTACATACATCAATCAAAAGCATATCATCTATTCAATATGTTACTTTGCTCCATGTCACATCAACATTCATATAATAGCATCATTCATTATACTCATTCAAATTTATCATTATAACCAACAACTATGGCTTCATATACGTACCCTCCCCCAACCAGGTCGGTTGCCCTCTAATCCCAAGGGTCCGCAGGGGGCAGATAGGCACGTATAACATTATTAGTAACATACCTTTCCCCAACCAGGTCGGTTGTCCAAGTTCGGTTGCCCATTCCAATGGGTCCGCATGGTTCCGCAGGAGGCAAATAGGTATGTATAAAACTGACTGTATCGAACCTTCCTCCCACCAGGTCGGTAGTCCAAGATCGGTTGCCCAACTCACTGGGTCCGCATGGTTCCGCAGGAGACGGATAGGTTCGTTCATCAAACTTATCAATATTTTTTTTTTCAATTCATTTCATTTTCACAAGCAAGTTAAGCAATCATGCCTCAGCATTTCACATTACAACAAAACAATTTTCTCATAACATCATATCATTCACACTTCATTTCATCATTATATACAATATTCATTACATTATCTAAACACTCACATTATTATTCAATCCTATCATCAATGCATGCTTCAATCATATTTCATTTGAATCATTATAACATCTTTGGTATAACATTTCAAGGTACATTACTCATGAAACACATTACCATTCACAATGCATAACATAACATTGTTCAATCTCAACTATGCAATTAGGGCAAAGAACAATTTATATGATTCATAGCTTTAGGTTCTTCCATATGCATTTGTTTAGGTCATTCATTGTTTAAGTGTGTTTAGGTTTAGATTTAGGTACCAACTTACCTTTGAAAAACCAAAACAATGCAAAAAGAACAAAGAATAAAAACCCTAACCAACACAATTGAGGGACACGGCCAAGCTTGTGGCCGTGTCTCTCAACCTAAATTGACAGTAGGCAACACGGGCAAGGGACATGGCCAAGCTTGTGGCCGTGTCTCTCAACCAACAAATCACAGTAGCAGACACGGGCATAGGACACGGCCATGTCTCTCATCCAAAGACAGATAGTAGCAAACACCTTCAAGGGACACGGCCAAGCCAGTGGCCGTGTCACCCCAAAACTTGCCCAACACGGCCAAGATCCTTCCAACTTGGCCGTATCACCCAAATTTCTCAAGTCTTGGCCGTGTCTCTCATTGATTCCAGCCGTGTCACTCAAAAACACAACCCAAAACAAAACCAACACTCTTCCAAATGCATTTTCACACCATTTTGCACAACAATAACTTCATTCAATTGGTTCTAATCAATGTTATTAACACATACCATACATATTCATCACATTAACCACTTAAACAACACATAAACATTACATTAAAACATTCACCAACACCAAACCCTAAAACCAACTTCCCACTTGATCTTCCACAATCAACCTCCACATATCTAACCATATTCACAACCAAACCAACACCAATTCCATCTTTTAACTTACAATCAATTTTAACACTTGTAAACACATATCAAACACCCCAAATCATCACATCAACAAATCACAATTCACCTAAGACATAACTTAAAAATTAACAAAGGAAAACGAGAGATTTCTTACCTTAAATGAAGAAATTCCACAAATCTTCAACTTGATTCTTCAATTCTCCCTTCAATCTTGATTCTAGTATCAAGAACACTTCTCTTTACCTTTGGTTTTTTGGAGAGCCGGCCACTTCAAGAAAGAAAGAAGAAAATGCACAAGTCAAACACCTTTTCTTCTTTTAATCTCCACCATGCATTTCATTTCAAGCAATTACTCATATACCCCTCATCACTTAACTTAGCTTTTGTCTCTTATAAGCCCAATTAAGTAATTACACACTCAACACAAAAATATCTCTCTTCCTTTGACCCATTTATATGTTATATATATCATCATATACACAACATATACCATTCTCTCTAAACCCTATTTCCTTTCCCAAAACACTTATACACAAGCATTCTCTTCTCAAATTAAACCAACAACAACAACAACAACAACAACAACAACAACATACAAAACTTCTAGGGCATATATGAGGATATTACAATTCTCCCCCTCTAAAAAGAAATTTCATCCTCGAAATTACCTGATATCAAAGCTGAAACAACTGAGGATATTGCTCTCGCATAGATTGTTCACTTTCCCAAGTTGCTTCTTCTTTTGCATGATTCTTCCAAAGAATCTTCACCAATGGCACTCTCTTGTTTCTCAATTCTTTCACTTCTCATGCCAAGATAGCAACTGGTTCCTCTTCAAAAGTTAAGTCTGGGCTCACTTCAATAGATTCAATTGGCAACACATGAGATGGATCCGATCTGTACCTCCTTAACATAGAAACATGGAATACATTATGAATACGATCCAACTTAGGTGGCAAAGCAAGTCGATACGCCACTGGCCCAACTCTTTCTAACACTTCATACGGCCCAATGAAACGAGGACTCAATTTTCCTTTCCGACCGAACCTTAAAATCTTCTTCCAAGGAGATACTTTCAAAAACACCTTATCTCCAACATCAAACTGAATGTCTCTCCTTTTCAGATCTGCATAAGACTTCTGTCGGTCTGAAGCTGCTTTTAATCTGCTTCGAATCAACTTTACTTTCTCTTCAGTTTCTTGAATCAAATCAGGCCCAATTATCTTACCTTCACCAAGTTCATTCCAACAAAGAGGTGTCCTACACCGTCTACCATACAATGCCTCGAACGGTGCCATACCAATGCTAGATTGGCGACTGTTGTTGTATGCAAACTCCACAAGAGGTAAAAACCTATCCCAACTTCCAGTGAAATTGATGACACAGCTTCTCAACATATCTTCAATAATCTGTATCACCCTCTCTGACTGTCCATCCGTCTGTGGATGAAAAGCAGTACTGAAGTGCAGTCGAGAACCCAAAGCACTATGCAAACTCTTCCAAAATCTTGAAGTAAACCTGGGATCTCGATCAGACACCAAAGAAGTTGGTACACCGTGCAATTTCACAATCTCATGGATATACAGCTCAGCCAACCTTTCTAAAGAGTAATCCATCCGCACCGGAAGGAAATGAGCTGTCTTAGTCAATTTATCCACAATCACCCATATGGCATCATGTTTCCTTTGTGTCAATGGCAATCCAGACACAAAGTCCATTGTCACTCTTTCCCACTTCCATTCTGGCACTGACAACGGTTGAAGCAACCCAGTTGGAACTTGATGCTCTGCTTTAACCTTCTGACAAGTGAGACATTTCGATACAAACTCAGCAATGTCTCTCTTCAAACCAAACCACCAATAATGTTGTCTCAAATCATGATACATCTTCGTATTACCCGGATGCATAGCAAACATCGACTGATGAGCTTCTTCCAAAATGACCCTTTTCAAATCAGCATCATCGGGTACACACAATCTGCTCTTGAACCAGAGACTCCCATCACTCTTCACAATAAAATCTCTACCCTTTCCACTCTGACAATCCGAAACAATCTTCTGTATCTTCTTATCAGCCAACTGAGCTTCTTTGATCTGATCTAACAAAACTGGTTTCAAATGCAACTATGCCAACAATGCACCATCATCACAAGGTACAAAACTGACATGCAAAGCTCTCAACTCAACAAGCAACGAGAGCGAGTAAACAGTTAAACCAGCTAAAGACTTCCGACTCAAGGCATC
Source organism: Garcia nutans (assembly GCA_947685225.1). Classification (NCBI taxonomy): domain Eukaryota; kingdom Viridiplantae; phylum Streptophyta; class Magnoliopsida; order Malpighiales; family Euphorbiaceae; genus Garcia; species Garcia nutans. Next base: position 31,517,773 of record CANTUV010000002.1, read on the forward strand.
AGCAACAACATTTGCTTTACCTGGATGATAGTCAATCAAGCAGTCATAGTCTTTAATCAATTCTAACCATCTCCTCTGACGAAGATTGAGTTCTTTCTGGACACCCAAATACTTCAAACTCTTGTGATCAGTGTAGATGAAACATTTCTCCCCAAACAGATAGTGGCGCCAAATCTTCAATGCAAACACAATGGCAGCCAATTCCAAATCATGGGTTGGATAGTTAAGCTCATGCGGTTTCAACTGTCGAGATGCATAAGCTATAACTTTCCCTTCCTGCATCAATACACACCCCAAACCTCTATGTGAAGCATCACTGTAGATCACATATGGTTTGCCTTCAACAGGTAAAGTAAGAACAGGCGCTTGAGTCAACATATCTCTCAACTGTTCAAAGCTCGCCTGACATTGATCTGTCCATAAAAACCTCACTCTCTTACGAAGCAATCTGGTGAGTGGAGTAGCTATCAAAGAAAATCCTTTCACAAACCGCCGGTAATAGCCTGCCAAACCCAGAAAACTTCTAATCTCTGTCACAGACTTGGGTGGACTCCAATTCAGAATAGCTTTAACTTTACTTGGATCAACTCTAATGCCTTCAGCTGAAACAATATGTCCGAGAAAAGCTACTTGATCCAACCAGAACTCACACTTCGACAATTTGGCAAATAACTGCTTCTCTCTCAAAATCTGCAACACAATCCGCAGATGCACATCATGTTCCTCTTTATTCCGCGAATACACCAGAATGTCATCGATGAAGACCACTACAAACTGATCTAGATAGGGCCTAAACACCCTATTCATCAAATCCATGAAGGCTGCAGGTGCATTCGTCAGACCAAAAGGCATAACTAGAAATTCATAATGCCCATACCTGGTCCGAAAAGCTGTCTTCGAAACATCTTCAGCTCTGACTCTCAGCTGATGGTACCCTGATCTCAGATCAATTTTGGAGAACACTGATGCTCCCTTCAACTGATCAAAGAGATCATCGATTCTAGGCAAAGGATATTTATTCTTAATGGTCACTTTGTTCAATTGCCTATAATCAATGCACAATCTCATAGTACCATCCTTCTTCCTCACAAATAATACAGGAGCTCCCCAAGGAGAAACACTGGGGCGAATGAATCCTTTATCCAACAACTCCTGTAATTGCACTTTCAACTCCCTCAATTCTGCTGGTGCCATTCTATAAGGAGTAATAGAGATAGGAGTGGTACCAGGCAACAATTCAATACCGAACTCCACCTCTCTCTCAGGAGGCAACCCTGGCAACTCCTCTGGAAACACATCCGGAAACTCAGCAACTGTGGCAATGCTATCAATAGGGGAACCCTTCACTCTAGTATCCACCACATGAGCAAGATAGGCTTCACACCCCTTTCTAATCAACCTCCTGGCTGCAACAGCTGAAACAATTAAGGAGGCTAGCTGTTCCTGCTCATTAGATACTATCACCTCTCTACCATCACCCGTTCTCAAAGAAACAGTTTTCTTTTTACAATCCACCACAGCTCCATGTCGAGATAGCCAATCCATACCTAAGATCACATCATATTCCTTAAATGGCATCTCAATCAAGTCTCCAAGGAACTCCTCACCTTGCACCCTCACTGCACTATCCCGGTGCACTTTACTAACAATCACACTATGCCCTAACGGATTTGTCACCAACACATCAAATCCTAGGGACTCAGCATGCACATCAAATACAGGCAAAACAGATGCACTAATATATGAATGCGTGGAACCCGGATCAATCAAAGCAAGTACTGAAGTATCAAATAAAGAAAAAGTACCAGCTATGACTGCCGATGCATCTGGATGCCTCTGCATAACATACATCCTCTGGGAAGATCCAACCTCCTCTGGTCTACCCTCCCTGGATGTGGCACCTCCTCTAGAACTGAACCCTGGTCTACCTCCTCGGCTGGCACCTCTGCCTCCTCTGCCTCCCCTCACACTAGCTCGAGAAGCGGCAGAATCAACTGGCATCTGCTCTTGCCTCTCAGGACAGTTTCTCACAAAGTGATCTGGTGACCCACACCTGAAACATACAGCTGGTCCACCACTCTTCCAACAAACACCTCTATGATAACCCCCACACTGAGTACATCTAGGTGGAGCGGATCTCTGAGTCATAGGGGTTAGAGCACTTGCCACTGAAGCTGCAGGTCTAAATCTCTGTCTCTGAAACTGCACAGACCTACCAGCTGGCCTCTGGCTCCTACTACTCCGAGGAATAAAGCTTCCTCTACCTCTCTTTGCAGAAGAAGACCCTGCCTCAAACTGGGGCCTTCTAACCCTGACCTCTTCCTCTGAAGCAGCTGCAATAACTTGAGCTCGCTCTACACTTCGAGCTGCTGCTACAAGCTGTGAGAAATCCTGATATCTGGATCCAGCCACTAAGCACATGATCGAGGGCCTCAATCCCTCCTCAAATCGCCGACATCTATCAATCTCATCAGCAATGATACTCCTAGCATAATGACTCAGTCAAATAAACTCAACCTCATACTCAGTTACAGTCTTGCTGTCTTGCTTCAAGCTTAAGAACTCCATTTTCTTCATGTCCTTATACTCCCTAGGAGTATACTTCAACTCAAATTCTCTCAAAAAGTCAGCATAGGACAAGGTTGGTGGATCTTCCATAGAATGTGGCACTGTCTTCCACCAATCGTAGGCATCTTTCTGTAGCAAAGATCTTGCATAGTCAAACTTTTCCTCAGGGGTGGCTTGCAACTGAATAAAGATCCTCTGAACTTTGTCAAGCCACTGCTCTGCTACAGCTGGGTCAGTAGTACCAAGGAAATCCTCCGCTCCATACTTCCTCAGTTTGTCATAATGCCTCACAGAAACTAAGGGCTGAGGGGGTGGTGGCTGTGGTTACACAGGTGTTTGTCTCATAACTTCCATCATATGTTTAAACCAGGCTGGCGGAACCTCCTCTCCAACTGGTCTACCCGACACCGAAGCAGGTGCCTCCTCAACACTATCAACCCTAGCTCCCTCATCAGGAGCAACGCTCTCCTTACTACCCTCAACCGACTGTCTCAAATGAGGATCCATCAACACCTAACACTGCAAGAACAAAAGGACACACCTTATTAAAGATCAGAGATTGCCAATCCCAAACATGTATTTTTATTCAAAACCAACTTTTTAAGTAAAAATATTCTTTTTGTTACATTTTACCTAGGTTGAGAATCTCAAACCTAGGCTCTGATACCAAAACAATTGTAACACCCCCACATTCAATACATGCACACTACAAACCCCACAATGTAGTATACATGCACTAAACATAGAGATGCTACGGGTTTTCTTAACATTCAAAACATTTTAAAACATACCATCATCTTCTTTCAATATACATTATATAAAATAAATCATTAAGTTGCAATATAAAACAAATTTGATAAATATATTTGATTAGTACACAGCGGAAGTTATAAAGTATTTACATATATGAAACCATTTAAAATCCATATTTATAAATATACATATGGTTACTTTATAAACAATGTTTTACAAAATATAAAGAAGTATACATGATTGGCAAGTCTTCTTGATCTTTAAGTTCCCAAAATCAACTCTTCAATGTCTACTCTCACTCGGTTTCGAAGAGCTCTCGGGTTCAACTCTATCAACTCTATTACCTGCGCGATTAAACACTATCGCGCTAAGCCAACGGCTTAGTAAGATAAATCATGCTAAAAATGCAATGACACAAATCAATTACATACATCAATCAAAAGCATATCATCTATTCAATATGTTACTTTGCTCCATGTCACATCAACATTCATATAATAGCATCATTCATTATACTCATTCAAATTTATCATTATAACCAACAACTATGGCTTCATATACGTACCCTCCCCCAACCAGGTCGGTTGCCCTCTAATCCCAAGGGTCCGCAGGGGGCAGATAGGCACGTATAACATTATTAGTAACATACCTTTCCCCAACCAGGTCGGTTGTCCAAGTTCGGTTGCCCATTCCAATGGGTCCGCATGGTTCCGCAGGAGGCAAATAGGTATGTATAAAACTGACTGTATCGAACCTTCCTCCCACCAGGTCGGTAGTCCAAGATCGGTTGCCCAACTCACTGGGTCCGCATGGTTCCGCAGGAGACGGATAGGTTCGTTCATCAAACTTATCAATATTTTTTTTTCAATTCATTTCATTTTCACAAGCAAGTTAAGCAATCATGCCTCAGCATTTCACATTACAACAAAACAATTTTCTCATAACATCATATCATTCACACTTCATTTCATCATTATATACAATATTCATTACATTATCTAAACACTCACATTATTATTCAATCCTATCATCAATGCATGCTTCAATCATATTTCATTTGAATCATTATAACATCTTTGGTATAACATTTCAAGGTACATTACTCATGAAACACATTACCATTCACAATGCATAACATAACATTGTTCAATCTCAACTATGCAATTAGGGCAAAGAACAATTTATATGATTCATAGCTTTAGGTTCTTCCATATGCATTTGTTTAGGTCATTCATTGTTTAAGTGTGTTTAGGTTTAGATTTAGGTACCAACTTACCTTTGAAAAACCAAAACAATGCAAAAAGAACAAAGAATAAAAACCCTAACCAACACAATTGAGGGACACGGGCAGCCACTTGAGGGACACGGCCAAGCTTGTGGCCGTGTCTCTCAACCTAAATTGACAGTAGGCAACACGGGCAAGGGACATGGCCAAGCTTGTGGCCGTGTCTCTCAACCAACAAATCACAGTAGCAGACACGGGCATAGGACACGGCCGTGTCTCTCATCCAAAGACAGACAGTAGCAAACACCTTCAAGGGACACGGCCAAGCCAGTGGCCGTGTCACCCCAAAACTTGCCCAACACGGCCAAGATCCTTCCAACTTGGCCGTGTCACCCAAATTTCTCAAGTCTTGGCCGTGTCTCTCATTCATTCCAGCCGTGTCACTCAAAAACACAACCCAAAACAAAACCAACACTCTTCCAAATGCATTTTCACACCATTTTGCACAACAATAACTTCATTCAATTGGTTCTAATCAATGTTATTAACACAAACCATACATGTTCATCACATTAACCACTTAAACAACACATAAACATTACATTAAAACATTCACCAACACCAAACCCTAAAACCAACTTCCCACTTGATCTTCCACAATCAACCTCCACATATCTAACCATATTCACAACCAAACCAACACCAATTCCATCTTTTAACTTACAATCAATTTTAACACTTGTAAACACATATCAAACACCCTAAATCATCACATCAACAAATCACAATTCACCTAAGACATAACTTAAAAATTAACAAAGGAAAACAAGAGATTTCTTACCTTAAATGAAGAAATTCCACAAATCTTCAACTTGATTCTTCAATTCTCCCTTCAATATTGATTCTAGTATCAAGAACACTTCTCTTTACCTTTGGTTTTTTGGAGAGCCGGCCACTTCAAGAAAGAAAGAAGAAAATGCACAAGTCAAACACCTTTTCTTCTTTTAATCTCCACCATGCATTTCATTTCAAGCAATTACTCATATACCCCTCATCACTTAACTTAGCTTTTGTCTCTTATAAGCCCAATTAAGTAATTACACACTCAACACAAAAATATCTCTCTTCCTTTGACTCTTCCTTTGACCCATTTATATGTTATATATATCATCATATACACAACATATACCATTCTCTCTAAACCCTATTTCCTTTCCCAAAACACTTATACACAAGCATTCTCTTCTCAAATTAAACCAACAACAACAACAACAACAACAACAACAACAACATACAAAACTTCTAGGACATATATGAGGATATTACAGTCCATCCGTCTGTGGATGAAAAGCAGTGCTGAAGTGCTGTCGAGAACCCAAAGCACCATGCAAACTCTTCCAAAACCTGGAAGTAAATCGGGGATCTCGATCATACACTAAAGAAATTAGAACACCATATAACTTCACAATCTCATGAATATACAGCTCAGCTAACCTCTCCAAAGAGCAATCCATCCGAACCGGAAGAAAATGAGCTGTCTTAGTCAATCTATCCACAATCACCCATATGGCATCATGCTTCTTTTGTGTCAATGGCAAACCTGACACAAAATCCATGGTTACTCTATCCCATTTCCATTCAGGCACTAACAACGGTTGAAGCAACTCGGTTGGAACTTGATGCTCTGCTTTTACCTTCTGACAAGTGAGACATTTCGATACAAACTCAGCAATGTCTCTCTTCAACCCAATCCACCAGTAATGCTATCTCAAATCATGATACATCTTAGTATTGCCCGGATGCATAGCAAACACTGACTGATGTGCTTCTTCTAAAATGATCCTTTTCAAATTAGCATCATCGGGTACACACAATCTATTCTTAAACCAGAGACTCCCATCATCTCTCACAACAAAATCTACACTCTTTTCATTCTGGCAATTTGAAACAATCTTTCGAATCTTCTCATCAGCCAACTGAGCCTCTTTAATCTGATCCAATAAAACTGGTTTCAAATGCAACTGTGCTAACAATGCACCATCATCACAAGATACAAAATTGGCATGCAATGCTCTCAACTCAACAAGCAACGAGAGCGAATAAACAGTCAAACCTGCCAAAGACTTCCGACTCAAGGCATCAGCAACAACATTTGCTTTACCTGGATGATAATCAATCAAACAGTCGTAGTCTTTAATCAATTCCAACCATCTCCTCTGTCGAAGATTAAGCTCTTTCTGGACACCCAAATATTTCAAGCTTTTGTGATCAGTGTAGATGAAACATTTCTCCCCAAACAAATAATGTCGCGAAATCTTCAATGCAAACACAATGGCTGCCAATTCTAGATCATGGGTCGGATAGTTAAGCTCATGCGGTTTCAACTGTCTAGATGCATAAGCTATAACTTTACCTTCCTGCATCAGCACACACCCCAAACCACTATGTGAAGCATCACTGTAAATCACATATGGTTTGCCTTCTACAGGTAAAGTAAGAACGGGCGATTGAGTCAACATTTCTCTCAACTGCTCAAAACTAGCCTGACACTGATCCGTCCACACAAATCTAACTCCCTTACGAAGCAATCTGGTGAGTGGAGTAGCTATCAAAGAAAATCCTTTCACAAATCGTCGGTAATATCCTGCCAAACCCAGAAAACTTCTAACTTCAGTCACAGACTTGGGAGGACTCCAATTCAGAATAGCTTCAACTTTACTCGGATCAACTCTAATACCCTCTGCTGAAACTATATGACCGAGAAAAGCTACTTGGTCCAACCAAAACTCACACTTCGACAGTTTAGCAAACAACTGCTTCTCTCTCAAGATCTGCAACACAATCCGCAGATGCTTGTCATGTTCCTCTCTATTCCTCGAATACACCAGAATATCATCAATAAACACTACCAAAAACTGATCCAAATAGGGCCTAAACACCCTATTCATCAAATCCATAAAAGCTGCCAGTGCATTCGTCAGACCAAAAGGCATAACTAGAAACTCATAATGCCCATACCTGGTCCGAAAAGCTATTTTAGGAACATCTTCTGCTTTGACCCTCAACTGATGGTACCCAGATCTCAGATCAATTTTAGAAAACACTGCTGCACCCTTCAACTGATCAAAGAGATCATCGATTCTAGGCAAAGGATATTTATTTTTAATGGTCACCTTGTTCAATTGCCTATAATTGATACACAATCTCATGGTACCATCTTTCTTCTTCACAAATAGCACAGGAGCTCCCCAAGGAGAAACACTGGGGCGAATAAATCCTTTATCCAGCAACTCCTGCAACTGCACCTTCAGTTCTCTCAACTCCGCCGGTGCCATTCTGTAAGGAGTAATAGAAATAGGAGTAGTACCAGGCAATAATTCAATACCAAACTCCACCTCTCTCTCAGGAGGCAACCCTGGCAACTCTTTTGGAAACACATCTGGAAACTCTGCCACTGTGGTTATATCCTCAAGTTGAGAACCCTTCACTCTAGTATCTACCACATGAGCAAGGTAAGCATCACACCCTTTTCTAATCAATCTCCTAGCTGCAACAGCTGAAACAAACAAGGATGCTAGCTGCTCCTGCTCATTAGATACTATCACTTCTCTACCATCAACAGTTCTCAAAGCCACAACTTTCTTTTTACAATCCACCATAGCTCCATGTCTGGATAACCAATCCATGCCTAGGATCACATCATATTCCTTAAAAGGCATCTCAATCAAGTCTCCCAAAAACTCCTCACCTTGCACCATAACTGCACTATCTCGGTGCACTTTACTAACAATCACACTATGCCCTAACGGATTCGTCACCAAAACATCAAATCCTAGGGATTCAGCATGCATATCAGACACAGGCAAAACAGATGCACTAATATATGAATGCGTGGAACCCGGATCAATCAAAGCAAGTACAGACAAACCAAATAAGGAAAAAGTACCTGCTATGACTGCCGAAGCATCTGGCTGCCTTTGCATAACATACATCCTCTGGGAAGATCCAACTTCCTCTGGTCTACTCTCCCTGGATGTAGAACCTCCTCTAGCACCGAACCCAGATCTACCTCCTCTGCTGACACCTCTGCCTCCCCGACCTCCCCTCACACTAGGTCGAGAAGCTGCAGTATCAACTGACATCTGCTCTTGCCTCTCAGGACAATCTCTCACAAAGTGATTAGGTGATCCACATCTGAAGCATACCCCTGCTACACCAGTCTTCCAACAAGGACCACCATGTGGCCTACCACAATGAATGCAGATGGGTAGGGTGGATCTCTGAGTCATTGGAGTCGGAGCACTTGCCGCTGAAGCTGCAGGTCTAAATCTCTGCCTCTGTAACTGCACTGACCTACCAGCTGGCCTCTGACTTCTGCTGACCCATGGAACAAAGCTTCCTTTACCTCTCTTTGCAGAAGAAGACCCTGCCTCAAACTGAGGTCTCCTCACCCTAACCTCTTCCTCTGAAGCAGCTGCAATACCCTGAGCTCGCTCCACACTTCGAGCTGCTGCCACAAGCTGGGAAAAATCATGATATCTAGATCCAGCCACCAAACACATGATAGAGGGCCTCAATCCCTCCTCAAATCTCCTGCATCTATCTATCTCATCAATAATAATGCCCCCAGCATAATGACTCAATCGAATAAACTCAACCTCATATTTAGTTACAGTCTTGCTGTCTTGCTTCAAGCTCAAGAACTCCATCTTCTTCATGTCTTTGTACTCCCTAGGAGTATACTTCAATTCAAATTCTCTCAGAAAATCCGCATATGACAAGGTTGGTGGATCATCCATAGAATGGGGCACTGTCCTCCACCAGTCATAAGCGTCCTTCTGTAACAAAGATCTTGCATAGTCAAACTTTTCCTCTGAGGTGGCTTGCAACTGAACAAATACTCTCTGTACTCTGTCAAGCCACTGTTCCGCTACAGCTGGATCAACCGTACCAAAGAAATCCTCTGCTCCATATTTCCTTAGTTTATCATAGTGCCTCACTGGTACCACAGGCTGAGGGGGTGGTGGTGGTTGCACTGGTGCTTGCCTCAAAGTCTCTACCACATGCCTAACCCAAGCTGGCGGAACCTCCTCACCAACTGGTCTTCCCGACACTGAAACAGGTGCCTCCCCAGCACTATCAACTCTAGCTCTATCCTCCGGAGCTACACTCTCCTCACTACCCTCAACTGACTGACGCAACTGAGGATCCATCACAACCTATGTCTACAAACACAGCATAATACTTCTTATTAAAGATCAGAGATTGCCAATCCCAAACATATATGTTATTCAAAACCACTTTTTAAGTAAAAAATATATATATATATTCTTTTTATTACATTTTACCTAGGTTGAGAATCTCAAACCTAGGCTCTGATACCAAAACAATTGTAACACCCCCACATCCAATACACACACACTACAACACCATAATGTAGCATACGTGCACTGAACATAGGAATGCTACGGTTTTTCATCAACATTCAAAACATTTTAAAAGATACCATCACCTTTCTCATTATGCATTTTAGAAAAATAAATAATCAACTTGTAATATAAAACAAAATAGATATATAGATACATTTAGTTGATACGCAGCGGAATTCATAAAAGATTTACACATATGAAAACATTTGAATATATATATACAAATGTGCATATTTTTACATTATAAACATTACTTTACAAAATATAAAGAAGTAGTACATGATTGGCAAATCTCCTCTGATCTTTAAGTCCCAATATCCACTCTTCAATGTCTACTCTCACTGGGTCTCGAAGAACTCTCGGGTTCAACTCTATTACCTGTGCGATCAAACACTATCGCGCTAAGCCAACGACTTAGTAAGACAAATCATGCTAATGTTATGCTTAAGTGCAATGCAATGCCATACACCTTATTAATAAGATCAACATCATAAATGTAAAGCTAACAACATACTTTTACATTCCATAAACTACAACATATTAACATATCACATTTCAACATCTTTCCATATACCTCATTCATCAATTATGTTACCCTTTATGAATCACATTAAACATAGACAAGCATGGGCCCAAAACACACTAATATGCCATTCAATTTTCAGAGTTAATGTTTTGGTTTTATCATCACATTTATCAATATCATAGACCCAACTAGGCTTCAAGGATTAGGTTCAACCAAGCTTCAAGGGGAGCAAAGCATGCTAAGCTTCAACCCAACTTGGCTTCAAGAACCAACCCAACCTAGCTTCAAGGGTGGTAACATCTCAATTAGGCTTCAAGGATTCAATCCAACCTAACTTCAAGAGATTGTTACTCTTATTAGGCATGCCACCAATAACAAACTCTGAAAATGGAATAACACATTAGCCACACAATTCATTTATTATTCAATTATCATTTCTATTCTCAATTCTCATCATCATTTAGGCAAACATGCCTTATTTCTTTCAATTGCACCATCATAGCCAATCACAATGGCTTTGCATCACATTTCACATCTCAATTCATCTTATGCACATAGCATCATTGATATAGCATTTCAAAGTACATTATCCATGTAACACATTATCATTTACAATGCATAACATAACATTGTTCAATCTCAACAATGCAAATAGGGCAAAGAACAATTTATATGATTCATAACTTTAGAATCTTACATATGCATTTGATTTAGGCATTCTTTGTTTTAGATATGTTTAAAGTGTTTATGTTAGGGTTTACGTACCAAAATACCTTTGAAGAATCAAAACCATGCAAAAAGAACAAAGAATAGAAATATTAACTATCAAACTTGAGGGACACGGGCAGCACAATTGAGGGACACGGCCAAGCTTGTGGCCGTGTCTCTCAACTTCACTTGACAGTAAGCAACACGGACAAGGGACACGGCCAAGCTTGTGGCCGTGTCTCTCAACCAAAAATCACAGTAGCTAACACGGCTAGGGGACACGGCCGTGTCTCTCAAAAACCAATCCAACACGCCCAAATGTTCCATGACTTGGCCGTGTCTCTCCATTGCTTTTGGCCGTGTCACCTATGAACATAACCCTAACCAAATCCAACACTCTTTCAATTGTATTCAAACACAATATACACCATATAATATTTTTCAAATTAATACAATCAATGTTCTAAACATATATTCATCACAAGAATCACTTTACAATACATTAATATTACATTTAAACACAAACCATCTCAAAACCCTAGAATCACCATCCTTCTCCACCTTTCAAAATCAACATATACCACTTCCAACAACAACACCTATTTAAACTATTAACTTAAAACCAATTTAACACTTGAAAACACAACACAAACACATCTCAAACCCATCAAATCACAAAATCAACAAACCCTAATTCACTTCAAACACAACTTCAAAATAAGTAAAGAAAACAAGAGAATACTTACTTTAAAATGAAGAAATTCCACAAATCTCTAACCAAATCCCTTGATTCCTTCTTCAATTTGAGTATAAAACTCCAAACACCTCTCTAGCTCTTTCTCTTCTTGGATGGCCGGCCTCTTCATGAAAGAAAGAAGAAAATGATAAAGACACAAAGTCAAATAGCTTTTCTTCTTTAAATCTCCACCAAGAGATTTTATCCAATCAATTACCAAAATGCCCTCAACCATATAACTAACCTTTTGTCTCTTATATGCCCATATATGTAATTTCATAAATCTCAAATAAAATATCTTCTTGCATTGACTCTCTATTTGACTTATGTATATGTTAATTATATCATCATATAAACAACATATAAACTTGTCTCTAAACCCTCTTTCTTTCCCAAAACACATATACATACACATTCTCTTCTCAATTTCTTTTCTTAACACATAACATATACATTCAATCCAATTTACAACAACAACATAACCAAGACTTCTAGGGCATACATGAGGATATTATAGAGGTTATATGGAGTCCCAATTTCTTTGGTATCAGACTAAGATCCCCAGTTTACTTTGAGGTTTTGGAGGAGTTTACAGGATGATTTGGGTTCTTGATTGCATTTTAGCACTGCTTTCCATCCTCAAATAGATGGGTAGTCAGAGATAGTGATACAAATTTTATAGGATATGTTGAGGAGCTATATCATTAATTTCACTGGGAGCTGGGACAGATTTTTACCGCTGATTGAGTTTGCTTATAACAACAGTCATCAGTCCAGTATTGGGATGGCACCTTATGAGGCCTTGTATGGTAAGAAGTGCTGGACACATTTGTATTGGGATGAGGTTGAAGAAGGTAAGTTGGTCGATCCCGACTTGATTAAGGAAACAGAAGAGAAAGTTAAGATAATTTAGGGTCTTTTGAAAGCAGTCTCAGACTAACAAAAATCCTATACAGATTTGAAGAGAAGAGATATAGAGTTCAGTGTAGGAGATAAAGTGTTCTTGAAGGTGTCACCATGGAAGAAGATTTTGAGATTCGGGCGCAAAGGAAAGTTGAGTCCTCATTTTATAGGACCATATGAGGTGCTCGAGAGAGTTGGTCCAGTGGCTTATAGACTGGCTTTGCTGCCTAAGTTGGATCGGATTCATAATGTCTTCCATGTCTCTATGCTTCGGAGGTACAGGTTATTTAGGTCATTTTTGTACTAGTTTTTAGTATAATTTTATGTGTGTTTTAGTTAATGTTTTGATTGATTTTTGTTTTAAGTTTGTTTATTGTGTTTGTTTTTAGGTTTGAGAGCAAAAACGCCCTTGGAAGATCAAAACAGAGCAAAAATGAAGAAACAGGAAGAGACACACCCAGAGACACGGCCAAGTCTCTAGCCGTGTCTCACCTAATGACCAAAACCAAAGAACAGAGCAAGAAAGAGCATAAATGAAGATTAGTGAGGGACACACTCAAGGGACACGGCCAAGCTTGTGGCCGTGTCCCTCCAAAGAAGCCCAGACACGGCCAAGTTGCTCAAGCTTGGCCGTGTCTCACTTAAATCCCAAGTAAAGAAGAAGAAACTTTCACAGTAGGTGACACATGCAAGGGACACGACCAAGTCACTGGCCGTGTCCCTCCAAAATGATCCAACACAGCCAAGTCACTCCAAACACGGCCGTGTCACTCAATCAAAGAAGAAACTCTGAGACAGAAGCGAACACAAGCAAGGGACACGGCCAAGTCACTGGCCGTGTCCCTCCAATTCACCTCAGACACGGCCAAGTCTCCTGTAACTTGCATGTGTCCCACCTGAAAAGTGTATAAATTCTTTCGCACGAACAGAAATCAGGGGACGACGGCTAAGGTTTTGAGAACAAAAAGAAAAGAGAAGAAAGGGAGGCAAAACACCAACTTGGGATGAGGAGAGAGTGACACTCTCCTTGTCCCTCATCTTCATCCTCCATCTTCATCTTCTCCATCTTCCATTGACAAGCTTCAATTTGGTTCTTTGGGATCAAGTGGGTCAATAAGCTCTCAAAGGTTGAAGAATCTACATTGAAGGGAGTGGTGACTTGAGAAAGCTCCATTCCATCTTCCAAAGGCACAATCAATTGAAGGATTGGTGACTTGAGAAAGCTCCATCCACATTGCAAGGGGAATCAACCATTGAAGAGGCTTGAGTTCTTCATCATACATCAAGTGGAGCTAGGAGGAAGATTAGCAATCCTACTCTTGGCATCTTCACAAGGGGTTTTTCTATTCTCTCTTTTAATTCATTTCAATATTGTTTTTGGTTGTATTAAGAGATTGATATTGCAATGAACAATTTGTATTTGTTTTATATTGAGTTGAATGAATGTTTTTAAATTGATGATGTTGAGCTAAAAACCCATGCCTAGGGTTTGTAGTATATTTGATTGAATGTCTTTGATTTGATATTTCTATTGATGTACCTTGTTGTTGGTTGATTGCATTGGATTGTATGCTAGGTTAATAGATTAGCTACCTATTGATCTCTAGATATTGAATGAAGGACCGAGAGGTGAAATTTGGTATCGGAATTATGCATTCGACTACCCTATGAATGAATTAGAAATATAAGTTCTAGGGTTTTATTAATTTGCAAATGTAAAATAATTGGTTATTGCTATTTCATGAATGTGAGAACTAATGAATTAGTAATTGACTAATTAATCTTAAGAAACAAATTAATTACAAGGCCATGTTAATGGATAATTGAGAATTGAGCTTTGATTGAATGGACCTATAACCCTAGGCACTTTCCCGAGAACTGAATTGATCTTGTGCACCCATTACACACATCAAACCCTACGCACGTTAATCTTAGGTTAAAATTGTTATTTTGCATTCCAAACAACAAACTCTCACTTTTAATTTAATTGCTTTAATCAAGCTATTACGAACCACACCTTCTTGGGGAAACGACCTTGGGGCGATCACCATTGCTACAGCTACCTCGTATACTTGCGAGTGACGCTTTGTAGTAGTGTTAATTCGAGCGCAACACAGGTCAGAATCTGACTTATTAGTCGAGTCCATTGAGGTAAGTCCGAATCTGACTTACGAGGAAGAATCAGTAGCGATCTTGGTATGGGAAGTGAATGAGTTAAAGAATAAGAAAGTGATACTTGTGAAAGTCCTTTAAAGGAATCATGCCACTGAGGAGGCGACATGGGAGAGTGAGCAGATGATGCAGAGTCAGTATCCCCAATTGTTCTAGACTTGAGAGCAAGTAATTTCGAGGACAAAATTTATTTTAGGGAAGAGAGAATTATAATATCTAAAAAATTTTGATAAATTTAAATTTGTAAAAATTTAATAAAATAAATTATAAGTTAATTTGATAAATTAAATAAATAATTTTAAAAGAAAATGAAAAGATTTTAAGTAAAAAAATAAAAAATATATATAATATATATGAAAATATACATAACATTTACAAGTTGATATTTTTAAAAATCAAAGTTTATTTTAATAATTCAAAAATAAATTATATAGCTAATGGAAGAGGATATTTTGATGTTGTAATTAAATAATAATATATATACTTGGTTAAGATTAAAAGTGAAAATATTAGGTTCAAAGTGAAAGTGGGTGGAAAGAGATATTTAATTTGGGTCTTCTTTTTCTTCTTCTTTTTTCCTTAGTCGATTACCATTTTTGTGCAAGGGAGGATTTGCTTCTTTCAATCTCAAGTAATTGAAGGGTTTTAAGTGTTCAAAGGGGATTTTTGGCAATTTTCACTAACTTTGGTAAGTTTCCCAACTTCTTTCTTTGAATTTCATGGAAGATTGATTATGTGGATTTTAGGTTGTTGAAGTAGCATGTTTTAATTGTCTATTTGGGGATGAATGAGATTATTATAAGTGATTAACTATGATTTTAGGGTTGGATTGAGGAAATAGTTAAGTTTGGTGAAGAGAGAGAGAATTTTAGGTTATGTAACCTTTGAGTTGTGAATTCATGATTTTGAATTGTGTAATTTGCTTTTAATTGAGTTATTTTGGTGCATATACAAGTATTTTAAAGTGGAATGATGGATTTGGTTGAGCTTGAATAGAGGTTGAAAGGGAAAAGAAAGATTGTTCAAAGTATGAGCAAAGAATGATAACTTTGGATATGTGACTATTATGTTTTGGTATCAAGTTTTTGGCCTAACACGCCCAGTGACACTACCATGTTATTGGGTGTGTCTATATTTCTATTTTTAATATTAGTGTCATGTGCAGTGACACGCCTATGTCACTGAGCGTGTCATAGCTACTGTGATGCAATATGTTCGGCACGGGCAGTGACACACCCATGTCACTAGGCATGTCAAAGCTTCTGTAAGGTGGGCTTAGGGCATGGCCATTGACACACCCACATCGGTGAGCGTGTCATTTGTAGATTTTGCCCAAGATAACTCTTTTTCTTGTTTTTCCTTTGTGATTCTTATCTTTGAGTTAAGAGATCATGTATATGTATTAAAAAGTGATACTAAGTGATTATTTATGATCACATTTGGTTTAGGAATTTAGGAAAGTTGATTTGCCCCATCCAAGTGTTGAAGGGCAAGTGGAAATAGAAGGATTGGAGGGTGTTTAAGCTTGCTTTTAGTTGTCATTTGAGGTTTGTACAAACTTTGGATGAATTGGTTATATTTGCATTACATTGGGCTTAACACATTTTGGATTGGAAAATGTGTTAAGCTACTTGATACATGGAACATGTATGAATAATATGCTATGACATGTGTAATGCCATATATGTGTTAAATGCATTGTGAAAAAACCATTGATAATAGCTAAATTGTGAAATATGTGAAATATGTGTATTATGTGAAAATGACCCAAAGTGTTTGGGTAATGTCATTTGTGGTGTATGCATTTAGGGCATTATTAAAAGCCATTGGTAATGGCTAATGTGCATAAAATATGAATCATTTATGAATTATGTAAAATTACCCAAAATATTTGGATAATGAGATTTAAGGTAAAATGTGATGCAATGTGATGATAGAAATGAGAAAAAGATGAGAAAATGACATGAAATGAGAAAATTGAGAAAAGAGGCAATGTGCCTAGCTTGATTATGAGAAAATGAGAAAGAGATTGATAATGAGAAATGTTAATTAATTGTGTGCCTAATGTGTTATTCAATGTTCAGAGTTCTGTGTTTAGCGGCATGCCTATGCGGTTATCCTCATTATTTGCCTTCGGGCTAGATGTTGGGCATCACTATGATTGGTCTTCAGGCTAGACGTCGGACATCGCTTGCCTTCGGGCTAGATGCTGGACATCACTATGATTTACCTTCGGGCTAGACGTTGAGCATCACTTGCCTTCGGGCTAAATACTAGGTGTCAATATGGACCAAAACAGTAACTCTGGAATTTGAATTGCAATTAGATCCTTTGGGCCCATGCTTGTGTTTGTTTTACATGAATTGTGAATTTTGAAATAATTGAGAAATTTGTTATAATGTTATGATATTCATATGCATTGTGCATTGGCATTGCATTTCAACTTTATTGTTATTAAAATTTGTACAGCTAGGCTTTCGGCATAGCGCGATTATATTCATCGTGCAGGAGACAGGGTAGATTCGGTAAAGCCGAAGAATTCTTCTAGTCCAAGCCAGGTCTAGATTTGAGATCTTGGCTGTAGAGTTGTTTGTTGGACATCAAGATCAGAGACACACTGACAGACATGTATATATTTTATATTATAGTATATTTTGACATTATGTATATTATATTATGTTTTGATATATATATATATGTTGTAAATTGTAAAGAGTGATTTGGATAAAATTTTTGGAGATTTGTATGTGTTTTTTATCAGTAATATTTTATTTGTTATTTAAATATATTCTTTAAATTATTTGAGATTGTACAGATTCGAAAAGTAATGATTTTTTTTATAGTAAATGGGTTGTGATATTTTTATACTATATATGCATATGATATATATATTGAGTGTATGTATTGTATATATATAGAGTATAAGAATGTTACAGCATAGACTGACCTTTATTATTTTAAATATCCATTAATAAGGTAACCAATAAAAAACCAAAAGTCAAGAGTCACCTCTTTGTTCACGGTATAATATAACTAATAGAAAGTTAAATGCCTTAAAAGTTAGCAATTGCCACATCAAAATAAATAGGTTTAATAAAGTGTTTAACACATTTAGTGGAGAAAATCATAATTACTTAAGTTATGAGTGAAATTTAACGGTTCTAACAAGTATGGAAACTTTAAATCATTTGTTTTTTCAATGATCTAGGGCTTCTGTTGTCTGGATTGATTCCCCATTTGAACTATGATCTTAAATGTTAGTAGGAGACTCTGCCGTGGAAGGTTAGTCTTCTATTATTAACTATTTGTCCCAATATATGAAGATGGCTTCAATCTTTTGCCAATTGTTGTTCATATTCTATGGCAACTTTAGAAAGCTAGAAATTCTTACTATTTAATGCAGAAAATTGGACTACTAAGGTGGTCTTAAAGCTAACTATTAATATAAATAATATCAATTTACCATTCAAAATTCAAAAGAGCTATAGGTGTTACAATGAAGTCCATCTTCTCATGGTCGTTTAAAAATTGATCTTGACAGAGCAATGAGAAAACAAGAAATAATGAGCATTGGTACTCCTGTGAGAGATAATATTTTAAATATCCCCACTTGTCCCAAATATGTCCATTGCAGGCATAATTGGAAGTACTTCCATTGTGTCTCAGAATCAAATTTATATATTAAATTTTCTTTTGTTAAAGTAGAAAGTGATTGAGCAATCTTGGATTGGCACAGCAAGTCAAATGATTTTTGTGGTCATGTTTTTTAATTGACCTGAGCAGTAATAGCTCGTACAAAAAAGAAAAAAGAAAGTATAAAAAACTAATTTTAATACCCCTTGATTGAGAAGAAGGAAAAGGTAAGGGATCAAAAATAAAAAATATAAAAATATCTTCGTATTTTATTAAAAAGATATATACGTGAAATAAAAAAGACAATATTTATCTCATATATTCATAAACAACAATAACAAATATTTAGATTCTCTATATTTATTTTAGGATAAAAATAAAGAGTAAATAATTCGATGTAAGGTTATTAGACTATTTATTATGGAGGTAGTTTTGAATTTTTAAATGTAAGTAAAAACAAAAATAAAAAAATACTTTTTGTTTCCCTCACTTACACTCAATTTCACCTTACTTGCACTTCAATTTCAGATATAAGAAAAATGGAGATAATGTTGATTATGATGGGAAATATTTTTCCTTCCATTTTCCCCTTTTCTAAACCAGGGCAGATTTTCCTTTCCATTTTCTTTTATTTTTTCAAGTAAGAGTATAAATTTGTCATTTACTTTTTATCCTTCATGTCCCTTTCTTGCTTCAATCCAAACAAGCTGTGAAAGAGAACTCTTTATTGAACAGATTTTTTACTTTCAATAATATTATTTTTTTGCTTAAAAAAAAACTTAGTAAAGAAAAAGTATCCAAATGGATAGATATAGATTAAATAGTGTGCGTCATCAAAAATGGTGGAAACGTGCGTCACACATGAAGTAAGCATGAGGTAAGCTTTTTCCATTTATGCGGACTTTTTCAACCTTCTATAAATCAGACTTCAAACTCTTTTAAGCTCCACCAGAGTCTGGGAAAGGAGGTTAAAGTAGTAAAGAAATGAGTGATCCAGCAAGGCAAAACTCGAGCCAAGGTCAGGGCGCTAGCCCTTTAACCTTCCACCACCGCGGTGGCCAACCTTCCACTTTTTCAACCTTTTCCAACCTTCCACCACCAAGGGGGGAAACCAAGAATAAGATTATGCTTGAAATACTTAAATGCTCATCAACTTCCTCGAGGGGAAGAAATGGCTAGCATTACAGCACGGAGAAGGGAGAAATTGAAGCCAGATCTACCTGGAGGAGGTGTATTTACCGTTAAGATATGCTTTAGATACTGTGCTATGTTAATTTATCTCTATTAAAATGAGAATATGGGTTTTTATGTAAACGTGACAGCCTTAGAGGCTTTCCCCCTATGATCAGATTCGACTTGTAATGCTCTGTTGCTTGCAATTTTTGTTGTTTATTTTTGTAGATTTTGCAATTTTAGCTACGAAAATCACTTGGGTACATTAATTTCACTCATAAATTCCGATGTTAAAATTATGTACGGACATCGAACTACAATTTCATTTCCATTCGAACGAAGATCGCTCAATTCAAAATTAGAAACAAAAAAGCTCAATTCACCGGGTGATTTCAAGAATCTAAAGCTTCTAACAGGTAAAAATGGTTGTATCAACAGTTAACCACTCCCATCTTTCATCAATTTTTTTATGCAATAAACATTTTCATCTCTTTCAGTAAATCTCAATGCTGACAAAGGAAGCAAATCCATATAAGCCATTTAAAACTAAACAAAATCACGGCCTCGAAATTTACCATAAATTTGTGATTGTTGCCAATGAAAATCAATTGATCTACTACATAATAATTAAGAGTTGAGAAAGTATAATATAGGAAGTATGTTCGTCAGAGCATCTACGAAAACCACAGCCGAGAAAAATGTCAAATCATGGTTTCGAAATATCCTCTTCAACCAAATTCAATATGTTTTGCCTTCACATGATTGTAAGGCTAGTCAACATAAAGATGATAGCTCATCATCTTTGTTTTTCTTCTCTTCATCTTACTACCCATACAGTTTATTTTTCTTATTGTAAAACTTGTAGCCCAGGATCTTTCAACTATAGCCAATATAAATATATTTACCTTGTCATCAAGTTCCTATCTGAAAAAAAATAGGCATGTCTGCGTGTGCAATTTAGCTAAAAAAAATAATATTATGAAAGGTTAATACAAAAAAAAAAAAAACTAAAAAGAGATTTGACTTGCACTTTCTTTTCTATTATTTCAAAATGGTAATTTTAGTTTTTATGCCATCATAATAATCGAGAAAACAAGATTTTGTTAGGGTAATTTATTTTAAATTTTAACCAACTTCAAACATCATAAACCCAAAAAAAAATTCATAATTTTACAATCCTCGACTAAAATGCTGAGTCATTAACCTGAGAAATTAAAATTGCTAATGTTTAAACATTAAAACTCTTTGTGTGCACAAACATCCGAGGAGAATTTTGTGATTCATTTTCATCGGTGGAACTGCTATGGAGTCACGGACCCCCTTGACCCCATAGATGCTATGTATATATAATTTTAAATATATAATGTTTTAATATATATTATATATAATTTTATACAATAATATTATATATATTATATAATTAATAATTTATACACTTTTAATATATCTTAAAATTATATATATAATTATATGCTTTTAAATTAAAATTATATAAAATAAAAATTATATGTATAAAATTATACCATTTTTTATAAAATTATCTTTTTTAATTATAAATATATATATTAATAATTTTTAGATATTAATTTTAAATTTTTAATAAAATTTTAAAAATAAATTACTAGATCCAAGAATTAAATAAAAATACATATAAAAAATTTAATAAAAATTTAAAGTTTAATAAATAATATAAAATTTTAATAGAAAATATTTTAATAAAAATTTATAATAAAAATTTAAATTTTTTTATAATATTAAATATTTAATTTTATTTTTAATTTATGTGTAATTTTTTTTAAATTATTTTTTTATTTATTTTCTAATTCTGTCACTATTTATCGTCACTATTGTTCTCTAGATATGACACCTGTTAATATGCACACTATAAGACATGTTCTGGCCAAAAACTCTTTAGCTGCTTTTTCCCTACAAAACATCCATCTAACTTTGGGGGTGTTTCTCAAAACTAGAGCTTTTCAGCTTATTTTGAATAAGTAATTTTTAGATTATAATCAGATTAAAAATAAGCAGTTAAGCGTTTCTGTAAACTAGTTAATAATCAGCTGATAATCAGTTTATAATCAGTTAAGTGTTTCTGTAAAATCAGCTTATAATCAGTTTTTAATTATAGAAACTGTCAAAATGACCAAACTGTCCATAAGTTTATTTATTGTATAAAAATAATTTTTTAAATGTCAATTCAAATTTTATTTTGCAATAATAATAATAATAATAATAATAAAATTTAATAATAATAATAATAATAATAAAATTTCTTTGATAGAAACTAAAATGTATAAGGTAGGCAAATTTGGAATATTGAAGATTAGGTAGGGATAGTATGGTCTTTTACTTGGTCAAAACTGCTTAAAAAATAAGTGTTTAAAAAAAAAGTAGCAAAACTCAACTTTTAAAAAACTGATTAAAATCAGATTATAATCTACTATTTAAGTTTTCAGAAACACTTAAATAAACAACTTATAATCTAAAAACAGCTTATAAGCAGTTTTGACCAACTTTTAAGTTTTGAGAAACACCCTATTTATCTATTACGGTCAGAACACTTTTGCTTTTTACCGCCCCTTTTTTTCTTTTGTTATGGAGTGTATATAACAAGCTCCCTAGCTATCCATTATGTGATGTTTATTTTCATGCCTTTTTAAAAGAAAAAAAATATCAAAAATTATGGTTAGCCCCTAATTAACCATGATCACAGTTCGTGAACCGAATTATAAACCGACAATCCAATTCATGAATAAGATTAAAATTAAAAAAAAATCAATTCTTAATCAAAATTAAGACCGAATTATAAATTTTTAGTTCAAATTTATAAATTTTAAATCAAAATCAGTAATTTTAAACGGTAAAAATTTAAAAAAATAAAAATTAATATATATTATAAAATATATATATTAAAAATTAAAATATATATTGCTATTATATATATACAATATTAACATATATTAATATTATATATATAATACTTATTAATATTATATATATAATATCAATACATATATTAATTTTTAATATATATATTAAAAAATATTTAATTTTAACTTTAAAATTAAAATCTTAGAGTTAATTTTTTAGCTATTTTTCTTACACTTCAATTTTAATATTAAATAAATAAAATTATGTAGTTAAATATAAATATTTATAATAAAAAATTATGTATACAAAAATTTATAATTATTATTACCATTAAAATTGTTATTAATAATAATTATTTTTTTAACAATTGATATTATTTAATTTAACTTATGTTATTAAATTTATGAGTTAAGTATTTAATCTCATAATAAATATTAATTATGGTTATTTTTATTAAAAAAATAAATTATTAAAATTAATTTAAACCGGCGATTCAAATTAAAATCAGTCCGCCCGTCTTTTAAAAGTTCAAACTTTAACTAAATTAATTTTTGCCGGTTAAAATTTAAATTTATAATTTTTATGAATCAAAACGGTTCGATCTGCAACTATAGTTACTTCTAATTATTCATAAAATTTTATAAAGACGACCACTTCTCCACATCATAAAATAAGCTGAAAAGAAAATTTAAATTATTCAAATGCATGATATTTATTCTTGAAAAATGAACACTTCCTACTAAAATCATCAATAAAATAATGAAGTGTCAGCAGCCTTCATTGAAAGTAATGAAATACCTATTGCCTCCATCAGAAGGAACATCCATGAATCACAAATTTAAATGCACTAGCTCAAGCCTTCTCTTAGTTCTCCTCGATACCCCCTTCAGGCAAGGGAACTTTGTTTCTTCCCCACACCAAACATTTCAGAAACCCTATCAGTAACAAATAGATGGGAAGACCAAAACCATTTGTATCCCATTACACACGCCAAAGCCAATTATCATCAACACTAGTAGAATACGGTAATAAGCATCATGGTTAAAGTCCATTGGAAAAACGAAAAATTAGCAAAAACAGTTGGTATATTTGTCTTGGCTCTTATTCTCTATTCCCATCATCTTGTTTTTCAAAAACACCTCTTTTTCTGTATGTCGCGCCATACTCAAGATTTTTTGCAAATACTAAAAGCATAAAACACTTCAGAAATATAATTACAGTGACACAGTCTTCAATCTAATCACGACCTTTCTCTCTCTCACCACATTTCACAATGGATCAAAAAATCTCAAGTTAAGAAACACTTCCTCTAATTCACAATACCTTAACAATCATTGACAGTCATCATTATCTGTAAATACACGACTGGCCAAAAATATAAATTGATTTCCTTTGTTTTCAACTTTCTGTTCAACCTGTGTTGCAAAGACAAGAAATGTTCTCGGACAGAAGCTGGCAAGCAGCATTAATAACAACCAGCAGCAGATTGGGAAGGATAATAAACACAAAGCACTAAGAACTTAACTGCTTCTATTCACAGAGTGCATGGCCACAGGCAAGACAGAGAACTCAGCCTGCGAAACATATAATCATGCACAAAGGAAGAAAAAACAAGCTCTGGAATTGATTAAGAGTAAGTTCACTTTCTGATATTACATTGCAAGTATCAGTTACATTTGAGTTTTGTCATTAGGTAAACAACTTTACCTCATGACAGTACATAAAAATGGCCAAAATAGTTGAGCCATGTCTTAGCTATCTTAACACTCAAACAGGGGACACCACACCTCTTATCTACCTAACAACATGGTTAAGTTATTAAAAACATAATCTTGTTCCTTGTTCAAAGTGAAAATCACATGCTAAGACTCCTTGGCTTCTCTTTGAAAATTCCAAGGTTAGCTCTCAATTCTTCAATTTGTCCCTTGATAATGATTTGGTTAGAATGTCAGCAAAGCTGGTCTTCAATCTCGCAATGGACAAGAAGAATTTTCTTTATCCTTTTCTGCCTCCCTTAGGAAATGAACTTCATTTTGATGTGTTTAGCTCTGCCATGGTGAACAAGATTGTTTGCAATGGCAATGGCAGATTTATCGCCTACAAAAATTAGAATTGGCTGTGATTGTAGAGCACCAGTCATATAGTATCTTTCGAAGCCAAATGGCTGGATTTGCTGCTGCTGCTGCTGCAACATACTCAGCTTCAGCAGTAGAGTGAGCCACCACTTCCTGTTTCTTAGATTTCCAAGCAAAAAACTTGAGCCTAGTGAGAAGACAAATCTTGAAGTGCTTTAAGAGTCATCTAAACTTCTTGCCCATTCAATATGAGAGTCCAATCAATCTCCACTCCTCTTCAAAAAAAAAAAAAGAAGTGCGAATCCAACCAATCTCCACTCTCCCTTTTCGAAACAGAAGCCCAAACTCAAAATCCTTTAGGTACCTTAGCACTCTTTTGGTTGTAGCAAAGGGTTTCAAATGTGGAGTTTGCATAAACCTGGAGAGCAAACTTAGAAAGTACATAATATCAGGACTATTCTTCATTAGATACAACAATTTGCTAATTAAACTCATGTACATGCTTGCATCAACCTTGTTTTCCATCATCAATAAACAACTTTTCAGTCACATTTAATGGAATTGCAACTGGCTTGCATTTTTCCATTTTGAATTCCTTCATAATACCCAAGTATATTTCTTTTATGAGAAAAGTAAGCTTCCAAAGCTTTGTTTAATTTCCATTCCTAGGAAGTGCACATCTCACCCATATCTGATATATCAAATACTCTCTTAATAAGTTGTTTGAATTCTTGCACCGTCTCTACATCTCCTCCTGCTACAAGCAAACCATCCATATGTCATCTACCTTAGTGCTGGTGTTCAAAGAAGAACCAGGAGTAGGAAAAGTAGCAGAAACAGATAGAATCAAAGAAAGGAAGAGAAATAGAAGAGAAGAGAGAGATGAATGGGAGATAGAAAGGAGGAGGGAATTGTAACGGAGAATTTAGAAGAGAAAGGAATTGTAAATTTCATTCATTGATTGATTCCTTCTGTTACATTCCATTTTCTATTTATAATGAAGTTTCCCCTTTCTATTTGCAATTACAATTTCTTTTAACCAAAAATGAGAATTACAACCATTATACAGTTATGAATAACAGCTTCCTTAGCCACGTCACCCCACAATTGAATTGGCCAGTTACAGGTGTCAACTAACTTGTTGCACCTTTTTCCTTATAGCAAACGTTAAACTCTCCTTGAGCAAAGTGTTGAGTTTTTATTTCTTTCTAATTGGCATTTTTTTAAACACTTTCAAAGCATATATTCTCTCGAGCATATATGTAATTTTCTTTGCCTTCTCCACTCCTCAAATCCATTTTCCTTGAAGACTCATCAAAAAACATGATCCAAACATCAATCCATGGTCACTAAAATTTTTTAATTCTACCACAATTCTATTCATGAAAACCACACTGCTTAAATTAAATTTTTTTACCAATCACAGCATTGAACAAGGAAAAATCAAAACATAATTCGATCTTACCCAATTAAAATGGAGTCGCAATTTCGCTACATGATTTGAGATATTCAGCATTGTTGTTCTCAAATTCTTTTGGTTTGTCTATATTGGCTGCTATTAGAGTTCCATTATTTTGGAATTCATTGAACTCTTCTCTTAGTTGATCTTCTTTCTGCTAAATAAAACTTGGGAGTGGATTTTCAGAAACTCCTTTTGCATCTTGTGTAGACTCTTCTTCTCTTTCTTCTTCATTATCATCATCATCTAGAATGTCTAAGAATTTGAAAATTTGTTCCTTTATAAACGTTCTTGTGTGATAAATTTATGTTAAATTCTTCTTCTAGCTTACTTTGGATAAAACTATCGTTGTATTGAAATCACAACATTAGACGATTTTTTGAAGCCGAAACATATGATCTAAATCTGCTACCATTTGTTTCTCAACCTGATTAATCATCATGGTCAGCCTTCAGGGCTCTAACAGCCCTGATACTAACTGTCATGCACATGGGTGCTGGTGTGTTCAGAGAAGAACTAAGAGAAGGAAAAGTTGCAGAAACAGAGAAGGGAAGAGAAATAGAAGAGAAGAGAGAGAGGAATGGGAGAGAAAGAGAGGAGAAGAGACAATTTTAATAGAGAATTTAGAAGAGAAAGGAATTGTAAATTTCATTCATTGATCGATTCCTTCTATTACATTCAATTTTCCATTTATGATGAAGTTTCTTCTTTCTATTTGCAATTACAATTTCTTTTAACAAAAAATGAGAACCATTATACAATTTTGAATAACAGCTTACTTAGCCACATGTCGCCCCACAATGGAATTGGCCAATTACAGGTGTCAACTAACTTGTAACAAATTAATCCTATATTCCTCTTAACTATTTCTCCTTCCCTATACAATTGCTACTACTCTCGGGTCTTGACACCGTATAGACAATAGATTATTTCTCACATTATTAGAAGTCTCCATATAAAGTCTTAACTTCTATACAATTGCTACTACTCTTGGGTCTTGACACCGTACAATAGATTATTTCTGACATTATTAGAAGTTTTCATATAAAGCCTAACTTTTTTTCTCTCCTTTTGAAGCCATAATTGATTAAGTGAGAGTCAATTCTAGTGTAGCAAACTCTAGGTGCCTGTGTCAGGCCATATAAGGCCTTCTTAAGCTTGTACACCATGTCTCCTTTGCGAATCCTTGTGGTTGTTCAACACACCTCTCTTCTAGCAAGTGTCCACTTAGAAAAACAAACTTATCTAAATGAAACACCTCCAATCTTTCTTTGTTGCTAGTGGTAAGAGAAGCTTGATTGTGTCCAATCTGGCCACAAGTGCAAAAGTATATCCATATCAATCCCAGGAAGTTGTTCATAGCGTTTCACCACCACTCTTGATTTGAATTTGAAAATTGAACCATTTGCGTTGTACTTGGATTTGTAAACCCATTTGACTCCAATGGCATTTTTGTTAGCAGGCCTAGGTGTGAGCTCACAAGTCTCAATTTTTATGATCATTTCTCCTGTAACACCCCAATACTCCATATAAATACTATACATATACCTAGTATACATACAGTAAGTATTTAAAGTATAAGGATGCCACTTTTCTTTTTACCTTTCAATACCTGTAACAAAATTCAAACCATAATAGGTCAATTTAAAGAACACTTACAAATTATTGTCTTTATCAAAACTTCATTTATACATATAATATAACATACTTAAAGTGGATACATGTATGCATTACCCTCTAGTTGGTCTCGACAAAATCTTACTCTTCTCGTGGCATACCAAAAGACTTCATGTCTTCCACCAAGCTACCTGCGCGATAATACATCCGCGCTAAGCTCGAAAGCTTAGTAGTACAAATATAAAATACAAACATATATCATGGAAACACTAACATATAAAGATATCTCAATTCCATATACTTTTAGTTCTTATTAAGTTTATCCCTATTCATTTGCACCTTTCATATCTTTCAACTAATCTCATATCTTATACACATATAAACATAACATTTCTACCAAGTCCAACCCATCACTAATATTCACAATCAACATCTCAATACACACATTATACATCATACTAATCATAAGTCACATTTCCAATTAAGACAATCATTGTCATCAACCACAATTCATCAATTGAATTCACAATCAATGCTAATACACACATTATACATCATACCAATCATAACATTTCTTTATTCACAATTCAACATTAATGATTCATCACTAGTGCTCATAATCAATATTTCAACGCACATATTACATATCATCAATCACATGTCCAATGAAGTATACCAAAGATTTCATTATCCATTTCTTTCAACATTTGTATATCACATTGACAACAAAGATAGACTCGGGCCCAACAGACACCACTATGTTATTCAGAGTTCAAAGTTACTGCTTTGGTCTATAATCATAATCATCAAGCCCGTAGGCATCATATATCAATATTTCTATCCATGGATAGTGTAACAGACCCAGTCTCTTGGACCATCAACTCATCATGAGGAGATCCTCAACCCGGCAAGACTGTTACCAATCATATATTTCATATTCACAATTCTCATAGTGTAACAGACCCAGTCTCTTGGACCTCAATTCAACTCAATTTGAAGAGATCCTCAACCCGGCAAAACTGTTACCTTTTTCATTTTATAGGCATGCCTCCAAACCCAGAACTCTGAAAACTGAATAACACATTAAACACATATTTCACTTATTGTTTCATTATCAATTTCAATCTCAATGTTCATTATCATCTAGGCAAACATGCCTTATTTCTTTCAATTAGATCATCATAGCCAATCACAATGGCTTCACAACATATCATATCTCAATCCATATGATACATATAACATCATTGCTATAACATTACAAAGTACCTTATTCATATAGCACAATACAATTCACAAGATTCATAATACACAAATCATAGTATTGTTCATATAGTATCATGTGCATCATCATTATAATACTCAACATCAATTACATTAACCAAATGAACATATCATTATTCAATCACATGATTCACATTATACATATAGCATCATTGCTATAACATTACAAAGTACATTAAAGTAATTCTTCATAAAAGTGTTTGTCATAATAAATTTGCATAGCTCATACCTTGTTGAATGATCCTCTTCTCTTTCACACTATACAAGTCACATTAGATTAACAATGTAATAATTTACCTAACATTATTTAATTATACTCAATCAATTGTATTCTCATACATTAATATTCATCAAATCATTCACATCTTACATTTTCCCATAACACAATTATATATATACATATCATTAATGATATAAACACATCAAAATACATTAGTGATATGCATTAACAATGCAATCATGCAACATTGGTACTTACCTTAATAACATTTCACACCACTCTAAACTCTTCTCCACTCAATAGTTCTTCACTTCACAAATTAGGGCAATTCAACCTCTTCACAACCTAATCCAAAAGGAATATTAGCAAAATGACCATATGAATAGTACATTCTGGTTTTAGACTCCATTTTATCCTTATTTTGAAAAATTGTATAAAATAATCTACTTGACTAAAAATTCTAAAATTTTTACAGAATTTAGTTTTGTATCTTAAAATCATTCCTTTAAAATTTCAGATCAAACTAAACACAAAATCTTGGTCAAATAGTTCACCTAACCAGACTGCCCCAATTGCCCTGCATCCTGGCAGCAGTTCTGAACTTTGTGAATTCCATAAATCAAATTCAATCAACGTGGTTCCAAATTATTTTTCTCAAATACTAGACTCACTAAGCAACAACATATCCAAAATTCAATTGGATATGATTTTTCTACATTTTATTAAAAATCCCGAAATATAGCTGTCTCAGTTAAGGTACCTGCTGGAACAGGTCTAATAAAAATAATCTTTCTAAACTCATAACCATTCCAAAATCGAATCAACATATTTTTCAGTCATTCTAGACTCATAGAGGCACAACATATCAAAAATTCACTTCAAGAACATTTTTCTATAATTAATTAAAAATCATACAAGTCACAGCCTTTACTAATTGTAAAACAGAAAAATATTCACTAAACACAACTCTTACTCTTCCATCACCAACACCAATTTACTTCTTATTTAAAATCAATTTCAACTCTAATCAACAAATCATCAACACACTTAATCATACTATCAATAACCCTAACTCAACTCACACACATCTTCAAAAATAACAAAGGCAAACAAGAGAAAACTTACTAAAATTATGAAATTCTTGAAATTCCAACTTGTATACTTGAGATCTTCCTTCACTTTTGAGCTTAAAATTCCAAAATCATCACTTGCTCTCTTGCTTTCCTTTGTCTTTGAGTGAGCCGGCCATCAACAAGAAGAAGAAGAAGAAATGATGAAGAAAACACAAAGTCAATAGGCATTAAATATGTAATATCCCGGAATAGACCCTAAGAGTTTTGGAGTTATTGTTGTTGTATTTGGATTTAATGTATATGTGTATATGTGAAATATAAGGATAATATATGTGAGACATATACATATACATCACATATACATGGGATATATAATGGTGAAGGATAAGTGAGTTATATATATTTGTATAACTAAATAATAATAATGATAATAAGGACAAAGAGAAAAAAAGAAAGTCAAAGATTGGAAAAAAGATGTGTGGTGGAGATTTGTTGATATTTATAATTATTATTATTATTATTATTATTATTGTTATTATTGTTATTGTTATTGTTATTATTATTATTATTAATAATATATATATATATATATATTTTGGGATAAGGATGAAGAAAAGAAGTAGAAACTTCTTTTTCCTTCTGCTCCTTCTTCGTCTTCTTCGTTCTTCTGGCCGAGAGAGAGAGAGAGAGAGAGAGAAAGATGTGATTTTCTTACCAAATTTCTTAAGGAATTCAAGAGATTTGATGATAGAGATGAAGATTTGATAAAGGATTCAAGTAAGTATTTATTTCTTTAAATTGATTTTCATTGTTTGAGTTGGGTTTGGTATGGTTGATGTGTGATGATGATGATATTGAAAGATTTAAGTATATATATATGTTGATTTGGTAATTGGATGATGATAATATGATTATTTGTGAAGATGATGATGAATTGTTGAATAAGGGTTGAGTTTAATGAAATTTGGGGATTTGATAAATTGGTGTATGAATGATGTTTATAGTGATGATTGGTGTGTGTTTTGAGTGTTGTTGATGTTTTGGTAAGGTTGTTATGGTTATTGGGTGTGTTTGATAAAGATTGTTTGAAGTGATTAATGATAAAAAGATGGGTTTTGTTGGATGTTGTTGTGTATTGATCGGAATCTGGGTTTTTAGTCGGACACGCCCAGGGACACGGCCAGTTTGTTAGGCGTGTCGTTGGTTCTGTTTTCTGAAGTTGGTAGCACGAGCAGTGACACGCCCGTGTTATTGAGCGTGTCATAGCTACTGTGAGTTTGGAGAATTTACACGGCCATGAGCACGCTCATGTTGATTGGACGTGTTGATGTTTTTGAGATACAGAATGTATTACACGCCCAGTGACACGCCCGTGGTTATGAGCGTGTCAATGTTTCTGTGTTGTGAAGTTAGGGCACGATCAGGAACACGCCCGTGTTGATGAGCGTGTCATGTGTTGAGTTTGCCCTAATTGATTCTTATTTGTATTATCTCTTGTGTATCTCTAAGTAAGTGTTTATGATTACTTTTGGATTAGGTTTTAAGAGATGGAATTGCCCCTAATCCAAGTATTGAAAGATCTATGGAAGAGAAGTTATATGGGAGTGAGTTTCTTTAGAGGTAAGTATAAAATCCTATTTGATTGCATATAATTATATTGTTAAGATAAATACGAATATTGTATATGCAATGAAAAGATAAGAGATATGATAATACATCAATATATATGAGATGTGAAGGCATTCAATAAATATATGTTATGAAATGTGAAAGATGTGAGGATATGATTTGTATGATGTGTATTCCAATTTATATGGTAATGCAATTGATTGTGCATACTTGAGTAATGCATGATTATATATATAAATATCAAAGATGAACTATGAAATGTGATATTGTGATACAATATGGAATATGAATGATATAATATTGTGATGAAATATGAAATGTGATAATGTGATATTGTGATACAATATGGAATATGAATGATATAATATTGTGATGAAATATTAAATGTGATAATGTGATATTGTGATACAATATGGAATATGAATGATATAATATTGTGATGAAATATGAAATGTGATAATGTGATATTGTGATACAATATGGAATATGAATGATATAATATTGTGATGAAATATGAAATGTGAATTGAGATATGATGATGTATAAAGCCATTGTGGTTGGCTATGATATTGAGAATGAGATAAATGAGGCATGCTTTGCCTAAATGATGCCATTGTGGTTGGCTATGATGATGTAAATGATGATTGAGGCATGTTTGCCTAAATGATGATAAGAATGAGACTGAAATTGATAATGAGATAATGAATGAATTGTGTGGCTAATGTGTTATTCATTTTCAGAGTTTTGTTGTTGGTGGCATGCCTAATAAGTGTAACAATCTCTGGAAGTTAGGTTGGATTGAATCCTTGAAGCCTAATTGAGATGTTACCACCCTTGAAGCTAGGTTGGGTTAGTTCTTGAAGCCAAGTTGGGTAGAAGCTTAGCATGCTTTGCTCCCCTTGAAGCTTGGTTGAACTTAATCCTTGAAGCCTAGTTGGGTATATGATATTGATAAATGTGATAACAAAACCAAAGCATTAACTCTGAACTTTGAATGACATATTAGTGTCTTTTGGGCCCGAGTCTGTCTTTGTTGTTAATGTGATGTATATACAAGTTGAAATAAATGAGTAATGGGATCTATGTTGCCTTTGTTGAAAATGTGAGTTGTGAATGATGAATTGTGGTTAGTGATATGATTATATAACATACATGAATTATTGAAAGGAGATATGGTTTGTGAAGTTATATGCAATATGCGATTATAAAGTATAAAATGATATATATGATATGTATGAGGGGAAATTGGTAAGTATCATAATATGAAGGTTCTATCAATTTATTGAATTATGTTTGATGGTTATGTTATATGTGTATATGTATATCCTCTATAAGGTTAATAGGATTATATGAAGTATGCATTGAAAAAGGGGAAAACGGAATAAGAAAATGTTAAAACATGAGACTAAACATATGAGGTATGTTTCCTTTATATTGTATATTTTAATGGTTACTTGTACTACTAAGCTTTCGAGCTTAGCGCGGTTATCTTAATCGCGCAGGTATATATAGGTGATGAAGCTGGAGATAAGCTGCTATGTCACAACGAGGACAAGTATAGTTCGAGACCAACTAGATGGTGGTGCATGCATGTAATTATAATGTATTTTCATAAGAATGTATTCATTTGTATAAATGAATCTTTGGAAGAAACAATGTAACTTATATTTATGTATTACCATGATAAGAATAACCATTTTGTAAATACTTTCATATGATTTAAATGTGTTATGGTTTTAAAAATTAAAGTAAAGAGTTATAATGGTGATGAAAAGTGACATTCTTATACTCTATATACATATTGTATGTGTACCTGGTATATGTACAGTATTTATATGGGGTATCGGGGTGTTACAATTATTTTGGTATCAGAGCTTAGGTTTCGAGATTCTCGGCCTAAGTACATTTACAAAGAAAAGTTTTTTAAAAAAAAAATGATGATAAATGAAAATGAAAAGAATGAAAATTTTGATACATGCACATGCATTAACACCTAGGTTGGTCTCGGATGTGGCATAATATGATTTGTAAAATATTTGTGTTACATGAGATGTTTAATATAGTTGATGATATATGTGTATACTATGTTGATGTGAGAAGAAACCATGATTGTTGGCAATGATGTTGGAAATGAATTATAATTGAGGCATAGTGCCTAATTATTTATGAGAAACGAATTACGAAATGTAATGTGAAATATGCATGTTGATGAGACATATGAAAAATGTTATGTCATGTGCAACATGGAATGTAATATTGATGTTTATGAGTAATATTATGTATGACATAATATGAATTGAAAAAAATAAAGAAATGGAAAGGAAAATAAAGTTGGAAATGAGTTGAAAATCAAATTAAGATAAGAGTATGTACTCTTTCTTCTATACTTTAAACCTCTTTATAAGAAAGTTTATGTTGAGTTTGCTAGACAGAGGAAATAATGTCGAATTGTGAATATTGAAAGTTATGTTATTTAAATGAAGAGAGTATGGTGGTATATTGAATGAGTTGATGGGTATAGACAAAGTTTGACCATTTATGATTTGAATATGTAAAGTTAAAGTTTTTAAAAGAAAAAGAGATGATGTTGGTTAAATAAGGAAATATAATGGTGTTGTTGCATTGCTGTTTTAAATGCAAACATTGTGATTTTAATGTTAGAAATGTGATACGCTTGAGTGTTGTTAAAGCTCATATTAATGGTGGAAAGATGTGATAATTAGATTTTTGGAAATGAGCTTTAATATTTGTGAAAAGAATATACTTTGAGGTTGTTTTGTAATGTGTATATATAAGATGTTTTTTTTTAAGTTGATATTAAGAACATAAGATGAGTGAATGGAAGTTTAAGTAAAGTAGTAAGTTGTGAAATTATAGTGTTAATGGAATTTGGGTAAAGACTATTTGAGTATTGATAATCTTAATGTAAGTTAAACCCATGAGCTTGTGGAATGAATATTACTGTATATGAGAGTACTATTAAATTGAATAATGTGATTGATAGTATGAGAATGATTATGCTTGCATTGACAAACCTGAGCAAAGCTAGGTCATGGGATAATATTGACAGTAAGAAATGGGATGGATCAATGTGGATGTAAGAAATTGAGATTTGTCATAATTAGACTTGGAGAGTATAAAGAGATTATTGAGCCCAATGTATATATGAGTGGAAGTAATGTACATGTGTATAGATATGTGAGTAATATATATATATATATCTATGTGTTGAAGAATAAACAAATGGATGTATAGATGGTATACTAATGCATTTAAAAATACATGTGAGAGAGATGTCACCTTAGTAGCGTGACTAAGATTTTGTGAAGTAATATCATGGTGATAATGTATATGTGTTGGGTTGATAAACAACTTAAGTCATGTCAAAAAGGGATAAAAATGATGTTCACGGAATAGTAAAATGTTAAATTGTGTTGAAAATATGTAAAAGAGGAATTAAATATCATTGTATGATTATGTGTATACATGTATAGAAAATGTGGAATGAGTTTTTGATATGAATGTAGTTGTAAAATGTAAGAAATGTGGAAAGTAAATCACATTGTGAATGTGATCTATGGATGTGTTATATAATTGCATATTTGATGTATATTGGAAATGACATTGCATGTAGTAGTGGACCCAAGAGAGATTAGGCCTTGATTGACGTAAAGAGTATGTGATGAAATGAAAATAAGAATAAACTTAAGAAATGTTGGATAGTGAAATGGTTATGGAAATAAGGATTAATTTGGGAAATGGTGGACAGTAATATTATTATGATAATAACTGAATTTGGCTATCATAAATGTTATGAGCCAAAGTATTTGTGTGAGGAAATGTTCTGTGTATATAAATTTAATAAGAAATTATAAGGAAAAAAGAAAGTATAAAGAATGGAATTTATGTAAGATCTGTATAAGATTGAATGATGTGTGAAGGAGAGGTTAAGGATAATATTGTTGTATATGAGACATGCAAATGGTGATCAAATAATTAAGAGTAA
Organism: Garcia nutans; assembly: GCA_947685225.1. Taxonomy (NCBI): domain Eukaryota; kingdom Viridiplantae; phylum Streptophyta; class Magnoliopsida; order Malpighiales; family Euphorbiaceae; genus Garcia; species Garcia nutans. The sequence goes on from CANTUV010000002.1 coordinate 31,553,833, forward strand.
ATTGTGTTGAGATAGAGTTGACATATGTTAATTTTGGATGTAGTAAAGTTTGGAGAATGGAGATATAATATTTGTGATGCAACTTAGTAGTATAATTGAAAAGTTGGAAATAAAATAATAGAGGAACAGTATTGATTTATAAGTTTCAAAAGTGATCATTAATTTCCTATGGCCATATGGTGTATTTATGGTATTTGGCCGATTAACTTTGTTATCCACAGAATTGAGACTAAGAAAGTATAACTGTAATACTACTTTGGTAAGATTGATAATTATGTTTCTAGAAACATGATTAACGGTTATGATTGATGAAGTGTATTCTATGGTTTTTGTGTTAGCAATTTGGTTATAATTCTGGAAAAGAAAAGACAGAAAGAGAATTGTGAAAATACTTTAAGTTATGAGTAATGTGAGAAAAAGGTAATTATTGTTAATATAGTAATGATATGATAAGTGAGAAGATGATAATGAAAGAAGATTGCAGAATGTGTTTGAGAGCTATATTGATTATGTTTATGGTATACGGTGAATAAGTGGATGGGTTTAAAATTTGAGTGAGTAAACTATGAATGATAAGCATGGTATGAGATAATTATGAAATTTGGTGGAATTGTAGTGAGATAATGAAAGATAAACTATGTGTATATTGAAAGATAAATTAAAGTGGATGGTTATTCATGATAAATTTAGATAAGTGAACTATTGAGTTGAATCAAACAAAATTGTGATGTTAGTATATTGTGGAGAATAAATCAATTGATCTGGATTTTTTCCATAATTGTGAATTATTATTGAGATTTAATATGTATGGTTGTGCTAAAGGCATAAGAGATAAATAATGATGTATACAATGTAAAATTTTGATAGACGAACGGACATGAATCAATTGAATTATATCAATTATAATGATGAAAAAAGGGAAGAAGTTGATTTCCTGTAAAGTAAGTTCAAAAGCATTGTATTAATATTGATGTTAAGTGAGAAAATACTAGAGAAGGAATGAAGTGTATGAGAAATAAGAATATTATTATCAATGAAGGTTTGATAAATGTTTGTTTGTAAGGATGATTGTAATGATGGGATAATTAATATTAAGAGATAAGTTTATGATCTTGAAAGTTAAAGTTAAGAGAATAGTTATAAAGTGATGAAGTGATAAAATATTTTGAATGTAATAATGGAATGTAACATAAGTATGTTAAAGGATGATTGAATTTTTGCATATAGATAAGGTATTTGAGAGTATAATGAGTTATTTTGAATATTGGATGAGAATGTAATAATGTATAAAGATTTTTATCGTGACAAGTTGTGGAATTGAATAATATAATTGACTCTAAGGGGGAGAGTGCAAACTATGTGATTTGATGGAAATTTTAAATGGTGTATTGGTAAGAATGGAATGTTATTGTACTGAGTAATTTCGAGGACGAAATTATTTAAGGGGGAGAGAATTGTAATATCCCGGAATAGACCCTAAGAGTTTTGGAGTTATTGTTGTTGTATTTGGATTTAATGTATATGTGTATATGTGAAATATAAGGATAATATATGTGAGACATATACATATACATCACATATACATGGGATATATAATGGTGAAGGATAAGTGAGTTATATATATTTGTATAACTAAATAATAATAATGATAATAAGGACAAAGAGAAAAAAAGAAAGTCAAAGATTGGAAAAAAGATGTGTGGTGGAGATTTGTTGATATTTATAATTATTATTATTATTATTATTATTGTTATTATTGTTATTGTTATTGTTATTATTATTATTATTAATATATATATATATATTTTGGGATAAGGATGAAGAAAAGAAGTAGAAACTTCTTTTTCCTTCTGCTCCTTCTTCGTCTTCTTCGTTCTTCTGGCCGAGAGAGAGAGAGAGAGAGAGAGAGAAAGATGTGATTTTCTTACCAAATTTCTTAAGGAATTCAAGAGATTTGATGATAGAGATGAAGATTTGATAAAGGATTCAAGTAAGTATTTATTTCTTTAAATTGATTTTCATTGTTTGAGTTGGGTTTGGTATGGTTGATGTGTGATGATGATGATATTGAAAGATTTAAGTATATATATATGTTGATTTGGTAATTGGATGATGATAATATGATTATTTGTGAAGATGATGATGAATTGTTGAATAAGGGTTGAGTTTAATGAAATTTGGGGATTTGATAAATTGGTGTATGAATGATGTTTATAGTGATGATTGGTGTGTGTTTTGAGTGTTGTTGATGTTTTGGTAAGGTTGTTATGGTTATTGGGTGTGTTTGATAAAGATTGTTTGAAGTGATTAATGATAAAAAGATGGGTTTTGTTGGATGTTGTTGTGTATTGATCGGAATCTGGGTTTTTAGTCGGACACGCCCAGGGACACGGCCAGTTTGTTAGGCGTGTCGTTGGTTCTGTTTTCTGAAGTTGGTAGCACGAGCAGTGACACGCCCGTGTTATTGAGCGTGTCATAGCTACTGTGAGTTTGGAGAATTTACACGGCCATGAGCACGCTCATGTTGATTGGACGTGTTGATGTTTTTGAGATACAGAATGTATTACACGCCCAGTGACACGCCCGTGGTTATGAGCGTGTCAATGTTTCTGTGTTGTGAAGTTAGGGCACGATCAGGAACACGCCCGTGTTGATGAGCGTGTCATGTGTTGAGTTTGCCCTAATTGATTCTTATTTGTATTATCTCTTGTGTATCTCTAAGTAAGTGTTTATGATTACTTTTGGATTAGGTTTTAAGAGATGGAATTGCCCCTAATCCAAGTATTGAAAGATCTATGGAAGAGAAGTTATATGGGAGTGAGTTTCTTTAGAGGTAAGTATAAAATCCTATTTGATTGCATATAATTATATTGTTAAGATAAATACGAATATTGTATATGCAATGAAAAGATAAGAGATATGATAATACATCAATATATATGAGATGTGAAGGCATTCAATAAATATATGTTATGAAATGTGAAAGATGTGAGGATATGATTTGTATGATGTGTATTCCAATTTATATGGTAATGCAATTGATTGTGCATACTTGAGTAATGCATGATTATATATATAAATATCAAAGATGAACTATGAAATGTGATATTGTGATACAATATGGAATATGAATGATATAATATTGTGATGAAATATGAAATGTGATAATGTGATATTGTGATACAATATGGAATATGAATGATATAATATTGTGATGAAATATGAAATGTGATAATGTGATATTGTGATACAATATGGAATATGAATGATATAATATTGTGATGAAATATGAAATGTGATAATGTGATATTGTGATACAATATGGAATATGAATGATATAATATTGTGATGAAATATGAAATGTGATAATGTGATATTGTGATACAATATGGAATATGAATGATATAATATTGTGATGAAATATGAAATGTGAATTGAGATATGATGATGTATAAAGCCATTGTGGTTGGCTATGATATTGAGAATGAGATAAATGAGGCATGCTTTGCCTAAATGATGCCATTGTGGTTGGCTATGATGATGTAAATGATGATTGAGGCATGTTTGCCTAAATGATGATAAGAATGAGACTGAAATTGATAATGAGATAATGAATGAATTGTGTGGCTAATGTGTTATTCATTTTCAGAGTTTTGTTGTTGGTGGCATGCCTAATAAGTGTAACAATCTCTTGAAGTTAGGTTGGATTGAATCCTTGAAGCCTAATTGAGATGTTACCACCCTTGAAGCTAGGTTGGGTTAGTTCTTGAAGCCAAGTTGGGTAGAAGCTTAGCATGCTTTGCTCCCCTTGAAGCTTGGTTGAACTTAATCCTTGAAGCCTAGTTGGGTATATGATATTGATAAATGTGATAACAAAACCAAAGCATTAACTCTGAACTTTGAATGACATATTAGTGTCTTTTGGGCCCGAGTCTGTCTTTGTTGTTAATGTGATGTATATACAAGTTGAAATAAATGAGTAATGGGATCTATGTTGCCTTTGTTGAAAATGTGAGTTGTGAATGATGAATTGTGGTTAGTGATATGATTATATAACATACATGAATTATTGAAAGGAGATATGGTTTGTGAAGTTATATGCAATATGCGATTATAAAGTATAAAATGATATATATGATATGTATGAGGGGAAATTGGTAAGTATCATAATATGAAGGTTCTATCAATTTATTGAATTATGTTTGATGGTTATGTTATATGTGTATATGTATATCCTCTATAAGGTTAATAGGATTATATGAAGAATGCATTGAAAAAGGGGAAAACGGAATAAGAAAATGTTAAAACATGAGACTAAACATATGAGGTATGTTTCCTTTATATTGTATATTTTAATGGTTACTTGTACTACTAAGCTTTCGAGCTTAGCGCGGTTATCTTAATCGCGCAGGTATATATAGGTGATGAAGCTGGAGATAAGCTGCTATGTCACAACGAGGACAAGTATAGTTCGAGACCAACTAGATGGTGGTGCATGCATGTAATTATAATGTATTTTCATAAGAATGTATTCATTTGTATAAATGAATCTTTGGAAGAAACAATGTAACTTATATTTATGTATTACCATGATAAGAATAACCATTTTGTAAATACTTTCATATGATTTAAATGTGTTATGGTTTTAAAAATTAAAGTAAAGAGTTATAATGGTGATGAAAAGTGACATTCTTATACTCTATATACATATTGTATGTGTACCTGGTATATGTACAGTATTTATATGGGGTATCGGGGTGTTACAAAATACCCTTCCAAAAGAAAATTACTAAACTACCCTCAACCATATAACTAAACCTTTGTCTTTTACAAGCCCATGTTGGTAATTTCACAATCACAAATAAAATATCCTCTTCCCTTGACCAAGCCCTTTGACCAACTTATATTATATATATATGACCATATACACAACATATACACTTCACTCTACACAATGCTTTTCTTCAAACAGCATAATTACCACTTATCAATCACACACTCAATTCAATAATAACAACATTATCATAACTTCTAAGCACACTTAGGGATATTACATCTCCCCCCTCATAGCAAGAGGCTGTCCTTCAAACTTGGAGGCTTTCTAGCTTGTAGGCTCAGAGATGATTAGCTTGCATTTCTCATAAACCTCAGCTAATGGCATGGTTTTGAGAGCATGTGTGTCAATAGTAAAATTACTTGTGAAATCATATTAATCTTGCGAACTCGTATTGTCCCCAATTTGGATGGAACTTGAAGCTTCAACATGTGATACAGGTTCACTGTTCTCCACTTCCACCTTTCTTTTGTCCCAATTCCAGAATGCTCACCTATCAATCTTGACATTGTTAGGACTAGTATTCAGTCCTAACAAGATAATAGGGTTTGAGGGATAAGAAATGGGAAATTGAAAGAAAGGAATTAGGAGAAGAGGAGAAGACACTTGACAGAGGGACGAGAAACAGAAACAAAAATGAGGGAGGGAAGAAAGAGAAAATAGAGAGGAAAATAAGCAAATTTTACAATACATTTCTGCTACAATCAGTATAGTTTATATAGTGATCAATAAGGACAAATGTTGAGCCATGCTTTGCTAAATGAGCATAACTAACAACCTCATTGCTCAAATATTACTTCTAGCTAGCAGGTACAGCTATGTATTCTATTTGCCTACTTAACTACTAATCACCCGTACTTATCACTCTTTTAGCTTATCAAGTTTCTCTTTTATTTTTCATAGTAATACTCTCCCCTTGAGAACATTCTTGTCCCCAAGAATGGTAGAAGTCTGGAAACTGGGTTTTGATGAAGTCTAAATCCTCCTATGTAGCATCCATGTCGGAAAAATGCAACCATTTCATGAGCAGCTACCTAAAGTTCTCATCCTTCCTTCGTATTGTTCTGGTGTTGATGACTTTTTCAGGTGTAATAGCGATTCCTCCTTGGTCTGTTGGAGGGGAGCTGTTATAGGTTCTTCATCCGTGCCCACCTTTTTAAGTAGAGAACGTGGGAAGAAAATAATGTAGGGAACAATCAGGTGGCAATTGTCGTTATAAATTACTTTTCCTGTTTTTCATTAGGCAAGGTTGCCTGTCTATATGGTTGAACCATCAAGTACAACCAATCTTCCACTTGAATTTTCTTTCAGATATGTTCTTGTTAGCATATTGCTTCATTTCATTTTGAGCATCTGCCAGCTGACTTTTTAAATACTCAATCAATGATTCTCTTTGAACCAGGAACTCTTCTATAGACGCTACATTAGATTGTGAAGGGATGGTGGGTAGGTTAGGTATGTAAGGCTTGGAAGTGACTTGTTTTTAAAAGCACTGTAATAGGATGTATCGTACCAATACTTGGCTAACGTCATGTAGTGGCCAAGAGTAATGAACAGCTAGAGTCAATAAAATTTTAGCCACTGGAGCAAATGTCTCTAAATAATCAACACCATAGGTTTGAGTGTGTCCTTTAGCAACCAACCTTGCCTTATATCATTCTAAGGAATTATCAGAGTTACACTTCACAGTAAACACCCACCTGTATCCAACTGGCTTCTTTCCACTAGGTAGTTGTACTAGATCCCAAGTGTTGTTCTTCTCAAGTGTATCCATCTTAACCTAAATAGCATTTTTTCAATTTTTATTTCCTAATGCTTCAGATAATGCTTTGGAATAGGAATGGATTGGAGGTTAGCTAGAAATGTTCTATAAGGAGTAGAAAATGAGTTATAGGACACATACAAGTTGATTAGATATTTGGTGCAAGTCCATTTACCTTTTCTAATAGCAATAGAAATATCTAAATTATTAATGGTAGAATTACTTATAGTGGTAGGATCAGGGGTGTGAGTAGGGATTTTTGCCCCCACTCTCGGTGGAATGGTTCTTGCTACTTCAACACTGTTTAGGCTCGGGGCCTTAAAGAACACGGGCCTAAGCCCGGAAAAAATGGAGTTGCTATCCGGACGGGCCAAAAAAAAGAAAGGGGAAGATGACTCGATTCCTAAGGAATCCCCAACCCCCTAATGGGTTCGAAAAGTTGGGTACGTGTGGGGAATGTGAGAAATGACCCAACACTCCCACAATGCCCAGTTCATTGGAACCGGCCTCCTTTGCAGGTCTTAATATTATAAAATTCTTAAATATGACAATATTATCTATACTACATGCAATAATTAAAAGCAATGTTCAAACAAAGCAAATAAATGGACACCCGTCCGAGGATGAAAATATGTTCTTACATCGTTCATGTCTAAACTAAATAAGACACACACCAAAAAGTGAAAACATGCCCTTTACATTAGTCCAAAAACTTTAAAATAAAATAAATTATATTATGCTCACGACATGAGGTACCCAAAAATATGGAAACATACCTCTTACAATATTTGGAAATCAAAATAAATCAATAAAAGTAAATAACCATTCATAGTAAATAAATCATTCATCAAAGATATCAAACATCAATCAAAATATATAATAAACATTCATCCAATTTAAATAAAATAGTAAATATATTAACTTTAGGGGTTCATGCATTAATTAGAGTTTCTAGGATTTTATGTTCAATAACTAGAGTTTTGCATATACTAATTTAATTTATTGAGAAATATTTTAAAGTAATAACATAGCTACTGGATGTTAAAAAGATTTAAGGTTTTGGATGTTTTATGAAAATAATATTACTGTGATTTTAAAAAAGTAGGTTTAGTTAGGGTTTTAAGCAAACATCATGAAATTAGGATTTTTTAAGACATTAGGATTTATAATTTTAAAAGATTGGATTTTAGGTTCATTGGATTATGATTTTAGGTGTTGATAAACTTGTCATAGTTTTGATGTTTTAAGAATTAGGGTTTAGGAAAACTAGGGTTTACTGGATTAGGGTTTTGATATTTTGGAAAACATATTTGATCTTAGGATTTAAGAAAATAGTTTAGAGTTTTATAGAAATAATTATGATTAAAGTTTTTAGAAACTGTAAAGAAGATTAGGGTTTTTGAGAATTAATAAGACATTTTGAAGTTTCAGACAAATAAGTTAGGGTTTAGATGATTAAGAAAATAGTTCGGGAAAAAATAATTTAGGATTTTAAAGTTTTGGAAATAGAAGAACAGTTTTATGGTTTTTGATAATTTAATCAATGACTTAGGCTACTGGATGAATGGACAATTTGATCTATAAAACATACTACTAAGTTTAATAATTTAGGTTATTGACTCAATATCAAAATAAATGATAGAAACATTTAAAAGAAAATATGGCAATAACATCATATGCTTAAACAATTCATGAATCTAAACGTAAGAATATTGTAAATATAATCAAATCAAATATTTGTAATCAAACCTCCGTTCGTTGGTTCCTCCACAATTGACTTCTGGATGAACAATGACAAAGGCAATGTTGCTGCCTTTGATGGATTGATGAATGCTTGTTGTTGTTAATTTTTGCCGTTTCTTGCTCCTAGGGTTTCTGTCTTCTTTTCCTCCCAAGTCAGAAGTCTAAAGTCTCGATCAAGTAAAATAATTTTTCTCCCATTAATTCTGTGTTTTAATGTGGTATTTATAGGAAAAATAAAAAACCTATTTTTAATTGTCTAAGGAAATTAAAACTATTTAGGAAAAGAAATCAAAACCAAATAGAATTCGGTTTCGAAAAAAACTGCGCTGGAAAATTGAGCTGGCGAAAATTACTGCGGGCTAAAATTGCAAGCGAGTGCTGGCCGGCCAGCCAATTCACTTTCGGCAACGAAATTTTTTCGTCGCCGATTTTTATTTATTTATTTATTATATATTTTTTTAACTTTATTAAAATTACCTTTTTATTTTTATTAAAATTATAAATAATAAATACTAAAATAAATTTAATTTAATTAAAATACTACAAAAATTATTTTAGACTATATAAAAATATTGGACCAGACTGGGTCAAAAATTAAGTGTCTATAGTTTGCTCCCTGCATGAGCGATCTGAGACTTTCAGTAGAAGAGAGTGAAAAGCAACAAAACTTAATTTTTAATTTTCTTGAGATGGTTTGGGTTTTGGGTTTTGGACCCGGTTCGAGTTCTGGACTAGGAAAAGACTTGGGTTCTAGACCCGAGATGGTTTGGGTTTTGGATCCTGTTCGAGTTCTGGACTAGAAAAAGACTTGGGTTCTGGAATTGATTCGAGTTCTGGACTCGAAAAAGACTTAGGTTGTTCCATTTTTTAATGGATTGTGGGTCTTTGCCCATAAAAAATGGATCTTTACCCATTGAAAATTGGGTCCTTACCATTGAAACATGGATCTTTATCTATTGGGGATCGGGTCTTTACCCTTGAATCATGGATCTTTATCCATTGGAGATCGGGTCTTTACCCTTAAAACATGGATCTTTATCCACTGGAGATCGGTTCTTTACCCTTGAAACATGGATCTTTATCCATTCGAGATCGGGTCTTTACCCTTGAAACTTGAATCATTATCCATTGTAGGTCGGATCTTTACCCTTGAAACATGGATCTTTATCCACTAGAGATCGAGTTTACACCCTTGAAACAAGGATTTTTATCCATTGGAGATCGAGTCTTTACCCTTGAAACATGGATCTTTATCCATTGAAAATCGGGTCTTTATCCTTGAAACATGGATCTTTATCCATTGAAAATTGGGTCTTACCCTTGAAACATGGATCTTTATCTATTGGAAATTGGGTCTTTACCCTTGAAACATGGATCTTTATCCATTGGAGATTAGGTCTTTACCCTTGAAATATGGATCTTTATCCATTGAAAATCGGGTCTTTACCCTTGAAACATAGATCTTTATCTATTGGAAATCGGGTCTTTACCCTGACTTCAGCTCTTTTAGCTGGACTGATCTTTTGTCTTTTGCATCTTCATTCTTTTGAGAATTCTAATTTTCTTCTTTTTTTTCATTCTTTTTTATTCTTCCTTTGCACTTTTGCAAAAAATTCAGCCTTTTTTAGCTAGCCTTCATATCTTCCCCTTACCCCCTGCGTGGTAAAGTATTGGAAATAAGTCTCAAAATATTTTGTACATGCGTAAACTCAAAAATTTGAAAGGGAGAAACTTTGCCCCCTGTGTAGGCTAAAACCCATGATTTTTTTTATGCGGGCTTTGGTTGATGTTTGTAGATTGTCTAGTTCTTTAGACAAGCATGTATTTCTTCTTTTGCAAAATGACTGGAGTTTTCTCAAGCAATGGGTCTTTCATGCCCCCTGATTCTATACCCGCTTCATCTTTGCTTCATAGAGTGTCTGTTGTTCGCTTTGACAAAGAATAGACAATACAATATAAGAAAATGTCATGTGATATGCTCACGTATGCATGATATGCATGAATAAAACTTACAGTGATTCCGTCGACTCATAGACCAAGGTGATCAGCAGAAGTGTTCTCATTGACTCCTTCCAGATGCCCATTCAAGTCATTCCAGATGCTTTGGAATGACAGGATACTTCATATTTATGGCTTTTATGTTCGAGATATTAAAAACATGAATAATGGAGGCCTCAAGCAGCAGCGATACATCCATTTCAAATTATGATTCAGTAGCTTCTTCATAACCTTGCCATTAATCATTTTCTTTGCTCAATGTGTCCTTCGAAGTTCGATAGTTCAACATACTCCCCCCTTAACTTAATTTTTTTTTGAATTTTCAATTTTGAATTTTGATTTTGAAATCAAATGTTGGCTTTGCCAAATTAATGTCAATTTACCTCATTACTTGATTTTTCAAATTAACATATCTATTACATGACAACCCTGGTTACCGTACTAAACTCGAGAATCATTTCTATTTAAGCAAGAATTATTGCACTTCAGATAGGCACATACACATTACTTGACTGAAGATCTCATTAAGTTTAAATATTGTCTATCTCATATGCATGCTTATTCAAACTATCTCCACTAATAGACTCTACCTACTAAGAGAGATCAACAATTCTTTGATAGGCTTGAAATATGGTCTATAAGGAACACGGGTTAAATGAAAGCCATTTTGAGATTGGAGCCGATGTGACATTATAGGAAAACCTTCACACTACAAATTTCTTGTTTAAACTTTAGGTAGCTGAGAGCAATCTTGCTAGACTCCAAATTCCTTCTATATCTTCTTGGCCTTGTAAAAAGTTTGGTACCCAAATTCGTTTCTTTTCTTCTTCTCCTTTTTCTTTCTTTAGATTTTTCTTACTCTTTCCTTTCTTCGAGCATTTTATCATTTTGTCCTTCTTCCTTGTAGGACTGTCAAGTATAAAACTTTTAAGAACTGAATGGTCTTTCTCTTTTTTCTCTGATTTTGATCAAATCTTTGGTTGGGTTGGATCAATTCAAGTCAAATTGTCCTTATAAACTAAATGGAAGTCTTTTGCTGCTTTAGGTCAAAGACAACTCATTTGACTTTTTAAACCGTTTTGGATATTTTTTTTCTCTTTTTTTTCTTTTTTTCTTTTTTTCTCTTTTTTTCTTTTATCTTTTTTTTTTCTTTTTTTTTCTTCTTTTCTTTTTTTTGGTTCTAGCTCTAAAAGAGTTGTCTTATTTGTACCAACTTGGGTTTCTAATAATGGATGAGTGGATTGACATAAATCTCCTTTAACAAGGATAAATCATTTGTTACTCTGATGTTATTTTGATAGATTGGAGATATTAGGTGAACTTCAACTACCCTTATGGTCTTGAGAACATCAACTATCCTTATGATCTTGACTATTCATTCCTTTCTTTGATCTTCTTGCCTCTTCACCTTAGTGATCATAACATTTGTCAAAAGTATCACAACAGCTCAGGATAGGTTGTTGGGGTTTACAAGCCAATGAAAAGAAAGGTAAAATTTTATGAAGGCTCAAAGGGACAACTAGGGATTGATATTTAATTAGGTGGATACTAGTTGTTGGCTAACCAAACAATGCCTAGATCATTTCTCTCTTAAAATAACCAGAGTTCAATTTCGCCTCAAAAGTTTGTCAAAGCATGTTCTAAGAATGACTAGGTCCTAGACAAAGGTAATTATGCATGAGCCCTCTCTAAGTAAGCACATACAACTTAATGCTATAGAGCAGTTCGCTCACCTAGTAAAGTCATTCAAGTCATGATGCATAAATATATTAATTTATGAACATCAAGCTAGATTCCTCATTGGTTGAACACCAAAATGAACAAAGACCAACAAAAATTTTGATGAAAGTAATTTATTCAAACAACTTTTAAAACATAATTGTTCCAATTAAATATTAAAGAAAGCAAAATTGAAAAGCAATATTCAAGCTAAGGAAAGTTTGTTGAGTTAAGCTCCTTCTCCTTCACATCTTCAACATTCCCATCTTGAAAAGAGGATAAGACAAAATCTTCTTCCAATGCTTTTCCTACCATGAAGGTTGCTGGTGGTGGCACTCTGTTGAACCTTGGCAGAGGATTGTCTTTTGTGCTGGGCTTATCAGGCTCAAGTAGCTTACCACTGTCAATTAAATTTTGGATCTCATGTTTTAGTCGCAAGCATTTATCTGTCTCATGTCCTTGTGTTTGATGAATCTCACAAAAGGCTTTAGTATTAAATTTTGGGGATAAAGGATTCGGCAAAGGTCAAGGAGCCAATGGCTGTAATAGTCCCTTCTTTTGTAGCTTGGTGAAGACCTAAGACAAAAGCTTCCCTAGATCTGAAAATTACATTCTATTTGCTTGACCAGATGTATTGACATCAGCTTCCTTTTATGTACTTTGATTGTTAGGCCGATAATTTCATTTTGCAGAAAAACGGTTCTTCTCCCTTTCCCACTCTTCAATTTGTAGACCAGCTTGGAGAAGATCTTTGAAATCTCAGATAAGTTTATGAGACATCCTTTCATGAAGACTAGGCAACACCCCTCTTACAATCATCCTTATTTGATCAGATTCATCGGGCCTCTTCTTGAGCAAAGCAGCCTTATTTCTCCATCTTTTCACATAGTCCACAAAATTTTCATTTGGCCCTTGTCAAATGGACTCAACTTCCATTAAGGTAACTTTCAGCTCGACATTGTACCCATATTGCTGAATGAAAGCCTCGTATAACATGTCCTAATCTTTTTTAGTACTTTCCTCTAAGGTGTTGAACCAATTTTAGACAACAGGGTCCAATGAGAGCATGAAATATCTTAGAGTTTGAGCCTTAGTAGCTCAGGCATACTGCATAGCAGTGATGTACTGCTTCACATGGAGATGAGGATTTTCAGTACCATTGTACCTAGCGAAGGAAGGCATCTTGAACTTATAAGGGACCTCCTCATCTTGTTCAAATAGTTTGTCGATCTCGGACATCTCTTCGATTTTTTGCTTCTTCTCAAATTTCTTTTCTAAATCAGCAATCATCTTCTCAAAATCAGATGTCTCAGTCTTTTCAATAGTTATCTTCTCAATAACCTTCGGCTCCTTTTTGTCTTGAGGATCTTGAAAGTATTGAGCCCAGTCGTCATCATCATCAATGATCACCTTATCATCATCAAAAGCTACTTCACCAACTTTAGCCTTCCCTTTGTCCTTTGGCTTCTTGGAGCTAGCAGACGCTTCGGCATTATTTTCTAAAATTGTAGCCAATTGGTTCTTCATGGTCTCAGCTAGGGCTTCATTTATTTCTTCCATCTTGGCATTGTGGGCACCATCCACCAATTTTTGAATTTGTTCGGGCTCCATTGCTTTTGGTAGTGATGCAAGAAAGGACCCCTTGAAGCTAGCAAGTGGACCAATCACTAGGAGCAAGGCAAAGAGATATCAAGCTAGCATGGCTTTGCATATTCAAGAAGAGATTTCCAAAGAGCTTCAAGAATTATCATTCAAGAAGATGGAGATGGAGCTGCAAGGAAGGCCTAAATATATCATGGTTCTAGAAGCATGCAATGGAAGCCAAGAAGGAGCCTTTGAAGGCTATTTTTAAGCCTAGGCCGAAACTACCAAGGAAGAGTCAAAGTTTGGTCAATCTTATTTCCATGCACATGCATGCACATTCATGGATGCAAGTTGGCCGAATTCCAAGGGAGTTTGTTGCACCCCTTGGCCGAATCTTCATAGTTAGTTAGAGGGGATATTTTTGTTATTTTGTGGTCCCCATCCTTTTATTTTAATTAGTTAAGTTGTTTTGACTTTGTCAAATCCTATTCTTGTTGGGTTTTTGGAAGTGTTTTCCCATACAAGCCTAGGATCCTTCTAGAATGTTTTAGTCTTAATTTTTCATATGCAATTAGGAATTTTGTAACCCTTATTTAAGGGCACTATTAGGTCGAATTAGGGAGACCATTATTATTAAAAAATTTTGAATTCTTCTACAAGTTCTTCTTGTGAATTTTCGTGTGAGAGAGATTAGAGTGGATTCTTTAATTCTTTCTTTGCATCAAGAATTAGGTTTACTTATCAACGAGAGTTGTGGCGTTTTCCTTCTTCTTACCAACTAAATCCTTCAATCATAGTGAGTTCACGTCTCTTTATAGGCGTTGGGTTCCTTAGGAGGTGATTATCAAGTTTCAAGGAGTTCTCTACCATTGTTATACGTTGGGTTTGCTTCCATTGTTGCTAAGGGTTCGCGTCAGGTGGGCAAGTGATTAAGTTGCTACTAGATTCTTCGTCTCCGGCGTAGGTCGGATTGTCATAAGCTTTTGAACTGTCGTAATCCAGGGCTGTGAGCCAGAGAGGATCAATGATATGAGATGCAAATATATGTATGCATGTATGTACAAACAATAGACAAAGAAAGATAATTAGTATGTTCCTTCCAACCTTATAACTTCCACACACGAATAGCGAGTCTCTTTTCCTAGGTATATGGTTAACAAAATACCCACATGGGGTATCTTGTTTTTGAATATTTTCCTCGGACGTTTCAACCAATAGCTATATTTTAGAAAATGGAAATCAATTCATGATAATTCAATTAATTAGGCTTTGATCCATCCAACCAACTAAAGTAGCTTTTATTCTATATTGGATTAAAACTAAATTAAGAGGTTTATTATAAATAAATTTCTCACTTGAAAAAGTAACTAATGATTCATGCCAAAAATAAGCCCATGATTAATAACTCTTAGTATAAACTAGGCTCACAATTGATTTTTAATATTTCGTAATTGACCTAAATAATTTGCAAGCCCTTTGTAAGAAAAAGGTTGGATGAAAATAATTTTGTTTCTAAGCCCATTGTAAAAAGATTTTAGAAAAAAATGGATTTTAGGCTTTGTATTTGAGTCATAAGAAAAGAATTTGTTTATGGAAAAGTTTTATATCCAAAGACCATTTTGAAAAATTTTGAAAATTGCTTTGGTCTTTTGGATTTAGAGAAAAATTTATTTTGAGCTTACAAATGTACTTGGGTTATATTAGAAAAAGAACAAACCAAATAAGCCTTGATTTAAGCCAAGATAAATTAACTATAGTCAAACAACAAGCATTTGGGGTAAAACCTTAAGAAAAGTAACTAGGCCAATTACATGAGCTCTAGTCTTTGGGTTAAAAGGCTTAGGTTCCCATAGCAAGTATATACCAAATGGTGTAAGGCTATGAGTGGTTATGCTATGCTCAATCTCCATACCTTGAGTAAAAATATGGTATCTCTTGCATAGCACAACATTTGTAACACGGGCATCCTAACTCACGTACACAATGCAATCTAATATGATGCAATGGATAACATCATGATAAGAAAGAATAGAATAATAAAAAGACCAACGGAATCAACTTCTCTTATCCCTAGTGGAGTCGCCACTGTGATCGGGGATATTTTCCCCCACTCCCGGTGGGATGATTCTTGCGACTTCGACACTGTTTAGGCTCAGGGCCTTAGAGAACACGAGCCTAAGCCCAGAGAAAATGGAGTCACCAACCGGATGGGCTGGGAAAAAGAAAGAGGTGGATGACTCGATTCTTAAGGAATTTCCAACCCCCTAATGGATTCGGAAAGTTTGGTACATGTGGGGAAGGTGAGAAATGGCCCAGCACCCCCCTCAACGTCCGGTTCATTGGAACCGGCCTCCTTTGCAGGTCTTAATATTATAAAATTCTTAAATATGATAATATTATCCATACTATATGCAGTAATTAAAATAAAACATCATTATATTAAAATCAAAACAATGTTCAAACAAAGCAAATAAATGAACACCCATCCAAGGATAGAAATATGTCCTTACATCATTCATGTCTAAACTAAATAGGACACCCACCAAAAAGTGGAAACATGCCCTTTACATTAGTCCAAAAACTTTAAAATAAAATAAATTACGTTATGCTCACGACATGAGGAACCCAAAAATATGGAAACATACCTCTTACAATATTTGAAAATCAAAATAAATTAATAAAAGTAATTAACCATTCATAATAAATAAATCATTCATCAAATATATCAAACATCAATCAAAATATATAATAAACATTCATCCAATTTAAATAAAACAGTCAATATATTAACTTTAGGGGTTCATGCATTAATTAGAGTTTCTAGGGTTTTATGTTCAATAACTAGAGTTTTGCATATACTAATTTAATTTGTTGAGAAATATTTTAAAGTGATAACATAGCTACTGGATGTTAAAAAGATTTAAGGTTTTGGATGTTTTTATGAAAATAATGTTACTGTGATTTAAAAAAGTAGGTTTAGTTAGGGTTTTAAGCAAACATCATGAAATTAGGGTTTTTTAAGACATTAGGGTTTATAATTTTAAAAGATTGGGTTTTAGGTTTATTGGATTATGGTTTTAGGTGTTGATGAACTTGTCATAAAGTTTTGATATTTTAAGAATTAGGGTTTAGGAAAACTAGGATTTACTGGATTATGGTTTTTGATATTTTGGAAAACATATTTGATCTTAGGATTTAAGAAAACAGTTTAGAGTTTTATAGAAATAATTATGATTATAGTTTTTAGAAACTGTAAAGAAGATTAGGGTTTTGGAGAATTAAGAAGACATTTTGAAGTTTCAGACAAATAAGTTAGGGTTTAGATGATTAAGAAAATAGTTCAGGGAAAAATAATTTAGGGTTTTAAACTTTTGGAAACAGAAGAACAATTTTAGGGTTTTTGATAATTTAATCAATGATTTAGGCTACTGGATTAATGGACAATTTGATCTATAAAACATATTAGTAAGTTTAATAATTTAGGTTACTGACTCAATATCAAAATAAATGATAGAAACATTTAAAAGAAAATATGGCAATAATATCGTATGCTTAAACAATTCATGAATCTAAACGTAAGAATATTGTAAATATAATCAAATCAAAGATTTGTAATCAAACCTCCGTTCTTTGGTTCCTCCACAATTGACTTTTGGATGAATAATGAGAAAGGCAATGTTGCTGCCTTTGATAGATTGATGAATACTTTTTGTTGTTAATTTTTTCCGTTTCTTGCTCCTAGGGTTTCTGTCTTCTTTTTCCTCCCAAGTCAGAAGTCCAAAGTCTCGATCAAGTAAAATAATTTTTCTCCCATTAATTCTGTGTTTTAATGTGGTATTTATAAGAAAAATAAAAAACATAATTCTATTTGTCTAAGAAAATTAAAACTATTTAGGAAAAGAAATTAAAACCAAATAGAATTCGGTTTCTAAAAAAACTGCACTAGAAAATTGCGCCGGAGAAAAATTGCTGCAGGCAAAAATTGCGAGCGAGCGCTGGTGAGCCAGCCAATTTGCTACAGGAATTTTCTGCCACGAATTGGTCCAAGGCCATTTCGCTGCAGGAATTTCCTGCGGCGAATTGGCCCAAGCCAATTCACTTGCGGCGATGAAATTTTTTCGTCGCCGATTTTTTCGTCGCCGATTTTTATTTATTTATTTATTTATTATATATTTTTTAACTTTATTAATATTATCTTTTTTATTTTTATTAAAAATTATAAATAATAAATACTAAAATAAATTTAATTTAATTAAAATACCATAAAAATTATTTTAGACTATATAAAAAATATATGACCAGACTAGGTAAAAAATTAATTGTCTATAAGGGGTAGATTCAGTTGATGGAACGTGCTCAGGTCTAGGTAATGGTTCCATCCTTCTTGAATATACTTGTAATGGACGAACAAATTTTTGGGTTTGGTTCCTATGTAATTCATTTTGCAAAACTGAAAAATTTTTAAACTCATCTATAGATATAGGAGTAGGGACTGTAGGTGAATCTATAGGACTTTTAAACACAGGGCTGGGATCTGACAACTCAGGAATAAATAAATCTCCATCCTCATCAATACTTAAAGCTTTTTTTCTTTTGTAGAAGTGTTTGGAAAGTAAGGTTCTCGCTCAACAAATATAACACTAGCAAATACATATACCTTTTTAGTAGGAGGATGATAACACTTATAACCCTTTTAAGCAGAGGAATAATCAATGACAACACATTTTTGAACTCTTTGATCAAGTTTATTTCTATTTTGAGAATGTAAATAAACAAATGACATACATCCAAAAATTCTTGGAGTTAAATTGTTTGAGAAAGTATAGTTGGGAAAAAACTGTGAAAGAATTTGCATAAGACTTTTAAAATCAAGAACTTTTATAGGAAGCCTATTGATAAGATAAGTTGCTATTAAAACTGCTTCACCCTAAAAATATTTTGGATATTATTTTGAAACAAAAAAGCTCTTCTGACAGAGAAAAGATGATCATTTTTCTTTCAGCTATCCCATTTTGTTGGGATGTGTAGACATAAGATGATTCATGTACAGTGCCTTGTTTTTTAAGATAAAAAGTTAGTATGTGATTGAAAAATCTTTTGCATTTTCTGAATGAAATCTTTTTATTCCTACTTCAAACTGAGTTTTAATCATTTCATAAAAAATAGAAAATATGTGACTTACATCAGACATCAAAATTATTTTTTGAAAGAAAAATCCAAGTAACCCGAGTGCAATCATCAATAAAAGACACAAACCATTTTTCTCCTAAAATATTAGCAATAGTAGATAGTCCCTAAATATCACTATGAATAAGAGCAAAAGGAGTCACTGTTCTATTATTACTTATTGGAAAAGAGGCTCGTTTGTGTTTAGTCAATTTGCATTCATCACAATGAAAATATTCAATAGCAAGTCCTTTAAAAAGAGAAGAAAACATAACTTTCAAAACACTAAAAGAAGGATGTCCAAGACGATGATGAAGTAAAATTTTACTTTTTCTAGACTCACATATCAGAAAAAAAAGGCAATAGGTGACAAACTCAAATTTCCATTTTGGCCTTTTGGATTTTCAAGATAGTAGAGACCATCCCTTTCCTTAGCACGCCCAATATCCTTGTCCTGAAAAACATTGTAAGAATGATAAAAAGATGCACTGCAATTAGAATCAGTGGTTAACTTATGGATAGAAATAAGATCGGTACACAATTTTGGAACATGAAGAACATCTTTTAGACATAGAGATTCATTTAAATAGATATCTCCTTGACCAGCTATGGTTGTAACTGATCCATCAACTATGGTTATTTTTCTATTTCTTGGGCAAGGGGTGTATGAAATAAATTTATGAGAGGAGTTAATCATGTGACTAGTAGCTCCTGAATCAACAATCCAAGAGGTGGAAAATATATTATCTGAAGCGTTAGATGAACTAAAAAAGAAAATAGGGTTGTAGTGAGAAGATGTACCTGAAAATACCAATGCACTTATACCTGTTAAAGGTTGTGGTTTTTGTTTTTATAGGGTCTCTAGTAAACTCTTGAGCTTTTCTACTTCTTTAATGCTAAAAATATCATGAGAACCAGAACTCTCCATGTTAGAAGCTGCAACATGTGCTTGTCCCTTTCCTCTTGATTGGCCTCCTTTAAAGTTTTGAGGTTTACTATGAAGCTTCCAACACTTTTCTTTAGTATGGCCGGACTTATTATAGAAAGTACACCATATAGAGTCTTTGGCATTTTTAGAGACATCTACATGTCCATCCTAACCAATGTGTTGCTCTATGTTGGAATTTTTGATGGTTTTCTACATGTGGTGTTTCAAGCATAACGTCTCTCCTACCTTCTTCAGATAGAACAATTGCAATTACTACATTCAATGAAGGTAATTCCTCTTCTTCAATGATCTGTATTCGTACTGCATCAAATTCCATGTTCAAGCCAACTATGAATTCATATACTCTATGCTTTTCAACAAACATTTTAAGGATAACAACATCTTCACTGCACTTCATCTGAATGAACTAGTAATGGTCTATTGTTTGCCATAGGCCCTTCAAAAAGTTAGAATATTCTGTGATAGAGCGACTTTCTTGCTTCGCATTTGAGATCTTTGTTTTAATTTCATAAATTTGAACGGCATCATAAACCTTCGAATAAGTTTGTTTAACAACCTCCCATATGTCTTTAGTTGTACAAAAAAATATGCAAGTGTCACTTATTTCGGGTAGCATAGAATTCCACAGTCAAGACATCACCATAGAGTCTTTCTCATCCCATACATCAAATTTGGAGTCTCCTATTTTTGGACTTGTGCCTAACAAGTGGCTTAACTTTTCTTTTTCTTTGAGAAAGGTCTGAACCAATTGAGACCATTTTAAGCAGATTTTTTCATTCAACCGATAGGCTGTCTAGATATTTTACAACTCACTTGCTGAATTTTGAATGGTATTATCCACTATAGAAGTTTCAGAAGTTGATTCTATTTTATTGGTGACATTCATTTTTTAAATGGGTAAAAAATAGACTCAAAAAAAGGAAAAAATGATGAAATATTAGTCTGAATAACAGCAAAAAGAAAATATAACAGACTAAAAAATACACTAATAATCAGTGCCTAACAAGTGGCTCTAATACCATAAAAGAATGAGTTCCTTAATAAAATTGAATTTACAGCAATATACAACCTCTATTTATACAAGAGAGTATCTAATTTGTTGCCTAAATTAAGAAGGAAATTAAGGAATAATCTTATGCAAAAATTGAGGAAGAATTAAAGGAAAGAAGACGAAAACCATAATTTAAGGAAGACTTTAAGAAAATTAAAAAATAGTTGTCTTTTTCACAAAATTCAATGCCATATACCTATGACATCTTAATTTATGATTTTACAATTATTTTCGGATAAGAAAATTTTACAAATAAAGAAAAAAAAAGAGCCAAGAATGAGATAATCCCTTTTTTTTAAAAAAAAAACCATAGTACACAGGAAAAACAAAACTATCAATCATGTCAAATGTCATCAAAGTAGAATATCAAAAGGTGTCCTAAAAACTATTTTATCCTATAATAATAAAAAAAAAATTTAAGAAATACCAGTAAAAAATTGAGATGAAGATAAGTTAATATATAATTGATAATTATTTCAGGATATAATTGGTGATCTTGTAAAAATATAATATAATTATCAATTTGTAAAACACTTCTAATTAAAACTCAAATAAAAAAAAAGAATTAAATAATAATAGTGACAAAATTAAATAACATAATAAATCTCCAAACATTGTTCCAATAATTATGATTTATACCATTTTAAGTAAAATTCAATAAAAAAAATAAATGAAAATAGGTTAATATAAGATTGTGTTAGGACCCTTGGCCAAAATATGAGATTTGTGAATCCCACATTGAAACTAAGAGATTTCAATGTTGGTTTTATATAGATTTTGAGCTCTCTAACTCTTTAAATTGACTTTTGAGGTGTGGTTCTCTTAAGATTTATGATAATTGATATCAAAACCGACCCATGCACTTAGACAACCTGAGACTTGGACAAGAGCACACTACAGGCCATGTTAAAATTATTGGCAATCTCGAGAGAGAGATAAAGAAAAGGAAGGAAGAAGAAAGTAACTGAGTCAAGCCAATATCAGCAAGAGTAAAAGCCGCTGAGAATGATAAGTGTTCAACTATAGGAAAATGTTAGAACCCTTAGCCAAAGCATGGGACTTGGTGAATTCAACATTCAAAGTATAAGATTTCAGTGTGGGGTCTATATAAACTTTGAGCTCTTTAATCCCTTTTAAGCTAACTTTTGGAATGTGGTTCTTCCAAAATTCATGACAAACATATTATTTTTTTAAAAGATAGAACTGCTAATCTAAATATATATACATATAATTGACAATTTGAAAATCAATGAAAAACGTGTAATATCTCAGTGGAAATTTTATAATATTAATAATAATACAAGGGTCTTATAGAAATTTTAGAAGTTAAAAATTTAAAACAATAAATTTTTAAATGTCCAAAAAAAATAAGGATAAGAGTGACGCTTTACTATTCCTTACAAATATGAAGTGAAATTAATTTTTTTTTTTAAATAATAGGTTATGATTGATTATTATTTAAGGATATAATTAGTAATCTTAAAAAAACATAATTGTCAATTTGAAAAGCAACAACATACTTATAAAGTTAAATTTACAAACTTGTAATATAATTGATAATGCAAGTTTGTTGTATGATGACTCCTAAGTTAATCATGATGGGATTCCAGTTCAACTAAATCTGCAATATATAATTACAATGAGCCAGATCATTCTAGAAAGGCAATCAAGCATTACATTCATTATTTTGTTACCAAAACTGTAATGTGAAAACTGGAAAAAATCCACTCACCTACAAGTATTCATCTATTATTTCTAAATCTTATACTTACCCATTTTTCATTAACTCTGCGACCCAATATAGGTCTCGGCTTGTAAACTTGAATATATGTTTGCTTGTTCCTATTGCAGTTATTGACCATATTTTCTTTCCCAATAACTTTTGCTTTTTCCTTGAGCTCATACAAGCCACATAATCTTCTCTCACCTTTAGGCCCACAATTACTCACCTACAAAAGTGAAACAAGAAAAGTTAAAATTGAATTTTCAAATAACAATAATTATATGGAATGCCACAGGCGCCTTAGTATCCATGTATCAAATTTATTACTGAGAAATCATCCAGGTTCCAGTCAAAACCAACACGCTGATGACTGCCCAAAACCAAATGCTCCCCTAATTTGGATTAATTAAATCCAGTTAAAATGCATTCTTCCTAACAAATGCAACAAAAATTGAGGGGAGGAAAAGGCAGGTTGCAACAACAGGGAAAAAAAAAAGAAACTGGTCAAACGGAATAGTGCAAACAAATAACAGACCAGAGCATCATATTTAATGACACCATTCCAGGCCACCTGATTCATAAAAGCACGTACTCGATAAAATCTGATGTCAGGCTCAAGAAAAATCGCAGAAGAGAAAATTTTCATTTAAATAGAACATACCAGAGATTTACTAGGTGAATTTTCTTTCAAATCTTGAGATGTTCCAGCAGAATCTACAGCAAATAACAATAACAATAAAAATAACATAGTGGTCTTATGTTGTGAAAAAGAAATTTCTGTTTGTCACTAGCGAGAATCTTATTACCATAGGTTTCCTTTGTTATCCTGGAGCTGCTAAGAACTTTGTGCGACATTATGGTCCCCTGAAATCGCATAAAGGGATAGCCTGAAAGTTGTAGCCATTCAGAACGAGGCATTTCCGAAAACTCAAAGGAGGTTTCCCATGTCTTTCTCAGCTCAGCTATTGCTGGCAACACTAATCTCTCCACACCAAACTTGGATAGCAACTGAAAAAAAAAATACAGCTCATTTTCAATTATATTCATTATATAAAACAAATTTTCATCTTTAACTACTGACATTGAGACATAAACCAATCTAGAAAAAAAAATACCTTCAACAGCTCATGCGCAAGAAGACGACACATTCCTTGTCGACGATATTGGAAGGGAGTAGCAATTAGAGGCATCTCTGCAGCCTTTAGTCCATAGATTCTGGAACCCAGATGTTGGCTATTGGATAATATTCAAAAAAATCAACAAAATAGCAACTAAGAATAAGTGCGTTTGGCATTGAGGTTGGAATTTTGCTTTTTTCAAAAAAGCACCATTTCAGATTTGGTTGAAAATTTTGTTTTGAATTTTTTGGGGTTCTAAAGCTCTTATATGTTCTGAACATGTGAGATTCACTTCAAAACAAACTTCAATAGAACTCAAATCAACATTTTCAATATAGTGTTTCCTCAACACTGACTCAAACAACAATGTCAAATAGATCTTAAACAGAAAATGCTTCTTTTGAAGTACCTCAATGTGGCTACGGATACAATGTCATCACCTCTATGCAAGACTATAGCATAGAAGCCATGAAAATTCAACCTTCCAATTTTGGATCTAGCAATTCGAAAAAAGGAAAAAACAAAAAAAGAAAATCTCAGTACTCAAAACTAAACTTTGAACAAATCTTGCCTCAAAAATTAGTTCCTAAATTGACATGTTACATAAACAAGTATCAATTTATGTGTTCCATCTCCCAAAGCAGTTTCAAATATTCATTCTAACCCAATGTGACATTTAATAGGTAAAATTACACCCAGCCCCTCCCCACAGCTAAAGGCTTACATGACATAAACTTAAGTCTTAACTCTCTTCTATATCAAAGTTCCTTGGACTACCATGAACAAGAAATGTAAAATTTTCAAGGACAAAGTGTTGTATAATATGGAAATTTAGAGACTGAAGTGCAATTGAATTTTAAAATTTCAAGGACTGAGATAGGGCTACTTTAAACTGTTAGGGAAAAAGTGTAATAGATGTTATTGTTTTTTACAATCAAGAATCCAAATGGATGGTTGTCAACAAGCCTCAAGGCTCAAAGAAACTAATTTTGAAATAGCAAGGATGAAAGTGTAATTACCCTATGACTTTTTCCTAAAGATTACCTTTAACCATCAACTCCAATCTTTCTACACTGTTGCATTCAAGACCCAGTGAATTTTCATTGTCTAATTCCCCTCAACCCACTTTTTATTTGGCGATATCAGCTTAAATGGGCCTATAGCTTAATACAAATGGTTTCATATTTTGTGAGAAATCTTGGAGAAGTTCACATTCCATTGTTATATGAAACAATTTTACCAAAAACTTATTCTACTCATTAAGATCTTTCTCTAGACACCTTATTTTGCAAGAATTTATTGAGAAGTGAGCAAGAATTTAAAATGGATACAGAAACAATCTGCCTAATATAGGTATTAATTAGCAACACTTTGAAAAGATTGATTAATGCCAGTAGTGTGACAGATGAATTTCAGGGCCTGAAATCAAATCAACGCCATAGGAAAGAGAACTACATGCAATTTGCAAATTTTAACAGGACAATATTAAAAACAGAGTTTCTGAATCTCAATTTAATAGAACGAGATTATACAACTCTAGAATCCAAGCAAATGTAAGAAGCATAAACATCGGTTTAGATCCAGATTTAGGAGCACATGCAGATGAGGTGCAGAGGTTGATTCAGCAATAATTTAATAAGTTTATAACTAATTTTATGCGATGGACCTTTGATCAATCATGACAGTTTTTACCTAGTGGTTCTCCTCAACTTCCACCTCCATCTCCACTGACTTCTACTTGATTTTAATTTTTTTTTAAATAATTGATTATTTAACGACAGATTATCCTTTCTGTCGGTGATTGTATTGTTGAAACCGATAAAATTTTCGAGATAATGAATTATCAACTAACTTTTTTTTGTCTGCATTATCTATAAAATTTTCTGTTGGCATTACCTATAGAAAAATATTTTTGTCGGTAATTACCCACAAAAATCTATTGGCATTACCGACAGAAATCAATTTTGTCATCAATCTCATTTTTATGTACTGGAATGGCCTCCGCCGGTATTATTGACAAAAATACTTTTTGTCAGTATTGCCGACATAATATCTTATTCTATCGATAAAATTTGCCGACTATATTTCTTTCAAAAATGTCGATATAAATTTTTCTCTTGGTAATTTACAAATAATTTTTTTTTTGTCGGCATTTCATTACCTGCAAAGAATATAACTACATATTTTTTTGTGGGTAATCTATCAATAAATGTGATTACCGAAAAAAATAAGAATTACCAATAAATTTTTTCATCGGTAATCCTGTATATTCTTATAGTGGATAGCCAAGAAACTCATTCCCATCACACTAGAATTGATTGCATACTAATCATTGTCACGAAATTTTCATGGGAGCATTCTAAACTTTTATTTTTTTTTATTATCTCCTTTGATTATCTTTCTTTGCATTGAGGACAATGTTGATTTCTAAAAGTGTGGGTGAGATGTTTGAAAATTTTGTGCATATTTATACTTAGTTTTTTGCTTATGAAACTTGAGCTTGTTGTTGAATTGTTGAATTCTTTTTGTTTGAGAATTTTGATATAATAGTTGAAATTTCTTCTTTCAATTTCATGGGTCCAGTATATTCAATAGATTTTATCTTTAGTTCATGATATTAAAATCTTTGAAAGTTTTAGAATTCTTAATATTATGTTGATATTGAAATTAACTTTGTGAATATTATAAGTAGTAAAAGTTTTGCTTTACAATAACACTTATGTTTCTTGTTCTTTTTGATTGACTCCTTGAGAAAAGAATAAAAATAAATAATAAGAAGCTATTTGTGATTTATTATACTCCTATGTTCTAGCTAAGTAGAGTAACCAGGAATCAGCATGCACCTTACATAGACTCTCAGGCTAAAAGCTTATTAGAATAAGAGTAAATCAATTTTTGCTCCACTATTCCAATTCAAATTAATATAAAATATTAAGAAATACGACCAAGGCACTTTCTAAATGTGGCAATCAATACTAAAAATAAGTAACTTTAATAAGAGAAAGTTAACGATTGAGTTAGATATTGCTTCGCTATTCTAGTTAAAGTTCATATAAAATTTATTGAGGAATATGAGCAAGACACTTTTTGAAAGTCGCAGTCAAAAGTAAAAAGCAACAGCTAGAGAGTTGCCAATTAAAAAAGAAGGAAGCAAAATACAATAGCTTAAAAAAATAGATAAATAAATAAATAAAAAGGGGTCAAATTTTGAAAAATGGCAGTTTTGTGGACTTATGGATGAACAAGGTTTGTCTTCTATCTTTATATGATTTTTTTATACTTTAATTTTCATTTAATTGAATTTATATGGAGTTTTGATGATTGATGTTGGGTATGAGATCTATATTTTTGAATTTTAGAGTTTTTTATTGTGTTGAGATGATTTTTAGATTTGGTTTAATTTTGACTTTACTTGAGGATGATCAAAGAGCTAAGTGTGAGGTAGTTGATAAATTTGTATTTTATACAAAACTAGGATGACATTTGCATTAATTTTGTTAGCTTTTATTATTTTTCATTTGCTCTTTGGTTGTTCTTAGTTATTTAGGCTTATTTTGTACTTTTATAGGTGAATTTGGGAAAATACCAAAAGAATCTAGTGAAACTATATGAAGTTAGAAAAATGCATAGGCAGGCAGATGGCCATGCATGTTACTTCCAAAATTTCTAGTACAAAGTTTTAAAGGCAGAAGTTTGCATGGTCATACACATTATCATGTATAGAATTACAATAGAATTTTACCTTCTTTAACTCATTAGGATTCTTTTGTTTCTGTAACACCCCGATACCCCATATAAGTACTATACATATACCGGGTATACATACAGTAAGTATATAAAGTATGAGGATGTCACTTTTCGTTACAATTTAAAAACCTTTAACAAAGTTTAAACCACAATACATTAATTTAAAGAGCATTTACAAATCATTATACTTTTAATGATCTTACCTATATATAAGAATCTTATCTTTATCAAAACTTCATTTATACATATAAATACACTCTTGTCAGAAATACATCATAATTAAAAATTATACATGTATGCATCACCCTCTAGATGGTCTCGATAAACTCTTACTCTTCTCGTGGCAATAAAAGACTTCATATCTTCCACCTAGTCACCTGCGCGATTACACATCCGCGCTAAGCCCGAGAGCTTAGTAGTACAAATATAACATATAAACATACATTATAGAAATTCTAACATATAATGAAATATCACTTCCATGTACCATTAGTTTCTTATCATGTTTTTCCTTTTAAATTGCACCTTTCATATATCTCGACTGATTTCATATCTTATATACATATCATTATCACCAACCACATTCCATCATTAATACTCACAATCAATATATCAATATACACATTACACATCATACTTCATAACATTGTTTTATTCACAATTCACCAATCATAATCCATCACTAACACTCACAATCAATATATCGATACACACATTACACAACATACTTCATAATTCACCAATCATGAATCACATTTCCAACAAAGTCAACCTTAGATCTCATTACTCATTTATTTCAACATTTATATATCATATTGACAACAAAGACAGACTCGGGCCCAAAAGACACTAATATGCCATTCAATTTTCAGAGTTAATGCTTTGGTTTTCTTATCACATTTATCATTATCATAGACCCAACTAGGCTTCAAGGATTTAGGTTCAACCAAGCTTCAAGGGGAACAAAGCATGCTAAGTATCAACCCAACTTGGCTTCAAGAACCAACCCAACCTAGCTTCAAGGGTTGTAACATCTCAATTAGGCTTCAAGGACTAGACCCAACCAAGCTTCAAGGGGAGTTAAAACATGTTAAACTTCTACCCAACTTGGCTTCAAGGATCAAGCCCAACCTAACTTCAAGAGATTGTTACTAATATTAGGCATGCCACTAACAACAAACTCTGAAAATAGAATAACACATTAGCTACACAATTCATTTATCAATTTCATTCTCAATTCTCATCATCAATTAGGCAAACATGCCTTATGTCTTTCAATTGAATCATCATAGCCAATCACAATGGCTTCCCATCACATTTGTGTTATCATAGCCAATCACAATGGCTTCATATCTCATTTGAATCATCATATAATATACAACCTCAATTACATTAACTAAACAAACATATCATTATAAAAGAATGCATCTAGGTAAGTTTGTACTTACCTCAAGAACTACTCCCCTCAAGCTATACATAATCAATTACTTCATCATCTCCTTCACATTTTACATATAGCATCTTTGATGTAACATTACAAAGTACATTATTTATATAACACATTACCATTTACAAGATTCACAATGCATAAAACATAACTTTGTTCATATAGTATCATATGTATCATCAAATGTATGTTCAATCTCATCAATACAAAAAGAGCAAAGAACCATCACAGTAGCCAACACACTCAAGGGACACGGCCAAGCTTGTGGCCGTGTCTCTCAACACCAAATCAACCGAGGCAGACACG
Organism: Garcia nutans; assembly: GCA_947685225.1. Classification (NCBI taxonomy): domain Eukaryota; kingdom Viridiplantae; phylum Streptophyta; class Magnoliopsida; order Malpighiales; family Euphorbiaceae; genus Garcia; species Garcia nutans. The sequence goes on from CANTUV010000002.1 coordinate 31,582,980, forward strand.
GGCTAGGGACACGGCCGTGTCTCTCAACAAAAATTAGGCAGTGGCAAACATGGGCAAGGGACACGGCCAAGCCAGTGGCCGTGTCTCTCCAAAATTTATCCAACACGGCCAACTTTCCTTAAACTTGGTCGTGTCTCCCAAAAATCTTTAGTTTTGGCCGTGTCTCACATAAATAAAAACCCTAAACATGGCCAAATCTCTTTTGATTGAATTAAAACACATTATACACAACATAACCTTATTCAAATGGATATAATCAATGTCTTTAACACTTATTTTACATGTTCATCACAACAATCACATTAACAATACATTTAAACACATACCACTTCAAAACCCTAAAACCAACATCATTCTTATTCTTTCAATATCAACATCCACTTAACTTACCATATTCAAACCAAAACCAACACCAATTTAACTTTGTAACTTACAATCAATTTCAACACTTATAAACACATCTCAAACACACTTAATCATAATACCAACAAATCATAACTCACCTCAAACACAACTTCACAAATAACAAAGGAAAACAAGAGAGTACTTACCAAAATTGAGGAAATTCCACAAATCTCCAACTTAATCCTTTGATTCTTCCTTCAATTTGATTTTAGAAATCAAAGCACCTCTTTTGCTCTCTTCTTCCTTTGGTAGCCGGCCACACCAAGCAAAGAAAAGAAAAATGAAGACAAGTCAAACTTTTCTTCTTCTTTAAATCTCCACCAAGCAATTCTAACAAAGCAATTACCTAAATGCCCTTCATCCATTTAACTTAACTTCTTTTCACTTATATGCCCATTTAAGTAATTTCACATATCACAAATAAAATATCTTCTTCCCTTGACTCCTCATTTTGACCAACATATATGTTATATATATTACCATATACCCAACATATACACTTTCTCTCTACACATTATTTTCCTTTTTAAACAATACCTAAACATTCTCTTTTCAATTTCTTTTCTTATCAACATAACATATACACATAATTCAAACAAACAACAATTGTATCCAAACTTCTAGGGCACACATTGGGATATTACAGTTTCTTTCCAATTTTACTTAAAACTCTCAAAATAGAAATTTTTCTTATTTTACCCTAGTAAAAACTCTCAAAATAGGAATTTTTATTATCTTACCCTAGTAGAAATAGTACTTATTCTTTTATTATAAAAGGGAGAGCATGTTGGTTTTGAGAAGAAGGGTGTTCTACGTAGAAAAGTTTTCTTCTTCTTTCTTGAAGACGCAAACTCCATTAAAGAGGGAAGAGCAAGCTCAAAACGAAGACATAAACTCAGAGTTTGATTTATTTTATTATGTTTTTCTTTAAATTTAGTTTTATTTTCTAGTTTTAATTATGGAGTAGATCTATTTGTATTGGGAAAAACATGAAACCTATGCTATGATAGATATTGATTTTGATTTATGAGATTTGAGTTGATTCAAACAAATTCATTATTTTTAATGTTTGGGTTTGTGATTTTATTGATTGATTCATTAATGATATGTCCAATAGAGAAGTTAAGGCTGATGGTCAAAGAAATTTAAATTCATGATTGATAGGATTTTGTATAACATATTAATTAAGGATTTGTTCAAATAGATAATTTGAAATTGACTTACGACTTATATTTGTATTCCTGAATAAGGTTGAATAATTGGGCTTGATTACATACAAATAAATATTAAAATGTCTCAACAAGAGTTTAGTATTAATTTGAAAAGTTATGTTCTTGAATAAGGTTACTCGGACTTTAGAATTATCTTGCCAGTCTTAACTCAGATTTCATGAGTAATATTAATATCTATGCAAGTTTAGGGGGATTGTGAACTCTAATATATTTTATTAATTAAGTTATTTTTTTAATTTATTAAAGCTATTAAATTTCTATAATTTTAGTTTAGTTTTATAATTTACTTTCGTTTTTTTAATTCAACTATTATTTCTCACATAATAGTAAACTACTATAATAATTGACTTTTAAACTTTGGTCTTCATAAGACAATATCTAGATTTATGAATATATATTACTGATACAACTAATGCGCTTGCTAGGGTTAACTGGGATGCATCACATCACATGCATCCCATTGTAATGTTTGGCAGTTATATATTATGAATGGTTTTTTAATTATCATAACTGATTAATAAATTAATATTTTGAATAATTTCAATTCGCTAATATTTGAATCATAGAGGAGGCTTGTCCATTTGGGTCAAGTGTATGCAAATAATATGGAGAATTATCCCTATTCTTCTTATTATTTCCAAACACACCTAACTTCCCGAACTCATAAAAAGGGATTAGAAATTCCTCATTGAATCAAAAGTATGATACCCCCAATTATCTTTCTCGGCCTAAACTGGATGGTGACTTTATTCTTACATGCCTTAGCTTGTTAGATCCTTGAGGTCAAGAACTTAAAGTGCCAAGGTCATAAAATTATCAATTGGAGGTGTAGCCAGACCAGGCGCCCACACTTGTCTATCACCAAATGCTTTTCTTACTCTTGTAAAGAACCATTCCTAAGAAGCATATTTTCTAAATCAACTATACAAAATGCTAGAGGAAAGATCTTATAACTTGCATCTTGTACAATTGTTGAAAGTAGTGTTCCTCCATATTTAAAAAGGTACCATCTACAACCATAATATATCTAAAATATACATCTATCCTTTTATTGACCCATCAAGAGCCATAAAAACATAGATAAATGTGTTGTTCCCTTTTATTTCTAACTTAAAAATAGATCTTGGGTTAGTAGTCTTTAGTATATGAAAAAAACTAGAAATCATCTTATAAGATTCATTAGTTTACTTTGTACTTTTTGTAAAGCTTTCTCCTTCGATCTCCATGATTTTGCATATTTTAAAGAGACACCATATTGATCCTTAATATCTCTAACTATGTTTCCTAGTGTGTATGTTGTTTTGATGTTAAGATACTTTGACTTTATGCAATCAACAACTATATCTAAAGTGGCTTGTTGATGATCATTTAATCTGAGTTCTAATGGGCATATGTGTGAATGTTGTTGAATTTTTGAACTATGAACATGTTCATCTTACTATTTCTTGATGCCCTTAAGTACCATATGCAATTTTCATCTAAATATTTCATAATATATTCCTTTTCACATTATTTTTCTACCTTATACTGGAAATGGTTCTTTAAAGCATTAAAACTCAACAATGTTCTAAATTTTTTTTTTGTCTTTACAGATCTGTACTTTAATTTTTGTATGTCTTGTATTGCTTAATAGATGATTCTCTACTATAAGCTTCAACTTCTTCTTCTTCTAAAATGTTTTTGCTTATAAGAATTGCATAATCCATAAAATCTACAAGGGCATCTATTGGACAAAAATTTGTTGAACTCTGTTCAGGTACTGAAGTTGTAGAAGTTGTTTAATTCGTATAATCTCAAATTTTGATCTTGAGTAGGAACCATAAAGTGCAATTGTTAGTCTTTTTTCAGAAACGGTAATACATGAAGGATATCTTATGAAATCTATTTTTATTCTTCTTCAACTCCAAATAAAATGACATATCTTTGTTCTCTCCTATCTTGGTGGGAGATATCCATTTTTCACTTGGTATTGGATTTACAATACTATTTCTCCTCTTTTGAATCTTACTTACTTTGATATTATTTCTAAAAGATTATCAAAACTGCAATCTCTTGGATTAAGAATGCCTTTTACTTCAAAGTCAACATAATTCACATGCTCATCCAATTTTCCATTAAAATGAATAAACACCGAAATTTTATCTATTCTTGTTTGGAAAAAGATACAAATTAAGTGAATACAAATTTGTTAATAATGCAACAATCAAATCACTCCAATCTTATAAGATGATGGTATTTTCTTCAATTTCTTTGTCTTTGTGTTATTTATGATAGATGATTCCCCACTATAAGCATCAACTTCTTCTTCTTTTAAAATGTTCATGCTTATAAAATTTGCGTAATCCACAAAATCTACAAGGGCATATGCTGGACAAAAATTTATTGAACTTTGTTTAGATACTGATGTTGCAGAATTTATTTCAATTCTTGGAATCACAAAATTTAATCTTGAATAGGAAATAGAAAATGCAATCACCAATATTTTTTTCAACAATGGTAATACACAAAGGATGTATGGTGAAATTTGATTCCTTCTTCTTCAACTCCAAATAAAATGATAGATCTCCATCCTCTTGTATCTTTAGTAGGGGATAACCATTTTTCACATAGTTTTTGATTTGGATTACTATTTCTTCTCTTTTGAATTTTATTTGCTTTGATATTATTTCCAAAAGATTATCAAAACTACAATCTTTTGGAATAAGAATCTCATTTACTTCAAAGTCTACATAATTCACATGCTTATCCTATTTTCCCTTATGATGAATATGTAACACCCTTATACTCTATATACGTATAATATATATACATAGTATCTATAAAATATGTATATAGAATACATGAATATCACGATAAATAATTAGAGAAAATTTTCATATACATACCAATAATAAATTAACTTTGTATCAGATAAATATATATTTAATAATTAAAATAAAAAAAATATCTCTGAAAAAAATTCGCTAGAGTTTTATCTGTAAATTGAATAGTTCCTAAAATCAAACATACTCAACCTGTAGAAAATAAATTCCCAAAAAAATACATTTATTCAAACAACAATAATTCTCCCATCATCACCAATAAACATTTCACAAAATTTATCCTTTTCTCTAATATCATCAAATTTTCATAAATATACATATAACATATTTTAAATACTTCTATAATACCATGATTATTTACATGTGTTTATAAAATATAGTAAGATATATAACTATGTCATAAGTGAACAAAATATATTTATATGTTATGCAAAAAGAAAACACCAACTAAACAGGTCTCATAGCGAAAGTCTACCTATGGAATCAACCTCTAGTCCTAGGGTCTCTCTTTGATCTATCAGGGCTTCATAGCTCTACTCTATCACCTGCGTGATGATATCAATCGCTCTAAGCTATTAACTTAATGATACATATTTTGATAATAATAAATATTTAAAATACATAGAGATGCATAGAAATGCATTATAAGTTTCCTTATATCATAAAATACTATATGCTTCAATGTCACACATTAACCATACAATTTATTAATATATCACAATCACCAACAAATATTGAGCCTAAAAGTCTCTATACAATATTCAAGTTTCAGAAATATTGATTTGGCCTATCGTGACACCGGAGACTTAAGTGTCATATCATACCGCAGTAGGCGCATCCTCTATCGATATTGGGGATCTGAATGTCATATCATACCATCCGAAGGCGTGTCACCTATCGACACCGGAGGTCAAGTATCATATAATACTGCTCATAGGCCTTCACCTCAACACCGTTGTGTCTGACACTAGTGTGTCTTGTCCGAAGGCATATGGCATGCCAACTCAATAATGCTAAATGCAATTCTTTGTAATAAGATATTATTTAAGGTGAACATGCATTACACATTGTATTATATCACATTTTCCATACTTTCTTCTTTTCACAATTTTCATATTTTTCAAATGCATTTTACATATTTCTTAGTCACATTTACAATGTGACTCCTCTCCCATATGTCGAATACATATTTCACACTTTTCATAATTTGTACATAATATATACATTTACTATAATATAATGACTTATCATTTTATATTTCATGCATTACGCACACTTTTAGTTAAAAAATGCACACAACATATGAAAACCAATATAAAAGTAGCATAACACATTCATAAAATCATAATGTGTTATGCCAAATCAAATGTAATTAAAACATAAGTTATCAAAGTATGTACTAACCTTTAAGAATGTCAAATTCAAGGCTAATTCACACTTCACCCTTAACTTCTTCAAAAGCCTTCCTTCCTTTAATTTGACAATTCTACTTTATTCACTCTTAAATCAAATTATAAATAAAAATATATCATTAATATCACAATTCTACTCCATTTTATTCAAAACAAATACCAATTACACAAACCCTAATGTAACTTCCAAAGAACTCTATTTCTTTATTGCTTTCACCAAACGTCATCAAAACTCAATCATTTTCACCAATCAACCTTAAAATCATTACATATATATATCAAAACTACTTCAAAATAATTCATATTAACATATTGAAATCTCCATCAAAACTTGAAATCTCATATAATCTAAAATCTCATCAAAACTAAGCTTAAAGTAGAAATTTCTTATCTAAACCTTGATTATTTCTCAAAAACTCCTTAAATTCTTTGAAATATTTAAGAAATTTGGCATGGATGATAATAAAAACCTTCCCTTCCTTTAGCTGTGGAGTTTGGCCCTTAAAGAAGAAGAAGAAGAAGAAATGTTGACTTTTTAATTTATCTCTTCTTAACCAAATATGTATATTAAATAATTATTTTAATTAATTATTAATTAAGATATTTTTCATTCTCCTATCTTGAATTAATTTTATTTATTTTAACTTTTAACTTCTGACTTTTACTTTTTTACTTTTATTTTTTAGTGAAATTTATACTTTATATATATTTTACATATACACCAAGTATACATTAGTCATATTTTCTTTCCAATTCATTAATTAACCATTCTATATTATTATTTAATTATATTTACTAAAAAAAACAGATGTTACAGAATAAACATAAACATCGGTATTATATCCATTCTTATTTGAAAAAAAAAATCAATTAACTGAATACAAATTTTTAACAATGCAACAATTAAACCACCCTAATCTTATAAGATTATGGCATTTTTAAACATGAAAATATGACAACTATTGCTTCATTATTTTAAATAAAAGCTACTTAAGCTCAAACTTCATCACATTCAAATTCATCAACTCAAAAATAAGTAAAATCAATTAAAAACATAAACTTAAACCTATACATATTCAATTAACTGAAGTAAATTCAACCAAAGACTAACTTAAAATTGTGAAAACTCAAATTAAATTCAAATTCATCTACTAAAACTTAATAAAATTGGAGTAATTTAATAGTAAGTGGTTGGATATAATAGATATTTTCATATAATAATAAATTATTATTGTGGCCAAATGTTAAGTTTAACATATGGATGGCAATGAGGTCATGTATTTTTAAATATTCGATCTATCTCGATCCATTTATATATAGTACAGATAATTTATAAATAAGTTTGGACGAATATAAATAGTATATTTACTATCCATAAATGGTTCGAATTGAGTATGGATACATGCCTCTAGATACCGCTATTCAAACCCATTTATATAATTAAATATTTATTAGTTATAATTTTATTAAATTTTAATTATTTAATTATAAAATTTTGTTGTATAAAATTATTTTAATAAAATTATATTAATATTATATTTTATTTATACATATTTTATTGAGGAAATTTTACTTTTATAATTTTAATTTTATTGTATTTTTAAATTTTTATAATTAAATGGATAATTAAATGAGTACTCATAATATACGGAAAATGTTAAATAGATTTGGGATGAGCATGAGTAATGAAAAAATATTTATATATGAGTTTGGGATGTGTATAGCTAATTAGAAAATAAATGGTTACGAGAATCTGAACACAGTTTCTATAATTTTTTTCACAGCCACTAAGTTCGCATTTTACATCTGCCTTCAATTATTCTAGTTAAAATGCTTTATACAGCAAATCAAGAAGCATCTAATTTGTTTCTTTTTTTTTTTATTTCTGTTATTCTAAAAATAATTTAAATTTAATTTTGTTTCTATAATAAGAGAAAAATAAAACTAAATATTTAGGTACTGGTTCTTTTATTTCCCTTTTTCGTTTTACATCTTAAGAAAAAATAAAATAAAATTATTTATGTTAAGATTATAATTTTATTTATACATTCAATTAATATGTAAGTTTCAGCAGAAAAATTACTACTAAGAAATATTTAATCTTTTGTGTATTGTAAATTCTATATCTTATTATTAATATTGTTTTATCATATCATTGTATAAATATTATTTATTTTAATAAATATCTAAATAGTGTTTTATCTTAATGATAAAAGGCAATGCAATTTAAGAGTAGATATGAAAATTTGACTCTTATCAATATAAAAATTATAGTTTTCCCAAATATTTTTTAAAAAAAATCCAATGAATGCATTAACTATGAAAATTTGTATTATGGTTTAGGGTTTAAATTGGTTTAATTTCAATCATATTCAAGGTTTTTTTTAACCATCAATCATATTCAAAGTTGCTGCTACCATTACTATCCAAAATTGCAATCATCACCATCATTGCTGTTCGATTATTGTTACTTCAGTCCGGCTAGCTAGCACCTTTGTCCTTTGTTATCCAAAAGCTGAATTATTTACGACGCTTTTTTTTTAATTTCATACTAAAAATATAAAAATAAAATTTATAAACATTCTATTTCATTCTTTTATACATAAATAAATTTAATTTTAATTTCATGCTAAAGTTACAGTCACAATTTTTAATATCACTAAAGTAGAAAATTTTATTAATTACAACTGATATCATAATATAGTGATAAAACCATACAGTGTAAATAGGAATTCAAGTCTTAACAATATTAAATTCTTCTAGCCTAATATTTAATAAAAAAAAACTTGTTAATTACATCATATAATAATTATTATATATCTCTCTCAATTTATTAGTGTCTAGTTAATCACATTCACTCTGTTATATCCTCCAAATAACTTTTTTAAAATATAATCGCAATTATCAGTAGGAAAAGTACAAACTAAAATAATAAGAAAAGTGAGATATCTTAAAAAAGAGAAAGGTAAAATCAAATAATGAAAAGAAAAAAGACAAGATGGCATCTTTTTAAAATTTAGAGGAAAAAAAAAAAATCAAAAGGGATCAATTTCTTGCCAACAAATTTTAGGACATTATCTACTGGTGGTTGACAAATTTTTACCAGTTACAAGACCATAATGGAAATCAATGAACCTCTAAATTCAAGGTACGTTGAATTTAATTTATAATTTGTAAGTTTTATTTTCTAATTACCTCCAAATCAGACTATACCAAACACAAAGTAAACAACTAAAACATATAATCTATAAATCGAAACACAATCAATTAATTTATATGAAATCGCAAATTAAAAAAAAAAACAAAAACAATTGAAAATGACTCGAGAATTGGGCAACATTACTAGCCAATCAAGCAGTATAGTTGGATAATCGCAGGTGGAATAGTAATACAAGGAGATCTAACAAAAACAGCAGGTGAAACAAAAAAGCTATTAGTTTGAAACCGTATCGTTCTCTTAGTTTTGAAATTGACAGTTTGAAATAAGGATAATATTATGGTAAAACTATAAGTTTTAAAGAATAAAATCACATTTTTATTACTTATTTCACATGATCGTAATGTAAAGTTTTTTTAGGTTTTGAATCATTTTTATAAGAGAAAGTTACTCAAAATACTCCAAAACATGGCCAACTTTTCAAATATATGGGCATAAGATTTTTTTTTTTCATTTGTATGTCTACGCTCATCGTTTTTTTCATTTTTACTCTTTTCCCATGTTTATTTATTTTTGCATTTTATTTATTTTTTTATTTTATTTTTTTATTATATTTTTTTAGTCAAAAATAATTTTTTTGATGTTATATTCTGACAAATATATAGTATACACATAATATCTACTAAATATCTACATAACATTTACTAAACATTTATATAAAAAATTTATCAAATATCTATCAACTTTTTTTAAAAATATTTTTTAACCTTTTTTTTAATTTTATATTAACAAAGCATGCACAAAATATATATATTATATCTACATAACATACACACAATATACAAAATAAATAAATTACATACACGTTACTTCTATCAAACATCTAGAACATCTGCATAACATATATCAAACATATACAAAATATTTATTAAATATCTACATAATAAAATTAATATTTTTAACTTTTTTTTTATGTGTATAATATATAAATTTATTTAAAAATAAATTTAATAATTTTTATTAATATATATATTTTTATTTTTTTATTATTTTTATGAGTATTATTTGTTATTTGTGATTAAAATTAAAATTTTTTCTTCATAAAAATTAATACATTTTATATGCTAAAAATACAATTTAAAATATAATTTTTATTATTTTATTAAAATATTTTTATTTAATAGTAAAATTTTAAAAAATAAAAATTGAAGTAAAATATTATTTATAGTCGAGACAAGAGATATTTATTTTTAAAAATTATTTTAATAAAACGTGATATATTTTTAAAAATTTATTTTAATTTTTTTAAAATAAAAATATTTTTTTTGCATTATTTAAAAAAAATATTTTTTGAATAATTTTATAAATGGATATTTACAAAACTACCTTCAAAATAAGTTTGATTTTCAAAAATACTACACCCTAAAAAAAGTTTTCAAAAATATTAAAATCAATATTTTTTTTAAAAAATACATCACTCCTCTTTAAAGCAATATTTTTTTTTTCTAAAATATATCATCTCTTATTCTAACCAATATTTTACAACAAATTTCATCTTTTTTTTTTCAAAATTTACTATTAAACAAAATATTTTAATAAAAAAATAAATTTTAATATTTTAAAATATATTTTCAACTAATAAAATTTATTAATTTTTATAAAATAAAAATTTTAATTTAATTATAAATAACAAATAACACTCAAAAAATTAAAAAAAAATAAGAATATATTAATAAAAATTATTAAATTTATTTTAAAATAAATTTTATATATTATAAATATTAAAAAGTTTTAAAAAACTGTTAATTTTATTATATAGATATTGTTATATATATTGTATAAATGTTATGTTTATATTATATATTTTGTTGTGCATGTTATATGTTTGTTGAGTCTAAATTATGTGGATGTTATATGTGTATAAAATTAAAAAAATAAAGTTAAAAAATTAAATAAATTATATAAATACTGTGTAGATGATATATATATATATTTGGTATATAAGTGTATATCTTACTATTTATTTTATATATATTATATATGTTATATATATTGTGGTTTTATGTATATATTAAAAATATGAGAATAAAAAAATATTTATAGATTACAAATAAAGTATTAAAAAATGAAAATAAAAAAAATTAACAAAAAGCAAGAAAAGAAAAAAAAAAGAAAAAATAACGATTTGAAACAAGTAATATGCGGGCGTATAAATGAAAAGTGAATTTATTTTTGGGTCATTTGATGTAAATTTTCCTTTTCTAAATGTCCCTATTTATAATTATCCCTTAACTCAAACCACATGAGTTGAGTTAGGTTTATTGGGCTCCTGAATTTAATAAACATTTCTAAAATTAAAAAATTAAAAAATATATATATTTCACCGTATTTTTTTAAATTTTTATTTTTTATTTGAGATATTTTAGTTATTTTATTATTATTATAAATTTATTATAAAATTATATAAAATTTATAAACTCATAAAAAATTCACAATAAATTTATTATAAACTTATTATAAATTATTATAAATTTATTATAAACTAATAAAAAATATGATATTTTAATAAATATTTTATAAATTTTATTATTTTAATAAATAATTTATAGATATATTAAATTTAATTTTTTTAATTTTTTTTTATTTTTATCAAAATCTAAAAATTTATTTGTCATAAGCATAGATGGTTTACTTCTAAAAGAATTAAAAGAACGAAATATCAAATTCAAATACAAAAAAAAGGAAACTTGTGTGTTTCATTAATTAATTAATTAATAGACAGAAAAGGACCCATTAGTGACATGCTGATCCTCTCCCCCCGTGCATGAAAATTATCTTAGCGCACTGAATTCACCCCATTCTTGTAGCCGAGTCTCTCGCTTCTCTTTCTTTCTATTTCATTTGACAAAGGTCGCCCACTTTCCTCTCCCAAAATCTCTCTCTCTCTCTCTCTCATTAAATATAGGAATTTTGTACAAACAACACATAACTCCTAAACCAGCTCTTCTGCTAATTTCATCTTTATTTCCCTTCCACCTCCACAACCACAACTCCCTCTCGCTCTCTACATCTGTCTAGACAGAAGTTGAAGATGAACTAACAACGCTTAATTCGGTTCCTCTTCTTCAATAACAAGGTGCTTATACTCAGCTGATTTACTTTCTCAGATCTTTTTCACACATATAGCAACTGTAATGGATTATTCTTGCCCTCTCTTTGCAGTTTTTTAGCATTTTTCAGAGAGATCTATTTTGATATTTGATCTTAGTGCTGACATTTCAGTATTGAATGTAGTTTATATACATGTGGTTTTACTATTTGTGTTATGAGAACTTCATAAGTTTTTTTTGTCTGTTAAGAAAAGTGAAGAAACATAATTTTTTAAGAGGAAAATGTTATTTGTCTTTATTCTTTGCAGATCTGGAACAATTTAGGCAGATTTGATAGTGCACTTTTTTTTCTCAGGATTTCTATAAATGCTAATGCTAATTCTAGAAATGCTTTTGGGTTTAATTTTCTTTTCTTTTTGGAGCGGTTCTCTTATCTGAGGCGTGAGGCCAACTCCAACCATGTGCACCATTTTTTGCACTAAAATAGTGCAAAACACCAAAATGGCGCAACATTATCTCCAATCATCTGCACCATTTTTATCACAAAAAAGAATATTCTGTTTAGATTCTTCTCTCTCATTAATATTATATTATTTTTTTACTTCAACTTTATTTATCCATTTCACTTAAAAACTTCGTATCATTTTAAATGAAAAGTTATTATTGATTTATTATTTATAATATATTTATGGAATATAAATTGTTTAAAATAAGTTGTGAATCGTTTATCAAAATTGGATAAATAAGCTATTGATAAATGATTAATAATTAATAGACTTGTTTATTGAAACTATTACATAAATAGTATTTTAATGATGATAGATAATTTATATGTTAATTATAAAAAAATATATATTTTAATAATATTAAATATAAATAATATGATTATATTAGAGTTTTTGAAATTAAATAAAAGTATACTAGTCTTTTATTTGAAAAAATCAATTTTGAATATGAGGAGAAAAAAATAATCAACAAATTATTATTTATTTATAAAGAGCTAGCTGTTTTTAGTTGCTTTAGCTGTTACCATTAAGAACATAAACAGCAAGCTGTTTAAGCAGCTGGTTTTTATTGAGAACATAAACAGCTAGCTGTTTCTTGTTGTTTTAGCTGTTACCATTGAGAACATAAACAGCTAGCTGTTTCTTGTTGCTTTAGCTGTTACCATTGAGAACATAAACTGCAAGCTGTTTTAGCAGCTGGTTTTTATTGAGAACATAAACAGCTAGCTGTTTCTTGTTGCTTTAGCTGTTACCATTGAGAACATAAACAGCTAGCTGTTTCTTATTGCTTTAGTTGTTACCATTGAGAACATAAACAGCAAGCTGTTTTAGCATCTGTTTTTTATTGAGAACATAAACAGCTAGCTGTTTCTTGTTGCTTTAGCTGTTACCATTGAGAACATAAACAGCAATCTTTTTTTTTAAGTGTAAAGACATTGTAATTTGAATATTTTAATTAACTTCCTTTATGAATTGTGAATGTGATTTGCTAAAGTATTTTTTTTATTTTTTTTATTTTTATGTATTATAAATAAAATAATTTGTTATAAATACAATTCATATTTTACATGATATTTATTTAAATAAAATTTTACATTTTAGTTATTAAAATATAAAATTAATAAATAATACAATATATTGAGTGGGTGAAAAAAATAAACACCTAATTATAATAATTTACTTAAAAAATAATAAGTATGACTTGTTTAGAAAATATTTAAAGTTTTGAGTTAAAAATAAAAAAGAATAAAAAATTAAAAAAAATGGTGCAGCTACAGTACTGCACCAAATATAGTGCAACATTGTAACTGATCTTCAAAATGGAGCAATAAATGGCGACTGGTTGGAGTTAAAACCGTACGCTATAATGAAAATTGGCGTACGGTTGGAGAGGCTCTGATCTGACTTTTAATAGGCTAATGGCTGCCATTTACGCTTTGATGGAAGTACATTTAATTTCGTATAAAGATCTTATAATTTATTTTATTAATATGCAAAGGAACTTCGCAAATTTATAAATATTTATTGTCCATTTTATTAGTTATTAGTTATTAATCTGTTTGCTATTTCCACGCTTGGGAAAGTAGCATATTCAAAATTGTGGTTTCTAAGGCTAAAGTCCGTTGAACACAGATTTATGTTCATTTGTATGCACTTGTTTTGGAGATTAATCTTGGTTGTCTCTGATCTCCAGGTCAGATTTTGAGTATTGATTGAAGAAATATCAAAATTAAATATGGCATTAGGAAAATATACTCGAATAGACAACAGAAGGCAAACTGCAAATTACTGTTCAACAGTGACAATTGTGGTCTTTGTGACTCTCTGCTTGGTTGGAGTATGGATGATGACATCTTCATCTTTAGTTCCTGGCCAAAATGTAGATGTGCCTGCTCAGGAGAGAAATAATGAGGTCAAGGAACAGTTGACAGAGAGCAGTGCAAGCAACAATCGGCAATTTGAGGATAACCCAGGTGATTTGCCTGAGGATGTGACGAAAGGGGACGACAATGTAAATCAATCTCAGGGAGAAAACAACTCTAGCACCCAAGAAACTCAAGGGACAAATTCAGAACTGAAGCAAGAAGAGAAAAAAGAAGAAAAGCAAGATGTAGTGAACAGAGCCGTCTCGAATATTTTAGGGGCCCCGAGCAGAAATTAAGATACGAGCCCCTAAAAAATAGTGTCGAAAATTATACAGAAATTGTTCTTCTTTTTAAGTGTAATTAAGATGCTAAGAATGCAGAAATAGGCCTAAAAAAACAAAGTAATGATATTCACTCAATGGGCCTAAAAGAACAGAGTAATGATATGAACAGTAATGCAATGAACAAATATTGTATTTATAGTTTTGTTTTATTGATTTTTGTATTGGCTTTATTGATTTCTATAAACGCCAAGTATTTATAGTTTTGTATAAATTGTTAAGCTAATATCACACCAAAAAAATTGCCCCGCACCAAATATGTATATGCCTAGAACCATATCAAAGGATCAGAAAACTTAAAAATCCAAAGTAAAACAAAACTTGGGTACATAAAAAAAATTGTTTAAACTCATGTAGAAACTGAATCGGTGACAAAACTCATAAAGCACGCCAAGTATGCATATAAAAATTTAAACATCAAATCCAATATAAAAATCAATAAAACAAAACTATAAATTCTTGCTTTATGTAGGCCCGGCTCAAGGGGGAGCCCTGAGCAGTTGCTCAGGTTGCTCCCCCCCTTGAGCCGGGCCTGGTAGTGAATAAGACTGATGATGGCTCGAATACTGAGATGCAAAATGAGGAGACTAATGCAGAAAATGAGGATTCAAAAATACGAGATGGAGATGAAAACTCAGAAGCTGGAAGTACAAAATCCAATGATCTTGAAAGTAGCGTGGTTAAACAAGGAGATTCTCAAGATAATTCAGAAGAAAACAAATCTGAATTGAACGAGACTGAGAAGAAGCCAGCTGCTGATGAGACGGAGACAAAATTGGATGAAAGCTCTGGTGGAATAGAGAAGAGTCCTGATACTGATGACACACAGACAAAATCAGATGAGAATTCTGGTGATGCAAGGGATGGAGAATCAGGGAATGGTCAGATGGATGATACAGTGGATATAAAAGATAACAAGGAGTTGGAGAAAACATCAGATGATCAAGCCAACATCCAGAGTTTAGGTGAGGTACTTCCCTCAGGGGATCAATCAGAGCTTTTGAATGAAACCACCATCCAGAGTAGGTCATGGTCAACTCAGGCAGCAGAATCAAAGGATGAAAAGGAAGCTCAACTATCTTCTAATAAAAAAAGCTCATACAATTGGAAAGTGTGCAATGTCACTGCCAGGCCTGATTACATTCCATGTCTTGACAATTTGAAAGCAATTAGGAGTCTTCGTTCTACAAAGCACTATGAACATCGGGAAAGGCACTGTCCTGGAGAACCTCCAACTTGTCTTGTTCAACTTCCTGAAGAATATAAACGCCCAATTGAATGGCCAAATAGCAGGGAAAAAGTATGCAATATTAGCTCATGCATGTTAACTGTCAGTCTGCTTTTTCTTCTTAATATGATGAAATGGACGCATTTTCTTTCCACAGATATGGAAGCATAACGTTCGTCACACCAAACTTGCACAAATTAAAGGGCATCAAAACTGGGTGAAAGTTACTGGTGAATACCTCACTTTCCCTGGCAGTGGAACGCAGTTTAAGCATGGTGCTTTACATTGCATTGACTTTATAAATGAGGTGAATTTTTTTTAAAAAAATTCAGTTATTTAATCTGCATTTTATTTATATTTTTGTTGTGATTTAACTTATTTTTTTTTATTTTTATGTTATTGCATATATTATAATTTTAATCTTTGATTTTTACTTGACTTAATGCCTCTGCCTCTTTCCTTTTTGCAGAATAGACATAGATATTTTTGGATTATAATGCTTTAAGTATATGTACCATGAGCTACATATATTTATGCAAGTATCTTTTGACTAATTCAATTGAACTTGTTGGTACAAGAAGTCAAACTGATTTTTGTGATTATTTCCCTGTCCCCTCCTTTCAATTTTGTACGTCAATTAATGTATGACGCTAGATACCTGTATCTGAACAATCATATGATTATCATTATTGAATGTTTACTATCATGTATACTAGATATATGGATTCCGCGATTCTAACAGGTTAGTTGATCAAGAAATTATCTTGGATAAATGGATTGAAGGGTCTATCTTATTTTAAATCCCAATGGTGGCCATCATAAGAAATGGAATTGATAAGTACAAAATTAATGATATTTTACTCCCATTTCTTAACATGATTATTAACCAATTGAGTTTGATTTGTTTGTTCAAAGTGCATTTTAAGGTTAATTGCAGGAATTCTCGATAATTTGAGGCTTTTGGTCATTTTGGAGCAATTACGGACGAAAGTAGAAGAAAAGAGAAAAATCTGTCAATGGACACGCCCATCAACACGGGCGTGTCAATAGGCGTGCCCTTGTTATTGCATTCAGTGGCTATGACACGTCCAGCTGCATAGGCGTGTTACCAAACGTGCCATTTGTCCAGAGTCACAGTAGCTGTGACACGCCCAGGACCACGGGCGTGTCAGTGGACGTGCATTCCATCTAGACTCACAGTAGCTGTCACACGCCCAGGACCACGGGCGTGCCAATGAACGTGCCTTTTATTCAGACTTACAGTAGCTGTGACACGCCCAGTAACACGGGCGTGTCAATGGGCGTGCCTTTTGTTCAGAATCACAATACCTATGACACGCCCAGTGACATGGGCGTGTCAGTGGTCGTGTCACCTGTCGAAAAGTGAGATTCTTTGCACTGATTGGGGAATAAGTGGGGGACAACAGCTGACCTTTGTCAAAAAGAAAGAACAAGAAAAGAAGAGCTTGCCTAAATCAGGGAAAGGGTGATGAACCAAGAGAAAGTAGTAGACAATGGATGGGTTTAGAGAGCTAGAGGTATGGGCTGGAGATTTGGGGGGAAATAAAAAGAGAAGAAGGGGAGAAGAATAGCAGTTTTTGCTGGAGCATTTCTGGAAACAGAGAAGAAAGAAGAGGAGGAGGAGCCATATGCTGGAGCAAGGAGAAGGGTCTTGAGCTGAGTTTGAAGAAAGATCCACATCATACACAAGCCCTAAACCAAGAATCAAGAGCTCAAGTGAAGAAATACAGATTCACTGCCATGAATTGTTTGGTTTCTCTTACTCATTTATCTTACTCTATTTTTCTAGCTGTGAATATGAACTAAATCTTTCTCTATCTAGATGTTGATGAACCCTAGCCAATTTGTATGAATTGAACAATTGTATTCAGTTGAATCAATTAATTGAGTTGTTTTATTCTTATGATACTTGTTGTTATTTCCAATCTATAATAGCATGCTTATTGATTGGTTATTATTTTCATATTATTGACTTGAGAAAGCTTGATGTGAATTGAATACTCATAAGGATTGAGGATTGATTGGGGTACTAGAGATAGACCTACAAGATCCTTTGGTTTATAGTTCCTTGTCCTTAATGCATAACCTATTTAATTGTGTTTTGAGAAGAGATTCCGGCACTATACTTAGTGATTAGTGATTAATTCACTCGAGAGAGGCTTTAATCTAAGTTAGAGGAATGCCAATTCAATTTGATTAAACGATTTAGCTGAATGGATTGTTTATAAATATTATTGAGGCTAGGGGGATTCAATATCTGGATAGTTCTATTAATATCATTATAAATCTTTTGTGCACAACATTTAATTTCCTTTCATTCATTAATTAGTTGATTTTAGTTACAACACATCACACAACTATTAATTCGCTAAATAACGATTAAGATTTGCACTAGTACTTGGCCTTGTCCCCAGAGGAACGATACTCACTCACTACTATATTATTTGAGCGACCCGTGCACTTGCGGTAATTGCATATAGCACTAACGGCACGCATCAGGAACTTAAGATTTTCTAGGTATATTGCTTGCCTTTTGGGCTTGATTTAGTAGAATCTTGTACCAAAAGACAATGATATGATGCAGGGTATGCTCAAATTCCAAAATAGCCCATAGGAGCAGGTTTGAATTTTACGATATCCAAAAAGAAATAGCTAAATGGGTTAGGAGGAGTGGGGGCATAGGTCATCTGGAGTTTTAAATAATGGTTACAGAATCAGAAACTGTTTAACAGATTTAGTTGCTGCTATTGGGAATAATTTTTCCAAAGTTTTGCAAAATGACTAAAAAAAAATATTAAGCAAATACTTCAATCAAATTTCATCATAATCATGTATGTGTAATAATTTAAAGTGACAAATATACAGTAAAAAACTCATTTATAATAAGCTTTATTTAAAAAATGTGATTTCTTATCATCCATATTGGAATGGGAAATATTGTTTCAATATGCTAAAAATCTGGTACGTAACGTATCGGCCAATATTTAAAACCATGCTTGTTCATTTATTTGGCATGCTTGTTCTCTTGTTCTTGATATGAATATATTTATTATGCAGTCTGTGCCTGACATTGCATGGGGAAGACGATGCTCTCGTTTGATATTGGATGTTGGATGTGGGGTAGCTAGCTTTGGGGGCTTTTTGTTTGATAGGGATGTCCTCGCGATGTCATTTGCCCCTAAAGATGAACATGAAGCCCAGGTGCAATTTGCTCTTGAAAGTGGAATTCCAGCTATATCTGCTGTAATGGGCACACAAAGACTTCCTTTTCCAGCCAGAGTTTTTGATGTTGTCCACTGTGCTCGATGTAGAGTACCATGGCATATTGAAGGTAGGGACTATCTTTGCATGTAATTACAGTAGAAGAGTTAAAGGTATTTCAAGTTTTGGACTTTTGTGTAGTAATTCTTAGATTTACATCCTAAGCAAACCTCTTTTTATAGTTAAATTCTTACAAAATGGCATTCTTAGATAAGTTGTTCTTACAGGTGGCAAATGAGTTGGTTTGAGCTGGTTGGATTGGGTTTTTTGGGTGCATTCTTCAAAATTGTTTTGGACTTAGTTGTATGGGATTTAAAGCGAGTTCAAGATACCAGTAGGGCTAAGCTACAAAAGGAATTTGAGCCACATTTTTTTTGGGTTTGTTTTAAATGATAATATGGGTTGGTCGTCCATAAAATTAAGTTTTCGCAAAAAGAGAAAAAAAAAAAAAAGATCTCAGCCAAGTCTGTGAAATAATGGCTTTGTGAGTTTAAAATTAAAGTCTGAATGATTGTGTCATATCAAATTAATTGCTTTGTTATATCAAATTATTGAGTTCCAGAGTTAGTTTATTCATTTATCTTTAAAATATGTTAGCATTATCTTTAGGTTAGATAGATAGGTTCATGTTGTTTCATGCTTTAGATTTCCGGCTTAAAATAAATATGTATTTATTAAATTATTTTTGATTTAATGTAAATATTGGGGCTTTATTATTACCATATCAATTATTAATTCATCAAATACAAATATTTTGGGATAATGGTGTCTTCATTTTGTTTTTATGTATTAAATTTGCCATCTGTTATATTTGTTTTTGTTTTTGCAATAGCAGAAAACCAAAATGGAAAGGAAAAAAAAGTCTTATCAAGTTGATTCTTTATTTAACTGTAAATAAAATTCAAGCGAAATAGTCAAATGCATGTAACTTGAGGGGCAATTATCAAAATATTTCCTTAATAGTTCCAGTGATAGAAAAATTTTCAGAATTTTGAAATCTACAATTTTTTTAATAATTTTGTTGGGTTCAATGGTCAAACCCAAATGAATTACTTTTGACCTTGTAATTGTGTCACCTGTGGTCTAGTCCTCAAATTTTTGGGTTATTTTGGGCTGGGTGTGGATTCAGGTTTTGTTTACAAGTCAAATAAAAAATTGTCATTTTTAATTTTTATGATAAGAGAATCATAAGAGGGTGAATTTAGCTTTTAATTTAACTCAATTCTTCAATGAAAATCAACAGGTGGTAAACTTCTTTTGGAGTTGAATTGTGTGTTGCGACCTGGTGGTTTCTTTGTGTGGTCTGCCATACCTGTTTATCAGAAGCTTGCTGAAGATGTTGAAATCTGGAAAGGTAGATAGCTTCACAAACAAATATGCGATGATTTTATCTTGTATGAAGCTGACTGATTCTAACAACTGGTTACCTTTTGTGGTAATTGTTTGCAGCTATGTCTGAACTAATCAAAGCTATGTGCTGGGATCTTGTGTCTGTTACCAAGGACACAGTTAATCGCGTGGGCATAGCTATCTACAGGAAGCCTACTTCCAATGACTGTTATGAGGAAATATTTCACATGTGAAGCCTCCACTCTGTGAAGCCTCTGATGATCCTAATGCTGCCTGGTAATTTTTACTTCAACTAGAGAGGTCTTTGGTATTTGGGCTGTTGAAAATTTGTTGTGGATGTTTATTTCAATGTTTTAAGATTTCACCTTGTCTTATGTTGTCCTGGGCCATCTTTCTGGTGCTTTTATGTTTATGCAAAAAATACATGCACATAAGTTTGGAAAGACAAAGTAAATCCTCCTATTTGAAGGAACCTGTTAACTTTCCTGGGACAGATTTGCTTGGAATCCTATGGAATTAGTTGGTACTGTATCCCTAATTTATAGTTTGTTTCTTACTTAGGAATGTGCCACTGCAAGCATGTATGCACAAGGTTCCCATAGATTCAGTTGAGCGTGAGTCTCAATGGCCAGAGCAATGGCCTGCTAGGTTGGAGAAAGTACCTTACTGGATGTTAAGTTCTAAAGTTGGAGTTTATGGTAAACCAGAACCAGAGGATTTCACTTCTGATTATGAGCACTGGAAGCGGGTGGCGTCCTAGTCATATCTAAATGGAATGGGAATAAAATGGTAATATGTGAGGAATGTTATGGACATGAGATCGCTATGAAGGGTAAGCAAAAATACCCTTGTTCCCAGTACAAAGTTTTTTGAATGCACCTTTTTTCCTTTTAGCAAAATAAACAAACCATTTTAACTGCCTTCCTCATTGATATAATTATTATCCTTATTATTTCATAATTCTATTAATTTAATGAGTCAATTTGATGGAATTTAGCATTGTCTGCTGCTTATTGTGAAAGGCACTGCCCTCCTATTGGACAAGTTTTATGATGTTATAGCAAACACATACAAATAAATATAGGCATTGTTTGGCCCTTGTCTTGTTCTGAGCTTCTGATGTTGCTGTGCCTGCAGTTTTACTGCAGCTCTGAAGGATATGAATATCTGGGTCATGAATGTGGTCCCCATAGATTCCCCAGATACTTTACCAATAATTTATGTGCGTGGTCTTTTCGGTATTTACCATGATTGGTGCAAATCATTTAGCACCTATCCTAGATCTTATGATCTTCTCCATGCAGATCATCTCTTCTCAAAGGTTAAAAAGATGTGTACAAACAATTCTCAAGTTTACTGCTTAGTACTTCTGTCACTTGTAATAGTCTGCAATCTGATGTTGCTCCTTGTGGGTCTTATAGGTGCAATCTAGTTGCTGTTGTTGTGGAAGTTGATTGGATACTTAGACCAGAAGGAAAGCTAATTGTCCGAGATGATGTTGAGTTGCGCTGGCAGGTCCATATGACCTACTCAAAGGACAAGGAGGGATTGCTTTATATTGAGAAATCCTTGTGGCGACCCAAAGAGTTGGAGACAATCACATATGCCATTGCTTGAACATGATTCCTGCCTTTGCTCTTTCATTGTTTGAGTTGGCCGTGAGATGAGGTATTTTTTGTGTTCTGGTTGCTAATTGCAATTCTTGTTAACTGCGTCTCCACTTCAACTGATGCACTTTACTAATTAGACCCCTACATTGTCTCAGAGTTTTGTTTTTTTGTATTGAATTGTTTGTTTTTTTTTTTGTTTTTTTAGCGTTTAGTTTTGGATTGAAAACAGAGGATACATTGGAGAAGAGTAAAGTCCATCCTTAGAAAATTGGACGAGCAGTATACTTTTATTTTTTATTTTTTGAACTGGGAATTTGTTGGTTGAAGTTTTGCATTCCTAACAAGTTTTATAGTGTTCCAAAAGAATGGTTCTTGTGAATGTAAAAGTTCTATTAGTACATTAGCGCATTCATTTTTGTTTCTGGAAAAAAACTCTGTTCAAAAAGTTTATTGTTTCGTTTCAATGTTGAAAATCAATTGGCAATACTAAAAATATTCTTTGTAAGAATTTTATTTTTTTAAAATTTATTATTGAATATGAGGAAATTACGTTATATACTGAATTTTAATTTTCTTTTCTTTTTTTAAATACTGTTGTTAATTTTTTTTTTATTTTTAATCTTTTATTTTTTATTTTAATTTTTTTATGTTTTATTTTTGTAAAAATATGGTTTTCCATATTTCTCATGATGTCCGCCATTCATGACCTTTGATTCTCCAAAGGCTCTTCACCTCTTTATCTTTATTTCATGACCATGCTTTTTTCTCTTTCTCATGGTGAATATTTGAATCATGCCACATGTTTAATTTAGCAATGCTAATATATTTGCTGCATCTTGCCATGGCCATCTTCTTTTTCCAAATGCTGGAAATAAATTTCCAAGAAAAAGACAATAATGACGATGGCACCAACGCGTGCTTCTTCACATGAAGAAGGAGATAAAGTGCTCATCTAGTGTAACATGGAATTTGACTTGGACAAGCATGGAGTCCAAGAATATATATAGGAGAGTTATTCAGTGGCCATTTGGTTTAAATATTGGACATCACACAGGGCAAAATGCAAAAAAAAAAACTACAAATTTTTTGTCCAAGGTTCTAGACTCTGTCTCAAGTAGCCATAGTAGGAAGAGATTTCAATAATGATTTTTTATTTTTAACTTTGTTTTTTTTATTGTAAATCTTTTTTTTAATTTATTTTTGAATTTAACATAATAATTGAGAATTTTTTTAATCTAAATATACACTACATATTGGATGAAATGCTTTAAAGATAGTTTTTCAATGTTTTAACTTTTCTTCAATTTTAATATATTGTATCAATTTCTATAACATTTAAACTAAAAAAAAAAAAAAGAAAGCTACCACGAGTATATTTAGGCTGATAAGGCAATTATGGCGATCATTTGAGCTAGACAAAATATAGGTTCCTTATTAATAGAATTGACAAAGAATGAAATTATTTGAATGAGTTTATTTTTCTTTATTTATTTTATGGATGAAGGTAGTCTTCATTTGATTAGTTTGAATATATGCTACTCAACTGTCACCCTAATTATGATATTTAATTATAATGATAATTGGATATAATTTCTAATTTTAAAGGGAATATTTTAATACTTTTCTTTCAAAGTGATGAGGTTAATTATACTGCATATCAACTGATATATGTAATATATATAAATATATAACAACATACATCACTTGATTTTGTCATGTTTCTTTGCATAATCATTTAATATATGTTAATATATGTAACATACAACATTTTGTATTCTCATTCTATAACACTTTGTATTCTTATGTCTATTCTATAAATCATTTGAAATAGGTTGATATATGCTACATTTATCATAACACTTTGTATTCTTATGTCTATTCTATAAATCATTTGAAATATGTTGATATATGCTACATTTATCTATATATAAGAGCATCTAATACATATAACACTTTGTATTCTTAAGTTTCTTTTTTAAATCATGTGATATATTGATATATGTTATATATATTAATATATAATATTTTGTATTCTCATGTTTCTTCTATAAATCATCTAATATATGGTGATATATATTAAATATATCAACATATAACAACATATAATAGCTGTATTTAATTTTTCTATAAATCATTCATATATATTGATATATGTAATATATATCAATATATAATAATTTATAACACTTTATATTCTAATTTTTTTTCTACAAATTATTTGATATAATATTTCTTTAATAATTTGATATATGTTATTTATATCAACATATAATAATATATAACACTTTGTATTCTCATACTTATTCTCTAAATCATTTAATATATGTTACATATATCAATATATAACAATATATAATATTTTATATTTTCTTATTTTTTTTTCTAAATCATCTGATATATGTTGATATATATTACATATATTAACATATAACAATTTTATTTGATATTTTTTTCTATAAATTATCTAATATATGTTGATATATATTACATATATCAATACATAACAACATATAATAATTTTATTTGATATTTTTTTTATAAATCATTTGATATATGCTGATATATATTACATACATCAACATATAATAACATATAACAATCTGTATTTGATATTTCTTTCTATAAATTATCTTATATATGTTTATATATATTACATGTATCAAAATATAACAGTTTATATTCTCATATTTTTTTCTCTAAATCACCTCATATATATTGAGATATGTTACATATATCAACATATAACAGCATAAAATACTTTATATTCTTATATTTCATCTCTAAGTCACCTGATATATATATATATATATATATTGATACATATTACAATATATACAGAATCAGTTGGGGATAGCCCAACTGGCTACATGATGTTACTCTCCTAGCAAGAGGTCAGGGGTTTGAACCTTCAAAACCGTATTTCAAAGGTTCGAGCTTTTTTTAAAATAAAAAAAAAACATATTATAATATATCAACATATAACAACATATTACATTTTGTATTCTCCTATTTATTCTTTAAATCATCTTATATATATTAATATATGTTACATATATCAATATATAATAATATATGACACTTTATATTCTCATGTTTATTCTCTAAATAATTTGATATAGTTTCTTATTTATAAAATATAACATATATGTAATATACGGTTATATATTTCTTAAAATTTGTTTAAACCAAATTAAAAATAAATAGTAATAGAAACAATATAAAAAAGAAAAAGAAAAAGCATGCTAAACATAAAAAATAAGGAGAAGTAAATAAAAATCAAAATAAATAAATAAATAAATAAAAGTATAAAAAGTAGATAAATACAAAAAATAATATTAAAATTATTTTAAAAATATAAATTAAATAAAATATATAATAATGTGTATATAAAATATAATTTGTAATATAAAATATAATTTGAAATTAATTAATATAAATTATATTTTAAGATAATTAATTATTTTTAATTATATAAAATTTTTTAAATATTAATAAATGGGTAAGAAAAATGTATTTTAAGAGAAATATATATGCAAAAAAAGAAAATCAGAGAAAGAAAGAAATTCTAAGACAAAGTAAGCAAAAAAAAAAAAAGAAAAAAAAAAGAAGAAGAGAGGAATAAGAAATGGCACTAGATGCTTATTTATCAAAAATGCCTTATTGCTACCTAAGCTAAGAGATTTCGTATTTTTGCAAAAAAAAAAAAAAAAAAAAAATATTTCTGCGAAAC
This sequence comes from Garcia nutans, assembly GCA_947685225.1. NCBI lineage: Eukaryota > Viridiplantae > Streptophyta > Magnoliopsida > Malpighiales > Euphorbiaceae > Garcia > Garcia nutans. The sequence continues at coordinate 31,609,030 of CANTUV010000002.1, forward strand.
TAAAATTATTTTTAACTCCCATAAAATTGAAAAAATGTTTAGTTTTTAGTTTAATTTTATAAAATTCCTTATATAAAATGATAAAATATGATGATTATGGACTATAAGTAGTCACTGACTATTGTTAGTGGTAATTGATGATAGTAATTGATGGATTAATCTTAGGGGAATTTATATTGAAATACTGCATTTTGGATTGCAATTTTTTTAATTTATACGCCGTTGAAGTTTATTTTCGGCCCTTTTTTTTATGTGAATTGACGGTATTTATTTTTGTTTTTATGTAATTTTTTTTGAATAAAATATGAAATTCATTCATTAAGAAGAAACATCCAAATACAATGCTTGTAAAAGAAATTCAGGAGAATAGTCCTTCCATAACAATGAGTCTGACAAAGAAATAGCCACCATTGCTAACATATGAGCAATTTGATTCGTAGATCTCCTATCATAATTAATAACTAGTTCAATAATATTATTTTTGAAAATTCTATAGTCTTGTACTATAGCTCCAAATCTAGATAGCATATACTCGTCACCGTTGATAGCATGCACTACAACCTGTCCGTCAGATTTTACCACAACCTTAGCATAAGACATGGACTTAACCCAACTCAAAGCTTCTCTTATAACATTTCCAATGTAGGAAAATCTTTGCATATGGGAAGATGCAGTACAATAGCAGCCACAAAATGTCCTTTATGATCATGTGCTATCTATGCAAGAGAAGACTTATTCAATCCCTCAAAAACATCAGTATGTGTCTTAATCCACCTATCATCTGGTTTGCACCATTTTTTTGTCTGGCTGTACATAATGATTCAAAGGAACAATCCACTTCTTTTGTTGAGCATTCTTCCATTGGTTCAAGTAACCAAAACTATCTTGAATGCAATCAAATTCAGAACATATGCTACCTTTCCACACAATATTATTCCTCATTTGCCATAAGCCCCAACATAACATACAGAGCTTTTTATTATCAATTATTTCCAGCATATCTTAACAGTAAGCAAGCCAATCAAAAAAATTATTAGAGAAAACTTGAAGCAAATTAGGAAGACATTGTTCCCAGCAGTTTTGCACAAAGCTACAGATTACCAAGATATGGCATATAGCCTTCACTTCACTTCCACACACTGCACAATATGGATCAACATTAACATGTCTATAAATCAAGTTGCTTCTTATTGGTAGACAATCATCAGCTGCTCACCATTCCATATTTTTAATCTTTGGGGGAATATGAAGACAAGCTTATTTCATATTTTTATTAGGCTAATGACTGTCATTTTTAGTTGAGGTAGCAAATAAATAGTTAAAAGCAGATTTGATAGAATAGATACCTTTCCTCTCCAAGTGCCATGACTAGTGATAAATGTGACAACTTCTACTCAGTGGAATACTCAGGATTAGTGTTGTGCTCGACTAATTACTACTACAAGCGACACTCGCAAGTATATGAGGTATTTATAGCAACGGTGATCGCCCCAAGGTTGTCTCACAAGGAAGGAATTATTTTGCAATAGTTTGATTAACAAGTAAATTTAAAAGCAAGAGTGTGATGTGTTGGAATGGTGAAAAATAATTTAAATCTAAAAGTAATATGTGTAATGGTTGTACAAGATAAATACAATCTAGGGATAATGCCTAGGGTTGTAGATCAATTTAATCAAAACTTAATTCTCAAATTATCCATTAATATAACCTTAGATTTTAATTTGTTCCTTAAGTTTAACTAGTAATTACCAATTCATTAGTTTTGACATTTATAAATTAACAACCAATTATTTTGAAATTACAAATTAATAAAACCCTAGAACTTATATTTATAATTTATTCTTAGGGTAGTTGAATGCATAATTCTAATATCAAATTTCACCTCTCAGTTCTTCATTCAATATCTAGAGATCAATAGGTAGCTAATCTATCAACCTAACATTCAATCCAATGCAATCAACCAACAAGAAGGTATATTAATGAAAATATTAAATCAAGTCATTCAATCAAATATACTACAAATATTAGGCATGAGTAATTTAGCTCATCATCATCAATTTAAAATAAATATTCATCTCAATATAAATCAAATCACAATTGTCCATTGAAATATTAATATTTTTAATAAACAACAACAATCTAGAAATGAAGTTAAAAGAGAAAATATAAAAAACCCCTTTGAAGATGCTAAGAGTTAAACTTCTAGTCTTCCTCCTAGCTCCACTTTGAATATGATGAAGAACTAATAAGCCTTCTTCAATCAATGGCTCTCCTCTTGAAAGATGGAATGGTAACTGTCTCAATCCCATAACTCCTCAATCAAGCTTTCTTTAAACCTAACCTTCACAAGAGCTTGCTCACCCAATTTTATCTTAAAAATATTAAGAATATTGTCTATGAAATAAATGAAAGATGAAGATGAATGTGATGTTCATGGTCTCTCTCAAGACCAAGAACAAGAAGATGAACTCAGAACAAGATCCTCCTCAAAGAAGCCTCCAACGTGTATATACTCCTCTTTTCCATTCTTTTTTAATTTCTTAAGACACAAAGCATGTCTTGCCAACTCACACACTCCACTTTGTCTCCCACTTGTTTTATTATTTAAATTTTCATCTATGAATTAGGCAACCTTTTTCTTCTTTTCTTCTTTATTTTTAAAAGATGACACTTGTTGTCCCCCATTTTATCCCCCATTTCGTGGAAAATGATTGAAAGAATCTTCACAAGACACGACCAAGTCATGAGTGACTTAACCGTGTCACTCATTTTCTTATGGACACGGCCAAGCCATGTGGCCGTGTCTATGGCTTCCCCAATTTCTTCTTTCTTTTCCAAGTGGGACACGGCCAAGGCCTTGGCCGTGTCATGTGACATGGCCAGTGGCTTGGCCGTGTCTCTTAAGTGTGTTCTCCACTGTTCTCTATCTTTGCTTTGATCTTTAGATGTGACACGGCCAAGCCCTTGGCCTTGTCTCTTGGGTGTGTTCACCTCTGCCTTTGCTTCACTTTGTCTTTGCTCTTTGGCTTCATTAAGTGAGACACGACCAGTGGCTTGGCCGTGTCTTCTTCCAGCGTCTGCCTCTGCCAATTTATTCTGATGGACACGGCCAGTGGCTTGTTAACTCAAGCTGTGTCATGTGAGTGTTGCCTTGAATGAGGGACATGGCCAAACCAAGAAGTGTCTTGGCCGTGTCTCATGTTTTTCCACCTTAATAATCCATCAAATTGAATTAAAGCTCCATTGTTTTTTTCTTCATCCTGGATCAAATATTTCAAACAAACTTTAAACACAAATTAAAAGAAAAATCAATCAAAAGCCAATAAAATTATATTAAAAATAAATACACAAATGATCAAAACAACTACCCCACACTTAATTCTTTGCTTGTCCCCAAGCAAAGTTAAAATCAAAACAAACTAAACAAGATAAATTTAATCAAGTTCAAGAGTTATAAGGATGTATCAAGACTCCCATTTTATTAAATCCACAATCATTATCAAATTAAGAACAATCAATACTCAAGCAATTTAATGGCCAATCCATGCATACCAAAAATTGTCACTCCATCACAAAACCTTTTAAGTGTTTAATCAGGTAGTATTTAAGCTCTCAACATTCAATGAAAGATTATCTCTATAGGCTTGCTTATCAATCATATCTCCACCACCTAATTACAATTAAGCATCAATCATAAGGTCTTTCATTGGGTTATAATGGGGCTAAGGTAAAGACATGACATTTAGGAAATGTGAGCTTATTCATTAAGTTCAAGAGCACTTCAAGAATGAAGTAACCGATCATATGTATAACCCAACAATCCCAAAACACCTTCCTCTCACCTACCACTTGACATTAAGGAGCTTTTCAAGGGAACTCACTAATTAAATTTTACAATGATCATTCCCAAACTTATTTCAACCCTACGAAAAAGAACAACTTCTTCTATTATTTTGATTTTTCTCATTTTTTATTATTTTTATTATTTTTATTATTATTTTTAAATAGGGTTTGCAACTAAAGAAGATAATAATTTATAATTTTGAACCCACTAAATTTAATCCCATACTTTATTTAACACGACACTCAATTATAAACGCTCTTAAAATGCTCTTGATCTAATGCAAGGGTAATAGTTAAAACAACAAGGTGCAAGCTAATGGTTTTGTGAAAAAGAAAGAAAAGGAAAAATGAAATAAGCTCAAAATTGGCTAATTAAGGTCGGATATAAGGTTGGTCTTTTTAAGCCAAAATGGGTTCACCTAATTGCCTTAATCATATTGATACCTAATTAAAATTTTTATGTAGCCTTAAAATGCATGTCAAAGCAAATTCTAGCAATTCATCAATCAAAGATGTTTACACACAATAAAGAATAATAAGTTGATATCCAACTTAATAGGCTCAATTTCTCACTAGTTTAAAGGTGATACAAAGAATAACCATAAAAATCGACAATAAGTACCAATTCTAATCAATTCTCAAATTCATGCTTCAAAAATTTAAAGGTCATCTATCAACAATCTTATAACAACTGAACTTTTTAAAATTCATTTATTCAAAGAAAAACATTAACTAAACTTAAATAAAGATAGGTTAAAAGTAAAAAATTGTACCCCACACTTAAAGATTCACATTGTCCCCAATGTGAGCATGTATAAATTGAAAGAGAGAGTTCAGATGAAACCTAATTTCCATCGTTCCCATATGCGATATGAAGTGCTTCTTTTTTCCTTAATGAAATTGTCGACCATGTTTGAAAAAATGAATAGCATGTAACTCCGAAAGATACCCAGTATATTGCAAAGCCTAAGTAGCATTCTTTAAAGAGAAAATGTCCAAAGGGAACATGTGAAGGTTGTCTTTGGGTGATCCTCCAATGCTATAGGAACTTGGTAAAAACTTTTTTTAGTCTGCAACATGATTATATTCATTTTTTGCTCTTCATCACCACCGAGAGTGGAAGAGATGATCATTGGTTGCATACTGTTCCCCCCAACAAAACATATTTCAAAATTTTTGGGGTCTTTTTAAGTTCAACCAAGTTTTGTTGAATCTCTTTCTCATCCTTTTTAGCAATCTGAAGTCCCCTTTCAAACACCTCAGCATTTAAGATTAACTTGCACTCCTCAATTTCTAAATTAAAAATTTTAGGCTCTACTTCCAAGGTCATGGCCATCTCAAGCTTGTCTTCACTATCTTCTTTATAGGGCATGCCATAGATTTTAGAAAGTTACTTACCTTGTTTCTCATCCTTCAATCTACTTGGACATAGAATTGGCGGCATATAAGGATTTGGAGGCTCATGCAAATTTGGTGAGGTTGATGCTTCCAAATTGTCCTCCTCCTTTGATTGACTTGGTTCCTCTATGTTGGGTTTTATCTCCTTGCCATGTTTTTCTTGATTAGTACTTGCATAAAAGGAATCATAAACTTTGTTATCTATTACCTTTTCACTCCTTAAAATTGTGATTGCATTGGCTTGCTCTATTTGGCTAGGAGATTCTACTTTTAGGTGTGCTCAGAGTTGATTTGCTAGTTGTCCAACTTGAGTTTTCACCTTCTTCAATGATACCTCTAAAGAATCAAACCACTTATTGCTCCCATCCTAATTTGTGTGCTAATTTGAATGAAAGCATTCAAATTATCTTCCAATGTGGGTTCCTTAAGTTGATCTTGATTTTGTGTGCTAATTTGAATAAAGGCATTCAAATTATCTTTCAATGTAGATTTCTTAAGGTGCTCTTGATTTGAACATTGTCCTTCAAAGTAAGAACTTCTTTGGTAAGGTTGAAAAAATTATTGAGGTGAAATTTGCTGCTGGTTTTCTTAAGAAAAATTTGGGTAGTTTCTCCAACTTGGATTATAATGATTGGAATATGGGTCATTTCTACCCCTTGGCTGGAAACTTTCAAAGGCATATTCTTCCTCTTGCCTCTCTTGTTATTGTTTAAAACCAAATGAACACATGGTTGCATTGTGTTCTACAATGCCACATGCTGGACATATTTCTTGAGTAGGCACAAGTGTTCTTCCTCTTTTGCATTTAGCATTTTAAGTTGACTTGTTTATTCTGCTAATTGCCATACCATTTCTGAGGCGGACCCTTAGCAACGATGGCAGCAAACCCAACGTATAACAATGGTAGAGAACTCCTTGAAACTTGATAATCACCTCCTAAGGAACCCAACGCCTATAAAGAGATACGAACTCACTATGATTGAAGGATTTAGTTGGTAAGAAAAAGGAAAACGCCACAACTCTTGTTGATAAGTAAACCTAATTCTTGATGCAAAGAAAAAATTAAAGAATCCACTCTAATCTCTCTCACACGAAAATTCACAAGAAGAACTTGTAGAAGAATTCGAAAATTTTTATTAATTGTTGTTGTCTGAAATTCGGCCTAATAGTGCCCTTAAATAAGGGTTACAAAATTCCTAATTGCATATGGAAAACTAAAACATTCCTAATTGCATAAGGAAAACATTCCTAATTGCATAAGGAAAACATAAAGTATGGAAACAAAATCCTAATCCAATAAGGAAAATATAAAGTATGGAAACAAAATCCTATTCCAATAAGGAAAATATAAAGTATGGAAACAACCAAACTAATCCCTTCAACATAAGAAACGCCCCACACTATTTGGGCTGTCCATGGGCCTTAAATTACATCCCAAGGCTTTATATGAACCCCCATAGACCTTTCTTACACGTTGGACCTTTCTTTAGCTAGCCTTTAGCTTCCACATCATAATCAGCTTTGGTGTGCCTTCTTCAAGCTCTATCTCCATCTTCTTGAATGATAATTCTTAAAGCTCTTTGGAAATCTCTTCTTGAATATGCAAAGCCATACTAGCTTGATATCTCTTTGCCTTGCTCCTAGTGATTGGTCCACTTGCTAGCTTCAAGGGATCCTTTCTTGCATCATTCTCCCCCTCTTCAAAAAGATTTGTCCTCAAATCTGCATCATCAAAAGGAGAAAGATCACTTACATTGAAAGTATCACTAACATTATACGTACCTGGTAAGTCGATATTGTAGGCATTGTCATTAATCTTCTCCAGCACTTGGAATGGGCCATCTCCCCTTGCTTGCAACTTGTTCTTCCTTTGGTTAGGAAACCTCTCTTTTCGAAAATGCACCCAAACCCAATCTCCTACTTGAAACTTAATCTCACGTCTCCCTCTATTTGCAGAATCAGCATATCTCTTGTTCCTTTTCTCAATATTCGCCCTTGCTTTCTCATGCATCTCTTTCACCAATTTAGTTTTCTTCTCACCATCTAAACTAACAAGCTCATGAGAAGGTAAAGAAACAAGATCCAAAACTGTTAGTGGGTTAAAACCATAAACAAGCTCAAAAGGTGAATATCTTGTAGAAGAATGAATAGCACGATTATAAGCAAACTCAATAAATGGCAAACAATCTTCCCAAGAACTCAAATTCTTACCCACTAAAGCTCTCAACATGGTACCTAAAGTTCTGTTTACTACTTCTGTTTGTCCATCCGTTTGAGGATGACAAGTGGTGGAAAATAACAACTTGGTACCTAACTTTCCCCAAAGCACACGCCAAAAGTGAGACAAAAAATTGGTGTCTCTATCAGAAACTATGGATTTTGGTATCCCATGAATTCGAACCACCTCCCTAAAGAAGAGTTCGGCCACTAAACTAGCATCATCACTCTTATGACATGGGATAAAGTGTGCCATCTTACTAAACCTATCAACAACCACAAATATGCTATCTCTCCCTCTATTAGTCCTTGGTAATCCTAAAACAAAGTCCATACTAATGTCCATCCAAGGAGAACTAGGAACGGGTAATGGCATATACAAACCATGAGGCATAGATTTAGACTTAGCTTGCCTACAAGCCAAACAAGCCTTACAAATCCGAATTACATCCCTTTTCATATTTGGCCAATAAAAGTGTTCATTCAGCATGTCTAAAGTCTTATCAACTCCAAAATGCCCCATCAAACCCCCACAATGTGATTCTAATACTAGTAAATCTCTCATAGAACATCTAGGCATGCATAATTTCGAACCCTTCAAACAAAAACCCATCATGTCTATAGAAAGAATTAAAAGCACCATGCTCACAAGCATCATAAACATTGCCGAAATCAGAATCACCAACATATAAGTCCTTTATACATTCAAATCCAAGCAATTTAGTACTCAAAACATTAAGTAAAGCGTACCTCCTTGAAAGTGCATCTGCCACTACATTGTCTTTACCTTGCTTGTATTTGATCACATAAGGAAACTTCTCAATCTTCATAACCCATTTTGCATGTCTTTTATTCAACTTGCCTTGCCCTCTCAAATGCTTCAATGATTCATGGTCTGAATGGATCACGAATTCCTTGGGCAGCAAATAATGCTCCCATACTTCCAATGCTCTCACCAAAGCATATAACTCCTTGTCATAAATTGAATAATTCAACTTTGCTCCATTAAGCTTTTCACTAAAGTATGCAATGGGCTTCTTCTCTTGCATCAAAACAGCTCCAATACCTACACCAGAAGCATCACATTCAATTTCAAAAGTAGAATCAAAGTTAGGTAAAGCTAAAACGGGTGTAGTAGAAAGCTTCTCTTTTAAAGTATCAAATGCTTCTTGTTGCTCCTTGCTCCAAACGAATCCCACTTCTTTCTTGATTATGCTAGTCAAGGGGGATGCCAATGTAGAGAAATTAGGGACAAATCTCCTATAGAAGCTTGCCAATCCGTGAAAACTCCTCACTTCTGTCACACTTGAAGGATTCGGCCACTCTTGGATAGCTTTCACCTTCTCTTGATCAACTTCAATTCCCTGCATACTTACAACAAAACCAAGAAAAACAACCCTATCTAGACAAAAAGAACACTTCTTAAGCTTAGCATAAAGGTTTTGCTCCCTAAGGATTTCAAGCACTTTCCTAACATGTTCTTCCTCAGTTTTGCTATAAATCAGAATATCATCAAAGTAAACTACCACAAACTTACCTAAATAAGCTCTCAAAACATGGTTCATTAATCTCATGAAAGTACTAGGTGCATTAGATAAACCAAAAGGCATAACTAACCATTCATACAAACCATATTTCGTTTTGAAGGTAGTCTTCCATTCATCTCCAGGCTTCATGCGAATTTGATGATAACCACTCATAAGATCAATCTTTGTGAAATATTTCGCCCCATGCAATTCGTCCAATATGTCATCAAGTCTAGGAATGGGATGTCTATACTTCACAGTAATGTTGTTCACAGCCCTACAATCAACACACTTCCTCCAAGAACCATCTTTCTTGGGTACTAATAAGACTGGAACGGCACAAGGACTAAGGCTCTCTCAAACCAAGCCTTTCTCCAAAAGCTCTTCAACTTGTCTTTGCATCTCTTTTGTCTCCATAGGATTGCTCCTATATGCTGGCTGGTTTGGAATTGTAGAACCGGGTATGAAGTCAATTTGATGTTCAATCCCTCTTAATGGCAGCAAACCACTAGGAAGGTCTTCAGGAAACACATCCTTAAAATCCTGCAACAAAGACACAAAACTAGAAGGTAAAGAATCAAGAGATTCTTCACTGTCAACAAGTAACGATTCTTTGTACATAATAATGAGTACAGGCTACCCTACATCTATCTCTCTTGCTCTTGCATAAAAAGTATGTTTTGCTTTTTCTCCTTGCTTATTTTCTCTCACTAATGGGCCATTTATTTGTTTGCTTACCTTCTTTTGACTATCGGCCTCTTTTCCCTTTCTGCACTCACTCACTTTATTATTTTCTCTCTCCCTACCCTTAGAATTACCCTTGGGTGTTGAAGAAACATCATTGGCCGAATTTGAACCCCCTCGGTTCATGTTGGCCGAAACTTCTTTCTCCCTCTCTAGCATCCTCTTATGATCTTCATACACCTCTTGAGGTGATAATGGTGCTAGAACAACCTTCTTTCCTTCATAAGTAAAGGTATACTTATTAGAAAAGCCATCATGTTGTGCCCTTCTATCATGCTGCCATGGTCTTCCTAATAGCAAATGTCCAGCTTGCATTGGCACTACATCATACAAAACCTCATCTTTATACCACTCAATGGAGAATGGTACCTTGACTTGCTTCAACACTTTTACTTCCCCAGCGTAATTGAACCATTGCAACTTGTAAGGATTGGGATGTTTAAAACAAGCTAACCCCAATTTATCCACCATTGTAGTACTAGCAGCATTGGTACAACTTCCACCATCAATGATAAGTGTACAAACCTTACCATTCACCAAACACCTAGAGTGGAAAAGATTCTCCCTTTGATCCAAGTCTTCTTCCTTGACTTGAATATTCAAGGCTCTTCTAGTAACAAGCATCTCTCCATGTTCAGATTCTGATTCAATTTCCCCTTTATGGGTAGCAATCATCACCCTCTTGTTTGGACATTGAGAAGCAATGTGTCCACTTCCCAAACACTTGTAGCATTTAATTTCCCTACTTGGAGTAGGTCTAGAAGGTGTTTCCTTGGCTGTTTTTGCATCCCCATCATTCGACTTCTTGAAATTAGGATTGTAGGAAGAATTCTTTTGGAAAGAACCCTTGTAATCCCCTTTGTAGGAACCTCCACTCGAACTTGAACCCTTGAAGTTTGAAAATTTTCCACTAGCTTTAGAGTAGCCAGTTTTTGAAATAGCTTTATTCTTCAATCTTCTCTCTATCTTCATGGCCTTTTGAACTAACTCTTCCATTGTGTTGAATTCATAAATCTCCAATTCATTGGCTATGTTCAAATTCAATCCCCCAAGAAATCGTGACATCTTCTTGTCTTCATCTTCATCAATATTTGCCCTAGCCATGATCATCTCCATCTCTTTGTGGTACTCTTCCATACTTCTTCCACCTTGAACTAGTCTTGCTAGTCGATTGTACAAATCCCGAATATAGTGAGATGGTACAAATCGGCTCCTCATTAGTTCTTTCAAGGTTGACCATTCAGGAATATGCCTCATACCTTTCCCTCTTCTATTAGTTTTCAATTGATCCCACCAAAAGGTAGCATACCCCTTGAACTCTACGGTTGCCAAAACTGATTTCTTCTCTTCGGTGTAGTTATGGCATTCGAAAATCTGCTCAACTTTCCTCTCCCATTCTATGAACTCTTCTGCATTGTTCTTCCCTTCAAAGGAAGGAATCTTCATCTTGATGGAAGTAAGGTCACCATCAGTGGTAGGTTGATTTCCACCTTCATCCTCATCATTTACCCTTTCGGCTGCTGCTAGGGCTTCAAGATTTCCTTGCCCTTCTCTCCTAAGCACTCTTCTAGCTCGCATTATGGGATTTGGATGTGTGGCTGGCTGCCCTTGTTGCACTTGCTGAATTTGTTGTGCTTGTCGTGCTGCATTCTCTTGCAATCTAGTATCCATCATCTCCATTCGACCAAGCATTGCTGCCAAAGTTTCATTAAGCCTAGCCAAGCTTTCGGCCATAGCTCCTTCTTTGCTAGTCTCTTCTCCTTTTCCATCCATGTTAACAAACAAACAAAGTCAAAGAAACAAGATTAGTTATAATCAAAATTCACTCAAGTGTTTAGAATTAGCTCACTTTTCTTGTCTTCCTTGATTGCACTTCAGAACCAAGCTCACCAACCAACAATTGTCAAGTTGTTCAAGAAACTAGAACCTAAATCCTAGAACTAGATAGAAAACAAGACAAGTATCCGGAGGCAATGCAAGGTAATTTGCACTACACAATATAAAACCAAGTATTGACACAAGCAAATGATACTTAGCAATGTAATAGAATTAAAAGCTAGATAAAGAAATCAGAAACAATGAAGCCAATAAACAAGACAAATTTGGATATAATGAATCAAAAACAACCCACACTTGGCAAGCTGCTTTATGGACCTAATCAATTCTACCCAAAACACTAGCTTCTAGACTCTAATTACCACCTATAACACTCAAATAACATGAATATTAAGGTCTGATTTTCGAATTCCAAAAGCCCCTCAAAAGGTGAAATTTTTCGCCCAAAAAATTTATTACTTCTGACCCACCTAGATCTGATCCTTAGCACCCAAATAGCAAGAATATCAAACAATTTTTGTTAAGGTGGTTTTGCACTTTTTTTTTGCTTCCTCTCACTATCCTCTTGATTCAGAACTTAATTTACACCCAAGGACTTTTCGAAATCTGGACTTAATTCGCAACCCCAGATTCACTCAAGACCAAATCGAAATCAAACTTGAACACAAACTCTAGCTTTTGCTTTCTTTCAAGAACCCTAATTCTTGGTTTCGAAATTCTCCAAGAATCCTTTCCTAGGTTTCGTTTTCACCTTAAGAATACCCTCCTTCAATTCGGCCTTGATCAGAATTGATATATGACTGTTTTTCGAAAATTAAAGACTAGACTCTCTAAGAACCCTAAAACGCAGAAATTTAAAAGACCTAAATTAACAAACCCTAGAAAGATAAAGTAGATAAAAATTACCTTGTAGCAAGGCTCTGATACCAAATGATGCGGACCCTTGATGGCAGCAAACCCAACGTATAACAATGGTAGAGAACTCCTTGAAACTTGATAATCACCTCCTAAGGAACCCAACGCCTATAAAGAGATGCGAACTCACTATGATTGAAGGATTTAGTTGGTAAGAAGAAGGAAAATGCCACAACTCTTGTTGATAAGTAAACCTAATTCTTGATGCAAAGAAAGAATTAAAGAATCCACTCTAATCTCTCTCACACGAAAATTCACAAGAAGAACTTGTAGAAGAATTCGAAAATTTTTATTAATTGTTGTTGTCTGAAATTCGGCCTAATAGTGCCCTTAAATAAGGGTTACAAAATTCCTAATTGCATATGCAAAACTAAAACATTCCTAATTGCATAAGGAAAACATTCCTAATTGCATAAGGAAAACATAAAGTATGGAAACAAAATCCTAATCCAATAAGGAAAATATAAAGTATGGAAACAAAATCCTAATCCAATAAGGAAAATATAAAGTATGGAAATAACCAAACTAATCCCTTCAACATAAGAAACGCCCTACACTATTTGGGCTGTCCATGGGCCTTAAATTACATCCCAAGGCTTTATATGAACCCCCATGGACCTTTCTTGCACGTTGGACCTTTCTTTAGCTAGCCTTTAGCTTCCACATCATAATCAGCTTTGGTGTGCCTTCTTCAAGCTCTATCTCCATCTTCTTGAATGATAATTCTTGAAGCTCTTTGGAAATCTCTTCTTGAATATGCAAAGCCATACTAGCTTGATATCTCTTTGCCTTGCTCCTAGTGATTGGTCCACTTGCTAGCTTCAAGGGATCCTTTCTTGCATCAATTTCAGAATTAGCATTCTTATCATAAACTTCGTCGTGCCTTGAAAACTGTATTCTTACAATAAACACTTAGTAATTAAAAAATGAACACTCAAAATAATTAAACAATTTAAATAAAAAAAATCAAACTACTAAAAACAATCGCCTTCCCTAGCAATGGTTCCAAAAACTTGTTGCTCTCGACTAATTACTACTACAAGCGACACTCGCAAGAATACGAGGTAGTTGTAGCAACAGTGATAGCCCCAAGATCGTCTTACAAGGAAGGAATTATTTTGCAAAAGTTTGATTGATAAGTATATTTAAAAGCAAAAGTGTGATGTGTTGGAATGGTGAAAAACAATTTAAATCTAAAAGTAATATGTGTAATGGTTATACAAGATTAATACAATTCTATGGATGGTGCCTAGGGTATTAGATCAATTTAATCAAAACTTAATTCTCAAATTATCCATTAATATAACCTTGGATTTTAATTTGTTCCGTGAGTTTAATTAATAATTACCAATTCATTAGTTTTCACATTCATGAATTAACAACAACTAATTATTTTGAAATTACAAAATTAATAAAACCCTATAACTTATGTTTCTAATTCATTCTTAGGGTAGTTGAATGCATAATTCCAATATCAAATTTCACCTCTCAGTCTTTCATTCAATATCTAGAGATCAATAGGTAGCTAATCTATCAACCTAACATTCAATCCAATGCAATCAACCAACAACAAGGTATATTAATGGAAATATTAAATCAGTTCATTCAATCAAATTTACTATAAACCCTAGGCATGAGTAATTTAGCTCATCATCATCAATTTAAAACAAATATTCATCTCAATATAAATTAAATCACAATTGTCTATTGAAATATTAACGTTCTTAACAAATAACAATAATCTAGAAATGAAGTTAAAAGAGAGAATATAAAAAACCCCTTTGAAGATGCTAAGAGTTGAACTTCTAGTCTTCCTCCTAGCTCCACTTTGAATATGATGAAGAACTAACAAGCCTTCTTCAATCAATGGCTCTCCTCTTGAAAGATGAAATGGTAACTCTCTCAAGCCCACAACTCCTCAATCAAGCTTTCTTCAAACCCTAATCTTTACAAGAGCTTGCTCACCCAATTTTATCCCAAAAATATTAAGAATCTTGTCTATGAAATAAATGGAAGATGATGATGAAGGTGGTGTTCATGGTCTCTCTCAAGACCAAGAACAAGAAGATGAACTCAGAACAAGATCCTCCTCAAAGAAGCCTCCAACGTGTATATAATCCTCCTTTCCATTCTTTTTTAATTTCTTAAGACACAAAGCATGTCTTGCCAACTCACAAACTCCACTTTGTCTCCCACTTGTTTTATTATTTAAATTTTCATCCATGAATTAGGCAACCTTTTTCTTCTTTTATTATTTCTTTTTAAAAGATGCCACTTGTTGTCCCCCATTTTGTATAAAATGATTGAAAGAATCTTCAGAAGACACAGCCAAGTCATGAGTGACTTGACCGTGTCACTCATTTTCTTATGGACACGGCCAAGCCATGTGGCCGTGTCCATGGCTGCCCCAATTTCTTCTTTCTTTTCCAAGTGGGACACGGCCAAGGCCTTGGCCATGTCATGTGACATGGTCAGTGGCTTGGCCGTGTCTCTTGAGTATGTTCTCCACTGTTCTCTATCTTTGCTTTGATCTTTAGATGGGACACGGCTAAAGGCTTGACACGGCCAATAGCTTGGCCATATCACTTGGATGTGTTCACCTTTGCCTTTGCTTCACTTTGTTTTTGCTCTTTGGCTTCATCAAGTGAGACACAGCCAGTGGCTTGGCCGTATCTTTTGCCAGTGTCTGCCTCTGCCAATTTTTTCTGATGGACACGACTAGTGGCTTGTTAACTCAGGCTGTGTCATGTGAGTGTTGCCTTGGATGAGGGACATGACCAAGCCAAGAAGTGTCTTGGTCGTGTCTCATGTTTTTCCACCTTAATAATCCATCAAATTGAATTAAAGCTCTATTGTTTTGTTCTTCATCCTAGATCAAATACTTCAAACAAACTTTAAACACAAATTAAAAGAAAAATCAATCAAAAGACAATAAAATTACATTAAAAATAAATACACAAATGATCAAAATAACTAGCTCCTGATCTCTTTGATTGAAATGATGTAACAATGTCTGATTCCAAAAGTAGCCATCAATTTGTAACAAATAAGACATATGCCATTGTCCAACTTCAGAAGAAATATGAGATGTTACATATGGATTATCTTTATTAGGTAACTAAGGATTAGAACCGATTTAAGTAGTAGCACCTGAGCCAATTTGTCTCTCACACACACACCCATATTATATATATATATATATATATATATAAATGCTCCTCCATACATAGCTAGGATTACTGCCAAGTCTAGCATCTATGAGGCCTCACCTGAATATCGATCCAGCCCGCACGGAATTAGAGCCAAAGTGCTCATTTGGGCTAAGTCTTACACGACCCAACTACATATGGTCTCCAATCGGTTTGATAAGTATATGTTTAAAGTCATCTTTTATTTTGAAAAGATTTTTTTTCCTTTTATCCTTTTAAAGAAACTTTCCTTTTATTTTAAAAATGGAGGATGACCTTTATTTTCAAAATTGTTAATTGTAGAATCGCAATTTTAAATTATTTGGTTTAGAAAAATGGTTAAGGAAAAACTCATTTGATTGGCTCTACAAAAATTAACCAATTTTACCTAAGAGATACTAGTCCGAAACCAATTATGATGGGTTTCGGGCTAAGTTTTCAAATAAATTTCGATAAAAAATAATTTTTTCTTTGATTGATTTAATCTTTATGATTGAAAAAAATAATTTTGTATGTTTTTTTAATGCCAAGATTAATAATGAATGATTATTAACTATGCAAGGAGTAAATTTAATAATATGATATCAACAACATCCAATAAAAATAAATTATTACAATTTCATAATTCATGCACATGGAAGCATCAACTCTGACCCTCATGGGTACTAGGCCAAGCATAAATTTCCAACCAAAATTCATTTAAGGCAAATAAAAGATATCAAGAAAACACATCCATTCTCAATGATAATAAAAAATAAAAGTGAAACTAAATAAAATAATTTGCAATAATGAATTGCAAAAAGACGATAATAATAAAGAAGATAAAAGAATGGCAACAAATAAATTAATTGGACTAATTTTAGATTATTAGGTGAGGGCTTGCCACTTAGAATAATATTCTGAGTGTGCCTACTTTTTTCATTTGAATGAAAATTAGAGTCGTAAGTAGTTCATGCATTTAGTTGTAAAGGACTTTAATTAACCAATTTTAGTTAACTTAGATTACCAAATTGACAAGAGAGAGGTGAGAAATTTGTATCTTGGGTAGTTTCTTCTTCTGGATGTACGATTGAAGTGATTTACTGCTCTGTAGCTCTACTTGAGGAGTCCCGAGAAACAAATGCAAAATAACTTTGAGTAAAAATAATTATAAAAGAATTGAGTTTAATTTGACTAAATTGAGCAAAGATGAATTTCGTTGTATTTTAGTGTTAGAAATAATTTCGACAGAGTTTCAGTATGCAAAATTTGTACCCCTTGAACTGAAAATAGATCACTATTTATATGGAAAATTTTGAAAAAATTAGAAAAAAAAATGCCCTTGGGCTGCTTGCAAGTCAGACGGCCACGGCCTATGGCGCGCGCCGCGGATCGTAATATCTATAATTTTAATAAACATAAGATTAAATTACATGGAGGGTAATTAGAGTGATGGAAGAGGGATATACCTAATGTCTATACAAGATATATATAAAATATACATTGGATACATAATGTATACATAGTATATACCTAACATATACTTACTATAAACATTGGATACATATTATATAGCTAAAATATGTATGATATACACACACACATAAGGATGTACATGATGTATACATAAAGTATACATGATGTATACACATATACCTAAATATATATTACAATTGGAAGAGTTAATAATAATAATAATAATAATAATAATAATAATAATAATAATAATAATAATAATAATAATAATAATAATAATGAAAGGAAAAAGTCAAAGTAAGAAAATAATAATATGTGGATGGGGAAATAATATTAAATTAATAAAATAAATAAATAATTAATATATATGAATGGAAAGGAAGAAGGAAATTAGAAAGGGGTCTTTATCTTCTTCTTCCAACACCCATGGCCAAACCTTCATGTGTGTGTGTGTGTGTGTGTGTGTGAGAGAGAGAGAGAGAGAGAGAGAGAGAGAGAGAGTGAGTGACTTTTCTTTGAACATACAAAATTTCACTAAAAAACTAAAGAAGTCAAGTGGATTTTGAAGGTTTATCAAGATTCAAGTAAGTTTTCTTTGATTTAAAATTATTTTCTTTGATTTTAAGATAATGTATAATTTGGTTAGTGAGAGAAATTGGTTTTTAATAGTGAAAGAGGGTAGTTATGAAACTAATATGATGAATGTATGATGATTTAATGATTAATTGGAGGTGAGCTTGATTGGTGAAACTAGGGTTTATGGGAGAATATTTGAATTTTGGGTTTGTGACGGAGATGACTGTAATTGTTATAATGGATTGTTTTGAAGTTATTTTGATGTGCATATGATGATTTTATGGTTGGATGATGGAAATGAATATGTTTTAGTGAAGTTTGAGAAGGGTAGTAAGAAGAAATTAGGGTTTTGTTGAAATTTTAGTTAGAAATTGTGTAATTAGTGGTTGTTTTGAATAAATTGAATGTAAGAGTGATTCTAATTGAATAACTTTACTTGTATGAATTATGTGTGTTTAGGCCAAAATCACTCAAATGGAGGAGTTCAGGGTTTATTGAGAATTAAAGCTTGGAAGGTGTTTTAAATTGGATATTGAAGTTGTAGAAGTTTAATACATACTTTGATTATATATATATTGAATATTCATGATTGACATTATTCGTTTTGGCATACGTTAAAGAATGTTGCTATTCTTTAAAGTGACATTATTCATTTCTTTATGTATTATTGTTAAAAATATGTTTTGTACATTGGTATGGATTTAAAGAATATTGTTTTATGATAAATGATGACATTTATACAATGCATTAGTAATATGGAATTGAGACACCTTGTAAGTGTGATCAAGGATGGTGTTTAAAATGGTTGAGAATTGTGAAAATGATTATGGAATAATGTGAAAATTATGAAAATATGATAATGAGATGTGAACAAGGAAAATGTTTTTAGTTGATTGTGTGTTAGCCTTGCACAATTACTTGTTTCAGAGAATTGAATTTGGTACTATCGAG
This sequence comes from Garcia nutans, assembly GCA_947685225.1. Classification (NCBI taxonomy): domain Eukaryota; kingdom Viridiplantae; phylum Streptophyta; class Magnoliopsida; order Malpighiales; family Euphorbiaceae; genus Garcia; species Garcia nutans. The sequence continues at coordinate 31,627,679 of CANTUV010000002.1, forward strand.
TTGGCATGCCAATGATACTTCATGACATTTTATTACACCTTCGGGCAAGACACAATGGTGTTGAACACTACGGTATTGAGGAGGCAACCTTCAGACGGTATTGTATGATATTTGACCTTCAATGTTGTGAGGGGATGACCTTCGGGTGGTATTATATGATACTTAGATCCCCAGTGTCGGACCTTCGGGTCGTGATAGGCCAAATAAATATTTTCAAAACTTGGATATTGTGTAGGAACTTGTTCGGCCCAGTGTGTATGATTATGATTATGATAAGTTGGTAAATTTTACAAGATAATAAATGTTTAAATAAGTTTTGCTTTATAGTGGTAGCATGATGTATTGTGTGTCATAAAATGATATAATGATTTTTAAATATTTTATATTGTCAAAGTATGTATCACTAAGCTATTAGAGCAGGGAGATCCAAGTAGATCTGAGCAGTTATAGGACCCGAGGTTGACATTTACAGATAGAGCTCTGCTATGAGACCAACCTTGTCGATGTGGCATACATGTGTAATTATGGTTACTTTGTACTTTGTTTGTACATTTTATTCACATTATATGTATATTAAATAAGTTTTAGGGATGTTATGTATATATATGTATTTAAAAGGAGTTATGTTTTAATTATGAAAATTTTTGAATGAAAACTAATGAAGTGGTGGATTTGAGAGTGTAATTTTGTAACATTCTTATACCATATATACGTATAATACATACACCCAGTACATATAAAATATGCGTAAATGGCATAAAAATGTCACAAACTGGTTTCATAAAAATTTTTACTTTACCAAATTAAAATCTCAAATATTTTAAAAATGTATATTTAAATAGTAATAAAATATTCTTTATTAATTATAACTTCCAAAATAACCATTTTACATAAAAATCTCAGAAAAAATTCGTCCGAGTCTTAACGGTAATTTGGACAATCCAAAAATTTAATAAACATAACCTACATAAAACAACACTCCCAATAACATCACATCACCATTTCACCAATATTTCACAATTTCTCCACATTTTCTCAAAAAATTTATAAATATACATATTTATATCAAAACACATTTAAAATCCCACATTACACAATTTATCCAAAAACATTCTCTATAATTTACAATATATATATTTCAAAAACATAACATAATATACATAAAACTAAAATGTGTTATAATATAAAATATATACATGCTGACAATGTCTCTAATCTCGATGCACCAAAATCAACTCTATAATCAACTCAAAATAACATCATTCAAACCAATTTAAATAATTATAACATCCTCAAACACAATCTCAAATTACACATATTCATCATAATCATAAAAAACTAAGCTTAAAACATAAATTACTTACCTAAACCTTGATTATTCTTTAAAAGCACTTCAAATTCTTTAAATCCTTTATTGAATTTGGTGTATCAATGAAGCAAAAATTCTCCCCTTATTCTTGAAGAAAAACGTACAAAGCATGGAAGGAAGAACAAGTATTTTGTCTCATTTCTAACTTCTTTTCCCCTCCACACACACACACACACACACATATATATATATATATATTTAATTAATTTATTATTTTAGTTATAAATTATTAAATATATAAAATATCTTATTCTATCCACAATTATTCAATTTTTTAATTAAGTTTTCTCAATTTTACTTCTTTCTTTTTCCCATCCACATATATATATATAATTATTTTATTAGTTAATTAATATTTCATTAATATCTAACTTTCCTATCATCTTCCACTGCCAAAATTTATTTTAATTTTTAATTTTATTTTATTTACTTATTTATTTATTTGTTTAAATAAAATCATAATTTACCTCTTCAATTCAAAAATAATTTATTTTTAAATTATTTAAATTATTTTAATTTTTAAAGTATATTTATAATAATGCCACTTGACTTTGACATTCGACTTTTAAAAGTTGACTTGTATACTTTAAGTATATTTCATGTATATTTTGCATATACCTTCCACTTTTTCATTTTAAATCATTTTATTTTTTATTTAAATTATTTATTTAATTTATCTAATTTAATTTAATTTAATTTTATTTAATGTTCAAAAATTAGGACATTAAAATTCTCTCCCTCTAAAGAAAATTTTACCATCGAAATTATCTAATACCGTGATAAATTATCCAAATCAAAATAAAATCTTAAAAATACACTCTCATAACCTTAAATATAAAGGTTACTAACTTATATTTTAACACTGACTATTCAGTCATCACAACTATTTTCAAAACTATATCTCTGTTTAATTTCTATTTATTTATATTTATAAATAGTTATCTTTAAAAATCACAAATAATAACGATTCTCAATTCCCTACTAATAAGCCTTAACTTAATAATCTTCTACATATCCTTATCTTGATCTTACTCTCTATACCATTACCATGTATTACCTCAAGATTATCAATATACAACAATAAAATCTTATTTCCTTATTAAGATTCATTCTCACAGGTTATTCATTAATCTAAAATATACATACATTCCCATCACAATATAGTTAACATATTTTTCTTATAATTATTTACAACTAATATATCTTAACTCCCTCATAACCATACACATATCAAAACATTACATCATATACATTGTCACATATCTCTTATACTCTTAATACGATTATATATTTTGAATCTCAGTAACTACTCATAAGCTTACCACATTCTAGATCAATTGATCTAACTATCATAATATGACCATCACATACTTATTCTATTTTAGTCAACTTTTAGCATATTTTAAATTCATCATTACGTTTCAATTCACGATCTAACTCAATTAGGTCAAACTTATTCTTAAATCTTAATTCTTTTTGGATTCATCTTTATGAACTATATTCATTTCAACTTATTGGAGCTAATGATTGTATACAGTCAATATATTTTTTTGCATACAATTTTCACATAATTCTCATGATCAACTCTCACCTTATTCACTTTCCCTAGTATCATTCACTTTAAATGTCATTTTCATCAACTTAATAATATTATACCATTTTAAACACATTCAAGATAACTCTTAATCATTTTTCGTGATTCCTCTCATTTATCATCTCTTCACATTACTTATAGTTGCCATACTTACATAATCACTTCCTTACACATCATTTGTAGCTCATCATATTTTCGCAATTCTCTTCTATTTCCACACTATTTATAGTGATAAATAAATTTCTAAAAAACAAGATTATGAGTTCCAACTATACCAAACTCAAATCTTGCTTGTATCTCATAGAACAAAACTATCAATCCCATCAAATGTATTTTACAATCATGTCATCTCAAGTCCACGCTCGTGGGTTACAACTTAACACTGCCCACTTTACAATTTTTCTCAAATAGTTCTTATCTCGCTCCTACGTCCATGACACGGTGGTCACAAGCTCGTGGCATCTCAAAATCACACATTTCATACACGTTATTACTTTAATATTATCTATTCCTTCATTGTTTATTTTTATTTTTATTTTAACATTTTTCTCAGTTTCCACATTCATATCCATATTTCATTTCCTTTCTATAATTTTCCATATTTATCAAGTGGTCAACTCACTCATGATCGCTTTCATAGTTTATCTCATTTATGAATTTTCTCAAATTTTCATACAATTGTCATATTCCATAATTCACACACTCACTTAACATAATCATGAGTCACATTTACAATGTGATTCATCTCCATATTTTATTAGTTTTCACAAACACATACATATTACATATCAACATATATATTATGTTGCATTTTATATTCCATCCCAATTAATATTTTTATTAGCATCTTTTCAAGTTATTTCTAGCATATTTCATACTTTTAATCATATTTTATATTTTTCCATACGTTTTCCATTCCGCACAAGTAATATTATTTATCACATTAATTTTAACTATATACTCATTTATACATGTCACTTGAAAGAATATCTTTATTCTTTAACGAATGCTCACATATATAAAAGCATACATTATCAATTAAATTAAATGTTATAAAAGTATGTACTAACCATATAATCCTTTATTCTCCTCTCTTACAAATACTCTTAGTTATTTGTATAACGTTTATTATAAAGATCATTAATAAATATAAATTCTCCATTTATATATATCTATGTACACTTTAACTCAAAATTCTGATCATAAATTCAACTGATCAATATATTAATACATCCATACATTTCAGATCATTTCTATCATTAACTTCCAAATTTTTTAATTTTAGTTAGGTAATTATTAATTTATTTATTAATTTTTAATTTAATTTTTTTACATAGAAATGTCAAATTCTCTTTATATAAATCACACTTTCAAACTCCTCTGATGAACTGATCTCATTGCTATCTTTGATAATCATCTAATATCCATTACAACTACTCTCACAATTTACTCTTTATGTTTCAATTTATTCTACCCACTTAAATCAGCTAGAACATGTTTTGGTTAATCAAACAACTACCATTCATGGAATAAATTAAAAAGTCATTCATCACATCAATTTTAACCACATACTCATTTATACATGTCACTTTAAAGAATATCTTTATTCTTTAAAGAATGGTCACATATATAATAGCATACATTATCAATTAAATTAAATGTTATAAAAGTATGTACTAACCATATAATCCTTTATTCTCCTCTCTTACAAATACTCTTAATTATTTGTATAACGTTTATTATAAAGATCATTAATAAATATAAATCCTCCATTTATATATATCTTATGTACACTTTAACTCAAAATTCTGATCATAAATTCAGCTGATCAATATATTAATAAATCCATACATTTCGGATTATTTCTATCATTAACTTCCAAATTCTTTAATTTCAGTTATATATTTATGTATTTATTATTTTTTAATTTAATTTTTTACATAGAAATGTCAAATTCTCTTTATATAAATCATATTTTGAAACTCCTCCGATGAACTAATCTCATTGCTATATTTGATAATCATCTAATATCAATTACAACTACTCCCATAATTTACTCTTTATGTTTCAATTTATTCTATCCACTTAAATCAACTAGAACATGTTTTGGTTAATTAATCAACTACCATTCATGGAATAAATTAAAAAGTCATTTATTATACAATCATCTTATATCCATTATTAAATCTTTATATCCACCTTAGATAATTAAAAAAAAACATTCTTATTACCCTTTCTCATAATATTCATTTCCACATAACACCTCAATGAACACATCTTAATCCTGCATTCAAATATGGATTGTAGACATAACCTCAACTCACTTTACCTTAGTAATCTGTTTATATATATTTATATTTTAATTACTCAAGATAACGAACAACATTTAAATTCTTACTTAGTCATAGTCACTCTTGACTTAACCAATACCATACTTCATATTAATATATCCTCAGTATATTTTCAAAATAAATAATTTGTCGTCATATACTATTTCTCTCTTTAATTTCTAATTAAGAACTCTTTGTTCTAAATTATTAAAAACTCCATATTCATTCTTCATATTTCTATCCATCAATATATATATATAATTTCTTCATTCATTTATTACCTAAATCACCTGCCACCTGCCACCTCCGCATGAATTACAATCTCGCTAAGCTAAAAGCCTAGCGGTACAAACTCTAATAACAATAAAACCATAAACAATGCCAATGCATAATGCTTTTACATATCATGTCACAATGTATCGTATCATTTTATTTTAACCACATTCTTCAATCACTTTTACAATTCATTTAAACATAAACACAAGCATGGGCCTAAAGGATCTAATATGCCATTCAAATTCCAAAGTTACTATTTTGGTCTAAATTGACACTATGTATCTAGCCCCGAAGGCAAATCAAGTAATGCTCAAAAGCTAGGCCCGAAGGCAAATCATATCATAGTGATGCCAAACGTCTAGCCCCAAAGGCAAATTAAGTAATTGCTCAAAGGCTAGCCCCGAAGGAAAATAATGAGGATAACCTCATAGGCATGCCGCCAAACACAGAACTCTGGAAATTAAATAACATACTATGCAGAAAATTATTTCATATTTCACATAGTCAATTTCTTTAACATTTTTCCCATAATCAACTAGGCACATTGCCTCTTTTCTTATTATCAATTAGACACATTGTCTCATTTTCTCATTTTTCTCATTCATATCAATGTCATTTCATTTTGATTTATCACATTTCATCATATCTCAATTTATTATCACAATGCATGACATTTTACATTAAAGCACATCACCCAATTATTTTGGGTTATATTCACATAATTATCATAAATCATATTTTAATCAATTTAGCCATTAACAATGGCTTTTCACAATGCATATGATGCATACATGACAAATTAAATGTCATACCACAATGTTCATGCATGTTTAATGTATTAAGTAGCTTAACACATTCTCCAACCAAAATGTGTTAAGACCAAATTCTTGCTAACAGATCCGATTAACTAAAAGTTTGTACTTACCTTAGAAAGTCACCAAAACAAGCTTAAAAACAACCTCCATCCTTCACTTCCAAGTTGCTCTTCAACATTTGGCTTGGCCCAACAATTTCCTCATAATGCCTATACGAAATGTGATAATAAATAATCAATTAATATCACATTCTAAGGTATTCTCAACATCAAACCTTAATTAAATATCATTCTAATCAAAACCTAAAATTAAGCCTAACTTCACTTTAACTTTGAAAAACCATTATAATCCATTCAAGTTGGTATTTTAAGTTTATTTATATCATTATAAATATATTTTAATATGTTTAAACTAATTACATTAACTAAACACATGCTTTTGTTCAAAACCCTAAAATGGCATAACCTTCACCATTGAAGGTTCTTCATTCAAACTCAATCCAATTATTAATCCAAGCTTAATTTCATCACTTATATCATTAAAGAACATGATTAAGCATTAAAACCAAACAATTGACCAATCTTTGAAAACTCCCTTTTTAAAACCCTAAATTCAACACTTCCACTTTCTAACTCTAACCAAACTTAGCCAAACCTATCATTTGACTTTAAAATCCTTATTTATACATCAAAATAACACATTTAGAACAAAATTGCACAATTAAATTATATGAATACAAAAATTCAAAAGTTTCATTACCCTAAATTCTCTCTATTCACCAAACTTTACTCAAACTGAACCATTTCTTTAATCCAACCTTAAAATCATTATTAACTACTCAAAATAATATCATTCAAACCAATTTAAATAATTATAATATCCTCAATCACAATCTCAAATTATAAATATTCATCATAATCATAAAAAACTAAGCTTAAAACATAAATTACTTACCTAAACCTTGATTATTCTTTAAAAGCATCTTAAATTCTTTAAATCCTTTGTGAAATTTGGTGTATCAATGAAGCAAAAATTCTGCCCCCTATTCTTGAAGAAAAACGTTCAAAGAATGGAAGGAAGAAGAAGAAGTTTTTTTTTGTCTCATTTCTAACTTTTTTTCCCCTCCACAAATATATATATATATATATATATATATATGTATATTTAATTAATTTATTATTTTAGTTATAAATTATTAAATATATAAAATATCTTCTTCAATCCACAATTATCCAATATCTTTTAATTAATTTTTCTCAATTTTACTTCTTTCTTTTTCCCATCCACTTATATATATAATTATTTTATTATTTAATTAGTTAATTAATATTTCATTAATATCTAACTTTCCCATCATCTTTCACTAACAAAATTTAATTTAATTTTTAATCAATTAATTAATTTAAATAAAACCACAATTTTACCTCTTTCATTCAAAAATAATTTATTTTTAAATTATTTATATAATTTTAATTTTCAAAGTATATTTACAATAATGCCACTTGACTTTGACTTTTGACTTTAAAAGTTGACTTTTAGTTAACTTATATACTTTAAATATATTTCATATATATTTTGCATATACCTTCCACTTTTTCATTTAAAATCCTTTCATTTTTTATTTAAATTTTTTTATTTAATTTATCTAATTTAATTTTAATTTATTTTATTTGATGTTCAAAAATTAGAGACATTACAAATTTCTTATTGTAGTTTGAGTTTTGTTGATTTGGGTTTCCTTGAAATTTTAGATAAAACTTGGTAATTTTTTTTCTAGAGATTTTACATTCAGTTAAAGCTAAAATTTTAATAGTTATGCTTTTATTATTAAATAGAAAATTTTATAGATATTTGTTGTAGTATTTTTATGGTGGAATGAGGAAGTGCAAAATGGAATAAAAAGTAAAAGAGAATGTATAAGAGCTTGCCAAAATACAGTGACAAGGATACTTTTAAGCGTTACAATAAAGTGAAAAAAGATGTTAAAAAAACAGTTAGACAAGCAAGAGCACCATCTTTGGAGTGTTTGTATGAGAAACTTGAAACAAAAGAAGGAGAAAAAGTTATTTATAAATTAGCTAAAATAAGAGAAAGGAAATGTAGATATTTAAACCAAGTTATGTGCATCAAAGATGAAGATAATAGAGTTTTGGTTCAAGAGGAGGATATTAAGGAGAGATGGAGAAGTTATTTTGAGGAAGTTGTTAATGGTAACCGTAGTGAAAATATAGAGGGATTGGATAATATAGCCAAGAAAAATGTGAAGTATACTAGACAGATTAGACTCTCTGAAATAAAGGACGCTTTGAAGAGAATGAAAATTAGCAAAGCCTATGGAACGGATGGAATACCCATTAAAATGTGGAAATGTATGGGAGATAGAGGAGTTATGTGGTTACTGCTTTGTATAATAAGATTCTATGTACAAAGAAAATGCCTGATGAATAGAGATAAAGCAGTTTGATACTTATTTTTAAGAATAAAGGAGATATTCAAACTTGCACAGACTACAAAGATATAAAACTTATAAGCCACACCATGAAATTATGTGAGAGAGTGGTGGAACACCATTTGTATTTGGACACTTGTATCTCCCCAAATTAGTTTGGTTTTATGCCTGGTAGATCAACCATGGAAGCTATCTTTCTTATTAAAGATTTGATGAAAAAGTATAAAGAGATGAAGAAGGATCTACATATGGTTTTCACTGACTTGGAAAAGGCTTATGATAGAGTTCCTAGAGAATTTTTGTGTTGGGTCCTAAAGCATAAGGGGGTATCTATTAGATATATCCAAGTCTTGAAGGATATGTATGTTGGAGCTATCACTAGTGTCCGCACTATTGGAGGGGATACTAGGGATTTTCCTGTTTCTATTGGGTTACATCAAGGTTTAGCTTTAAGCCCTTATCTCTTTACCTTGGTTATGGATGAGCTAACAAGGCATACATAGGAGGATATCCCTTGGTGTATAATGTTTGCAGATGATATTGTGTTGATAGATGAGACCCAAGCAGGAGTAAATCAAAAGTTGGAGCTATGAAGAAGTACTTTGGAATCAAAGGGTTTTAAGCTTAATAGAACTAAGACTGAGTATATGCACTATTGATTTAATAATATAAATGGTGAAGGAGGCTAAGTTGTTTTAGACGGAGTAACAGTACCTCATAGTACTCATTTTAGGTACTTTTGATCTATAATTCAAGAGGTTGGGGGGTTGTGAAGAAGATGTAAGTCATAGGATTAAAGCTGGTTGGATGAAGTGGAGAAGTGATACAGGAGTACTGTGTAATCGAAAGGTATCAGCTAAATTAAAAGAAAAGTTCTATTGTGTTGCAATACGACCTACGATGATGTATGGTAGTGAGAATTGGAAAGTGAAAGAACAACATTTAAATAAGATGCATGTCGCAAAAATGAGAATGTTAAGATGGATGTGTGGACATACTAGGATGGATAGAATCCATAATGTGTGCATTAGAGATAAAGTCAGGGTAGCACCTATCGAGGATAAGATAAGAGAGCATAGATTGAGATGACTTGGTCATATGAAATGTAGACCTAGGGATGTGCCAATTAGAAAAATTAAACAAATTATAATAGAAATAGCTAAACGAGATAGGAGTAGGCCTAAACTAACTTGAAAAAAATTGGCCCAAAATGATCTTTATGCTCTACATTTATCAGAAGAGATGACCCTAAATCGAACCGAGTGGACAAGAAAAATCCGTATAGCTGATCCCAATTAACTTGGGATTAAGACTTTGTTGTTATTGTTGTTGTATTGTAGTATCTTTGCATCCTAAATATGTGTTTTACATATACAAGATATATGTATTATACATATTTAGGGTATAAGGGTGTTACACGGATCATTTTTGCCATTGGAGCCCATTTGACCTTCGATTTGTGCAATTCAAGTTACATTGTGCTCATTATCAAATGGGCTTTCATTTAGAGGAAAAATTGAAGACTTTTTCTATAACACCCTTATACCTTATATATATACAATACATAGACCCAGTATAAGTAAAATACGCATATACGGTATAAAAATGTCAGAGTTCGGTTTAATAAATTTTTTTTCACTTTTTAAATTTAAAATCTTAAATACTTTAAAATGTATATTTAAATAACAAATAAAATATTATCATAAATCATCGGTAATAAAATAAGAATTTTTCATAAAAATTTCTGAAAAAAATTCGCTAGAGTTTTATCTGTAATTTGGACATTCCCAAATTCAACAAAATCACAACTTGCATAAGATAACACCCCCAATAAATATCAAATCACCATTTCACCCATACTCCTCAATTCTTCCACAATTTCTCAAAAATATTTATACATATATATATGTTTATCAAAAAGCACATACAAAATCTAGATTATAAAATTTCAACCCATTCTTTATAATTTACAATATATATACCTTAAAACATAATATAATATACATAATATCAACATATATGATAATATAAAATAAATACATGATAACAATTGGCACTGATCTCGAAGAAGCAGCAAAATCAACTCAGCAATCTCAAAGCTAGACCCGACCTGGTCTAGGAGAACTCTCTAGCTCTACCGGATCTACCCTGTCACCTGCGCGATAAATTTCAATCGCGCTAAGCCAAAAGCCTAGTAGTATAAACTTTGATATCTCAAATGCAATGCTAAAGCACAATGTATATGGATATCATATCTCATATCCTTTCCTTATAATATATTTCACATAAAAATAAATACAAGCATGGGCCCAAAGGATCTAATATGCTATTCAAATTCAAGAGTTAATGTTATGGTCCATATTGACATCTAGTGTCTAGCCCGAAGGCAATTGATGCCTAGCGTCTAGCCCGAAGGCAAATCATAGTGATTCCCAACATCTAGCCCGAAGGCAAATGACGTCCAACGTCTAGCTCAAAGGTAAATGAAATAGTTGCTCAAAAGCTAGTCCCGAAGGCAAATAATGAGGATAACCTCATAGGCATGCTGCCAAATACATAACTCTAGAAATTGAATAACATACTAGGTACACAATTAATTAACGTTTCTCATTATTAATCTCTTCTCTCATTTTCTCATAATCAAGCTAGGCAGATTGCCTCATTTTTCATTATCTATTAGGCACATTGCCTTATTTCCTCATCTTTTTCTCACTTTTCTCATTTATAACAATATCAATTCATCACATTTCATCATATCATCACATTGCATCATATTTTACCTTAAAACTCATCACCCAAATATTTTAGAAAATTTTACACAATCCGCATATGATTCACATTTTATATACTTTAGCCATTACCAATGGCTTTTTAACAATGCCCTTAATGCATACACAACAAATAGCATTACCCAAATACTTTGGCTCATTTTCACATAATGCACATATTTCACATTTTACACAATTTAGCCATTAACAATGGCTTTTCACAATGCATTTAATACATATATGACATTACACATGTCATAGCACATTATTCATACATGTTCTATATATCAAGTAGCTTAACACATTGTCCAATCCAAAATGTGTTAAGCCTAATGTAATGCAAATATGTATAATTCATCCAAAGTTTGTACATACCACAAATGGCAACTAAAAGCAAGATTAACACCACCTCCAACATTCTCTTCCAACTTGCCCTTCAACACTTGGATTAGGCAAATCAACTCTCCTCAATACCTAAACCAAATGTGATCATAAATAATCATTTAATATCGCATTCTAAGGGATGAACAACATCCCTTAGAATCCATCGTCAAAGGCAGTCTAGTCACAAAATCTATCGTCACTCGTTCCCATTTCTACTCTAGCACTAATAATGGCTAGAGCAACCCTAAAGGAACCTGATTCTCAGCCTTCACTCTCTAGCAAGTGAGACATCTGGATACAAACTCTACTATGTCCCTTTTCATACCTGACCACCAATAATGTTGCTTCAAGTCCTAATACATCTTGGTACTACCAGGATGAACAACATAGAGTGACTGATGTGCTTCCTCTAAAATCATCCTCTTTAATCCTGCATCATTAAGAATACACAACCTATCTCTAAACTACAAACATCAATCATCTCTCATAAGAAAGTCTCGACTCTCCCCTTTTTGGAAATCTAACACAATCTTATGGATTTTCTCATCTGTCAATCGAGCCTCCCTAATCTGATCCAATAAAACTGGCCTTAACTGCAACTGAGCCATCAAAGCACCATAATCACAAGACTCAAATCTGGCATGCAATGCTCTCAACTCAATAAGCAATGAGAGTGAATAAGCAGTTAAACCTGCCAAAGACTTCTAAATCAAGGCATCAGCAATAACATTTACCTTGCTAGGATGATAATCAATTAAACAGTCATAGTCTTTAATCAACTCTAACCACTGTCTCTGTCGAAGATTCAGCTATCTCTAAACACTCATGTACTTCAAACCCTTGTGATCCGTATAAATGAAACACTTCTCCCATACAAGTAATGCTACCAAATCTTTAATGCAAAAACTATTGCTGCTAGCTCCAAATCATGAGTCAGGTAATTCAACTCATGTGACTTCAACTGTCAAGAGGCATAAGCAATGACTCTACCCTCCTACATCAGATCACAACCTAAACCACTATGTGAAGCATCACTATATATCACATAAGATTTACCTTCCACGAGCAGGGTAAGGATAGGAGCCTGAGTGAACATCTCCCTCAATTGCTCAAAACTTGCCTGACACCAATATGTCCACAAAAATCTAACTCCCTTCTGAAGTAATCTAGTGAGTGGTGTAGCTATCATAGAAAAATTCTTCACAAATAAGAGATAATAGCCTGCCAAACCCAGAAAATGTCTAACCTCTGTCACAGTCTTTGATGGACTCAAATTCAAGATAGGCTGGACTTTACTTGGATCAACTTTAATACCCTCTACTAAAAATACATGATTGGAAAAAGTCATCTGATCAAGCCAGAACTCACATTGGACAACTTAACATACAACTTCTTCTCTCTCAGAGTTTGCAATAAAATCTGCAAATGCCTGTCATGATCTTCTTCATTACGCGAATACACTAGAATATCATCAATGAATACCACCAAAAACTGATCTAAGTATGGCATAAACACCCTGTTCATCAAATCCATAAATGCTACTAGTGCATTCGTCAATCCAATGGGCATCACCAGAAACTCATAATGCCCATACCTCGTGCGAAAAGCTGTCTTAGGTACATTCACATCTCTGACTCTCAACTGATGGTAGTACCCTGATCTTAGATCAATCTTAGAAAATACTACTGCTCCCTTTAACTGATCAAAGAGATCATCTATCCGAGGCAATAGATACTTGTTCTTGATGGTCACCTTATTCAATTGTCTATAATCAATACACAATCACAAGGTGCCATCCTTCTTCTTCACAAACAAAATAAGTGCTCCCCACGAAGACACACTAGGGTGGATGAACTCTTTATCCAGAAACTCCTACAACTGCACCTTCAACTCTCTCAACTCTGCAGTGCCATCCGATAAAGGGTAATAGAGATGGGAGTGGTACCAGACATTAGATCAATACCAAACTCAACCTCTCTCTCAAGAGGTACCCCTGGTAACTCATTAAGAAAAACATCTGAAAACTCGGCAACTGTGGGTATATTGTCAAGCTGGGACCCACTACTCTGGTATCTACAACATCAGCAAGATAAGCCTCGCATTCCTTCTAAATCATCCTCCTAGCTGAAACAACTGAAACAAAAATGGATGAAAGATGTATCTGCTCACTTGATGCCATCACATCCCTACCATCACATGTTCTCAGGGTAACACATTTTCGTTGATAGACTACCATAACCCCATGCCTGGATAACCAATCCATGCCCAGAATTAGATCATACTCCTTGAAAGGCATCTCAATTAGGTCACTGAGAAACTCCTCAACTTGAACAACAATTGAACTGTCTCGGTGTACCCTACTAACTACAACACTATGCCCTAAAGGATTTGTCACCAAAACATCAAATCCTAGGGACTCAGAATGAAAATAACTCACAGGCAAGATTAATGCACCGATGTATGAATGAGTCAACCCAGGGTCTATCAATGCAAGAACTGAAGTACCGAATAAAGAAAAAAGTACCATCAATAACAACTGAAGCATCTGGTTGCCTCTGCATCATATAGATCCACTGTGATGGCCCTGCCTCATCTAGTCTACCCCTAGATGTAAAATCACCTCTCTAACTAGTCCTAGATTGAGCACCTCTACCAAAATCACTGCCACCATGACCCCCTCTGACAGTGGGTCGAGAAGTTACAATATCTGTCTGATTATCCTTTGGTGGCTCTGGATAATCTCTGATAAAATGGTCTGGTGACCCACATCTAAAACACACTACTGATGCACCTCTCCTCGAGTAGACAACTCCATGTGCTCTACCACAATGAACAAGGTAGGTGGAGCAGGCCTTTGAGCCATTGGGGTCGGAACACTAGCCACTGAAACTGTAGGTCTCTGTCTCTATCTTTGCTACTGTACTGACCTGCCAGACTGCCCATGGCTCCTACTGAACATTTTAAGGATATCCCCCTCTACCTGTCTTCACTAATGAAGATTCTACCTCATACTCGGGTCACCTAGTTGTGCTCTCCTTAACCCTAGCTGCTGCTGCAAGATCCTACCTCATACTCGGGTCACCTAGTTGTGCTCTCCTTAACCCTAGCTGCTGCTGCAAGATCCTATGCTCTCTTTAAACTCCTGCTAACTGTAACTAATTGAGAAAAGTCCTGATACTGAGAGCCTATCAGAATACACATAATAGAGGGCTTCATCCCCTCCTCAAACCTCTGGCAATGGTCAATCTCATCTTATATGATCCTCCAGCATACTGACTCAGGCAGATAAACTCTATCTCATACTCTATCACTGTTCTGTATCCTGCCTCAAACTTAGAAACTCCATCTTCTTCGTATCCTTATGCTCCCTCAGAGTATACTCCCTTGCAGGAAATCATCATAGGTCAGGACTGATGGATCAACCATAACATGTGGAACCATCTTCGACCACTCATAAGCATCCATCTGCAACAGAGATCTGACATAATCAAAATTCTCCTCCGGAGTAGTTTGCAACTGGATGAACACTCTCTGGATCCTGTCTAACCACTGCTCTACTACAACAGGGTTTGTAGTACTAACAAAGTCCTCATCTCTAAACTTCCTTAGCTTATCATAGTTCCTCATCGGCAACTGTGGCTGTGGCGACGGTGGCGGCAGCTGCTAAAGCAGAGCCTGTCTCAATAGCTCCACCATATGCAGTACCCAGCCCAGTGAAATCTCCTCATCTGCTAGTCTCACAGGCACAGAAGCAGGCGCCTCACCACTAGTCTCAACTCTAGCTCCATCTCTACCCTCACCAGGAGCTACACTTTCAACACTACCCTGCGTAGACTGATGCGTTTGACACGCCTTAACTACCTATTTCTGCAAACACAACAAAAATTGCCACATCAGAGATTAAAAATTGCCAGTGCCAATGCATGTATTATAATTGAAAACCATATTTAAAATCTCTATTTTCTCTCTCTAACAACCCACCTAGGTCAAGAACCTTAAACCTAGAATCTGATACTAAAATAAATGTAACACCCTTATACCTTATATACATACAAGACATACACCTAGTATATGTAAAATATGCATATACGGTACAATAATGTCACAGTTCGGTTTAATAAAAATTTTTCACTTTTTAAATTTAAAATCTTAAATACTTTAAAATGTATATTTAAAAAACAAATAACATATTATTATAAATCACAAGTACTAAAATAAACATTTTTCATAAAAATCTCTGAGAAAAATTCACTAGAGTTTTATCTATAATTTAGACATTCTCAAATTCAATAAAATCACAACCTGCATAAGATAACACTCCTAATAAATATCAATTCACCATTTCACCCATACTCCTCAATTCTTCCATAATTTCTCAAAAACATTTATACATATATATATGTTTATCCAAAAGCACATACAAAATCCACATTATAAAATTTTAACCTATTCTTTATAATCTACAATATATATACCTGAAAACATAATATAATTTACATAATATTAACATATACAATAATATAAAATATACATGCTGGAAATCGACATTGATCTCAAAGAAGTAGCAAAATTAACTCACACAATCTCAAAGCTAGACCTGACCTGGTCTAGATGGACTCTCCGGCTGTATCAGATACCTTCTCACCTGCACGATGAATTTCAACAGCGCTAAGCCAAGAGCCTAGTGGTATAAACTTTGATACCAATAAAACTCAAATACAATGCCAATGCACAATGCATATGGATATCATATCTCATATCATTTCATTATAACATATTTTTCAATTGTTTCATTCATATAAAAAAAAACACAAGAATGAGCCCAAAGAATCTAATATGCTATTCAAATTTCAGAGTTACTGTTCTAGTCCATATTGACACCTAGTGTCTAGCCCAAAGGCAAGTGATGCCCATCATCTAGCCCGAAGGCAAATCATACTGATGCCCATCATCTAGCCCAAAGGCAAATGATGTCCAACGTCTAGCCTGAAGGCAAATCAAATACTTGCTCCTCGAAGGAAAATAATGAAGATAACCTCATAGGCATGTCGTCAAATACAAAATTCTGAAAATTGAATAACATACTAGGCACATAATTAATTCACATTTCTCATTATCAATCTCTTTCTCATTTTCTCATAATGAAGCTAGGCACATTGCCTCATTTTTCATTATCTATTAGGCACATTGCCTTATTTTCTCATCCTTTTCTCACTTTTCTCATTTATAACAATATCAATTCATCACATTTTATCATATCATCACATTGCATCACATTTTACCTTAAAACTCATCACCCAAATATTTTAGATAATTTTACACAATCCACATATGATTCACATTTTATATACTTTAGCCATTACCAATGGCTTTTTAACAATGCCCTTAATGCATACATAACAAATAGTATTACCCAAACACTTTGGGTCATTTTCACATAATACACATATTTCACATTTTACACAATTTAGTCATTAATAATGGCTTTTCACAATGCATTTAACACATATATGACATTAAACATGTCATAGCACATTTTTCATACATGTTCTATGTATCAAGTAGCTTATCACATTGTCCAATTCAAAATGTGTTAAGCCCAATGTAATGTAAATATGTCGAATTCATCCAAATTTTATTCATACCTCAAATGACAACCAAAAGCAAGTTTAACACCGTCTCCAATATTCTCTTCCAACTTGCCCTTCAACACGTGGATTGGCCAAATCAACTCTCCTCAATGCCCAAACCAAATATGATCATAAATAATCATTTAGTATCACATTCTAAGGCATTTTCAATCTTAAATCATAATTAAACATCATTCAAACAAAAATCCCAAAGTTAAGCCTAAACTCACGTTAACTTTGGAATACCATATTAAGCCATTCAATTTGGTGTTTTAAGTTTATTTATATTATTAAAAACATATTACAACATGTTTAAACCAATTACATTACATAAACACACACTTATAACTAAATCCTAAAATGGCATAACCTTCCCCCATTTAAGGTTTTCCATTTCAACTCCATCCAAACACAACCAAATCCAATATTTGACTTTAAAAATACTTATTTATGCATCAAAACAACTCATTTAGAATAAATTTGCACAATTAAAACCCATGGTTTCTCAAACCCTAAAAGTCCATAACCCTAAATTCTCTCTCTTTACCAATTTTTACCCAAACTCAACTAAATCTTCAGTCAACCCTTAAAATCATTATTAAATACTCAAAACAACTTCACACACCAATTCCAATAATTAAATCATACTACATCACACACCCAAAATACTCATATTCATAATTTTCATGAAATCCAAAGAAAGAAGTTGGAAACTTACTAAATTTGGAGGAAATCCTTAAAAATTCACTTTGAACACTTGAAATCTCTCAATTTGTGGAGTATGGAAGTAGCAAAACCTTGAGCTTGGCATCCATGGTGGTTCGTCTTGGAGAGAAGAAGAAGATGAAGAAGGCCAAAATCAAATTTCTCTTTCTTTCCACTTTTATTTTAAGCCATATATATATATATATTATTTAATAATTTAATATTTATTTATTTAATTAATTAAAAGTCCAAAAATTCATATTCCATTTAAAATAAATTATTTTTGAATAATTTTAATAATTTTAAATTTCCAAAGTTTATTTATAAAAATTCCATTGGAATTTGACTTTGACTTTTTAAAATTTGACTTTTGTTGACTTTGTATATGTTAGGTATATTTTGCATATATGTCACATATATATATTTCACTTTTTCATTTAAAATCCCTTCATTTTTTATTTAAAATCATTTTTTAATTTATCCAGTTATATTATAATTTATTTTATTAAATTTCCAAAAATTAGAAATTTTTAAAAATTTAGGATATTACATTTTCTCAAGTCCAAAATTGAGGAATTTCAGGGCTGTTTTCGGTTCGTCCAAACTTTGATTTGTGTGATTCCAATTTTGTTGGAATTGGAATCACATGTACTTTAATGTAGGTGCAAGATTAGGGGTTCACAACTACTCTCCTATCATGGTTTCTTTGTTTAAAAAGCAAACATGATTGTATGAACACGATGACTTTGATGCACGATGCCATGTCGTGCCATTTAATGAGTTGATTATTCACTCTAGGGTGATTGGGATGACCTATTCTAAGGTTGTCTTAGAATGTCTATGTAAATCTATCCTAATATGAGTAAAGGAAGGGCTATCTAGGTTTGACCTAAAATGCCCATGTAAGCCTACCCTAATAGGAAGGGAAGACTCATCTAGGTTTGACTTAAGATATTTATGCAAACCTACCCTGAATGGGTGAGGAAAGACCCATTCTAGGTTTTTGCCCTAAAATATCTTTATGAACCTACCCTAATAGGATAAGAGAATGTAACATCCCCTGATAATCCTCTCAGAGAATTACCAAAGAATGCAATTTAATACATTTAATTAATCTTTAATCATTCAATAGGTCCACAATTAGCAACTCTAATAACAATTCTTAAATGTAACTATATAACACATTATCAAAATTTAAAGTCAATCACTAAGGCTTAAAGCTTCAAACTTCATATACATATAGTTCCTCCATGTTAACAAACTTATACAATATTTCCAATAAATTAACATATTATAGAATATAACTTTTTGACAATTCACAGTTACAATATGCATAAAAATCACCATTGACATTTTAGATAGTTCCTGATGTCTTCACTGTCCAAATTATAACTTCCTATGATCCCTTATACATGTGTCTCAGAAACATTCTAACATGCTAAGGTTATAGTAGTTTTGTGGTGCTTGTATATGCATATTTTGCTACTCATCGTTAAAGAAAGCAATTTCAGGGTATAGTAATAAATCACGCCACAAATAAATCACTTTAATAAATCAAACTTATCCATTACTATTGTAATTCAATATTTTGATTATTTAAATAACAATTTAGCTTTGTAAATACATTTAGTACTGCACTATACTTTCGTGTTACAATTGCTCACTCTCAATATGTTTTATCACTTATACTTTATCAAATATCTTTTAATATTGTTTATATTACATTCTTTGTATTTTCAACAAATCTCACTTATCAATATAATAAATGGAACATTTTTTCCTTAATTTAGTACTTTTATTCTTTGATTCAGTATAACATTTAGAATACTTTAATTCTTTTCATTACTATAGGCACTTACAATCAAATTAACACTTGTAACACTATCAATCAATTCAATTATTCGAAACACTGTTAATCAGTGTAACACATTAATCAATAATATTTTGTTTAAATATTTCTATACTTTTCAACACAAGTGATTAAATACATTTGGTATTTCTATATCCTTTATTCTTTTAACACATTATATATATATATATTCAGTCATTTTTATTATCAATTCAATTTATGGACATTTCCTTTTGGCTTAATATTTTAGTACTTTAGTTCAATATAACAATCTAACACTAGTTTCATAAAAGTCATTATAAATATTTTCAATTTTTTTAGCATTTATAAAGTTATTCAATTCAATATTTTAATCATGATCATTCTATTCAATACTTTAACACTTTGGTTTGAAATATTATTATTAGCATTTTTAATCAATTTAACATTGAAATACGATCAATCAATTTCATACAGTCAATAATAGCTTTATTTAGTACTCTTTCAGTATTTCATACAATCAGTTAAAGTAATGCTTTAAATAATTCTTCCTTCTAATATAATTTACATAGTTACATTTTATAGTTACATATTCATATATTTTCTTTCCTTACATATTGAATTTAAAATCTTAGACTCGGATAATGGGTTCAGTAATGGCAATTTTAATGACTGATAAAATATTAGTCAATAAGGCCAGCGGCCTAGTAACACCACGAGTGCCTATTAAATCATCATTTGGTATGGCCAGCGACCTAGTAACGACACAAATGCCTAGTATCAGTAATGGCAAGAATGCCTAGTAATAGTAACGGCATGAATGCCTGGTAACAGTATAGACGTTCACCCTTTGGCTAGCCATTCAACCCAATTCTAAGTTTAATATCAGTATGTTTTGGGCAACTAAATTTTTTCTCATTTTCCAATCAACATTATCATTATTGTATCACTTAGTTAAGATCAATAACAATTCATTTTATAGAACACTCATTGTAAGACTTTTCATTATCATTCAAATGTCTTCACTTTAATCATATAAATAAGAAATAATTCCTAAATATATTTTGTTTGGGATATATTCACCAAACATACTAGAAACAATCATTTCAACATATATTCACCAAACATACTAGAAACAATCATTTCAATTTTGTATCTACTTTAGATTATAATGAAATTTTACTAAATTATTGTGATTTTGATAAATAATCTTGTATAGGATTGAGATTGAGCATTTTGAGGCTTAAAAAGTGAGGAAACAAAAGAAAAAGATTAGACACAGGCATGTCTAGTAATTCCATACACCCGTGAATATCAAACACTTGCTGGAAAATGAAAAGAAATAGAAACAGAACCTAAAAAACACCTGTGTGGAATTAATCCACACGCGCATGTAGATTTTTCAGGTTCTGCCAATCTATCAATTTTTAAGATTTTGATAGTTTTTCAATCACATGCCCATGTCTATCTTCACACATGCCCTTCTTTAGTTGTACCCAACTTTTTGAGGAATTTTTCACTCCCATAACCTCAAATTTTCATAAATATACTTTTCTGCAATCAATTATGAATTCAAAACCAATTTCTTTAAGAACTAATCTCACATTCGATTCAAAACCCTAAAATTTTCCATAAACCCTAATTTGATTCTTTTTATACCAATAATTGTTTTAAATACAATTTTATGCTAAAATATACATAATCCATGAAATTAATTATTTGAAACATGAATTAATTTAAGAATAATTAATTACTTTCTTTGTTCATTGCGAAGTAATTTTGTTTTCAAGGAAACCACTTCCTATAATCATTTCTTTATAATTTATTCCAAATATAATTATTTCACAGATGATCACTTATAATCAAAATACAGCTTCTTTTGATAATCAAAATTAAGATAAATTAAATATTATCAAAATAAGTAATATATAAGCATTAACCTCTTTCAAGTTACACTTTCACCATCTTTCTACTTAATCCTTGATTTGATGATGTTTTCTTGATGAATCTAGCTTAAAATAGCTAAAATCAATCAAAACTTAGTTTTTCTACAAATTCTCCATGATTTCTAGGCTAGAGAATGGAAGAAGATGGAAAAAAGATGAAGATGGTTGGTGATGATGCATGTGGTGGTTTTAAAGAGGATAGAAGACACTAGAACCCCTTTATATAGACTTTAGGATTTTCTTTCCATGTATTTACTCACACCATTCTTTTGGTACAACTACATTTTTTATGTATCACTTAATCTAACTTTTTAACTCTAAATAATCATATATACCATTATTTTAATTATTTTAAAACCCTATCATTCACATATACCATTTATATCATATATTTAACCTTCAAAACTCAATTTCCAAATTTGAATGAATACACACGATCATGTTTTTTCATTCACATGCCCGTATGAATTAAACAACTTTTGTCACTTTGGAAATTTCCTTAAAACAATCCTAAAACCTATGCCATGGCCGTGACACTTCAAAGCCACGCCTGTGGTAATGAAAAGCCATGCTTATGCTTGCAAAAATGTATGCATGATAAAAATGAGCCCCCATATAGTGAAAATAGGCCCTTTTAACCCTCTTTGAAATAATTTCATTACAACATAAAATCCTATTGCACTTTATCTAAAAATTTAAAATAGAATTTATTCCTACTATAAACAGTCTAAGAAAAGAAAATTACAATTCCATCACTAGTTTATCCTTAATATCAATCCTATAACAAACCTATGCAATGATGCACAATGCAACATGATTATAATGATATAACAGTATTCAATAGGTGTCATTCATATTAAATATCATAATACATTTACATATTTAAATAAAGCCCAAATACTTGGTATGCACATTAGCATCCAAAGTGAATTATCTGTATTATAATTGCTATATCGAGATGAAAACATATTTTCCTAATAGAGACATAATCCATTTAAAATAATAAAGTACCAACCCAATTTGTTAGCCATGCCATAAGGAGTGATGGGCTTGCCACATGGATGGAATCGCATCACTTCATAGGGATGATTCGTGATTAGGGAATGGTTTACATTTCGAGGACTTAATAAGGGAGAGGTGCCAATAGGATAAGCGGGACCATCACTCCTTCTACTGTTATCATCAGAGGAAGTGATAGAACCATCATTCTCATCATTCCACCTTTCTAACTTCTTATCATCTTCTAGGACTCCAGTTTAATACATTTTCATCCACCTTAAGGTCTCTATACTTCCATTTTATTACTAGTAAGTTTATTTTGGATGATCAATTTCATCCTATAATACATTTTAGTTTGTATTTGTTTGTGAATTTATGTTTCTAATCATATTAGTCTAATTTATAATAAGTTCATAATAAACACAATACACAGTTGCATGAAAAAGAAAGAAAAAATGGGAAAGGATAAGAATGCGAAAACTTTATTATTGGTTCCTTCAACTTTAGAGATAGAAGTTGCACAGGGAGGTCTAATAGAGGATCTTCTATCTCTGATCGCAGTCTCCCTAGAGGGTCGATGACCAGTTACCCTCTCTCTCTACAATACTATTAATACTCAATCAATCACTCATTAATTTTCTCAATTTCTCTTGCAATAGAGTTTTTCCTCTTTTCTTTGTTGTCCTTCGTTTCTCTTTTTCTCTCCTTTTTATAGATAGGAGAGGGAAGCATGCCCCTTTGCTTT
The DNA here is from genome assembly GCA_947685225.1 of Garcia nutans. Lineage (NCBI taxonomy): Eukaryota > Viridiplantae > Streptophyta > Magnoliopsida > Malpighiales > Euphorbiaceae > Garcia > Garcia nutans. Next base: position 31,651,517 of record CANTUV010000002.1, read on the forward strand.
GTTTGCTAGAACCATCCTATTGTTGGGATAAGACCATGGATAGACTATTATTATTTCTATTTACACACATTATGTGTTCTTTCTTCAGAATGAACGGTGTACGATATAATGCTTTGGTTTCCCAAATGTCATCTCATAGTTGGGCAGACACAATAATCATTTAATAGAGCATTATGAGTGAGGATTTTCATTCTCACTCCCGATGGAATGGTTCTTACTACTTTAGCACTATTAGGCTCTGAGCCATAAGGAACACGAGCCTAAACCTGGAGAATAGGAGTCACTGCCCGGATGGGCCGAAAAGAAAATAGAAAGCATTAATGACTCAATTCCTAAGAAATTCCTAACCTTTACTGGGTTTGAAAAGTTAGGTACACATGAGGAAGGTGAGAAGTGGTCCAACACCCCTACAATGCTCGGTTCATTGGAATCGACCTCCTTTTCAAGTCTAAATATTATTAAGTTTAAAAGATGCCACTTGTTGTCCCCCATTTTGTCCCCCATTTTGTGTAAAATGATTGAAAGAATCTTTAGAAGACACAGCCAAGTCATGAGTGACTTGACCGTGTCACTCATTTTCTTATGGACACGGCCAAGCCATGTGGCCGTGTCCATGGCTGCCCCAATTTCTTCTTTCTTTTCCAAGTGGGACACGGCCAAGGCCTTGGCCATGTCATGTGACACGGTCAGTGGCTTGGCCGTGTCTCTTGAGTATGTTCTCCACTGTTCTCTATCTTTGCTTTGATCTTTAGATGGGACATGGCTAAAGGCTTGACACGGCCAATAGCTTGGCCGTATCACTTGGATGTGTTCACCTCTGCCTTTGCTTCACTTTGTTTTTGCTCTTTGGCTTCATCAAGTGAGACACAGCCAGTGGCTTGGCCGTATCTTTTGCCAGTGTCTGCCTCTGCCAATTTTTTCTAATGGACACGACTAGTGGCTTGTTAACTCAGGCTGTGTCATGTGAGTGTTGCCTTGGATGAGGGACACGACCAAGCCAAGAAGTGTCTTGGTCATTTCTCATGCTCTATTGTTTTGTTCTTCATCCTAGATCAAATACTTCAAACAAACTTTAAACACAAATTAAAAGAAAAATCAATCAAAAGACAATAAAATTACATTAAAAATAAATACACAAATGATCAAAATAACTAGCTCCTGATCTCTTTGATTGAAATGATGTAACAATGTCTGATTCCAAAAGTAGCCATCAGTTTGTAACAAATAAGACATATGCCATTGTCCAACTTCAGAAGAAATATGAGATGTTACATATGGATTATCTTTATTAGGTAACTAAGGATTAGAACCGATTTAAGTAGTAGCACCTGAGCCAATTTGTCTCACACACACACACCCATATTATATATATATATATATATATATAAATGCTCCTCCATACATAGCTAGGATTACTGCCAAGTCTAGCATCTGTGAGGCCACACCTGAATATCGATCCAGCCCGCACGGAATTAGAGCCAAAGTGCTCATTTGGGCTAAGTCTTACACGACCCAACTACATATGGTCTCCAATCGGTTTGATAAGTATATGTTTAAAGTCATCTTTTATTTTGAAAAGATTTTTTTCCTTTTATCCTTTTAAAGAAACTTTCCTTTTATTTTAAAAATGGAGGATGACCTTTATTTTCAAAATTGTTAATTGCAGAATCGCAATTTTAAATTATTTGGTTTAGAAAAAAGGTTAAGGAAAAACTCATTTGATTGGCTCTACAAAAATTAACCAAATTTACCTAAGAGATACTAGTCTGAAACCAATTATGATGGGTTTCGGGCTAAGTTTTCAAATAAATTTCGATAAAAAAATAATTTTTTCTTTGATTGATTTAATCTTTATGATTGAAAAAAATAATTTTGTATGTTTTTTTAATGCCAAGATTAATAATGAATGATTATTAACTATGCAAGGAGTAAATTTAATAATATGATATCAACAACATCCAATAAAAATAAATTATTACAATTTCATAATTCATGCACATGGAAGCATCAACTCTGACCCTCATGGGTACTAGGCCAAGCATAAATTTTCAACTAAAATTCATTTAAGGCAAATAAAAGATATCAAGAAAACACATCCATTCTCAATGATAATAAAAAATAAAAGTGAAACTAAATAAAATAATTTGCAATAATGAATTGCAAAAAGACGATAATAATAAAGAAGAAGATAAAAGAATGGCAACAAATAAATTAATTGGACTAATTTTAGATGATTAGGTGAGGGCTTGCCACTTAGAATAATATTCTGAGTGTGCCTACTTTTTTCATTTGAATGAAAATTAGAGTAGTAAGTAGTTCATGCATTTAGATGTAAAGGACTTTAATTAACCAATTTTAGTTAACTTAGATTACCAAATTGACAAGAGAGAGGTGAGAAATTTGTATCTTGGGTAGTTTCTTCTTCTAGATGTACGATTGAAGTGATTTACTACTCTGTAGCTCTACTTGAGGAGTCCCGAGAAACAAATGCAGAATAACTTTGAGTAAAAATAATTATAAAAGAATTGAGTTTAATTTGACTAAATTGAGCAAATATGAATTTTGTTGTATTTTAGTGTTAGAAATAATTTCGACAGAGTTTCAGTATGCAAAATTTGTACCCCTTAAACTGAAAATAGATCACTATTTATATGGAAAATTTTGAAAAAATTAGAAAAAAATGCCCTTGGGCTGCTTGCAAGTCGGACGGCCACGGCCTATGGCGCGCGCCGCGGATCGTAATATCCATAATTTTAATAAACATAAGATTAAATTACATGGAGGGTAATTAGAGTGATGGAAGAGGGATATACCTAATGTCTATACAAGATATATATAAAATATACATTGGATACATAATGTATACATAGTATATACCTAACATATACTTACTATAAACATTGGATACATATTATATAGCTAAAATATGTATGATATATACACACACATAAGGATGTACATGATGTATACATAAAGTATACATGATGTATACACATATACCTAAATATATATTACAATTGGAAGAGTTAATAATAATAATAATAATAAAATTAATAATAATAATAATAATAATAATAATAATAATAATGAAAGGAAAAAGTCAAAGTAAGAAAATAATAATATGTGGATGGGAAAATAATATTAAATTAATAAAATAAATAAATAATTAATATATATGAATGGAAAGGAAGAAGGAAATTAGAAAGGGGTCTTTATCTTCTTCTTCCAACACCCATGGCCAAACCTTTATGTGTGTGTGTGTGAGTGTGTGTGTGTGTGTGAGAGAGAGAGAGAGAGAGAGAGAGAGAGAGACTTTTCTTTGAACATACAAAATTTCACTAAAAAACTAAAGAAGTCAAGTGGATTTTGAAGGTTTATCAAGATTCAAGTAAGTTTTCTTTGATTTAAAATTATTTTCTTTGATTTTAAGATAATGTATAATTTGGTTAGTGAGAGAAATTGGTTTTTAATAGTGAAAGAGGGTAGTTATGAAACTAATATGATGAATGTATGATGATTTAATGATTAATTGGAGGTGAGCTTGATTGGTGCAACTGGGGTTTATGGGAGAATATTTGAATTTTGGGTTTGTGACGGAGATGACTGTAATTGTTATAATGGATTGTTTTGAAGTTATTTTGATGTGCATATGATGATTTTATGGTTGGATGATGGAAATGAATATGTTTTAGTGAAGTTTGAGAAGGGTAGTAAGAAGAAATTAGGGTTTTGTTGAAATTTTAGTTAGAAATTGTGTAATTAGTGGTTGTTTTGAATAAATTGAATGTAAGAGTGATTCTAATTGAATAACTTTACTTGTATGAATTATGTGTGTTTAGGCCAAAATAACTCAAATGGAGGAGTTCAGGGTTTATTGAGAATTAAAGCTTGGAAGGTGTTTTAAATTGGAAATTGAAGTTGTACAAGTTTAGTACATACTTTGATTATATATATATTGAATATTCATGATTGACATTGTTCGCTTTGGCATACGTTAAAGAATGTTGCTATTCTTTAAAGTGACATTATTCATTTCTTTATGTATTATTGTTAAAAATATGTTTTGTACATTGGTATGGATTTAAAGAATATTGTTTTATGATAAATGATGACATTTATACAATGCATTAGTAATATGGAATTGAGACACCTTGTAAGTGTGATCAAGGATGGTGTTTAAAATGGTTGAGAATTGTGAAAATGATTATGGAATAATGTGAAAATTATGAAAATATGATAATGAGATGTGAACAAGGAAAATGTTTTTAGTTGATTGTGTGTTAGCCTTGCACAATTACTTGTTTCAGAGAATTGAATTTGGTACTATCGAGTTGGCATGCCAATGATGCTTCATGACATTTTATTACGCCTTCGGGCAAGACACAATGGTGTTGAACACTACGGTATTGAGGAGGCAACCTTCAAACGGTATTGTATGATATTTGACCTTCAATGTTGCGAGGGGATGACCTTCGGGTGGTATTATATGATACTTAGATCCCCAATGTCGAACCTTCGGGTCGTGATAGGCCAAATAAATATTTTCAAAACTTGGATATTGTGTAGAAACTTGTTGGGCCCAGTGTGTATGATTGTGATTATGATAAGTTGGTAAATTTTACAAGATAATAAATGTTTAAATAAGTTTTGCTTTATAGTGGTAGCATGATGTATTGTGTGTCATAAAATGATATAATGATTTTTAAATATTTTATATTGTCAAAGTATGTATCACTAAGCTATTAGAGCAGGGAGATCTAGGTAGATCTGAGCAGTTATAGGACCCGAGGTTGACATTTACAGATAGAGTTTTGCTATGAGACCAACCTTGTCGATGTTGCATACATGTGTAATTATGGTTACTTTGTACTTTGTTTGTACATTTTATTCACATTATATGTATATTAAATAAGTTTTAGGGATGTTATGTATATATATGTATTTAAAAGGAGTTATGTTTTAATTATGAAAATTTTTGAATGAAAACTAATGAAGTGGTGGATTTGAGAGTGTAATTTTGTAACACTCTTATACCATATATACATATAATACATACACCCAGTACATATAAAATATGCATAAATGTCACAAACTGTTTTCATAAAAATTTTTACTTTACCAAATTAAAATCTCAAATATTTTAAAAATGTATATTTAAATAGTAATAAAATATTCTTTATTAATTATAACTTCCAAAATAACCATTTTACATAAAAATCTCAGAAAAAATTCGTCCGAGTCTTAACGGTAATTTGGACAATCCAAAAATTTAATAAACATAACCTACATAAAACAACACTCCCAATAATATCACATCACCATTTCACCAATATTTCACAATTTCTCCACATTTTCTCAAAACATTTATAAATATACATATTTATATCAAAACACATTTAAAATCCCACATTACATAATTTATCCAAAAACATTCTCTATAATTTACAATATATATATTTCAAAAACATAACATAATATACATAAAACTAAAATGTGTTATAATATAAAATATATACATGCTGACAATGTCTCTAATCTCGATGCACCAAAATCAACTCTATAATCAACTCAAAATAACATCATTCAAACCAATTTAAATAATTATAACATCCTCAAACACAATCTCAAATTACACATATTCATCATAATCATAAAAAACTAAGCTTAAAACATAAATTACTTACCTAAACCTTGATTATTCTTTAAAAGCACTTCAAATTCTTTAAATCCTTTATGAAATTTGGTGTATCAATGAAGCAAAAATTCTCCCCTTATTCTTGAAGAAAAACGTACAAAGCATGGAAGGAAGAAGAAGTATTTTGTCTCATTTCTAACTTCTTTTCCCCTCCACACACACATATATATATATTTAATTAATTTATTATTTTAGTTATAAATTATTAAATATATAAAATATCTTATTCTATCCACAATTATTCAATTTTTTAATTAAGTTTTCTCAATTTTACTTCTTTCTTTTTCCCATCCACATATATATATATATATGATTATTTTATTAGTTAATTAATATTTCATTAATATCTAACTTTCCTATCATCTTCCACTGCCAAAATTTATTTTAATTTTTAATTTTATTTTATTTACTTATTTATTTATTTGTTTAAATAAAATCATAATTTACCTCTTCAATTCAAAAATAATTTATTTTTAAATTATTTAAATAATTTTAATTTTTAAAGTATATTTATAATAATGCCACTTAACTTTGACATTTGACTTTTAAAAGTTGACTTGTATACTTTAAGTATATTTCATGTATATTTTGCATATACCTTCCACTTTTTCATTTTAAATCATTTTATTTTTTATTTAAATTTTTTATTTAATTTATCTAATTTAATTTTAATTTATTTTATTTAATATTCAAAAATTAGGACATTAAAATTCTCTCCCTCTAAAGAAAATTTTACCATCGAAATTATCTAATACCGTGATAAATTATCCAAATCAAAATAAAATCTTAAAAATACACTCTCATAACCTTAAATATAAAGGTTTCTAACTTATATTTTAACACTGACTATTCAGTCATCACAACTATTTTCAAAACTATATCTCTGTTTAATTTCTATTTATTTATATTTATAAATAGTTATCTGTAAAAATCACAAATAATAACAATTCTCAATTCCCAAATAATAAGCCTTAACTTAATAATCTTCTACATATCCTTATCTTGATCTTACTCTCTATACCATTACCATGTATTACCTCAAGATTATCAATATACAACAATAAAATCTTATTTCCTTATTAAGATTCATTCTCACAAGTTATTCATTAATCCAAAATATACATACATTCCCATCACAATATAGTTAACATATTTTTCTTATAATTATTTACAACTAATATATCTTAACTCCCTCATAACCATACACATATCAAAACATTACATCATATACATTGTCACATATCTCTTATACTCTTAATACAATTATATATTTTGAATCTCAGTAACTACTCATAAGCTTACCACATTCTAGATCAATTGACCTAACTATCATAATATGACCCTCACAGACTTATTATATTTTAGTCAACTTTTAGCATATTTTAAATTCATCATTACGTTTCAATTCATGATCTAACTCAATTAGGTCAAACTTATTCTTAAATCTTAATTCTTTTTGGATTCATCTTCATGAACTATATTCATTTCAACTTATTGGAGCTAATGATTGTATACAGTCAATATATTTTTTTTCATACAATTTTCACATAATTCTCATGATCAACTCTCACCTTATTCACTTTCCCTAGTATCATTCACTTTAAATGTCATTTTCATCAACTTAATAATATTATACCATTTTAAACACATTCAAGATAACTCTTAATCATTTTTCGTGATTCCTCTCATTTATCATCTCTTCACATTACTTATAGTTGCCATACTTACATAATCACTTCCTTACACATCATTTGTAGCTCATCATATTTTCGCAATTCTCTTCTATTTCCACACTATTTATAGTCATAAATAAATTTCTAAAAAACAAGATTATGAGTTCCTGTAACGCTCCTATACCCCGTATACGTACACACCATGCTAATACGATCGTAATATACGTATACTGAATATAGAAATGTCACGGTTACAAAACACACATGACATGACTCTTATATACTATGAACAAATTCAAAACTTTTAAATGAGTTTATAAAACGAAATAGATAGAAAGTTTATTTAAAATGCAGCGGAAAATATAACAAATGTTTCCCAATACATTTGCATCAAAATCAAAAGTTACAAATATAAAATATATACATGAGTGGCAGCTCTTTTCTGATCTTTAAGTCCAAAAATCAACTCTTCAACGCCTAGACTCACTAGGTCTAGAGGAACTCTCGGGTTCAATCCTGTCACCTGCGCGATGAACCACAATCGCGCTGAGCCAACAGCTCAGTAGAACAAACTATAATGATATTATGCTATGTCATACATTCAAACAATATAGATCATACTCAATACACTTTATTTTATGGATGTTACATTTCAATATTTCAATAATTGTATCATCATCCAGCACTCACACATTTAACATAGACACACATGGGCCCAACAAGCATTTAATATGATATTCAAAGTTCAGAGTTACTGCTTTGGTTTATAATCACAATGATCAAGCCCGTAGGCGATATATATATCATATCTTTATCCATGGATAGTGTAACAGACCCAGTCTCTTGGACCATCAACCCATTAACATGAGGAGATCCTCAACCCGGCTAGACTGTTACTAGTAACAGACCCAGTCTCTTGGACCATCAACCCGACTAATCGAGGAGATCCTCAACCCGGCTAGACTGTTACTTTTCATAAATTTCATTTTCACATTTCATTTAGTGTAACAGACCCAGTCTCTTGGACCATCAATTCAATTCAATTGAAGAGATCCTTAACCCGGCTAGACTGTTACCTTTATATAGGCATGCCACCAAAACCAGTACTCTGAAATTTGAATAAACATATTAGGCACACAACCATTTCATATATCTCTTTATCAATCTTTTTCTCATTTCATTTCTCATTTCACAATCAACTAGGCAAACATGCCTCATTTGAATTAATATAGCCAATCATAATGGCTTTACACATCATCTTATCATCACATCTTTCATTTTCATAACACATACATATACCATATTACATTTTATGGGGTTCGTATTGTATAAAACATAACATTATTCAAACATATCAACAATACAATGAAATTACTTAGTACATTCACACTCAAATGTATAAGTTCCAAAATCACATGAATGTATGTTATAATGCAAGGTTTGTACTTACCTCAAAAGAAATCCACACAATTCTAAACACTTCCTCTTAACAAGTCCTTCACCAAATAATTAAGGCAATTCACCTTCTTCACAACCTAATTCAAAACAATGAGGAAACTCACATAAGATCATAAGGCTAAGAATCAATTAGGGCAAACTCTAAACTGGACACGCTCACCCACACGGGCGTGTCCCTGACCGTGCCCTAACTCCACAACACAGAAGCATTTACACGTTCAGGACCACGGGCGTGCCACTGGGCGTGTAATACCTACTGTCTCTCAGAAGTATCGACACGTCCAACATCATGAATGTGTTCCTGGCCATGTCAATTCCCTAAAATCACAGTAGCTATGACACGCTCACTAACACGGGCGTGTTAATGGCCGTGTCACACCTACTGCCATCCAACACAATTGACACGCCTAAAGACCTGGACGTGCTCCTGGGCGTGTCAGGCCAAAAACCCAGATTTCGGCCAAAACAACAATCCAACCAACAAACAACAATCTTCCACCATCTTCCACTTCAACAAAACTCAACTAGACACACCCAAAACCATAACAACCTTGCAAAAACACCAACACAACTCAAAATACACATCCAACACCAAATCACAACATCATCAAAAACTCTAAACACAACCACAACTCAATCTTAACCAACAAACTTATTCTTCCTTTCAATCTTACTCTTTTCTTTTATCCAACCCAAGAATCAAAGATCAAGTAAACCCAACACTCTTAAACACAACACACTCAAACATATCCATACCAACAACCATAAATCACCAAACCCACAACGCAAACTCAAAGAAAACAAGGGAATCAAGAGGAAACTTACCAAGAATGAAGAAAACTCTTAGATTCCTCCTTGATCTCTTGAAAACTTCTTCAATCTTGAGCTTGGAAGGTCAAATCTCTCCCTCTCTCTTGTTCTCTTGCTGTTGCCGTCCAAAGCAAAGAAAGGAGAAGAAAAGGAAAATGAGAGACACGAGAAGAGAGGAAGAAGGAAGAAAAGGAAAAGAAAGAAAAGTCAAACATTAACCCTCTCTCTCCTCAAAACATTCTCCTCCACACAAATAAAAATAAAATAATCTCAAACATCACCATCCACCCATCTTAATCCACTAACTCAATTTCAAAATAATTACCTTTATACCCTTCAAACAAATATTTGTATATGTTAAGTATATCACAATATATACAACATATACACACTACTCTAACCTCAACTCTCTTTCCAATAAAATAAATACACTTAATCCAATAATAAAAATAATTACTCCAATACTTCTAGGGTACATTTTGGAATATTACTGTTCCAGCTATACCAAACTCAAATCTTACTTGTATCTCATAGTGTTAGGAAATTAAGGAGATCACTGCAAACAAAAACACGCAGCGGAAAAATATTTGATCTCTGATTTCCACCAGGATCCATGCTGTTCGTTTAATTCGACAAAAGTGTTCAAAGAACTAACCTGTTGATGATTTGAAATCACAGTTTTGAAGAGATGCCTCGATCGCGAAACACCCTCTATCGCGTATCCACACGAATGCTACCGTTTGGAGTGCTAGCTCTCTGCAACGGCGAAGGCTGAAAAAACGTTTTCTCTAAAAACGTATTAGGGTTACCTTTTTCGTTCCTCTTTGTTTTTATTGTTACCTCTGAGAAGACTTAACGTCTGAAGTGAATATAATCACTCCAGAATCCAATTCAAAATTGGATACGGAAAGTCAAATTCAGAATCCAAGTCTAATTAGGATTCTGAATATATTATCTAATAATATATATATATATAAAAACGAAAATAATAATAATAATAAATATTAATATCTAATATTAATATTATTAATATTATATCCAGCCCAAAACGCATTCTTGTGTGTGACCCGATAGGCCCATATTAATTGGCAGTCAATTTAATCTCTATTAAATCAACAAGTCATAATTGGCCTCTAGCAAGGCGTTACAACTACCCAATTAATATAAGGAATGTCCAATTTGCCTAATAATAGTATATGCATTAATCCCTTTGTCACACGATATCTAGCTTGAACATAAGTCATGGTCAACGTCATACTTATATTGTCCAAACTTATGATTACTCGATCTCCAAGTAGACTGATAAAAACAAATGAAATTGATCACACTATCAATTCATTTGAGCACGGCCATGCATTTCACAGTCTCACTTATCGAGGGGCCCAAAAGATATCTCTCTCAAAGAGAGGGGCAAATTCTATCTTGATTGTTCATTATCCTCTACATAATTTCTATCATATATGAACATAACCTTTATTACTATCCAGTTACGGATAATGTTTGATCATGTCAAAATATAATAGTCCTTATATTGGAAACTATGACAATCTCAAGTCAAAGAATTATTACATAACTATCATGAGATTTACTTATGACACTAACCCATGTAGTAATCTCATGATGGGTCTATCCAATACATTGTTCTCTAACAAGTATTTATGAAATTGATTTGTATCACTATACACATAACCATCTGATGATCATCAAATCAATGTTCATACTGGTTAAGAATTATTTATTTATTTTTTTATCTCTATAACAATAATAAACCAGGGACAAATATCAAAATTGTGTAACATGCAAACAACAATAATGATAATAAAACCTCATTTATTAATAATGAATGTATAACATAAAGATCCAAACAAATGGCCTAGGGCACATACACTAACAATCTCCCACTTGCACTAGGCCTACAAATTTCTAAGACCCATAGATCTAGTGTGCTGATCATGCTTGACCCGTGAGAGAGGCTTTGTTAATGGATCTGCTATGTTATCATTTGTGTCAACTTTGCATATCTTGATATCTCCTCTATCGATAACGTCTCGAATGAGGTGAAAACGCCTGAGTATATGCTTAGATCTTTGATGAGATCTAGGCTCTTTTGCCTGTGCTATGGCACCATTGTTGTCACAATAAATGTCCACAGGATTTGCAATGCTAGGCACCACTCCTAGCTCAGTGATGAATTTCTTCAACCAGACTGCTTCCTTAGCTGCATCTGATGCTGCTATATACTCAGCCTCTGTTGTAGAATCAGCCACAGTGCTTTGTTTTGAACTCTTCCAACTAACAGCTCCACCATTCAATGTGAATACAAAACCTGACTGCGATCTAAAATCATCTATGTCAGTTTGGAAACTAGCATCTGTGTAACCATTTACAACTAGCTCATCTTCCAAACCTCCATAAACCAAGAATACATCTTTAGTCCTTCGAAGGTACTTAAGAATATTCTTGACAGCTGTCCAGTGACCTTCACCAGGATCAGCTTGAAATCTACTAGTTGCGCTTAATGGATATGAGACATCTGGTCTAGTACATAACATGGCATACATAATAGATCCTATAGCAGAAGCATAAGGAATCTTATTCATTCGATCTCGCTCATCAGATGTCATAGGACATTGACTCTTGCTGAGATGAATGCCATGAGACATAGGCAAGAATCCCTTTTTGGAATCTTGCATGTTGAACCTCTTCAACACTTTATCTATGTATGTACTTTGACTCAGGCCAATTATCCTTCTAGATCTATCTCTATAGATCTTTATACCAAGGATATAGGCAGCCTCACCTAAGTCTTTCATTGAGAAAGAATTCCCTAACCAAGTCTTAACATTTTGCAAGGTAGGGATATCATTCCCAATGAGTAATATGTCATCCACATATAAGACTAAAAACACTACTGCACTCCCACTAACCATCTTGTAAACACAAGGTTCATCTTCATTCTTGATGAAACCAAAGTTCCTAACTGTTTCATCAAAACGAAGATTCCAGCTTCGAGATGCTTGCTTCAATCCATAAATGGATCTTTGAAGCTTGCAAACCTTTGTAGAATTCTCAGGATTTACAAAACCCTCAGGTTGTGTCATATACACATCCTCAAGCAAGTTTCCATTAAGGAAAGCGGTTTTGACATCCATTTGCCATATCTCATAATCATAGTATGCTGCAATGGCAATGAGAATTCTAACAGACTTAAGCATAGCAACTGGTGAAAAGGTTTCATCATAGTCTATACCATGAGTTTGCTTGAAACCTTTTGCAACAAGCCTTGCTTTATAGGTCTGCACATTCCCATCCATGTCAGTTTTCTTCTTGAAAACCCATTTGCAACCAATAGTCTTAATACCCTCTGGAGGATCAATTAAAGACCAAACCTGGTTGTCAAACATAGATTGCATCTCAGATTTCATGGCTCCAAGCCATTTGTCTGAATCTGGACCTGACACAGCTTCTTGATAGGTAGTAGGCTCATCTTGATCTATGAGCATTACTTCACTATCATCAGTCACAAGAAATCCATATCTCTCTGGATGACGACGTGTCCTATCAGACCTGCGAGGGATTTGTGTTACATCTTCAGACTCCACAACTATTTGTGGTTCTGAAATAGGCTCTATAGACGGCTCAATGATTTCTTGTGGTACTTGAGTTTCCTCAAGTTCTACTATACTCCCACTAGTTCTCTTAGAAAGAAATTCCTTTTCCAAAAAGATCCCATTTCGAGCAACAAACACTTTGTTCTCTGAAGGAGTATAGAAATAGTATCCTTTAGTTTCCTTAGGATACCCCACAAAATTACATTTGATAGACTTTGGAGCTAACTTATCTGAAACTGGTCTTTTCACATAAGCTTCACAACCCCAAATCTTAAGAAAAGACAAACTAGGTGTCTTACCTGTCCATATCTCATATGGTGTCTTTTCAACCGCCTTAGATGGTACACGGTTCAGAATGAATGCAGCTGTCTCCAAGGCATAACCCCAAAAAGATAAAGGAAGATCCGCTTGACTCATCATTGATCGAACCATATCTAATAGAGTTCGATTTCTCCTTTCAGAAACTCCATTCCACTGTGGAGTTCCTGGAGGAGTCAGTTGTGAAACAATTCCACAATCCCTTAGATGATCATCAAACTCTTGGCTCAAATATTCACCACCTCGATCTGATCGAAGTAGTTTAATTGTTTTACCAAGTTGATTTTGTACTTCATTTTGAAAAGTTCTAAACATTTCAAAAGACTCATGCTTATGTTTCATTAGGTAGACATAGCCATACCTACTGAAATCATCAGTAAAAGTAATGAAGTATCGAAATCCTCCTCTGGCACTAATGCTAAAAGGACCACATACATCTGTATGTATCAAGCCCAATAAATCATTAGCCCTTTCACTATGACCAGTAAAAGGATCCTTTGTCATCTTACCAAGCAAACAAGACTCACATGTTTTAAATGATTCAAAATCAAATGAATCTAATAATCCATCTTGATGGAGCTTAGAAATGCGTTTCTCATTTATATGGCTAAGGCGACAATGCCATAAATAAGTAGGGTTTAACTCATTTGGCTTAGTTCTCTTAGAAGTTATGTTATAGATATAATTACCATTAGAATCATCAAGATTAAGGATATAAAGGCCATTATAAGAATTTGCAATACCATAAAGCAGATCATTTTTATCAAAAATAGAACATTTCTTATTCTTAATAAAAAATGAATAACCTTCATCATCCAAAACAGATACTGAAATAAGATTCCTACTCATAGTAGGAACATAAAAGCAATTGTTCAAAATTAACAAAAACCCATTGGGCATAACAAGCTCATAAGTTCCTACAGCTATAGCAGCAACTCTTGCTCTATTGCCAACACGTAGGTCCACTTCGCCCTTCTTCAGCATCCTACTCCTTTTGAGTCCCTGCATATTTGTACAAATATGAGATCCACATCCGGTATCTAATACCCAGGAAGAAGGAATAGATAAATTAATTTCTATAACATAAATACCTGAAGATGTAGTCGCACTACCCTTCAACTTCTTTAACTCATCCAAATAGAGTTGACAATTTCTCTTCCAATGCCCAGGCTTGTTGCAATGGAAACAAGTCCCTTCCTTAGGAACTTTAGCCTTAGGTACAGGTTTTGGTTTAGCTTGTCCCTTGGACCCTTTAGCACCTTTTGCCTTACCCTTGCCTTTAGTATCTTTGGCTTTCTTTTTCATTTGTTTAATATTGACATTCAATATTTGGGTAGGCTTTTTGATATTCCCCTCAGCAGTTTTGAGCATACCATGTAGCTCAGGAATGGATTTCTCCATGTCATTCATGTTATAGTTCATGACAAACTGTGAGAAACTGCTAGGCAATGAATGTAGGATCAAATCCGTGGAGAGTTCTAAACTCAGGGGATATCCAAGTCTAGCAAGGTGATCTAGATAGCCTTTCATCTTCAAAACATGAGCACTAACAGATTCACCTTCAGACATTTTGCAGTCAAATAATGCAACAGCGGTGTTAAACCTATCTTGCCTAGCCTGTTGTTGGAAAGCTTGTTTGAGATGCACACTCATCTCATAAGCCTCTAAGTGTTCCAGATCCTTCTGAAGTCCTGGACACATAGTAGCCAACATAAGACATCCTATGTCATTGGAATCATCCACATGCTTCTTATGCTTACTCTTAGCAGCATTAGAAGCATCGGCAGGAGGTGCGTCAGGGATAGCTTCATCAAGCACGTAGGACTTTTTCTCTTGTTTGAGAACAATTCTCAGGTTCCTAAACCAGTCAACAAAATTAGTCCCACATTCTTTCAGTTTTTCCTTCTCAAGGATAGATCGCAGTGATAAGGTGGAATTGTTATTAGCAGCCATCTGTTGATAAATATGCAAATTCAAATTTTAATTAATAATGAGGTTAAAATTATTTAAACTCCTACTAAAAAATATAACCCTCTAAAGAAATATTTTAGTAGGCTAAGATCCGTATTTCACTTAATTCTAAACTCAGCTTTGGCGTGACGCTTAAAATCAAGTTATTTAGGTAGGTAACATCTTTACCAATTACATCTCATGTAACTCTTAGTAATTATGGAATATTGACATCATATATCATAGCATGTTGAATTCCATCTAATGCCTTAGGCCCAAAACCATTTTGATAGCCTAATTAAGTCTAACCAATTTTAAAACATATGAGTAGCACTATTACTCATCCTACTTAGCTAGGAATGTTTAAAGCATATTGCTTTGGCAATACCTACTTTAATACAATCTTAGTTTTGATAGGTGTTCAAAACGTGGATGGCATTTAGACTTAAATTATTAATGAGGGTTCAACTAAATTATTATCATGTCTTGCATTACATATCATTATATTTTAGCATCCTATATGCATATATATAATTTATCACATAAGCATCATATACCAAATGACAAAATATGTAAACGTGACATAGCATGGCCAAACTAAATATGATCTTCAAGAGACCAAATGAAGATCATAAAGGCAACCCTAGGTGAAAAACCTATCTATTACAACACTTGCAATATTACATATCTTCAAAACTTGAGCTTGTGCTTCCATCACCATGGAACCATCTTCTCCTTGGTATTAATCTCCATCACAAACATTGTAGCTTGAATCTTCATATATTACAATAAAAGAAAATCTAACTACTAGTAAAATAAATTACAACAAAATAAACGACACGCAGGCCGTATTTACCCAAAATAAAGATATGAATAAACCAATCACATAGGTCATAAGGCCATGCTATGCACCATGCCAAGACATCAAACAAACATAACATATTCATCACCAACATGTTAAATAGAAACAAATATATTGACATTCTTAATGTCGCGGTAACGAACTATAGGGCGCGAACATACGGCGGTCCCGCTAGCCGGTTAGCGGGCGGGGCTCCCGCTGGCCGGTCAGCGGGCGGGGTCGAGGGGCAGCACCCCTCGAAGCCAAACAGAAACGTTAATCTCATTAACATTTTTCTTTGGCGAAACCCTAAAACAGAACCGTTAATCTCATTAACCTTCTTACTGTTTTATTTCGAATATGTACAACCCATTACAGAATCATTACCAAATGTTTATATCACATATAAACTTAATCGTTTTCATCATATGAAAATCATTTTAATCAACCAATCATATATACGTGATCATCTCATGAAAACGAAATTAAAAACACCAATCCTTTCTCATCATATGAAAAACGAATTAGGGTTTTACAGAAACGAAACCAAAAACCAATCCTTTCTCATCATATGAAAAACGAATTAGGGTTTTACAGAAACGAAACCAAAAACCAATCCTTTCTCATCATATGAAAAACGAATTAAGGTTTTACAGAAACGAAACCAAAAACCAATCCTTTCTCATCATATGAAAAACGAATTAAGGTTTTACAGAAACGAAACCAAAAACCAATCCTTTCTCATCATATGAAAAACGAATTAAGGTTTTATAGTTAACATGCCATACGAAATCAATATATCTCATGTAATCATATCAACATGGCATTTTCGACTTAAACGAAAACAACAAGTGGCTCTGATACCACTGTTAGGAAATTAAGGAGATCACTGCAAACAAAAACACGCAGCGGAAAAATATTTGATCTCTGATTTCCACCAGGATCCATGCTGTTCGTTTAATTCGACAAAAGTGTTCAAAGAACTAACCTGTTGATGATTTGAAATCACAGTTTTGAAGAGATGCCTCGATCGCGAAACACCCTCTATCGCGTATCCACACGAATGCTACCGTTTGGAGTGCTAGCTCTCTGCAACGGCGAAGGCTGGAAAAACGTTTTCTCTAAAAACGTATTAGGGTTACCTTTTTCGTTCCTCTTTGTTTTTATTGTTACCTCTGAGAAGACTTAACGTCTGGAGTGAATATAATCACTCCAGAATCCAATTCAAAATTGGATACGGAAAGTCAAATTCAGAATCCAAGTCTAATTAGGATTCTGAATATATTATCTAATAATATATATATATATATATAAACGAAAATAATAATAATAATAATAAATATTAATATCTAATATTAATATTATTAATATTATATCCAGCCCAAAACGCATTCTTGTGTGTGACCCGATAGGCCCATATTAATTGGCAGTCAATTTAATCTCTATTAAATCAACAAGTCATAATTGGCCTCTAGCAAGGCGTTACAACTACCCAATTAATATAAGAAATGTCCAATTTGCCTAATAATAGTATATGCATTAATCCCTTTGTCACACGATATCTAGCTTGAACATAAGTCATGGTCAACGTCATACTTATATTGTCCAAACTTATGATTACTCGATCTCCAAGTAGACTGATAAAAACAAATGAAATTGATCACACTATCAATTCATTTGAGCACGGCCATGCATTTCACAGTCTCACTTATCGAGGGGCCCAAAATATATCTCTCTCAAAGAGAGGGACAAATTCTATCTTGATTGTTCATTATCCTCTACATAATTTCTATCATATATGAACATAGCCTTTATTACTATCCAGTTACGGATAATGTTTGATCATGTCAAAATATAATAGTCCTTATATTGGAAACTATGACAATCTCAAGTCAAAGAATTATTACATAACTATCATGAGATTTACTTATGACACTAACCCATGTAGTAATCTCATGATGGGTCTATCCAATACATTGTTCTCTAACAAGTATTTATGAAATTGATTTGTATCACTATACACATAACCATCTGATGATCATCAAATCAATGTTCATACTGGTTAAGAATTATTTATTTATTTTTTTATCTCTATAACAATAATAAACCAGGGACAAATATCAAAATTGTGTAACATGCAAACAACAATAATGATAATAAAACCTCATTTATTAATAATGAATGTATAACATAAAGATCCAAACAAATGGCCTAGGGCACATACACTAACACATAGAACAAAACTATCAATCCCATCAAATGTATTTTACAATCGTGTCATCTCAAGTCCACGCTCGTGGGTTACAACTTAACACTGCCCACTTTACAATTTTTCTCAAATAGTTCTTATCTCGCTCCTACGTCCATGACACGGTGGTCACAAGCTCGTGGCATCTCAAAATCACACATTTCATACACGTTATTACTTTAATATTATCTATTCCTTCATTGTTTATTTTTATTTTTATTTTAACATTTTTCTCAGTTTCCACATTCATATCCATATTTCATTTCCTTTCTATAATTTTTCATATTTATCAAGTGGTCAACTCACTCATGATCGCTTTCATAGTTTATCTCATTTATGAATTTTCTCAAATTTTCATACAATTGTCATATTCCATAATTCACACACTCACTTATCATAATCATGAGTCACATTTACAATGTGATTCATCTCCATATTTTATCAGTTTTCACAAACACATACATATTACATATCAACATATATATTATGTTGCATTTTATATTCCATCCCAATTAATATTTTTATTAGCATCTTTTCAAGTTATTTCTAGCATATTTCATACTTTTAATCATATTTTATATTTTTCCATACGTTTTCCATTCCGCACATAGTAATATTATTTATCACATTAATTTTAACTATATACTCATTTATACATGTCACTTGAAAGAATATCTTTATTCTTTAAAGAATGCTCACATATATAATAGCATACATTATCAATTAAATTAAATGTTATAAAAGTATGTACTAACCATATAATCCTTTATTCTCCTCTCTTACAAATACTCTTAGTTATTTGTATAATATTTATTATAAAGATCATTAATAAATATAAATTCTCCATTTATATATATCTATGTACACTTTAACTCAAAATTCTGATCATAAATTCAACTGATCAATATATTAATACATCCATACATTTCAGATCATTTCTATCATTAACTTCCAAATTTTTTAATTTTAGTTAGGTAATTATTTATTTATTTATTATTTTTTAATTTAATTTTTTTAAATAGAAATGTCAAATTCTCTTTATATAAATCACACTTTCAAACTCCTCTGATGAACTGATCTCATTGCTATCTTTGATAATCATCTAATATCCATTACAACTACTATCACAATTTACTCTTTATGTTTCAATTTATTCTATCCACTTAAATCAGCTAGAACATGTTTTGGTTAATCAAACAACTACCATTCATGGAATAAATTAAAAAGTCATTCATCACATCAATTTTAACCACATACTCATTTATACATGTCACTTTAAAGAATTTCTTTATTCTTTAAAGAATGGTCACATATATAATTGCATACATTATCAATTAAATTAAATGTTATAAAAGTATGTACTAACCATATAATCCTTTATTCTCCTCTCTTACAAATACTCTTAATTATTTGTTTAACGTTTATTATAAAGATCATTAATAAATATAAATCCTCCATTTATATATATCCTATGTACACTTTAACTCAAAATTCTGATCATAAATTCAGCTGATCAATATATTAATAAATCCATACATTTCGGATTATTTCTATCATTAACTTCCAAATTCTTTAATTTCAGTTATATATTTATGTATTTATTATTTTTAAATTTAATTTTTTACATAGAAATGTCAAATTCTCTTTATATAAATCATATTTTCAAACTCCTCCGATGAACTAATCTCATTGCTATATTTGATAATCATCTAATATCAATTACAACTACTCCCATAATTTACTCTTTATGTTTCAATTTATTCTATCCACTTAAATCAACTAGAACATGTTTTGGTTAATTAATCAACTACCATTCATGGAATAAATTAAAAAGTCATTTATTATACAATCATCTTATATCCATTATTAAATCTTTATATCCACCTTAGATATTTCAAAAAAAAAAAACATGCTTATTACCCTTTCTCATAATATTCATTTCCACATAACACCTCAATGAACACATCTTAATCCTGCATTCAAATATGGATTGTAGACATAACCTCAACTCACTTTACCTTAGTAATTTGTTTATATATATTTATATTTTAATTACTCAAGATAAGGAACAACATTTAAATTCTTACTTAGTCATAGTCACTCTTGACTTAACCAATACCATACTTCATATTAATATATCCTCAGTATATTTTCAAAATAAATAATTTGCCGTCATATACTATTTCTTTCTTTAATTTCTAATTAAGAACTCTTTGTTCTAAATTATTAAAAACTCCATATTCATTCTTCATATTTCTATCCATCAATATATATATATATATATATTTATAATTTCTTCATTCATTTATTACCTAAAATTAATTTATTACTAACTTATACAAATTCACTTAACTTTCTCACTTTCATGTCAAGCTCAATTTTAAAATTTTAATTCCTTAACAATTCTTTATAAAAGAGTATGAAATTTTAACCATGTGCACTTGACACACATATGAACTTATATTTAAAATTTTAAATTTTTTCAAGCTGATTTATTATATTTAAAAATTAAGTATTCCAAACCCACAAAATTTGTCTCTTTAATAATTCCTCTGGCAGCACCTGGTTATACATTTTTTTCAGGTACCAAAACTTAATCAAAATTCATGAAATTTTAACCATATGTTCTAGGAATACATGTGATAGTATATATAAATATTCAGATATTTTTTATTTGATTAACTATAGTTTTTAAATATGTTTCTCAATTTCTACAGATTCTAAGTTGCTGGAACTGCTCCAACAATCTGTGTACTTCTATTTTTGTCTTAATTAGTAATTTATCTGTAAAAATTATGAAAATTTATATATTGGATTTCAACATATAAAAAAAACTCTGCATTAAATTTTTAAACTCATCCCACATTCCTAGATTTATCCAAAAATTTGAATAATATCACTTTGCAGCACACATATAGAATTTTCTGTAATTGTCATACTCATCTATCAAACTTTTTATTTCATATCGTAAATTATTTCTTAGATTATTTTTTTAATTTCACTTATTTGTCAATTGAATCAACTATGAATCTTAATTTTAAATTAAAAGTTTCAAAAATTCTTAATCCATAACCTCTAGAATGACGCTTCCACTGTGTTACTCTGATCTATGCAACCCAGACGTCATCTCAACTCATATCTGTTACATAGAACGGATATTGCCACATCAGAGATCAGATAAAATGCTAGTGCCAATACATGTATTATAATTTAAAATCATATTTAAAACCTCCATTTTCTCTCTCTAAAAATCCACCTAGGTCGAGAATCTCAAACTTAAGCTCTGATACCAAAATAAATGTAACATTCTTATGCCCTAGATACGTATAATATATACACCCAATATAAGTAAAATATGTATATATGGTATAAAAATGTCACAAACCGGTTTCATAAAAATTTTTACTTTACCAAATTAAAATCTCAAATATTTTAAAAATGAACATTTAAATAGTAATAAAATATTCTTTATTAATTATAACTTCCAAAATAACCATTTTATATAAAAATCTCTGGGACAAATTCGCCAGCGTTTTAACTGTAATTTAGATAATCCCAAAATTTAATAAATATAACCTACATAAAACAACACTCTCAATAATATCACATCACCATTTCACCAATACTTCACAATTTTTCCACATTTTCTCAAAACATTTATAAATATATATATTTATATCAAAACACATTTAAAATCCTACATTACATAATTTATCTCAAAATATTCGCTATAATTTATAATACATATACTCCAAAAATATAACATAATATACATAAAACTAAAACGTGTTATAATATAAAATATATACATGCTGGCAGTGTCTCTTATTTTGATGCACCAAAATTAACTCTATAATTAATTCAAATCTAGATCTGACCCGATCTAGAAGAATTCTTCGGCTCTACCGGATCGCCCCTGCCACCTCCGCATGAATTACAATCTCGCTAAGCTAAAAGCCTAGCGGTACAAACTCTAATAACAATAAAACCATAAACAATGCCAATGCATAATGCTTTTACATATCATGTCACAATGTATCGTATCATTTTATTTTAACCACATTCTTCAATCACTTTTACAATTCATTTAAACATAAACACAAGCATGGGCCTAAAGGATCTAATATGCCATTCAAATTCCAAAGTTACTATTTTGGTCTAAATTGACACTATGTATCTAGCCCCGAAGGCAAATCAAGTAATGCTCAAAAGCTAAGCCCGAAGGCAAATCATATCATAGTGATGCCAAACGTCTAGCCCCAAAGGCAAATTAAGTAATTGCTCAAAGGCTAGCCCCGAAGGAAAATAATGAGGATAACCTCATAGGCATGTCGCCAAACACAGAACTCTGGAAATTAAATAACATACTATGCAGAAAATTATTTCATATTTCACATAATCAATTTCTTTAACATTTTTCCCCATAATCAACTAGGCACATTGCCTCTTTTCTTATTATCAATTAGACACATTGTCTCATTTTCTCATTTTTCTCATTCATATCAATGTCATTTCATTTTGATTTATCACATTTCATCATATCTCAATATATTATCACAATGCATGACATTTTACATTAAAGCACATCACCCAATTATTTTGGGTTATATTCACATAATTATCATAAATCATATTTTAATCAATTTAGCCATTAACAATGGCTTTTCACAATGCATATGATGCATACATGACAAATTACATGTCACACCACAATGTTCATGCATGTTTAATGTATTAAGTAGCTTAACACATTCTCCAACCAAAATGTGTTAAGACCAAATTCTTGCTAACAGATCCGATTAACTAAAAGTTTGTACTTACCTTAGAAAGTCACCAAAACAAGCTTAAAAACAACCTCCATCCTTCACTTCCAAGTTGCTCTTCAACATTTGGCTTGGCCCAACAATTTCCTCATAATGCCTATACGAAATGTGATAATAAATAATCAATTAATATCACATTCTAAGGTATTCTCAACATCAAACCTTAATTAAATATCATTCTAATCAAAACCTAAAATTAAGCCTAACTTCACTTTAACTTTGAAAAACCATTATAATCCATTCAAGTTGGTATTTTAAGTTTATTTATATCATTATAAATATATTTTAATATGTTTAAACTAATTACATTAACTAAACACATGCTTTTGTTCAAAACCCTAAAATGGCATAACCTTCACCATTGAAGGTTCTTCATTCAAACTCAATCCAATTATTAATCCAAGCTTAATTTCATCACTTATATCATTAAAGAACATGATTAAGCATTAAAACCAAACAATTGACCAATCTTTGAAAACTCCCTTTTTAAAACCCTAAATTCAACACTTCCATTTTCTAACTCTAACCAAACTTAGCCAAACCTATCATTTGACTTTAAAATCCTTATTTATACATCAAAATAACACATTTAGAACCAAATTGCACAATTAAATTATATGAATACAAAAATTCAAAAGTTTCATTACCCTAAATTCTCTCTATTCACCAAACTTTACTCAAACTGAACCATTTCTTTAATCCAACCTTAAAATCATTATTAACTACTCAAAATAATATCATTCAAACCAATTTAAATAATTATAATATCCTCAATCACAATCTCAAATTATAAATATTCATCATAATCATAAAAAACTAAGCTTAAAACATAAATTACTTACCTAAACCTTGATTATTCTTTAAAAGCATCTTAAATTCTTTAAATCCTTTGTGAAATTTGGTGTATCAATGAAGCAAAAATCCTCCCCCCTATTCTTGAAGAAAAACGTTCAAAGAATGGAAGGAAGAAGAAGAAGTTTTTTGTCTCATTTCTAACTTTTTTCCCCTCCACAAATATATATATATGTATATTTAATTAATTTATTATTTTAGTTATAAATTATTAAATATATAAAATATCTTCTTCCATCCACAATTATCCAATATCTTTTAATTAATTTTTCTCAATTTTACTTCTTTCTTTTTCCCATCCACTTATATATATAATTATTTTATTATTTAATTAGTTAATTAATATTTCATTAATATCTAACTTTCCCATCATCTTTCACTACCAAAATTTATTTTAATTTTTAATTAATTAATTAATTAATTTAAATAAAACCATAATTTTACCTCTTTCATTCAAAAATAATTTATTTTTAAATTATTTATATAATTTTAATTTTCAAAGTATATTTACAATAATGCCACTTGACTTTGACTTTTGACTTTAAAAGTTGACTTTTAGTTAACTTATATACTTTAAATATATTTCATATATATTTTGCATATACCTTCCACTTTTTCATTTAAAATCCTTTCATTTTTTATTTAAATTTTTTATTTAATTTATCTAATTTAATTTTAATTTATTTTATTTGATGTTCAAAAATTAGAGACATTACAAATTTCTTATTGTAGATTGAGTTTTGTTGATTTGGGTTTCCTTGAAATTTTAGATAAAACTTGGTAATTTTTTTTCTAGAGATTTTACATTCAGTTAAAGCTAAAATTTTAATAGTTATGCTTTTATTATTAAATAGAAAATTTTATAGATATTTGTTGTAGTATCTTTGTGGTGGAATGAGGAAGTGCAAAATGGAATAAAAAGTAAAAGAGAATGTATAAGAGCTTGCCAAAATACAGTGACAAGGATACTTTTGAGCGTTACAATAAAGTGAAAAAAGATGTTAAAAAAGCAGTTAGACAAGCAAGAGCACCATCTTTGGAGTGTTTGTATGAGAAACTTGAAACAAAAGAAGGAGAAAAAGCTATTTATAAATTAGCTAAAATAAGAGAAAGGAAATGTAGATATTTAAACCAAGTTATGTGCATCAAAGACGAAGATAATAGAGTTTTGGTTCAAGAGGAGGATATTAAGGAGAGATGGAGAAGTTATTTTGAGGAACTTGTTAATGGTAACCGTAGTGAAAATATAGAGGGATTGGATAATATAGCCGAGAAAAATGTGAAGTATACTAGACAGATTAGACTCTCTGAAATAAAGGACGCTTTGAAGAGAATGAAAATTAGCAAAGCCTATGGAACGGATGGAATACCCATTAAAATGTGGAAATGTATGGGAGATAGAGGAGTTATGTGGTTACTGCTTTGTATAATAAGATTCTATGTACAAAGAAAATGCCTGATGAATAGAGATAAAGCAGTTTGATACTTATTTTTAAGAATAAAGGAGATATTCAAACTTGCACAGACTACAAAGATATAAAACTTATAAGCCACACCATGAAATTATGTGAGAGTGGTGGAATACCATTTGTATTTGGACACTTGTATCTCCCCAAATTAGTTTGGTTTTATGCCTGGTAGATCAACTATGGAAGCTATCTTTCTTATTAAAGATTTGATGAAAAAGTATAAAGAGATGAAGAAGGATCTACATATGGTTTTCACTGACTTGGAAAAGGCTTATGATAGAGTTCCTAGAGAATTTTTGTGTTGGGTCCTAAAGCATAAGGGGGTATCTATTAGATATATCCAAGTCTTGAAGGATATGTATGTTGGAGCTATCACTAGTGTCCGCACTATTGGAGGGGATACTAGGGATTTTCCTGTTTCTATTGGGTTACATCAAGGTTTAGCTTTAAGCCCTTATCTCTTTACCTTGGTTATGGATGAGCTAACAAGGCATACATAGGAGGATATCGCTTGGTGTATAATGTTTGCAGATGATATTGTGTTGATAAATGAGACCCAAGCAGGAGTAAATCAAAAGTTGGAGCTATGAAGAAGTACTTTGGAATCAAAGGGTTTTAAGCTTAGTAGAACTAAGACTGAGTATATGCACTATTGATTTAATAATATAAATGGTGAAGGAGGCTAAGTTGTTTTAGACGGAGTAACAGTACCTCATAGTACTCATTTTAGGTACTTTTGATCTATAATTCAAGAGGTTGGGGGGTTGTGAAGAAGATGTAAGTCATAGGATTAAAGCTGGTTGGATGAAGTGGAGAAGTGATACAGGAGTACTGTGTAATCGAAAGGTATCAGCTAAATTAAAAGGAAAGTTCTATTGTGTTGCAATACGACCTACGATGATGTATGGTAGTGAGAGTTGGAAAGTGAAAGAACAACATTTAAATAAGATGCATGTCGCAAAAATGAGAATGTTAAGATGGATGTGTGGACATACTAGGATGGATAGAATCCATAATGTGTGCATTAGAGATAAAGTCAGGGTAGCACCTATCGAGGATAAGATAAGAGAGCATAGATTGAGATGACTTGGTCATATGAAATGTAGACCTAGGGATGTGCCAATTAGAAAAATTAAACAAATTATAATAGAAATAGCTAAATGAGATAGGAGTAGGCCTAAACTAACTTGAAAAAAATTGGCCCAAAATGATCTTTATGCTCTACATTTATCAGAAGAGATGACCCTAAATCGAACCGAGTGGACAAGAAAAATCCATATAGCTGATCCCAATTAACTTGGGATTAAGACTTTGTTGTTATTGTTGTTGTATTGTAGTATCTTTGCATCCTAAATATGTGTTTTACATATGCAAGATATATGTATTATACATATTTAGGGTATAAGGGTGTTACACGGATCATTTTTGCCATTGGAGCCCATTTGACCTTCGATTTGTGCAATTCAAGTTACATTGTGCTCATTATCAAATGGGCTTTCATTTAGAGGAAAAATTGAAGATTTTTTCTATAACACCCTTATACCTTATATATATACAATACATACACCCAATATAAGTAAAATACGCATATACGGTATAAAAATGTCAGAGTTCGGTTTAATAAATTTTTTTCACTTTTTAAATTTAAAATCTTAAATACTTTAAAATGTATATTTAAATAACAAATAAAATATTATCATAAATCATCGGTAATAAAATAAGAATTTTTCATAAAAATCTCTGAAAAAAATTCACTAGAGTTTTATCTGTAATTTGGACATTCCCAAATTCAACAAAATCACAACCTGCATAAGATAACACTCCTAATAAATATCAAATCACCATTTCACCCATACTCCTCAATTCTTCCACAATTTCTCAAAAATATTTATACATATATATATGTTTATCCAAAAGCACATACAAAATCTAGATTATAAAATTTCAACCCATTCTTTATAATTTACAATATATATACCTTAAAACATAATATAATATACATAATATCAACATATATGATAATATAAAATAAATACATGATAACAATTGGCACTGATCTCGAAGAAGCAACAAAATCAACTCAGCAATCTCAAAGCTAGACCCGACCTGATCTAGGAGAATTCTCTAGCTCTACTGGATCTACCCTGTCACCTGCGCGATAAATTTCAATCGCGCTAAGCCAAAAGCCTAGTAGTATAAACTTTGATATCTCAAATGCAATGCTAAAGCACAATGTATATGGATATCATATCTCATATCATTTCATTATAATATATTTCACAAAAAAATAAATACAAGCTGGGCCCAAAGGATCTAATATGCTATTCAAATTCAAGAGTTAATGTTATGGTCCATATTGACATCCAGTGTCTAGCCCGAAGGCAATTGATGCCTAGCGTCTAGCCCGAAGGTAAATCATAGTGATTCCCAACATCTAGCCCGAAGGCAAATGACGTCCAACGTCTAGCTCAAAGGTAAATGAAATAGTTGCTCAAAAGCTAGTCCCGAAGGCAAATAATGAGGATAACCTCATAGGCATGCTGCCAAATATATAACTCTAGAAATTGAATAACATACTAGGTACACAATTAATTAACATTTCTCATTATCAATCTCTTCTCTCATTTTCTCATAATCAAGCTAGGTAGATTACCTCATTTTTCATTATCTATTAGGCACATTGCCTTATTTCCTCATCTTTTTCTCACTTTTCTCATTTATAACAATATCAATTCATTACATTTCATCATATCATCACATTGCATCATATTTTACCTTAAAACTCATCACCCAAATATTTTAGATAATTTTACACAATCCGCATATGATTCACATTTTATATACTTTAGCCATTACCAATGGCTTTTTAACAATGCCCTTAATGCATACACAACAAATAGCATTACCCAAATACTTTGGCTCATTTTCACATAATGCACATATTTCACATTTTACACAATTTAGCCATTAACAATGGCTTTTCACAATGCATTTAATACATATATGACATTACACATGTCATAGCACATTATTCATACATGTTCTATGTATCAAGTAGCTTAACACATTGTCCAATCCAAAATGTGTTAAGCCTAATGTAATGCAAATATGTATAATTCATCCAAAGTTTGTACATACCACAAATGGCAACTAAAAGCAAGATTAACACCACCTCCAACATTCTCTTCCAACTTGCCCTTCAACACTTGGATTAGGCAAATCAACTCTCCTCAATACCTAAACCAAATGTGATCATAAATAATCATTTAATATCGCATTCTAAGGGATGAACAACATCCCTTAGAATCCATCGTCAAAGGCAGTCTAGTCACAAAATCTATCGTCACTCGTTCCCATTTCTACTCTAGCACTAATAATGGCTAGAGCAACCCAAAAGGAACCTGATTCTCAGCCTTCACTCTCTAGCAAGTGAGACATCTGGATACAAACTCTGCTATGTCCCTTTTCATACCTGACCACCAATAATGTTGCTTCAAGTCCTGATACATCTTGGTACTACCGGGATGAACAATATAGAGTGACTGATGTGCTTCCTCTAAAATCATCCTCTTTAATCCTGCATCATTAAGAATACACAACCTATCTCTAAACTACAAACATCAATCATCTCTCATAAGAAAGTCTTGACTCTCCCCTTTTTGGAAATCTAACACAATCTTATGGATTTTCTCATCTGTCAATCGAGCCTCCCTAATCTGATCCAATAAAACTGGCCTTAACTGCAACTAAGCCATCAAAGCACCATAATCACAAGACTCAAATCTGGCATGCAATGCTTTCAACTCAATAAGCAATGAGAGTGAATAAGCAGTTAAACCTGCCAAAGACTTCTAAATCAAGGCATCAGCAATAACATTTACCTTGCTAGGATGATAATCAATCAAACAGTCATAGTCTTTAATCAACTCTAACCACTGTCTCTGTCGAAGATTCAGCTATCTCTAAACACTCATGTACTTCAAACCCTTGTGATCCGTATAAATGAAACACTTCTCCCATACAAGTAATGCTACCAAATCTTTAATGCAAAAACTATGGCTGCTAGCTCCAAATCATGAGTCAGGTAATTCAACTCATGTGACTTCAACTGTCAAGAGGCATAAGCAATGACTCTACCCTCCTACATCAGATCACAACCTAAACCACTATGTGAAGCATCACTATATATCACATAAGATTTACCTTCCACAGGTAGGGTAAGGATAGGAGCCTGAGTGAACATCTCCCTCAATTGCTCAAAACTTGCTTGACACCAATATGTCCACAAAAATCTAACTCCCTTCTGAAGTAATCTAGTGAGTGGTGTAGCTATCATAGAAAAATTCTTCACAAATCAGAGATAATAGCCTGCCAAACCCAGAAAATGTCTAACCTCTGTCACAGTCTTTGATGGACTCAAATTCAAGATAGCCTGGACTTTACTTGGATCAACTTTAATACCCTCTACTAAAAATACATGATTGGAAAAAGTCACCTGATCAAGCTAGAACTCACATTAGACAACTTAACATATAACTTCTTCTCTCTCAGAGTTTGCAATAAAATCTGCAAATGCCTGTCATGATCTTCTTCATTACGCGAATACACTAGAATATCATCAATGAATACCACCAAAAACTGATCTAAGTATGGCATAAACACCCTGTTCATCAAATCCATAAATGCTACTGGTGCATTCGTCAATCCAATGGGCATCACCAGAAACTCATAATGCCCATACCTCGTGCAAAAAGCTGTCTTAGGTACATCCACATCTCTGACTCTCAACTGATGGTAGTACGCTGATCTCATATCAATCTTAGAAAATACTACTGCTCCCTTTAACTGATCAAAGAGATCATCTATCCAAGGCAATAGATACTTGTTCTTGATGGTCACCTTATTCAATTGTCTATAATCAATACACAATCTCAAGGTGCCATCCTTCTTCTTCACAAACAAAATAAGTGCTCCCCACGGAGACACACTAGGGTGGATGAACTCTTTATCTAGAAACTCCTACAACTGCACCTTCAACTCTCTCAACTCTGCAGTGCCATCCGACAAAGGGTAATAGAGATGGGAGTGGTACCAGACATTAGATCAATACCAAACTCAACCTCTCTCTCAAGAGGTACCCCTGGTAACTCATTAAGAAAAACATCTGAAAACTCGGCAACTGTGGGTATATTGTCAAGCTGGGACCCACTACTCTGGTATCTACAACATCAGCAAGATAAGCCTCGCATTCCTTCTAAATCATCCTCCTAGCTGAAACAACTGAAACAAAAATGGATGAAAGATGTATCTGCTCACTTGATGCCATCACATCCCTACCATCACATGTTCTCAGGGTAACACATTTTCGTTGATAGACTACCATAACCCCATGCCTGGATAACCAATCCATGCCCAGAATTAGATCATACTCCTTGAAAGGCATCTCAATTAGGTCACTGAGAAACTCCTCAACTTGAACAACAACTGAACTGTCTCGGTGTACCCTACTAACTACAACACTATGCCCTAAAAGATTTGTCACCAAAACATCAAATCCTAGGGACTCAGAATGAAAATAACTCACAGGCAAGATTGATGCACCGATGTATGAATGAGTCAACCCAGGGTCTATCAATGCAAGAACTGAAGTACCGAATAAAGAAAAAAGTACCATCAATAACAACTGAAGCATCTGGTTGCCTCTGCATCATATAGATCCACTGTGATGGCCCTGCGTCATCTAGTCTACCCCTAGATGTAAAATCACCTCTCTTACCAGTCCTAGATTGACCACCTCTACCAAAATCTCTGCCACCATGACCGCCTCTGACAGTGGGTCGAGAAGTTACAATATCTGTCTGATAATCCTTTGGTGGCTCTGGATAATCTCTGATAAAATGGTCTGGTGACCCACATCTAAAACACACTACTGATGCACCTCTTCTCGAGTAGACAACTCCATGTGCTCTACCACAATGAACAAGGTAGGTGGAGCAGGCCTTTGAGCCATTGGGGTCGGAACACTAGCTACTGAAACTGCAGATCTCTGTCTCTATCTCTGCTACTGTACTGACCTGCCAGACTGCCCATGGCTCCTACTGAACATTTTGAGAATATCCCCCTCTACCTCTCTTCACTAATGAAGATTCTACCTCATACTCGGGTCACCTAGTTGTGCTCTCCTTAACCCTAGCTGCTGCTGCAAGATCCTATGCTCTCTTTAAACT
Source organism: Garcia nutans (assembly GCA_947685225.1). Lineage (NCBI taxonomy): Eukaryota > Viridiplantae > Streptophyta > Magnoliopsida > Malpighiales > Euphorbiaceae > Garcia > Garcia nutans. Next base: position 31,683,492 of record CANTUV010000002.1, read on the forward strand.
CCTGCTAACTGTAACTAATTGAGAAAAGTCCTGATACCGAGAGCTTACCACAATACACATAATAGAGGGCTTCATCCCCTCCTCAAACCTCTGGCAATGGTCAATCTCATCTGATATGATCCTCTAGCATACTGACTCAGGCAGATAAACTCTATCTCATACTCTATCACTGTTTTGTATCCTGCCTCAAACTCAGAAACTCCATCTTCTTCGTATCCTTATACTCCCTCAGAGTATACTCCCTCGCAGGAAATCATCATAGGTCAGGACTGATGGATCAGCCATAACATGTGGAACCATCTTTGACCACTCATAAGCATCCATCTGCAATAGAGATCTGACATAATCAAAATTCTCCTCCGGAGTAGTTTGCAACTGGATGAACACTCTCTGGATCCCGTCTAACCACTGCTCTACTACAATAGGGTTTGTAGTACTAACAAAGTCCTCATCTCCAAACTTTCTTAGCTTATCATACTTCCTCATCGGCAACTGTGGCTATGGCGGTGGTGGCGGCAGCTGCTAAAGCAGAGCCTGTCTCAATAGCTCCACCATATGCAGTACCCAGCCCGGTGAAATCTCCTCATCTGCTAGTCTCACAGGCACAGAAGCAGGCGCCTCACCACTAGTCTCAACTCTAGCTCCATCTCTACCCTCACCAGGAGCTACACTTTCAACACTACCCTGCATAGACTGATGCGTTTGACACGCCTTAACTACCTATTTCTGCAAACACAGCAAAAATTGTCACATCAGAGATTAAAAATTGCCAGTGCCAATGCATGTATCATAATTGAAAACCATATTTAAAATCTCTATTTTCTCTCTCTAACAACCCACCTAGGTCAAGAACCTTAAACCTAGAATCTGATACTAAAATAAATGTAACACCCTTATACCTTATATACATACAAGACATACACCTAGTATATGTAAAATATGCATATACGGTACAATAATGTCACAGTTCGGTTTAATAAAAAAAATTTCACTTTTTAAATTTAAAATCTTAAATACTTTAAAATGTATATTTAAATAACAAATAACCTATTATTATAAATCACAGGTACTAAAATAAACATTTTTCATAAAAATCTCTGAGAAAATTCACTAGAGTTTTATCTATAATTTGGACATTCTCAAATTCAATAAAATCACAACCTGCATAAGATAACACTCCTAATAAATATCAAATCACCATTTCACCCATACTCCTCAATTCTTCCATAATTTCTCAAAAACATTTATACATATATATATGTTTATCCAAAAGCACATACAAAACCCACATTATATGTAACACCCCCACATCCAGCACATGCACACTACAAACACCACAATGTAATATACATGCACTGAACATAGGGATGCTACGGTTTTCTTTAACATTCAAATCATTTTAAAAGATACCATAACCTTTCTCATTATACATTATAGAAAGTAAGTAGTTAACCTATAATATAAAACAAAATAAATATATATATTTACTTAATACGCAGCGGAATTTATAAAATATTTACATATATGAAAACATTTAAATCCATATTTACAAATCTACAAATATACATATAGATACATTATAAACAATACTTTACAAAATATAAAGAAGTTATACATGATTGGCAGCTCTTCTCTGATCTTTAAGTCCCAAAATAGATTCTTTAATGTCTACTCTCACTCGGCCTCGAAGAGCTCTCAGGTTCAACTCTATCACCTGCGCGATCAACACTATCGCGCTAAGCCAACAGCTTAGTAATACAAAGCATTCTATCAATATGCTTTAATGCAATGCAATGCCATACATGTTCTTAATAAAGACAACAACATAGATGAAAAGCTAACATCACACCTTTGCATTTCACAAATCATAATCATATAAACATATCACATTTCAACATCCTTCCATATACCTTATTAGTCAATCATTTTCCCAATCATGACTCACATTAAACAAAGACAAGCATGGGCCCAAAACACACTAATATGTCATTCAATTTTCAGAGTTAATGCTTTGGTTTTGTTATCACATGTATCAATATCATAAACCCAACTAGGCTTCAAGGATTAAATTCAACCAAGCTTCAAGGGGAACAAAGCATGCTAAGTATCAACCCAACTTGGCTTTAAGAACCAACCCAACCTAGCTTCAAGGGATGTAACATCTCAATTAGGCTTCAAGGATTCAATCCAACCTAACTTCAAGAGATTGTTACTATTATTAGGCATGCCATCAACAACAAACTCTGAAAATGGAATAACACATTAGCCACACAATTCATTATTATTTAATTATCATTTCCATTCTCAATTCTCATCATCATCTAGGCAAACATGCCTTATTTCTTTCAATTGAATCATAATAGCCAATCACAATGGCTTCCCATTTCATTTCACAATATAACACTTAATTAATCAAGTACACATAACCAAATCCATTAAACATCATCACATAGGCATACATGCCTCAATTATCTCAATTTACATTATGCAATTTCATCTTTCAAATACATAATCATATCTTTCACATACATTTGTTTGGATCATTATTGTTTTAAATGTGTTTAAAGTGTTTATGTTTAGGTTTAGGTACAAAAATACCTTTGAAGAATCAAAACAATGCAAAAATAACAAAGGATAGAAACATTAACTAACACATTTGAGGGACACGGCCAGCACACTTGAGGGACACGGCCAAGCTTGTGGCCGTGTCTCTCAACCACAATTTGACAGTAGCCAACACGGGCAAGGGACACAGCCGTGTCCCTTCCAAAATCAATCCAACACGGCTAAATTTCCTTGACTTGGCCGTGTCTCACATGAATTGGCCGTGTCTCTCCATGCTTTTGAAACCCTAACATGTTCAATTCTCCCTTGGTTGCACTCAAACTCATCATACACAATATAGCATGGTTCAAATGAATGTAATCAATGTTCTAAACACAAATTCTACATGTTTATCACAATATTCACCTTATTAAAACACATCAGCAAAACATTTGATTAATTAACACATTTACAACTAAATGTGTGTCAAATTTCAAAATCATATGAATTTAAGTATTTTGTACTTACCTCAATACCAATTCTCACAACTCTAAACACTTCCCTTTTCCAAGATTCTTCACTTCCCAAACTAGGGCAATTCACCTTCCTTCAAAATCTAATCCAACAATAATACAATACAATTAATCACTTCAAACTCTAGAACAATCTCAATTCTAACACTTCCAATATCAACATCCACTTAACTTATCCTCAATTTCCACACTTATAAACATATCACAAACACACCTAATCATATCATCCATAACAATACATCAACCCCAAACACAACTTCAAAAGAACAAAGGAAATCAAGAGAAAGAACTTACCAAAATTGATGAATTTCACAAATCTCCAATTTAATCCTTTGATTCTTCCTTCAATTTGAGCTTAGAACTTCAAACACCTCTTTTGCTCTCTTATTTTCTTTTGTCTTTGGAAGAGCCGGCCACTACAATGAAGAAGAAGAGAAAATGATGAAGAAACAAAGTCAACTTCTCCTTAAATCTCCACCAAGTGATTTTAACATTACAATTACCAAAACACCCTTTAACCAAATGTTTTGATTTCCTTAAAAACACTTGCCCTTTTTAAGTCATTTCACAAATCTCAAATAAAAATATCTTCTTCCCTTGACTCTCCATTTGACCAACTTATATGTTATATATATAGCAATATACACAACATATACATTCTCTTAACACACTCATTTCCTTTGCAAAAACATATATACATTTAATTCCAATCAAACAACAATTATATTCAAAACTTCTAGGGCATACATTGGGATATTACATTATAAAATTTTAACCTATTCTTTATAATCTACAATATATATACCTGAAAACATAATATAATTTACATAATATTAACATATACAATAATATAAAATATACATGCTGGAAATCGACATTGATCTCAAAGAAGTAGCAAAATTAACTCACACAATCTCAAAGCTAGTCCTGACCTGGTCTAGATGGACTCTCCGGCTGTATCGGATCTACCTTCTCACCTGCACGATGAATTTCAACAGCGCTAAGCCAAGAGCCTAGTGGTATAAACTTTGATACCAATAAAACTCAAATACAATGCCAATGCACAATGCATATGGATATCATATCTCATATCATTTCATTATAACATATTTTTCAATTGTTTCATTCATATAAAAACAAACACAAGAATGAGCCCAAAGGATCTAATATGCTATTCAAATTTCAGAGTTACTGTTCTAGTCCATATTGACACCCAGTGTCTAGCCCAAAGGCAAGTGATGCCCATCGTCTAGCCCAACGTCTAGCCCAAAGGCAAATCATACTGATGCCCATCATCTAGCCCAAAGGCAAATGATGTCCAACGTCTAGCCTGAAGGCAAATCAAATACTTGCTCAAAAACTAGCCTCGAAGGAAAATAATGAAGATAACCTCATAGGCATGCCGTCAAATACAAAATTCTGAAAATTGAATAACATACTAGGCACACAATTAATTCACATTTCTCATTATCAATCTCTTTCTCATTTTCTCATAATCAAGCTAGGCACATTGCCTCATTTTTCATTATCTATTAGGCACATTGCCTCATTTTTCATTATCTATTAGGCACATTGCCTTATTTTCTCATCCTTTTCTCACTTTTCTCATTTATAACAATATCAATTCATCACATTTTATCATATCATCACATTGCATCACATTTTACCTTAAAACTCATCACCCAAATATTTTAGATAATTTTACACAATCCACATATGATTCACATTTTATATACTTTAGCCATTACCAATGGCTTTTTAACAATGCCCTTAATGCATACACAACAAATAGTATTACCCAAACACTTTGGGTCATTTTCATATAATACACATATTTCACATTTTACACAATTTAGTCATTAATAATGGCTTTTCACAATGCATTTAATACATATATGACATTAAACATGTCATAGCACATTATTCATACATGTTCTATGTATCAAGTAGCTTATCACATTGTCCAATTCAAAATGTGTTAAGCCCAGTGTAATGCAAATATGTCCAATTCATCCAAATTTTGTTCATACCTCAAATGACAACCAAAAGCAAGTTTAACACTGTCTCCAATATTCTCTTCCAACTTGCCCTTCAACACGTGGATTGGCCAAATCAACTCTCCTCAATGCCCAAACCAAATATGATCATAAATAATCATTTAGTATCACATTCTAAGGCATTTTCAATCTTAAATCATAATTAAACATCATTCAAACAAAAATCCCAAAGTTAAGCCTAAACTCACGTTAACTTTGGAATACCATATTAAGCCATTCAATTTGGTGTTTTAAGTTTATTTATATTATTAAAAACATATTACAACATGTTTAAACCAATTACATTACATAAACACACACTTATAACTAAATCCTAAAATGGCATAACCTTCCCCCATTTAAGGTTTTCCATTTCAACTCCATCCAAACACAACCAAATCCAATATTTGACTTTAAAAATACTTATTTATGCATCAAAACAACTCATTTAGAATAAATTTGCACAATTAAAACCCATGGTTTCTCAAACCCTAAAAGTCCATAACCCTAAATTCTCTCTCTTTACCAATTTTTACCCAAACTCAACTAAATCTTCAATCAACCCTTAAAATCATTATTAAATACTCAAAACAACTTCACACACCAATTCCAATAATTAAATCATACTACATCACACACCCAAAATACTCATATTCATAATTTTCATGAAATCCAAAGAAAGAAGTTGGAAACTTACTAAATTTGGAGGAAATCCTTAAAAATTCACTTTGAACACTTGAAATCTCTCAATTTGTGGAGTATGGAAGTAGCAAAACCTTGAGCTTGGCATCCATGGTGGTTCGTCTTGGAGAGAAGAAGAAGATGAAGAAGGCCAAAATCAAATTTCTCTTTCTTTCCACTTTTATTTTAAGCCATATATATATTATTTAATAATTTAATATTTATTTATTTAATTAATTAAAAGTCCAAAAATTCATATTCCATTTAAAATAAATTATTTTTGAATAATTTTAATAATTTTAAATTTCCAAAGTTTATTTATAAAAATTCCATTGGAATTTGACTTTGATTTTTTAAAATTTGACTTTTGTTGACTTTGTATATGTTAGGTATATTTTGCATATATGTCACATATATATATATATTTCACTTTTTCATTTAAAATCCCTTCATTTTTTATTTAAAATCATTTTTTAATTTATCCAATTATATTATAATTTATTTTATTAAATTTCCAAAAATTAGAAATTTTTAAAAATTTAGGATATTACATTTTCTCAAGTCCAAAATTGAGGAATTTCAGGGCTGTTTTAGGTTCGTCCAAACTTTGATTTGTGTGATTCCAATTTTGTTGGAATTGGAATCACATGTACTTTAATGTAGGTGCAAAATTAGGGGTTCACAACTACTTTCCTATCATGGTTTCTTTGTTTAAAAAGCAAACATGATTGTATGAACACGATGACTTTGATGCACGATGCCATGTCGTGCCATTTAATGAGTTGATTATTCACTCTAGGGTGATTGGGATGACCCATTCTAAGGTTGTCTTAGAATGTCTATGTAAATCTATCCTAATATGAGTAAAGGAAGGGCTATCTAGGTTTGACCTAAAATGCCCATGTAAGCCTACCCTAATAGGAAGGGAAGACTCATCTAGGTTTGACTTAAGATATTTATGCAAACCTACCCTGAATGTAACTATATAACACATTATCAAAATTTAAAGTCAATCACTAAGGCTTAAAGCTTCAAACTTCAGATACATATAGTTCCTCCATGTTAACAAACTTATACAATATTTCCAATAAATTAACATATTATAGAATATAACTTTTTGACAATTCACAGTTACAATATGCATAAAAATCACCATTGACATTTTAGATAGTTCCTGATGTCTTCACTGTCCAAATTATAACTTCCTATGATCCCTTATACATGTGTCTCAGAAACATTCTAACATGCTAAGGTTATAGTAGTTTTGTGGTGCTTGTATATGCATATTTTGCTACTCATTGTTAAAGAAAGCAATTTCAGGGTATAGTAATAAATCACGCCACAAATAAATCAATTTAATAAATCAAACTTATCCATTACTATTGTAATTCAATATTTTGATTATTTAAATAACAATTTAGCTTTGTAAATACATTTAGTACTGCACTATACTTTCGTGTTACAATTGCTCACTCTCAATATGTTTTATCACTTATACTTTATCATATATCTTTTAATATTGTTTATATTACATTCTTTGTATTTTCAACAAATCTCACTTATCAATATAATATATGGAACATTTTTTCCTTAATTTAGTACTTTTATTCTTTGATTCAATATAACATTTAGAATACTTTAATTCTTTTCATTACTATAGGCACTTACAATCAAATTAACACTTGTAACACTATCAATCAATTCAATTATTCGAAACACTATTAATCAGTGTAACACATTAATCAATAATATTTTGTTTAAATATTTCTATACTTTTCAACACAAGTGATTAAATACATTTGGTATTTCCATATCCTTTATTCTTTTAACACGTTATATATATATATATTCAGTCATTTTTATTATCAATTCAATTTATGGACATTTCCTTTTGGCTTAATGTTTTAGTACTTTAGTTCAATATAACAATCTAACACTAGTTTCATAAAAGTCATTATAAATATTTTCAATTGTTTTAGCATTTATAAAGTTATTCAATTCAATATTTTAATCATGATCATTCTATTCAATACTTTAACACTTTGGTTTGAAATATTATTATTAGCATTTTTAATCAATTTAACATTGAAATACGATCAATCAATTTCATACAGTCAATAATAGCTTTATTTAGTACTCTTTCAGTATTTCATACAATTAGTTAAAGTAATGCTTTAAATAATTCTTCCTTCTAATATAATTTACATAGTTACATTTTATAGTTACATATTCATATATTTTCTTGCCTTACATATTGAATTTAAAATCTTAGACTTGGATAATGGGTTCAGTAATGGCAATTTTAATGACTGATAAAATATTAGTCAATAAGGCCAGCGGCCTAGTAACACCACGAGTGCCTATTAAATCAGTTTGTATGGCCAGCGGCCTAGTAACGACACAAATGCCTAGTATTAGTAATGGCAAGAATGCCTAGTAATAGTAACGGCATGAATGCCTGGTAACAGTATAGACGTTCACCCTTTGGCTAGCCATTCAACCCAATTCTAAGTTTAATATCAGTATGTTTTGGGCAACTAAATTTTTTCTCATTTTCTAATCAACATTATCATTATTGTATCACTTAGTTAAGATCAATAACAATTCATTTTATAGAACACTCATTGTAAGACTTTTCATTATCATTCAAATGTCTTCACTTTAATCATATAAATAAGAAATAATTCCTAAATATATTTTGTTTGGGATATATTCACCAAACATACTAGAAACAATCATTTCAACATATATTCACCAAACATACTAGAAACAATCATTTCAATTTTGTATCTACTTTAGATTATAATGAAATTTTACTAAATTATTGTGATTTTGATAAATAATCTTGTATAGGATTGAGATTGAGCATTTTGAGGCTTAAAAAGTGAGGAAACAAAAGAAAAAGATTAGACACAGGCATGTCTAGTAATTCCATACACTCGTGAATATCAAACCCTTGCTGGAAAATGAAAAGAAATAGAAACAGAACCTAAAAAACACCTGTGTGGAATTAATCCACATGCCCATGTGGATTTTTCAGGTTCTGCCAATCTATCAATTTTTAAGATTTTGATAGTTTTTCAATCACATGCCCATGTCTATCTTCACACATGCCCTTCTTTAGTTGTACCCAACTTTTTGAGGAATTTTTCACTCCCAGAACCTCAAATTTTCATAAATATACTTTTCTGCAATCAATTATGAATTCAAAACCAATTTCTTTAAGAACTAATCTCACATTCGATTCAAAACCCTAAAATTTTCCGTAAACCCTAATTTGATTCTTTTTATACCAATAATTGTTTTAAATACAATTTTATGCTAAAATATACATAATCCATGAAATTAATTATTTGAAACATGAATTAATTTAAGAATAATTAATTACTTTCTTTGTTCATTGCGAAGTAATTTTGTTTTCAAGGAAACCACTTCCTATAATCATTTCTTTATAATTTATTCCAAATATAATTATTTCACAAATGATCACTTATAATCAAAATACAGCTTCTTTTGATAATCAAAATTAAAGATAAATAAAATATTATCAAAATAAGTAATATATAAGCATTAACCTCTTTCAAGTTACACTTTCACCATCTTTCTACTTAATCCTTGATTTGATGATGTTTTCTTGATGAATCTAGCTTAAAATAGCTAAAATCAATCAAAACTTAGTTTTTCTACAAATTCTCCATGATTTCTAGGCTAGAGAATGGAAGAAGATGGAAAAAAGATGAAGATGGTTGGTGATGATGCATGTGGTGGTTTTAAAGAGGATAGAAGACACTAGAACCCCTTTATATAGACTTTAGGATTTTCTTTCCATGTATTTACTCACACCATTCTTTTGGTACAACTACATTTTTTATGTATCACTTAATCTAACTTTTTAACTCTAAATAATCATATATACCATTATTTTAATTATTTTAAAACCCTATCATTCACATATACCATTTATATCATATATTTAACCTTCAAAACTCAATTTCCAAATTTGAATGAATACACATGATCATGTTTTTTCATTCACATGCCCGTATGAATTAAACAACTTTTGTCACTTTGGAAATTTCCTTAAAACAATCCTAAAACCTATGCCATGGCCGTGACACTTCAAAGCCACGCCTGTGGTAATGAAAAGCCATGCTTATGCTTGCAAAAATGTATGCATGATAAAAATGAGCCCCCATATAGTGAAAATAGGCCCTTTTAACCCTCTTTGAAATAATTTCATTACAACATAAAATCCTATTGCACTTTATCTAAAAATTTAAAATAGAATTTAGTCCTACTATAAACAGTCTAAGAAAAGAAAATTACAATTCCATCACTAGTTTATCCTTAATATCATTCCTATAACAAACCAATGCAATGATGCGCAATGCAACATGATTATAATGATATAAAAGTATTCAATAGGTGTCATTCATATTAAATATCATAATACATTTACATATTTAAATAAAGCCCAAATACTTGGTATGCACATTAGCATCCAAAGTGAATTATCTGTATTATAATTGCTATATCGAGATGAAAACATATTTTCCTAATAGAGACATAATCCATTTAAAATAATAAAGTACCAATCCAATTTTTCAGCCATGCCATAAGGAGTGATGGGCTTGCCACATGGATGGAATCGCATCACTTCATAGGGATGATTCGTGATTAGGGAATGGTTTACATTTCGAGGACTTAATAAGGGAGAGGTGCCAATAGGATAAGCAGGACCATCACTCCTTCTACTGTTATCATCAGAGGAAGTGATAGAACCATCATTCTCATCATTCCACCTTTCTAACTTCTTATCATCTTCTAGGACTCCAGTTTAATACATTTTCATCCACCTTAAGGTCTCTATACTTCCATTTTATTACTAGTAAGTTTATTTTGGATGATCAATTTCATCCTATAATACATTTTAGTTTGTATTTGTTTGTGAATTTATGTTTCTAATCATAATAGTCTAATTTATAATAAGTTCATAATAAACACAATACACAGTTGCTTGAAAAAGAAAGAAAAAATGGGAAAGGACAAGAATGCGAAAACTTTATTATTGGTTCCTTCAACTTTAGAGATAGAAGTTGCACAGGGAGGTCTAATAGAGGATCTTCTATCTCTGATCGCAGTCTCCCTAGAGGGTCGATGACCAGTTACCCTCTCTCTCTACAATACTATTAATACTCAATCAATCACTCATTAATTTTCTCAGTTTCTCTTGCAGTAGAGTTTTTCCTCTTTTCTTTGTTGTCCTTCGTTTCTCTTTTTCTCTCCTTTTTATAGATAGGAGAGGGAAGCATGCCCCTTTGCTTTGTTTGCTAGAACCATCCTATTGTTGGGATAAGACCATGGATAGACTATTATTATTTCTATTTACACACATTATGTGTTCTTTCTTCAGAATGAACGGTGTACGATATAATGCTTTGGTTTCCCAAATGTCATCTCATAGTTGGGCAGACACAATAATCATTTAATAGAGCATTATGAGCGAGGATTTTCATTCTCACTCCCGATGGAATGGTTCTGACTACTTTAGCACTATTAGGCTCTGAGCCATAAGGAACACAAGCCTAAACCTGGAGAATAGGAGTCACTGCCCGGATGGGCCGAAAAGAAAATAGAAAGCATTAATGACTCAATTCCTAAGAAATCCCTAACCCTTACTGGGTTTGAAAAGTTAGGTACACATGAGGAAGGTGAGAAGTGGTCCAGCACCCCTACAATGCTCGGTTCATTGGAATCGACCTCCTTTTCAAGTCTAAATATTATTAAATTTTTATGTTGTGATGTCGTTCATGTTATATGCAATTATTGAAATAAATGAATATCATATTATTAGTCAAACAACCAAATAATGGGTATCCATACAAGATGGAAACATGCCCTTACAATATCCAAAATCCATAAAAATGGGCACCCACATAAAATGGAAACATATCTTATAAATGTCCCAAATACAAATACAAAATAAACACCTTAAGCAAATAAGGTACCCACAAGTGGAAATATGCCTTTTACAACTTTAAAATCTAAATAATAAGTAAACAATGAAAATCTACCAAACATATAAATAATCATCATATGTATGGTCTTTATATAAACAATTACTAAATTAGGGTTAAATTGGTGAAATTAGGGTTTAATCATGATATTAGGGTTTTAAGGGATGGAATTAGGGTTTTAACATGCAATTAGGGTTTTGGACTTATAAATTTAGGTTTAATCCTAAAACTAGGGTTTTAATGGATGGGATTAGGGTTTTAATTAGAAAATTGGGTTTTAATCCTAAAAATAGGGTTTTAATGGATGAGATTAGGGTTAAAACAAAATCAAAACAACAAACCAAAACACAGTAAACTTTGCAAGGTTAAACAAAGATAATACTCAAATGAATTAAATAAATTCAATTAATGGAGATCATACCTACGTCGTTGGTTTTGCCAAATGAAAATCATTGAACCAAGCCTTACTGGATAAACCATACAATTCCTTTAGCCTTAGATGGTTTTGATGGGTCTGGATTAATGGGATTTTGGCTACTATCTTTTGCTTTTATTTCATTTTGATCTCTGTCTCTTTGGTTCCTTTGTTTCTGAGTTGCTATATGCTAATAGTTCCTAATTGCTACTGTCTCCAAATGCTAATTGTTAATTCGTTTTTGTAGCCAAAATTTGGGAAACTTTAGGCTTAATCTAAGTTAAACAGTCTACATTATATAAGAAAAGATTGTGTTTATCTGAATGACCCTGAGTTTAAGTATAGTTAAAGAATTTAAAGTACCAACTCATGGCGAATTGGCCATGTGGTGAATTGCCCATGAAAAATGGCTAATTCGTCATGACATTTAGGGCTAATTCAGTAATTTGGCTTTTTAAGTTGGACTAGACTCGATTTGGTTATTTTAATTAGGATTGGATTTGATTTAGGCCTTTTAATTAGGACTAAATTTATTCAGGGCCAAAATTAAGAGTCTACAAGGATGACTGCATCTGTTAGTAAAAAGGAATGATGATCATGCCATACCCAGTAGGCCTATAGGCTTTTGCTGCGATAGGGGCGAAATTTAATGTCTACACTTAGCTCTTTGTTTAATTCTTCCACACTTTTAATATTTCTTTCTTACTCTAAAATACCTTGTTTTTCCTACATAACATGTTGTACACAATTATATATGCATATATATACAACACACACACATACACATAACATAAGCTATGTTGAATGAATCTAACGTATACAAACCACCTAATTTTTGGTTGAATTAGCTTAACTCACGGTCAATAAACACTAGAACCAAGGAAAATGCATGGCCTAGAGAAAATTATGATACTATAAGTGATTTTGAATGGTGGCCTTAAGACCAAGACTGTGATGACTAAATCATTTAGTGGCCATAAGAAATTAATTTAAAATGGATTGAGGTACAATCGGTTTTATGGTTAGGCTCATGGTTGCTATTTCAACCGTGAAAGGCTCCTCGTGGCTATCATCAAGCAAGCTATGAGACTATGTTTAGGAGGCACGACAAGAATCCTGATTGGAGTAGCAACCATGAGATATGGGTTTATAGGAACTTATTTTTTTTCTTCTCAATTTCAAACTACTTTTCATAATTTCTTTATTTCCTTTTTCTTCTCAACCCTTCAGTAACATTCTTAGGTTTAGTTTTGCATTTTTAAAAGTTTAATTCTTTCTTGGTTCAATTAATCTATCATACTGTCTCAATTCACAATCCCTCATTAATTAATTTTCTTCCTTTGTATAATTAAGTTAATTTCATCCAATTCTATTTCATTCACTACGTATATGTTTAAACTATAATGTTTAAAGTTTTAAGATTAATCTTCATCACACAAACTTCCATTTTCCCCTAAGAATTAAAGAATAAGAAAGAAGGAAACTAAACTTTACTTTCTTTTATAGCTTTCCAAGTTATATATTCTCTATCTTAATTCTTTAACTCTTACAAGATTTCTAGTTTCTTATAAAGTTATAGATGATTGAGGAAGGAGAGAAGAGAATAAGAGTTTCTTCCTTTTTTTTTTGGCTCAATCAGTGGAGAGGAAGATGGGATTTAAATTCAATTTATTTGCTTTCTTGGGAACAATTAACTTTTAAGTGATAGAAGTTAAAGTGTTTAACTAATCTTCCTTCTTACTTTCCCATTATTTTAGGTCAAATTCCCATGAAATCCTATAAATTGCTGTTATTTCTACTTCCTACCCTAATACTTTCCCATTCTTTTCAATCACAGTTTGGTTTATTTTGGTTTAACATATTACTCTCATATTCTCCTTCAATTTGGTCTACCTATAATCCTCAAGGATTCAAATTGGTTTTTACCAAAACTTCTCTTTTACTAACACATCATCCCTAACTCTAATTTTGCATATAGTTGTTTATATAATTCCCATCGCTAACATAATTTATTTAGTCTAATTAATGAATTCATTCTTCATCAAATTCAAGATTCAAAACTTTAGGGTTTCATTCGATTAGGATTTTATCCAATTCTAAACTTAAAGTTTCCTCTATTTAGCTAACTAATACATGTGGATCCACGTGCTAGGAACTAGCTTCTGGTTTAGGTTGATTTTCATGATTAAACTCATAAAATTTGCAAAATATGTTTATTAGGATAGGAATGGACATAATTATTGTAACACCTCTATAATCCGTATACGTACATAGCATGCTAATACGATCGTAATATACGTATACTGAGTATAGGTTGTCACTGTTGATAAAACAATCAAAACGTCCATTCACAAAACCATAAATAAAATTTCAATCTTTTAAAGTATTTTATAAAACAAAATAGATACAAAATTTATTTAAAACACAGCGGAAAGTAGATCAAATATTTACAAATATTTATATACCAAAATCGAAATATACAAAATACAAAATATATACATTATTGGCAGCTCTGCTCTGATCTTTAAGTCCCCCTCAAATCTTCAATGTCTATACTCACTCGGTCTAGTGGAACTCTCAGGATCCTCTCTGTTACCTGCGCGATAAATCATACTCGCGCTGAGCCACAAGCTCAGTAATACAACTACAATATCTATATGTTTTGATGAAATGTTCATGTCATACAATCAAGTTTTGTGCACAATACAATGAATTAATACTTTTCAAGTCTCACCTTACTCTTCATAGTTTCTCATGTCAATTCACATTTCATAAATTACATTAAAAACCAAGACAGACTTGGGCCCAAGACACCCTAATATGTTATTCAAAGTTCAGAGTTACTGTTTTGGTCAATAGTGACACCATGTGTCTAGCCCCGTAGGCAATATAATCAAATGACACCAAGTGTCTA
Organism: Garcia nutans; assembly: GCA_947685225.1. Classification (NCBI taxonomy): domain Eukaryota; kingdom Viridiplantae; phylum Streptophyta; class Magnoliopsida; order Malpighiales; family Euphorbiaceae; genus Garcia; species Garcia nutans. The sequence continues at coordinate 31,698,632 of CANTUV010000002.1, forward strand.
GCCCCGTAGGCAAAATAATCAAATGACACCAAGTGTCTAGCCCCGTAGGCAATATAATCAAATGACACCAAGTGTCTAGCCCCGTAGGCAATATAATCAAATGACACCAAGTGTCTAGCCCCGTAGGCAATATTTTAAGGCATGCCACCAAATACAGAACTCTGAAAGTTGAATCAACATATTAAGCACACATTATTTCCTTTTATTTCTCATTTCACAATTCACAATACATTAGGCAATCATGCCTCAACAATTTCAATTGAATCATCTTGGCCCATCATGTTGGCCTCACATTTCTTCTTGATCATCATAACCAATCACAATGGTTTTGCATCATACCTCAAACCACATTAAAGCAACTTATTACCACTTTCACATATCATTTTACCTCATTCACTTTCACATAACATGTTACATTCCATTGTCATATCAATAACATACTTTAACCATTCTATTTATATCATTAATAATTAATCATAATGGTTTCACATTTCATTACTCCAATGTACACAATTAATAGTCTTAACATGTACTTTACATGTTTATCACTACATTTACTATATGTCAATATAAAATTTATAATATGCACCAATAATGCCTTAATGCTCTTAACATCTTAACACTCACATTTGTGTGTTAAATTACATATCTTATAAATGAATGCAATGGTGTAGTTGTACTTACCTTATAAACACTCACACAACTCTAAGCAATCCTTTCTTCCAAAGATTCTTCACTTCACAATTAGGGCAATTCACTTCTTCCAACACCTAACCCAAAACAATGATGCAACACATCAATTTCTATAACATTAATCCTTTATAAACCTTATCTTAGACCTTTAGATCACTAAACCAAACTCAACATCACTAAGAAAAGCCCACGGCCGTGGCCACCAACACCCCCACGGTCGTGGCTTAAGAAACAATTCTGCCTCCTATAGCACTAAACCCCACGGCCAAGGCAAACAAGAGGCCACGGGCGTGGCATAAAAAATGCTACTGCCCCTTTCCAAAAACATATATTCTTCATTTCTTAAAACCAACAACACACACACAACTCAAAAATCAACAAGAATAATCAATCAAACATAACATAAACAACACTTACCAACTCAAACCCTATCACAACTCAACATAACCACATTCAACATCAACACCAACTTAACTCCTCATCTAGCAAGCAATCTCAACACTTAACTTCACACCATAAACAACCTTAATCATTCCATCATCAAATCACAACTCAATTAAACAATACTTCAAAAATAATAAGATCAAACAAGAGAAAACTTACTAAATATTGAAATTCCTTGAAATTCCAACTTGTAAATTTGAAAACTTCCTTCACTTTGAGTTTGAAATCATCCAAAACCTTCAATTATTCTCTTGCTCTCTTGTCCCTTTGTTGAGCCGGCCACACATGATAGAAAAGATAAGAAAATGATAAGTCAACCTTTCTTTTCTTCTTTTAATCTCCACCATGCAATTCTACAAGAAAAATTACCAAAACACCCTTAACTATATAACTAACCTTTTGTCTCTTATATGCCCATTTGTGTAATTCACAATAACAAAAGAAATATCTTCTTCCACTATATCCAACACCTTGACTCTCCCTTTGACCAACATATATGCTATATATATTACCATATACACAACATATACATCTTTCTCTACACAAATATTTCTTCCTAACAACACATACACATTCTCTTTCAATTTCTTATCAACTTATCATATACACATAAATCAAGTGCAACAACAATAACACCAAAACTACTAGGGCATAACTAGGGATATTACAATTCTCCCCCTCTAAAAAGAAATTTCGTCCTCGAAATTACCTGAAATTAATTCTGAAACAACTGAGGATACTGGTCTCGCATTGCTTGCTCACTCTCCCAAGTCACCTCTTCTCTTCCATGGTTCTTCCATAACACTTTCAAAAGTGGCACTCTCTTGTTTCTCAACTCTTTCACTTCATGTGCCAAAATAGCAACTGGCTCTTCTTCAAATGTCAAATCCGGACTCACCTCGATAGATTCAACTGTTAACACATGAGATGGGTCTGATCTATATCTCCTCAACATAGAAACATGGAAGACATTATGAATCCTGTCTAACTCAGGTGGCAACGCAAGTCGATAAGCAACTGGTCCAATTCTTTCCAACACCTCATATGGTCCAATAAAACGAGGACTTAGTTTTCCTTTTCGACCAAATCTCAAAATCTTTTTCCAAGGAGAAACTTTCAGAAATACTTTATCTCCCACATTATACTCAATGTCTCTCCTCTTCAAATCTGCATAAGATTTCTGTCGGTCTGAAGCTGCTTTCAATCTATCTCGAATCATTCTTACTTTCTCTTCAGTCTCTTTGATCAAATCAGGACCAATTATCTTACCTTCACCAGTTTCACTCCAACACAAAGGTGTCCTACACCTTCTCCCATACAGTGTCTCAAATGGTGCCATACCAATGCTCGATTGATGACTGTTATTATAGGCAAATTCCACAAGTGGCAAAAATCCGTCCCAACTCCCAGAGAAATCAATGACACAGCTTCTCAACATATCCTCGATGATCTATATCACTCTCTCTGACTGTCCATCTGTCTGAGGATGGAAAGCAGTACTAAAGTGTAATCGAGAACCTAAAGCTCCATGCAAACTCTTCCAAAATCTCGAAGTGAACCTAGGATCTCGATCAGACACTAAAGAAATTGGGACACCATGCAATCTTACAATCTCGTGGATATATATCTCAGCCAATCTCTCGAGAGAATAATCCATCCGAACCGGAAGGAAATGAGCTGTCTTGGTCAATCTATCAACAATGACCCATATGGCATCATGCTTCCTTTGTGTTAAAGGCAAACCAGACACAAAGTCCATAGTTACTCTATCCCACTTCCATTCAGGCACTTACAAAGGTTGAAGCAACCCAGTTGGAACTTGATGCTCAGCTTTCACCCTCTGACATGTAAGACATTTAGACACAAACTCTGCAATGTCTCTCTTCATACCGGACCACCAATAATGCTGTCTCAAATCATGGTACATCTTGGTACTGCCCGGATGCATAGCAAAAGCTGATTGGTGTGCTTCTTCTAAAACAGTCTTCCTCAAACTATCATCATCAGGCACACACAGTTTATTCTTGAACCACAGACTACCATCATCTCTCACAAGAAAATCTCGGCTCTTTCCACTTTGGCAACCCGAAACAATCTTTTGAACTTTATCATCATGCAATTGAGCCTCTTTAATATGATATAGTAAAATTGGCCTCAAATGCAATTGTGCCATCAATGCACCATCATCACAAACTATAAAGCTAGCACAAAGAGCTCTCAACTCAACAAGCAACAAGAGAGAATAAGTAGTCATACCTGCTAAAGACTTCCGACTTAAGGCATCAGCAACCACATTTGCTTTACCTGGATGATAATCAATCAAACAGTCGTAGTCTTTAATCAATTCCAACCATCGCCTCTGTCGAAGATTTAGCTCCTTCTGAACACCCAAATATTTCAAACTTTTGTGATCCGTATAGATGAAACATTTCTCTCCATATAGATAATGTCGCCAAATCTTCAAAGCGAACACAATAGCTGCTAACTCCAAGTCATGAGTCGGATAGTTGAGCTCATGCGGCTTCAACTGCCGAGAAGCATAAGCTATCACTTTACCCTCTTGCATCAACACACAACCCAAACCATTATGGGAAGCATCACTGTAGATCACATACGGTTTATCTTCCACAGGTAAAGTGAGAACAGGTGCTTGAGTCAACATCTCTTTCAACTGCTCAAAACTGGCTTGACACTGATCCGTCCACACAAATCTTACTCCCTTCCGAAGTAATCTGGTGAGTGGAGTAGCTATCAAAGAAAATCCTTTCACAAAGCGTCGATAATAGCCTGCCAAACCCAGAAAACTTCTAACCTCAGTCACAGACTTCGGTGGACTCCAATTCAGAATAGCTTCAACTTTACTCGGGTCAACTCTAATGCCATCCGCTGAAACTATATGACCAAGAAAAGCTACTTGATCAAGCCAGAACTCACACTTCGACAGCTTAGCATACAATTTCTTCTCTCTCAAGATTTGTAACACAATTCTCAAATGCTTCCCATGCTCTTCCTTATTTCGGGAATACACCAAAATATCATCTAAAAACACCACCACAAACTGATCTAAATAGGGCCTAAAGACCCTATTCATCAAATCCATAAAAGCGGCAGGTGCATTCGTCAAACCAAATGGCATTACCAAAAACTCATAATGCCCATACCTGGTTCGAAAAGCTGTCTTTGTCACATCCTCAGCTCTAACCCGCAACTGATGGTACCCTGATCTCAAATCAATTTTAGAAAACACAGCTGCTCCCTTCAATTGATCAAAGAGATCATCAATTCTAGGCAAAGGATATTTATTCTTGATAGTTATCTTGTTCAATTGCCTATAATCGATACACAATCTCATAGTACCATCCTTCTTCTTAACAAACAAAACAGGAGCTCCCCATGGCGACACACTAGGGTGAATAAAACTCTTATCCAGCAACTCCTGCAACTGCACCTTCAATTCTCTCAATTCGACCGGTGCCATTCTATAAGGAGTCATAGAGATAGGAGTGGTACCTGGTAACAACTCAATACCAAACTCCACCTCTCTCTCAGGAGGCAATCCTGGCAACTCCTCTGGAAAAACATCTGGGAATTCTGAAATTGTGGGAATGTTATCCAATTGGGAACCTACCACTCTGGTATCCAACACATGAGCAAGGTAAGCTTCACACCCTTTTCTGATCATCTTCCTAGCTGCAACAGCTGAAACAAACAAAGATGCAAGCTGTCTCTGCTCACTAGATACCAACACTACTCTATCATCACTAGTTCTCAAAGTAACATACTTCTTCTTACAATCTACCACAGCTCCATGCCTAGACAACCAATCCATGCCTAGAATCAAATCAAATTCTTTAAATGGCATCTCAATCAAATCACCACAAAACTTCTCACCCTGTACCACCACTGCACAATCTCTATGCACCTTACTAACAATCACGCTATGCCCTAAAGGATTTGTCACCAACACATCAAATCCTAGGGACTCAGCATGCATTTCAGACACAGGCAATACAGATGCACTAATGTATGAATGTGTGGATCCAGGGTCAATCAAAGCAAGTACAGAAATGCCAAATAAAGAAAAAGTACCAGCTATGACTGCAGAAGCATCAAGCTGTCTTTGCATCACATAAACCCGCTGAGAAGGCCCAGCTTCATCTGGTCTGCCATCCCTGAGTGTAGATCCTCCTCTCTGACTATACCCAGATCTACCCCCTCGGCTGAAACCCCTGCTTCCTCGACCTCCTCTGCTAAAACTCTGCCGAGAAGCTGTAGATTCCACTGACCTCTGGTCCTGCATCTCAGGACACTCTCTAAAAAAAATGGTCAGGCGATCCACATCGAAAACACACACCCGAACCACCAATCCTCCGACAATTACCCCAATGGGCCTTAGTACAATACTCACAAATAGGTGGGGTGGGTCTCTGAGTCACCGGAGTCGGAGCACTCGCCACAAAAGCTGTAGATCGCGGTCTCTGCCTCTGATACTGCATTGACCTACCAGCTGGCCTCTGACTCCTCCCAACCCTGGGAACAAAACTCCCTCGGCCTCTCTTAACAGATGAAGACCCTGCTTCAAACTGGGGCTTTCTGACTCTAACCTCCTCCTCAGAAGCAGATGCTGCTATGCTTTGGGCTCTCTCTACACTCCTAGCTACGGAAACAAGCTGGGAGAAATCCTGATACCTGGAACCGGCCACATGACATATGATAGAGGGCTTCAATCCCTCCTCAAATCTTCTGCATCTGTCAATCTCATCAGATATAATGCCACCAGCATAATGGCTCAACCGGATAAACTCAACCTCGTACTCTGTAACTGTCCGGTGATCTTGCCTCAGACTCATAAACTCCATTTTCTTCACATCCTTATACTCTCTAGGAGTATACTTCAATTCAAATTCCCTAAGGAAATCAGCATAGGTCAATGTGGGTGGATCATCCATGGCATGTGGTACGGTCTTCCACCAGTCATAAGCATCCTTCTGTAATAATGACCTAGCATAATCAAATTTTTCCTCGGACGTGGCTTGCAACTGAATAAAAATTCTCTGAACTTTATCAAGCCACTGTTCTGCCACAGCTGGATCTATAGTACCCAGAAAATCCTCTGCCCCAAACTTCCTCAGTTTATCATATTGTCTCACTGGTACCTGATGCTGAGGTGGTGGTGGCTGCACTGGTGCTTGCCTCATAACTTCCATCATATGTCTAAACCAGGCTGGTGGAACCTCATCACCTGCTGGTCTCCCAGACACTGAAGCAGGCACCTCACTAACTACCTCAACTCTGGCTCCCTCCCTATTCTCAATAGGAGCTATACACTCTGCACTTCCTTCAACAGACTGCCGTGATTGGGGATCCATTACAACCTATTTCTGCAAACACAGCAGAATATTCCTTATTAAAGATCAGAGACTGTCAATACTAAGTATATATTTTATTCAAAATCCAACTTTTAAATTAAAATATCCTTTTTCTTACAAATTCCCTAGGTTGAGAATCTCAAACCTAGGCTCTGATACCAAAATAATTGTAACACCTCTATAATCCGTATACGTACATAGCATGCTAATACGATCGTAATATACGTATACTGAGTATAGGTTGTCACTGCTGATAAAACAATCAAAACGTCCATTCACAAAACCATAAATAAAATTTCAATCTTTTAAAGTATTTTATAAAACAAAATAGATACAAAATTTATTTAAAACACAGCGGAAAGTAGATCAAATATTTACAAATATTTATATACCAAAATCGAAATATACAAAATACAAAATATATACATTATTGGCAGCTCTGCTCTGATCTTTAAGTCCCCCTCAAATCTTCAATGTCTATACTCACTCGGTCTAGTGGAACTCTCAGGATCCTCTCTGTTACCTGCGCGATAAATCATACTCGCGCTGAGCCACAAGCTCAGTAATACAACTACAATATCTATATGTTTTGATGAAATGTTCATGTCATACAATCAAGTTTTGTGCACAATACAATGAATTAATACTTTTCAAGTCTCACCTTACTCTTCATAGTTTCTCATGTCAATTCACATTTCATAAATTACATTAAAAACCAAGACAGACTTGGGCCCAAGACACCCTAATATGTTATTCAAAGTTCAGAGTTACTGTTTTGGTCAATAGTGACACCATGTGTCTAGCCCCGTAGGCAATATAATCAAATGACACCAAGTGTCTAGCCCCGTAGGCAAAATAATCAAATGACACCAAGTGTCTAGCCCCGTAGGCAATATAATCAAATGACACCAAGTGTCTAGCCCCGTAGGCAATATAATCAAATGACACCAAGTGTCTAGCCCCGTAGGCAATATTTTAAGGCATGCCACCAAATACAGAACTCTGAAAGTTGAATCAACATATTAAGCACACATTATTTCCTTTTATTTCTCATTTCACAATTCACAATACATTAGGCAATCATGCCTCAACAATTTCAATTGAATCATCTTGGCCCATCATGTTGGCCTCACATTTCTTCTTGATCATCATAACCAATCACAATGGTTTTGCATCATACCTCAAACCACATTAAAGCAACTTATTACCACTTTCACATATCATTTTACCTCATTCACTTTCACATAACATGTTACATTCCATTGTCATATCAATAACATACTTTAACCATTCTATTTATATCATTAATAATTAATCATAATGGTTTCACATTTCATTACTCCAATGTACACAATTAATAGTCTTAACATGTACTTTACATGTTTATCACTACATTTACTATATGTCAATATAAAATTTATAATATGCACCAATAATGCCTTAATGCTCTTAACATCTTAACACTCACATTTGTGTGTTAAATTACATATCTTATAAATGAATGCAATGGTGTAGTTGTACTTACCTTATAAACACTCACACAACTCTAAGCAATCCTTTCTTCCAAAGATTCTTCACTTCACAATTAGGGCAATTCACTTCTTCCAACACCTAACCCAAAACAATGATGCAACACATCAATTTCTATAACATTAATCCTTTATAAACCTTATCTTAGACCTTTAGATCACTAAACCAAACTCAACATCACTAAGAAAAGCCCACGGCCGTGGCCACCAACACCCCCACGGTCGTGGCTTAAGAAACAATTCTGCCTCCTATAGCACTAAACCCCACGGCCAAGGCAAACAAGAGGCCACGGGCGTGGCATCAAAAACGCTACTGCCCCTTTCCAAAAACATATATTCTTCACTTCTTAAAACCAACAACACACACACAACTCAAAAATCAACAAGAATAATCAATCAAACATAACATAAACAACACTTACCAACTCAAACCCTATCACAACTCAACATAACCACATTCAACATCAACACCAACTAACTCCTCATCTAGCAAGCAATCTCAACACTTAACTTCACACCATAAACAACCTTAATCATTCCATCATCAAATCACAACTCAATTAAACAATACTTCAAAAATAATAAGATCAAACAAGAGAAAACTTACTAAATATTGAAATTCCTTGAAATTCCAACTTGTAAATTTGAAAACTTCCTTCACTTTGAGTTTGAAATCATCCAAAACCTTCAATTATTCTCTTGTTCTCTTGTCCCTTTGTTGAGCCGGCCACACATGATAGAAAAGATAAGAAAATGATAAGTCAACCTTTCTTTTCTTCTTTTAATCTCCACCATGCAATTCTACAAGAAAAATTACCAAAACACCCTTAACTATATAACTAACCTTTTGTCTCTTATATGCCCATTTGTGTAATTCACAATAACAAAAGAAATATCTTCTTCCACTATATCCAACACCTTGACTCTCCCTTTGACCAACATATATGCTATATATATTACCATATACACAACATATACATCTTTCTCTACACAAATATTTCTTCCTAACAACACATACACATTCTCTTTCAATTTCTTATCAACTTATCATATACACATAAATCAAGTGCAACAACAATAACACCAAAACTAATAGGGCATAACTAGGGATATTACAATTATAATGAACACAACCCACAAACTCCCAAAATATGTCAAAACACCAAAAGAGAGCCCATTTGAGAAAGCTTTAGCGAACTCCTTCCAAACCTTTAGTGTGGACATCCAGAACATCTATGCAGATAAACCCTAGCCTAGGCTAGAGATCTGTACCAATTGTTAGGCTTATTTATCCCATCTCAGGCTGAACATCAATTTAGATAATTTGAATGTCCACGCAGATGTCGTGCACTAGATAAGGTAGAAAATAAATTTTAAATCCTAGAAGGATTCTACTTCTTCAAACATGATCTTATCCGATTTGTTTCCCAAAATCAATTCTTATTTATTTAGAAAGATTTCTAGTAGAATGTTATCTTATAAAAACACTCTAAATACATCTTCTAAAGGGGGATAACACGCTAAATACTTAAAGATTCACCCTAAGCAACCAAGAAACCTTTTCTTCTAAGAACTTCACCATTAACTCTAGTGGCCAAACCAAGATTTCCATAACCAACAAGTTCATCCAACCTAATCCCAAATTCATTCCAAAAGGAAGAAAATCAAAAGTAGTGATTAATAATGATATTTAGCTCAAATTCAACAAGCAATAATTTTGATCAACCAAAGCTTCATATAGCTCATTCAATCTAGACTAAAAACCTTATCAAAATTGTTATGTTCACCATGTTAGTTATTAATCCCTCCAAATTTGTTTCATTAGTTTTATTGCTTTAATTAGGATAGTTGGCTTAAATTGAAAGAACGTTAAAATTCAATTTGGTAACCTCGAGGGTTAAAACTCATTAAATCATTTTATTAAATCCAAAACTTATTTTCTAAAGTTCCTTTGAAGTACTAGTTATTGCCATATTTGATTTTTGAACACAATGTTTACATGGAAAGATGAAATCACTTAGACTTGGCAAATAATAGGTAATAATACTAATAATGTACTTCTTTATGCATGGTTCAATGTCATTTGATTTTCAACCTTCTAAAGCATGTTTAAGTTTTTGTTTTAGTTTTATTGCATCAATGTTTAATTCTTTATTTAGAAAATTCATATGATCTTGTAATCAAGTTGAATTTATAAATGTTTTTACTGCTTCTTTATATCTTATGTATGATTATTATTACTTATTGTTCATCCAATACCACACATTTTTATTTGTTTAATTTATATGCTTTTATATATAAATTGTTATTAAAAATTGCATTATAAAAAGGCTTATAGGCAAATGCAAAGAATGGTCCATATAGATGTACTTAGCTTAGTGATAAGTAGATTGCCATCATCTAATCCAATATAGAGAATATGGTTAACTTTTTTCACCGATGATCATCTGTTAATTCAACCCGCTTTTTGAGGTACGTATTCTTGGTTTGCATAGAGTGATGATTTCATTTTGCCTGCTCATAGTGGCAACTCCATTAAGGAGAAGTATTGTGCTTCCCAAACTATTGATGGCAATCGAAAGCTTTAGGTTTAGTCTATATGTGGTAGTCCGTGTTTGCCCTGATTTTCACCCTTGTAGGCACCATACGAACCACCATCAATATCCCTGTGATGCAAGCTATTGATGCTGTATGGTTTGTGGTCACGACTGTCCCCTTTAAGGACCTTAGTGCTAAAGTTACATGCTAGATGAATGTATAGAATCCCATCCACTAGGACCCGAGTCTTATTTGGTAGACTTTGTTAATTAACTCTTATTTCGAAAGAACCCATGGTAAGCTTGGAAGCCCAATAGGGATTCAAATCCTTCTACTTTTAAGAGACATGGGTTATTATAGTTTTGGCATAAGCTCTTTTTAATGATCAAAGTTAAATCATATCATACGAAGTGCTTGTTTATCCCATATTGATACCCAAGCTAAAGCTCTAAGCCTAAGTTAGAGATGAAATCACCTTCTGTGGAAGGAGAATTCTAACATCATGCCATCTTTACATCCATGTATACATGCAATACATGATAGTTAAGGTCCATTAACCCTTTGAACTTTATCCATCATAGATCTGTCTCAAGCTCGAGATCTATTCTACCAACTTAGAAGGGCTTTATATTAGACCTTAATTGAAGATATGTCGAAAGAAACCCAAGGTCCCTCTAACAACCATTAAGAGCTTCATAAGTTCCTCAATTATATGATGGAAATTCATAGCCAAAAGATCATAAACAAGATTGAGGTCAAATTTGCTAGCATATGATGGGTAACAAAAAGGAGGAAGCTACAAGTGGCCATGCCCAAGAAGAAGTAGCAAGTAAGAAAGGTAATGGAGAAAAGAAAAACTTTAAAGACATTAAAGACTATCTCCTTAGCAAGAAGAATAAGGAGAAGGCCTAAACCCAATTAGACCATGATTTAAGGGAGGAAATTCAATAGATCAAGAAGCTAGCTAAGGGTAAGATGGAAGATGAAGTGGAGAATTTTGCTTCACTCAGCTTCATAGGAGATGAGCCACTTTCTTAAAGTTCAAGATGCCTAACTTGGGAAATTTAAATGGAAACGGCCACCCCAAGATGCACCTACGACAATATGTGGCCTTGAACAACTGGGCTTTCTAAGAAGCAGGTGACCCATCTCTTTCCTTTGTCTTTGGATGAGTTTGCAATAAATTGGTATAATGGGCTTGAAAAGTCCATCATAATAGAGTGAAGGGATCTATTTAAGGACCTCTTGAAGTAATACTCATACAACACTAGCATTGAAATTACCCTCCATGATCTTGATCTCACAAAACAAAGAAATGATGAGAGCTTTCAGACTTTTTATTTAGATGGAGGAACAAAGTTGTACAAATGAAGGTGTTACCTTTAGAAAGGGATTAAGTAAAGATAGTGGTGGATAATTCTCTCCCATATATCACCAACAAGCATTAATACATACCTCTTAAGATGTTTTTAGATTTCCATGAAGATGCCTTAAAAGTTGAAGATACTGAAAGTAGAAAGAAGCTTTAGTCAAAATTAAATCCTGCAAATGAAGAAGATTATGTCTAACCTATTAGAATCTTTTTTTATCTTAAGAATTCCAATGTCCAAGGTATTATAAAAGTTGATTGAGAAGGGGATTGTGGAACCATTAAAGTCAAGACCATTGCCAAATCCACTTCTATTTCATTGGAGTATAATACGGATGAATGTGCATGGCTAAGAAATGAAATTCAAGATTTGATCGATAATGGTTCTCTTGAAGATCCAGAGTAGAGATCTCTTTAAAACCATGATTAACTTAGAGGGATAATCAAGTTGTTAAGTGTTCTATATAATTTGCTCAATGAAGTGGAATAACACTCTTTGTAATATCCCAAAGTATACCCTAAAAGTTTTGGAATTATTGTTGTATTTGGATTTAATGTATATGTTTTATAGAAAGAGAAAAGAAGTAAAGAGAGAGTGTATATGTTGTATTTATAGATATATATATAACATATACAAGTCAAAGAAATGGAAGTCAAAAGAAGATAAGTTAATTAAAAGGAAATATTATAAGAGATAGATGTATATGAAGGATGATATGTATATATAGTATTTTAAAAATATGGGAAATATAAAAGCAATATATAAGACATATACATATATCAACATATACATCACATATACATGATGTATATATTGGTGTAGGAAAAGTAAGTGTATATAATAATAATAATAATAATAATAATAATAATAATAATAATAATAATAATAATAATAATAATAATAATAATAATAATGACAAGAGAAAAAGAAGAAAAGAAAGTCAAAGGGAAGAATAATTGTGGTGGAGGATTTTTGGGATATTTTATTATATATATATATATATATATGATAAGTGAATAAAGAAAGAAGATTTTCTTTCTTTCTTCTTCTTCTTCTTTTTCTTCTTGTTCTTGAACGTGGAGAGAGAGAGAGAGAGAGAGAGAGAGAGAGAGAGAGATGTGATTTTATGTACATACACATCAAATTCATAAGGGTTTTGAGAGAATTGAAGGTGGATATTGAAGATTTGGCAAAATATTCAAGTAAGTATTCATTTCCTTGTATTGATTTCTATTGATTGAGCTTATATTTCATATGGTTAGTGTGTGAAGATGATGATAATGAAAGATTGAAGTATATAGATATGTTGAATTGGTATTTAGATGATGATAATATGGTTATTTGTGAGGATGATGATGGATTGTTGAAATTGTTTAGTAAGGGTTTAATATAAATGAGTTGGGGAATTGAATAATTGATATATGGATGATGTATATAATGATTATTATTATGAGATGTTGAAGCTATATAAGTGTTAAGTTAATTGGTAATTGATGTATGTTATGAGTTTGATCAATTATTATCTTGGATTTTCTATATGTTTGTGTTTATTGAAGTTAAAAACACAGAATACATGAGTTTGGTATGAAACAGAGGCAAAATGGATGCCACGGTCGTGGAAAATGAGTGCCACGGTCGTGGCAAGTGAGGGACATGACCGTGGGGCTTTAGAGAAAAGTGGGCAGATTCGTTTGCTAACCCACGGCCGTGGGGTTGTGAGGCCACGACCGTGGGGACTTAGATAATGGTTTTGGTTTGTAATTTGTGATCTATGAGTCTAGTATGAGACTAATTGGTGAATAAGTGTATTGGAATTCATGTGTATTTGTAAGTAAGTGTGTATTCTTCCTTTTGGATTAGGTTGTGAAGAGGTTGAGTTGCCTTAACCTAGGTGTGAAGAATTCTTGGAAGAGGAAGTGTATAGATTGATGTGAGTTGCTCTTGAGGTAAGTACAAACTTACATGGATGCATTCTTTTACATGATTTTGAGACTTAACCCATTTAGTTATAAATGTGTTAAGTAATTTACTATAATGTTAATACAATGTGATTAATGTTATGATTTGTATAGTGTGAAAGATATGATGATCATTCAAAAAGGTATGTGCAATGCAATTGGTTATGATAAATACTTTAATGATGAATTGCTTTAATGTGAATTGAGAAATGATGAGATGTGATGCCATTGTGGTTGGCTATAATGATTCAAATGAAATAAATGAGGCATGTTTGCCTAGATGATGATGAATTCAAAATATATGTCCAATGCAATTGGTTATGTATACTCTATTGATGAGATGTGAAGCCATTGTTGTTGGGTATAATGATGCAAATGAGATGATTGATGCATGGATGCCTACATATGATAAGAAAATGAGAATGAAATTGATAATGAAATAATGAATTAATTGTGTGTCTAATATGTTATTCCATTTTCAAAGTTTTGTTGTTGGTGGCATTCCTAATGGTAACAATCTCTTGAAGCTAGGTTGGGCTTGATCCTTGAAGCCAAGTTGTGTTGAAGTTTAGCATGCTTAACTCCCCTTGAAGCTTGGTTGGATCTAGTCCTTGAAGCCTAGTTGAGATGTTACAACCCTTGAAGCTAGGTTGGGTTTGGTTTTTGAAGCCAAGTTGGGTTGATACTTAGCATGCTTTGTTCCCCTTGAAGCTTGGTTGATCCTAATCCTTGAAGCCTAGTTGGGATAATGATAATGATAAATGTGATAATTGAACCAAAACATTAACTCTGAAAGTTGAATGGCATATTAGTGTCTTTTGGGCCCATGCTTGTCTTTGTTTCAATGTGATTTATGAATGGTGAAACAATTGAATAAAGTCATGGAATGTAATGTTATGAAGTATGTTATGATTACAATACATAAGCAAATTATTGAAAAGAAATATGGCCTGAGAAGCTATGTTGAAAGATGAGATTCTGAAAGTATAATATGACATGTAATATGTATATGGATGTGGACATTGTGAGTATTATTTTATGAATGTTCTAATAAGTTATGGAATTGTGGTTTATGTTAATGATATATGTATATATGTATATAATTATGAGATTAGTAGAAACATATAAAAAGTATAATTGAAATGGGAAAACATGATAAGAAAATAATGATACATGAAGTTAACATATGAGTATGATTTTCTGTAATGTATGTTTATAATATTTATTTGTACTACTAAGCTTTCGAGCTTAGCGAGGTTGTGTTAATCGCGCAGGTGAGTAGGTGGTTGATTTGAAGTCAAGTCGTTATGCCACGAGAATGGTAAGAGTATTTCAAGACCAACTAAAAGGTGATGCATACCTGACAATTTAATTATGTTGTATTTTGATAAAAATGTATTCATATGTATAAATGAATTTTGGTAAAAACAAGATCATTATATATATGTAATATAATCAAAAGTATAATGAGTTTGTAAATGTTCTTTAAATAAAATGTATTATTGTTTGGAACTAAAGTAAAGGTTTTTAATCTGAAATGAAAAGTGACATTCTTATACTTTATATATGTACTGCATGTATACAAGGTATATATATAGTACTTATACAGAGTATGGGGGTGTTACACTCTTGCTTGAATAAACTTGATCTTAAATTTGAGGAGTTGAAAATAAACTAGTTCATAGTTAAATATCCACCTTAATCCATGAAAAAGACTATTAAAAGCTATCTCATATTCTTTATCTTAAGAATCATGAAAGGCTTGACTATAAAAAAGGAATGAAAAAGTAAGATTGAAATTAAGATTGAAAGCTATCTCATAGTTAAACAAATTAAGATTGAAATACCATCTTCTATGTGTAAAAGGAATGAAAAAGTAAATGAATGTGGCATTATGCATGCAAAACCAAGTGAGAAGTGTCAAGTTAGGAACATAATCGTAACCATCAAAATGATTAGCAAATATTAAAAGAATAAAATAATAATTTATGAATTGAAAGATGGTTAGATATTCTTTAGGTGTAAAATGACGAGAAAGGAAAGAAGCTCTTGGCTTCATGCATGCAATCCGATTGACACATGTTGAAAGCTAATAACAAATGGATTGCATATAAAGTTAACTAACAAACTTCAATTTCTTCATCTTTTAACCGATCGTATGAACATGTATATAAACAAAGGGCAAGCTAATGAGTAGCTCTTTACCTCTTAGAAGTCGAGAACACCTTAAGTAAAGAAAAAAACCACAATGTGTTGGATTTTTTTATTTCAAATTTAAAATAATTATCTTAGATAATTTTAATTATCAAGATAATATAAGGATAATATATTTCAAATTTTAATTTTAAGTGGTCCTCATCATTTTCACAGTGAATTCACCAATATACACTTATTGATAGTTAAATGGCGGGGTCTCTTATTTATTTTACTATACACATTCTTTGACTACACCTTGATGGTAGGTATAGTTTTCTGAGAGTGCACAAATAAATGAGTGGGTTCCTGGCCACTATTCTTCATAGCTCTTTTCCATCATAGTGAAGAAAGCAATTGGCTAAATAATCTTCTCGTTGTTCTTATGTCACAAGCTTCAACTATTTCATTTTCTAACATGGCTGGAGGTACACATTTTATTTTCTATTGCATAAACTATTACAATCTCTATTATGTAATGTTTATATTTTTATATGATAGTGAGATTATTATTAGTTTTGATTATGTTGATTATATTTTATGGAGAACATTAGGGTCTGTTTTCTTATAGAAAATGATTTTCTATTTTCTATTTTTAGTTTTCTAAGAAAATTAGAATATTTATTTTCTATAGAAAATTTAGAAAATGTGTTTGTTTAAAAAAATGGAAATTGTTTTTTATTTAGAAAAATGGAAATACATTTATTTGACAAAGATGGAAAATAATTTTCTATTTTAAATATTTAGTAAAAACATTTATTTGACAAACTAATTCTCGGGGTTAGAACCCATCATTATTCAACATTAGCTCAAAGTCTTACTGCTTTTCACTCTTTGAATGAATTCAAGATCATTCAAGCAAGGGGAAAAAATATAGACCTTTAATTTTGGCTCTAAGCTAGTTCGATCCCATTTAATAGAGGCCAAGTCCAGTTTGGTCTGACTTTAGAAGCTTAAACCTAATTTGAAGCTTTTAATTAGGTTGGTTCAATTTTAAAAGGCCCAAAAAATAAGCAGATTCAATTTTTAAGGCCTTCAATGGTTTGATTCGAAGTTAAAATGGGTTTGGTTCAGTTTAATTCGATATGGGCCATGTCCATGTCAAATTGGGGTTGTTCGATTTGATATGGACATGTTCTTATCGAATTGGAATTGGAATTGGATATGAACATCACTCATATCAAATCGAAAGCTTGTCCAATTCGATATGGATGTCATATCGAATTAGACAAGCTTCCAACTCGATATGAGTTGATACTCATATCAAATTAGCCCACATTCTACTTTGATATGGGTTTTGGTTCATGTTGAACTTAAGACATTTTAATTTGATATGACTTCTATTTTTAGACTTAATTTGAGCCAAATACAAATTTTATTTGTTTAAAATCCTAATTAAACTCTGATAGGTTGGGGTTAATGATTGGGATTTGACCTAATTATTTCTTATAAATACAGGTTTAAGTGAAAAGCACAAGGAGGCAACAATCAACAATAACAGGCAGTAATTAGCAAAGCAAGGATTAAAAACCTAGCAATTAACATAGAACCGAGGAACACAAAATCAACACAACAATTGACTGTAGCTTGCTTCGTTAAACCAAAATTATAATTGATCTAGGCAGATATGAAGCTTAGCTCAACATTCAACTTTGGTGAAGCCTTCAAATGTAGGTTTAGTTTTCTAATTTTAATTTACTTAAAACATCCAGCAACTGCTTGTTTTCCTTTAAAACATCATTAAATAGTTTGAATGTTAAGAAGATTGTTTCATCCAGTGGCTTGTTTAAACAATTTTTATTTGTTTTAAATTTATAATAGTTTAGGATTTATTTCATGCTATAAGTTTAAATCTTGAATCTAATTTGATGACTTAAAACCCTATTTTGCATGCTTAAGGTCCTAAAACCCGAATTAGATAACCCAAAATCCTATTTGCATGTTTTAAAAAAAAATCAAAACCCTAATTTGATCACCCAAAACCCTAATTGTAAATTTAAAGTCCTAACACCCTAATTTGCTTACCCAAAAACCCTGGTTTTCTATCAAAAATGGGCGTGTCCCTGATCGTGCAGAAACTTTGACATGCTCATTGACATGGGCGTGTCATTGCACATGTCAATCTACCAACATCACATAGCTATGACACGTTCAGTGACATGGGCGTGTCACTGGCCATGTCACCCATCCAGAAAACAGAACCATTGACATGCCTAAAGACTTGGCCGTGCTCATGGGCGTGTCTGGCCAAAAATCCTGATTCCGACACCAACAACACCACATCCAACAAACATCATACTTAACTCTTTTCCACTCCAAACAATCTTACCCAAAACCATCAATAAACCATACTAAACTTGCATAAACACCAAAACAACTCAATTCATGCATCAAACACCAATCAAAACCATCATCACAACTCAACACATACACAATACACAACACTTGCTTTTCATCACCAAACATAACCTTTCCTTCAAACCAACCCCAAAATCAAAGTCAATAAGACCAAACACTCTCAAACACACCACAATCAAACACACACATATCAACAACAACCATACACCAAGTTCAAAACACAAACTCAAAAGAAAACCAAAGAATCAAGTTGAAAACTTACCAAAAGTGATGAAAACCCTTAGAATTCCAACTTGATCACTTGAAACACCCTTCAATCTTGAGGTAGGAAGAACAAAATCTCTCTTTCCCTCTTGTTAATGGTGATGGCCGGCCAAAGAGAAGAAAGTAGAAGATGAAAATGAAAGTCAACCCATTCAACTCTTCTCTTAACCACTAAAGCCCTCTTTTAATATCCACTAAGCAATTATAATAATAAAATAATCATAAATATCATCATCCACTTAACTAATTCAATTTCCATTAATCCAAATATAATTTAATATCTCTTTTGACCAACTAATTAGTTGACTTGTATATGTTGTATATATCTCTATATATACAACATATACACACTTCTCTTTTCCTCTCTTACCACTTAAACAAAAATATATACTTTATATCATTAAATCCAATTTCAAGAATAATCATTCCAAAAATTTTAGGGTATATTTTGGGATATTACAATTCTCCCCCTCTATAAATAAATTTCATCCTCGAAATTACCTGATCTCAAGTCTGAAACAATTGAGGATATTGATCTCACATCCCTTACTCACTCTCCCAAGTTGCCTCTTCCTTAGCATGATTCTTCCAAAGAATCTTCACAAGTGGCACTTTCTTATTTCTCAACACTTTCACTTCATGTGCCAAAATAGCCACTGGTTCTTCTTTAAAAGTTAGATCTGGACTCACCTCAATAGATTCAACTGACAAAACATGAGATGGGTCTGATCTATACCTCCTCACCTTAGAAACATGAAAGACATTGTGAATTCTATCCAATTCAAGCGGCAAAGCGAGTCGATAAGCAACTGGTCCAACTCTATCCAATACCTCATAAGGTCCAATGAAACGAGGACTTAGCTTCCCTTTACGGCCAAATCTCAAAATCTTCTTCCAAGGAGACACTTTCAAAAATACTTTATCTCCAACACTAAATTCTATATCTCTCCTCTTTAAATCTGAGTAAGATTTTTGTCACTCTGAAGCTACTTTCAACCGATCCCAAATTATCTTCACTTTCTCTTTCATTTCTTTAATCAAATCGGGACCAACCAACTTACCTTCTCCAACTTCATCCCAATATAGAGGCATCCTGCATCTTCTACCGTACAATGCCTCATAAGGTGCCATTCTAATACTGGACTGATGACTGTTGTTGTAAGCAAATTCCATCAATGGCAAAAATCTGTCCCAACTTCCAGAAAAATCAATGACACAGCTTCTCAACATGTCTTCTATAATCTGTATCATTCTCTCTGACTGCCCATCTATTTGTGGATGAAAAGCAGTGCTAAAATGCAATCGAGAACCTAAAGCAGCATGTAAACTCTTCCAAAATCTTGAAGTGAACCGGGGATCTCGATCATACACTAAAGAAATTGGGACTCCATGCAATCTCACTATCTCACTGATATAAAGCTCAACTAACTTTTCAAGAGAATAGTCCATCTGAACTGGAAGAAAATGAACTGTCTTTATCAACCGATCAACAATCACCTATATGGCATCATGCTTCCTCTGAGTCAACGGCAAACTAGTCACAAATCCATTGTCACACGTTCCCATTTCCACTCAGGCACTAATAAAGGTTGGAGCAACCCTATAGGAACTTGGTGTTCGGCCTTCACTCTTTGACAAGTGAGACATTTGGATACAAACTCCGTTTGTCTCTCTTCATACCTGACCACCAATAATGTTGCTTCAAATCATGGTACATCCTGGTACTCCCAGGGTGCATAGCAAAAGCCGACTGATGATCTTCCTCTAAAATTATCGTTCTCAATCTTGCATCATCAGGAACACACAATCTATCCTTGTACCAAAGGCTGCCATCATCTCTCACAAGAAAAACTCTGCTCTCCCCCTTTTGGCAATCCGACACAACTTTCTGAATTTTCTCATCAGCTAACCGAGCCTCTTTAATCTGATCCAACAACACCACTCTCAATTGCAAATGAGCTAACAAAGTACCATCATCACATGATTCAAAACTAACATGCAACGCTCTCAATGCAACAAGCAACGAGAGCGAATAAGCAGTCAAACCTGCCGAAGACTTCCGACTAAAGGCATCGGCTAGAACATTTGCCTTACCAGGATGATAATCAATCAAATAGTCATAGTCTTTAATCAAATCTAACCACCGTCTCTATCAAAGATTCAGCTCTCTCTGAACACCCAAATATTTCAAACTCTTGTGATCTGTATAGATGAAACATTTCTCCCCATAAAGATAATGTCGCCAAATTTTCAATGCAAAAACTATGGCTGCCAACTCAAAATCATGCGTTGGATAATTAAGCTCATGCGGCTTCAACTGCTGAGAAGCATAAGCTATGACTCTACCCTCCTGCATCAAAACACAACCTAAACCACTATGTGAAGCATCACTGTAAATCACATATGGTTTATCTTCCACAGGCAAGGTAAGAACAGGAGCTTGAGTCAATATCTCCTTCAATTGCTCAAAGCTTGCTTGACACTGATTTGTCCACACAAATCTAACTCCCTTTCAAAGTAATCTGGTGAGTGGAGTAGCTATCAAAGAAAAACTTTTCATAAACCGTCGATAATAGCCTGCCAAACCCAGAAAACTTCTAACTTCATCATAGTCTTCGGTGGACTCCAATTCAAAATGGCCTCAACTTTACTCGGATCAACTCTCATACCATCTGCTGAAACCACATGACCGAGAAAAGTCACTTGATCAAGCCAAAATTCACACTTAGACAGCTTAGCATACAACTGCTTCTCTCTCAAAGTCTGCAATACAATTCGCAAATGCTTGTCATGTTCCTCCTTATTATGCGAATACACCAAAATGTCATCGATAAAAACTACTACAAACAAATCTAGATAGGGTCGAAACACCGTATTCATCAAATCCATAAAAGCTGTTGGTGCATTCGTCAATCCAAAAGGCATCACCAAAAACTTATAATCCCATACCTTGTGCGGAAAGCTGTCTTAGATACATCTTCAGCCCTGACTCTCAACTGATGGTACCCTGATCTCAGATCAATCTTTGAAAACACTGTTGCTGTAATATCCCGAGATATACCTTAAAAGTTTTGGAGGAGTTGTTGTATTTGGATTTAATATATATGTGATGTATATGTATATGTCTAATTGTAATATCCCTAAGTGTGCCTAGAAGTTATGATAATATTGTTATTATTGAATTGAAGGTGTAAGTGATAAGTGGTAATTGTGTATGGTTTATTTGAATGATAAAAGAAGTTAAGAGATAATGTATATGTGTAATTGGAAAGAAAAGCAATGTGTAGAGAGAAGTGTATATGTAGTGTATATGGTGATATATATGACATATAAGTTGGTCAAAGGGCTTGGTCAAGGGAAGAAGATATTTATATTGTTAAGTGTGAAATTACCAAAATGGGCAAGAGTTTGTAAAGGGAATTAAAATGTGCATGAGGGTAAGATAGTAAATTACTTTTGGAGGAGTATTTAATGAGTGTTGACTTTAGGGTTTCTTCATCATTTCTTCTTCTTCTTCCTTGTGTGGCCGGCTCACCTAAAGCAAAGGAAGACAAGAGAGCTAAGTGAGGGTTTGATGTTCTAAGCTTCAAAGTTGAGAGAGATTTCAAGTAAACAAGTTGGAATTTCAAGAATTTCATGATTTTGGGTAAGTTTGCTCTTGTTTACTCTTGTTATTTTTGAAGTTATGCTTGAGTTGAGTTGTGATTTGATGATGGTATGATTAAGTTGCTTATGGTGTGATTTTAAGTATTGATTTTGCTTGATAGATGAGAAGTTGGGTTGGTGTTGGTGATGGAAGAGTAAGAGTTGTGTTTAGTGAAATTGTTTCTGTTTTACAATTAGTAAAGGCTGTGATTTGTATGATTTTTAATTAATTATAGAAAAATGTTCTTGAAGTGAATTTTTGATATGTTGTGTCTCTATGAGTCTAGAATGACTGAAAAATATGTTGATTCGATTTTGGATAGGTTATGAGTTTAGAAAGATTATTTTTATTAGACCTGTTCCAGCAGGTACCTTAACTGAGACAGCTCTATTTCGGGATTTTTAATAAAATGTAGAAAAATCATATTCAATTGAATTTTGGATATGTTGTTTCTTAGTGAGTCTAGTATTTGAGAAAAATAATTTGGAACCACGTTGATTGAATTTGATTTATGGAATTCACAAAGTTCAGAACTGCTGCCAGGATGCAGGGCAATTGGGGCAGTCTGGTTAGGTGAACTATTTGACCAAGATTTTGTGTTCAGTTTGATCTGAAATTTTAAAGGAATGATTTTAAGATACAAAACTAAATTCTGTAAAAATTTTAGAATTTTTAGTCAAGTAGATTATTTTATACAATTTTTCAAAATAAGGATAAAATGGAGTCTAAAACCAGAATGTACTATTCATATGGTCATTTTGCTAATATTCCTTTTGGATTAGGTTTTGGAAGGAAGTGAATTGCCCTAAGTTGAGAAGTAAAGAACTCTTGAGAGAAGAAGAGTTTAGAGTTGTGTGAAGTGCTATTGAGGTAAGTACAAAACCCTATTTGATTTCATATATTTATATGACTTTGAACCTTAAACCATTTGATTATAAATGTGTTAAGAAATCTATTATATCATTGATACCTATGAGTATATCAATAAGAGTATATGAAATGTGAGAGCATTCAATAATGTATATACTATGAAAGATGAAAGATGTGATGATATGATTGTATGATATGATAATATAATAATGTAATTGATTGTGTATACTTAAATGATGAATGATTATATATGTAATAATAATGAGACATGAAATAGAGATTGAGATATAATGATGTATGAAGCTATCGTGATTGGCTATGATGATGTAAATGATGATTGAGGCATGTTTGCCTAATTGATGCCATTGTGATTGGCTATGATGAGGTAAATGGTGAATTGTTCCAATGTGATTTGAGATATGGTGCAAATCTATTGTGTAATGTGAAATGAATTGAGAAAGTAGAGATAAATGGACGAACTTATTTGCCTCCTGCGGAATCATGCGGACCCCTGTGGATTGGGCAACTGAACTTGGACTACCGACCTGGTTGGGGGAAAGTTCGATTCATTCAGTGTTATACGTAC
This sequence comes from Garcia nutans, assembly GCA_947685225.1. NCBI lineage: Eukaryota > Viridiplantae > Streptophyta > Magnoliopsida > Malpighiales > Euphorbiaceae > Garcia > Garcia nutans. The sequence goes on from CANTUV010000002.1 coordinate 31,722,450, forward strand.
CTATCTGCCTCCTGCGGAACCATGCGGACCCATTGAATTTGGGCAACCGAACTTGGACTACCGACCTGGTTGGGAGAAGGTTCGTTAATGATAGTTTTATACATGCCTATCTGCCTCCTGCGGACCCCTGGGATTGGCAGTGGCCTGAGGCCCAGTGGACAACCGACCTGGTTGGGGAAAGGTTTGTATTTGCAGCTATGGTTGTTGGAAATAATGATGAACTTTGAATAACATATTAGTGTGTTTTGGGCCCGAGTATGTCTTTGTTGTTAATATGATATACAAATGTTGAAATAAATAAGTATTGAGATCAATGATTGGTGAATTGTGAATATAACAATGTTATGTAGTCTGATATGTAATGTGTATATTGTTTGTGAGTATTAGTGATGGATTGTGGTTGATGATAATGGTTGCCTTTATTGGGAATATGATTTATGATTGGTAAACTATGATTTGTCGTAATGTTATAAGCATATATATATAGTTTATGAGGTTGGTAGAAATTTATGTGGAATGCATTGGAAAAAGGGAAAACAGGTTAAGAGAATGATAAAACATGATGCTAAAAATATGAGGTATGTTTATTTTGCAATGTATATTTTGTTTTTAATATTTATTTGTATTACTAAGCTTTTGGGCTTAGCGTGGTTATATTAATCGCGCAGGTAAAAGGTGATGGATTTGGAGTTAAACCATTATGTCTTGAAAAGGGCAAGTGTAGCTCGAGACCAACTAGAAGATGGTGCATGCATGTATAAGTTAATATATATATTGCATTTTTTTTATAAGAATGTATTCATATGTATCAATAAATCTTTGGAAGAGACAATGTAACTATTATATATATATGTGTTATTATCAAAAGGATAGTGATCTTGTAAATCATTTTATATAATAAAATGTACTATTGTTTTAGAAGTTAAGTAAAGATTTTTAATTGTAATAACTAGTGGCATCCTTATACTCTATATACTTACTTTGCGTATACAAAGTATATGTATGGTACTTATATAGAGTATCGGGGTGTTACAAATATTTTGGTATCAGAGCTTAGGTTCGAGATTCTCGGCCTAAGTAAATTTAAAAGAAAAGTTTTAAAAAGAAAAATGATGATAAACGAAAATGAAAAGAATGAAAATTTTGATACATGCATATGCATTAACATCTAGGTTGGTCTCGAAGGTGGTATTATATGAATTAAAATGTATTTAGATTATATGAGATGGAAAAATGTATGTAAGTTTAATTGATAAATTAAAGAATGGAAGTTTACTTGAGGAAAGAAAATTGTGAAATGTTGACAATTGAAATGTGATTATAATATAAAGAAATGATTGGAAGAATAAAGTTGAGAATGAGTTAAAAACAAAATCAAGATTAATGTATGTAATCTTTCCTCTACAATTTGAATCTCTTTCTAATAAACCTTATGTTTGGATTACTAGAAAGAGGAAACATTGTTGGATGGGTAATATGAATAGATATGTTGTTAAGTGAAGAAAGTATGGTGAGATATTAAGTGAGTTGGTGGGTATAGACAAAGTCTGACCATTTAAGGTTTGAATATGTAAAGTTAAAGTTGTTAAAAGAAAAAGAGATGAGATTGGTTAAATAAGAAGATATAATGGTGTTGGTTACATTGTTGTTTAGAATGCAAACATTGTAATTTTAATGTTAGAAATGTGATATGCTTGAGTGTTGTTAAAGCTCATATTAATGGTGGTAAGATGTGATAATGGGATTTTTGAAATGAGCTTTAATATTTGTGGAAAGGATATACTTTGATGTTGTTTTGTGGTGTGTATATATAAGATGATTTTTTTTTAAGTTGATATTAAGAAAACAAGATGAGTTCATGGAAGTTTAAATATAGTAGTAAGATGAGAGTCTTTAATGTTAATGGAGTTTGGATAAAGACTATGTAAACATCGATAGTTTAATGTAAATAAAACTTTTGAGTTATGTAGAATGAATGTTATTGGATATAAAATTATTATGAATTGGGTAATGTGATTGATAATATGAGAATGATTACGCTTGCATTAACAGACTTGTGCAAAGCTAAGTCATGTAATAAGATTGATAGTGAGAATTGGATTAAGCAATGTTGGTTCAAGAAATTGAGGTTTGTAAGAACTAAACTTTGAAAGTGTATAGAGGTTATTGGGCTCAATGTGTATATGATTGGATGTAATATACATATGTATAAATATGTGAGTGATATATATATATATGTTGAAGGGTAAGCAAATGGATGTAAAGATGGTATACTAAAAGTATTTAAAAATAAATGTGAAAGAGGTGTCACCTTAGTAATGTGACTAAGATTTTATGAAATATGATTATAGTTAGAATGTATATATGTGTGGAATAGATAAATAACTTAAGCCATGTCAAAAAGGGATAAGAATGATGTTGTGCAATGAGAAGAAATAAATGTAAAATACTTGAGTCGTTTTGGAAAGCAGTCCCGGATTGGATGCCACGACCGTGGCTCTTGAAGGCCACGACCGTGGGGACTTAAATGTTGATATAACTTGTAATTTGTGATCTAAAGGCTTAAAAATGAGACTAATATATGAATGTATTATATGTTGTGATGTGCATAAGGTGAGTTTGTTGAAGCATCAATGTCATTGAGTAATGAATTGCATAGGAAATGAGAAATGTAATGAAATGATTATAACACTTGAGCAATTACATAAAATGAATATGGTTTGAGAAGCTATGAAGAGTAAGTACAAACTACATTATTGCATATATTCATATAATGTTGAGATTGAATATACATTAAATGATATCGATGATGCATAAGAATAAGGTTATGTTGTGTGTAATGTGAATATTGATGATATACATGAATACTTTTATGATAAATTGATTGATGTGATTTGAGACATGATAATAATATAAATAACATGAATGAAGCATATTTGCTTATACGATGATGAAATGAGAATTTATTTGGGAAATATTGGACAGTAATATGGTTATAGGTTCAAAGTATGTGTATGAGGAAATGTTTTATGTATACATGTATAGTAAGAGATTGTAATGGAAAAAGAAAATATAATGTATGAAATTTCGAGAAGAGATAAATTGGAAATAGAGTAATGAACGAACTTGTGTAAAAATTGTATATGATCAAATGTTGTGCATAGGAGATGTTAAAGATAATATATTTGAATATGAATTAGGCTATTAATGATCAAGTAATCAAGAACAAATTGTTTTGAAGTGAAGTTGGAATGTGCTAAATCTTGATGTAGTCAAAGTTTGGAGAATGGATATATATAATCCTTATGATCCAACTTAGTAGTGTAATTGAAAAGATTTGATTATAGCACAATTATGGTAAAACAGATAATTATGTTTCTAGTAACATGGTTGAAAGTTATGATTGGTAAATGTGTATCTTATAACTTTTGTGTTAACAATTTGGCTATAATTTTGAAAAGTAAAGAAAGAAAAGAGAATTGTGATAATATTTTGAGTTATGATTAATGTAATAAAAAGACAATTATTGTAATTATAGTAATGTTATAAAAAGGTGAAGAGATGGTAAATGGGAGATAGTGTAACTTGTGATTGAAAGTTATATTGAATATGTTTGTGGTATGAAGTGAATAAGTGGATGATTTTAAAGTTTAGATGAGTGAATTATGAGTAATACATATGGTACGAGATAATCATGTGAATTTGGTGGAAATTGTACTAAGATAATAGAAGATAAATTATGTGTATATTGAAAGATAATTGGAAATGATTTGTTATTAATGATCATAGTTTTAAAAAGTTGAATATGGAGTTAAAGGAATTAGAAGGTGGAAATAAGTTGGATCTAATGGAATTAAGTTATAAATATTGTGAAATCCAATGATAAATTTAAATAAGTTAATTGTTGGTTTGAATCAAACCAGATTGAATGTGGTATATTGTGACAAATTGATCGAATGATCTAGATTTCACTAAGATGGTGAATCAATACTGAGATTTAAAACGTCCAGTTGCATTGGGAGTATATAATTTAATGATAATGTATATGATGTAATATCTTGATAGATAAATGGACATGAATGAATTGAATTATATCAATTGTAAATAGTGATTAAAGGGGAAAAGTTGATTATTTGTAAGTTAAGTTCAAAAGTATTGTGTTAACATTTATGTTAAGTGAGAAGTAAGATAAAGAGGAATTAAGTGTATGATAAATAAGAATATTATTATCGATTAAGGTTTGACAAAATGTCTATATTGAGAATAATTGTAATGACGGGATGATCACTATTAAGATATAAATCAATGATTTTTTTTTAGTGTAAGTTAAGAGAATAGTTATAAAGAGATGAAGTGGTAAAGTATTTGAATGTAATAATGGGACGAAGATGATTGGATTCTTGTATATAGATAAGGTATTTGGGATTGTAATGAGTTATTTTGAATATTGGATAAAAATGTAATAAGATATTTATATTATGACAAGTTATGGAATTGAAAAAGATGATTGATTCTAGTAGGAAGAATACACATTATGTGAGTTGATGAAACCAGCATATAAGAATACTATTCATCTTATATGAAGATTTAAGATGGCGTATTGTTAAGAATGGAGTGTTATTGAACTGGATAATTTCGAGGACGAAATTATTTAAGGGGGAGAGAATTGTAATATCCCGAGATATACCTTAAAAGTTTTGGAGGAGTTGTTGTATTTGGATTTAATATATATGTGATGTATATGTATATGTCTAATTGTAATATCCCTAAGTGTGCCTAGAAGTTATGATAATATTGTTATTATTGAATTGAAGGTGTAAGTGATAAGTGGTAATTGTGTATGGTTTATTTGAATGATAAAAGAAGTTAAGAGATAATGTATATGTGTAATTGGAAAGAAAAGCAATGTGTAGAGAGAAGTGTATATGTAGTGTATATGGTGATATATATGACATATAAGTTGGTCAAAGGGCTTGGTCAAGGGAAGAAGATATTTATATTGTTAAGTGTGAAATTACCAAAATGGGCAAGAGTTTGTAAAGGGAATTAAAATGTGCATGAGGGTAAGATAGTAAATTACTTTTGGAGGAGTATTTAATGAGTGTTGACTTTAGGGTTTCTTCATCATTTCTTCTTCTTCTTCCTTGTGTGGCCGGCTCACCTAAAGCAAAGGAAGACAAGAGAGCTAAGTGAGGGTTTGATGTTCTAAGCTTCAAAGTTGAGAGAGATTTCAAGTAAACAAGTTGGAATTTCAAGAATTTCATGATTTTGGGTAAGTTTGCTCTTGTTTACTCTTGTTATTTTTGAAGTTATGCTTGAGTTGAGTTGTGATTTGATGATGGTATGATTAAGTTGCTTATGGTGTGATTTTAAGTATTGATTTTGCTTGATAGATGAGAAGTTGGGTTGGTGTTGGTGATGGAAGAGTAAGAGTTGTGTTTAGTGAAATTGTTTCTGTTTTACAATTAGTAAAGGCTGTGATTTGTATGATTTTTAATTAATTATAGAAAAATTTTCTTGAAGTGAATTTTTGATATGTTGTGTCTCTATGAGTCTAGAATGACTGAAAAATATGTTGATTCAATTTTTGGATAAGTTATGAGTTTAGAAAGATTATTTTTATTAGACCTGTTCCAGCAGGTACCTTAACTGAGACAGCTCTATTTCGGGATTTTTAATAAAATGTAGAAAAATCATATTCAATTGAATTTTGGATATGTTGTTTCTTAGTGAGTCTAGTATTTGAGAAAAATAATTTGGAACCACGTTGATTGAATTTGATTTATGGAATTCACAAAGTTCAGAACTGCTGCCAGGATGCAGGGCAATTGGGGCAGTCTGGTTAGGTGAACTATTTGACCAAGATTTTGTGTTCAGTTTGATCTGAAATTTTAAAGGAATGATTTTAAGATACAAAACTAAATTCTGTAAAAATTTTAGAATTTTTAGTCAAGTAGATTATTTTATACAATTTTTCAAAATAAGGATAAAATGGAGTCTAAAACCAGAATGTACTATTCATATGGTCATTTTGCTAATATTCCTTTTGGATTAGGTTTTGGAAGGAAGTGAATTGCCCTAAGTTGAGAAGTAAAGAACTCTTGAGAGAAGAAGAGTTTAGAGTTGTGTGAAGTGCTATTGAGGTAAGTACAAAACCCTATTTGATTTCATATATTTATATGACTTTGAACCTTAAACCATTTGATTATAAATGTGTTAAGAAATCTATTATATCATTGATACCTATGAGTATATCAATAAGAGTATATGAAATGTGAGAGCATTCAATAATGTATATACTATGAAAGATGAAAGATGTGATGATATGATTGTATGATATGATAATATAATAATGTAATTGATTGTGTATACTTAAATGATGAATGATTATATATGTAATAATAATGAGACATGAAATAGAGATTGAGATATAATGATGTATGAAGCTATCGTGATTGGCTATGATGATGTAAATGATGATTGAGGCATGTTTGCCTAATTGATGCCATTGTGATTGGCTATGATGAGGTAAATGATGAATTGTTCCAATGTGATTTGAGATATGGTGCAAATCTATTGTGTAATGTGAAATGAATTGAGAAAGTAGAGATAAATGGACGAACTTATCTGCCTCCTGCGGAATCATGCGGACCCCTGTGGATTGGGCAACTGAACTTGGACTACCGACCTGGTTGGGGGAAAGTTCGATTCATTCAGTGTTATACGTACCTATCTGCCTCCTGCGGAACCATGCGGACCCAGTGAATTTGGGCAACCGAACTTGGACTACCGACCTGGTTGGGAGAAGGTTCGTTAATGATAGTTTTATACATGCCTATCTGCCTCCTGCGGACCCCTGGGATTGGCAGTGGCCTGAGGCCCAGTGGACAACCGACCTGGTTGGGGAAAGGTTTGTATTTGCAGCTATGGTTGTTGGAAATAATGATGAACTTTGAATAACATATTAGTGTGTTTTGGGCCCGAGTATGTCTTTGTTGTTAATATGATATACAAATGTTGAAATAAATAAGTATTGAGATCAATGATTGGTGAATTGTGAATATAACAATGTTATGTAGTCTGATATGTAATGTGTATATTGTTTGTGAGTATTAGTGATGGATTGTGGTTGATGATAATGGTTGCCTTTATTGGGAATATGATTTATGATTGGTAAACTATGATTTGTCGTAATGTTATAAGCATATATATATATAGTTTATGAGGTTGGTAGAAATTTATGTGGAATGCATTGGAAAAAGGGAAAACAGGTTAAGAGAATGATAAAACATGATGCTAAAAATATGAGGTATGTTTATTTTGCAATGTATATTTTGTTTTTAATATTTATTTGTATTACTAAGCTTTTGGGCTTAGCGTGGTTATATTAATCGCGCAGGTAAAAGGTGATGGATTTGGAGTTAAACCATTATGTCTTGAAAAGGGCAAGTGTAGCTCGAGACCAACTAGAAGATGGTGCATGCATGTATAAGTTAATATATATATTGCATTTTTTTTATAAGAATGTATTCATATGTATCAATAAATCTTTGGAAGAGACAATGTAACTATTATATATATTTGTGTTATTGTCAAAAGGATAGTGATCTTGTAAATCATTTTATATAATAAAATGTACTATTGTTTTAGAAGTTAAGTAAAGATTTTTAATTGTAATAACTAGTGGCATCCTTATACTCTATATACTTACTTTGCGTATACAAAGTATATGTATGGTACTTATATAGAGTATCGGGGTGTTACAAATATTTTAGCAGAAATGGTACTGGAAGGTTCTCGCTGGCTCTCTTAAGTGGGAGGTCAGGGGTTCGATCCAGGGAGGCGACCCCTTGGGGCCAAATAAACAAATTCCTGCTGGGTGGGCCGCGAGGGCTGTCTAGTACTGTAGCGATCGCTTGCCTCCTGCGGACCATGCGGACCCAGTGGGCTGGGCAACCGACCTTGGGATACCGACCTGGTCGGGGAGGGTCGTTACAGTTGCTCCCATCAATTGATCGAAGAGATCATCTATCCTAGGCAAAGGATACTTATTCTTGATAGTAACTTTATTCAACTGCCTATAATCAATGCACAGACTTAAGGTACCATCCTTCTTCTTTTCAAACAAAACAGGTACTCCCCACGGAGACACACTAGGGTGAACAAACCCTTCATCTAACAACTCCTGCAACTGCACTTTCAACTCTCTCAACTCAGCAGGTGCCATTCGATAAGGAGTAATAGAGATAGGAGTGGTACCAGGCAACAAATCGATACCAAACTCAACTTCTCTCTCAAGGGGTAACCCTGGCAACTCCTTAGGAAAAACATCTAGGAATTCTGCAACTGTGGGTATAATATCAAGTTGAGAACCCACTACTATGGTATCTACAACATGAGCAAGATAAGCATCACACCCTTTTCAAATCATCCTCCTACTTGCAATAGCTGAAACAAACAAGGATGCAATATGTCTCTGCTCACTAGATACCATAACACTTCTACCATCACTGGTTCTCAGGGCAACACGCTTCTTCTAACAGTCTACCACAACTCCATGCTTAAACAACCAATCCATGCCTAAGATCAAATCATACTCTTTAAAAGGAATTTCAATCAAATCACTAAGAAACTCCTCATCTTGCACCACAACTGAACTATCTCGATGCACCTTGCTAACTACCACACTATGTCCTAAAGGATTTGTAACCAAGACATCAAATCCTAGGGACTCTGAATACAATTCAGTCACAGGCAAGATAGATGCACTTATATATGAATGAGTAGATCCTGGATCAATAAGAGCAAGAACTGAAATACCAAATAAAGAAAATGTACCCGCAATAACTGCTGAAGCATCCGGCTGCCTCTACATCACATACACTCGTTGAGATGGCTCAGCCTCATCTGGCCTACTGCCTCTGGATGTAGATCCTCCTCTCTCACTAATCCCCAGTCGATCACCTTTACTAAAACCTCTACCTCCTCGACCTCCTCTAACACTGGGTCGAGAAAGTGCAGTATCAGTCTGTCTATCTTTTAGTAGCTCAGGGCAATCTTTGATGAAATGATTTGGTAACCCACATCTAAAACATACTCCTAGTCCACCCGTCTTTCAGCAAGCACCCCCATGTGCCCTACCACAATGAACACATGTAGGTGGAATAGACCTCTGAACCACTGGAGTCGGAGCACTAGCTACAGAAACAGTAGGTCTCGATCTCTGCCTTTGATACTGAACTGACCTACTAGACTACCTCTGGCTCCTACTGATCTTCAGAACAAAATTTCCTCTGCCTCTCTTCATAGATGAAGACCCTGCCTCAAACTAGGGTCTCCTAACTCTAGTCTCCTCCTCAGTAGCAGCTGCTGCAATACCCTGTGCTTTCTCAACACTCCGGGCCACTGCAACTAGCTGAGAAAAATCTTAGTACCGAGAACCAGCAACAATACACATAATAGAGGGCCTCAATCCCTCCTGAAATCTCCTACACCGATCAATCTCATCTGAAATAATCCCACCGGCATAATGACTCAACCGGATGAACTCTATCTCATTCTCTATCACTGTCCGGTTATCTTGTCTTAGACTCAAAAATTCCATCTTCTTGGCATCCTTATACTCCCTTGGAGTATATTTCTGCTCAAACTCCTACAGAAAATCACTATAAGACAAGGTCAGTGGATCATCCATGGCATGTGGAACCGTCTTCCACCAATCATAAGCATCTCTCTGTAGAAGGGATCTAGCATAATCAAATTTCTCTTCAGAAGTAGCCTGCAGCTGAATAAATACTCTCTGCACTCTATCCAACCATTACTTAGCTACTGTAGGATCTGTGGTACCAAAGAAATACTCAGCCCTAAACTTCCTTAATTTATCATACTGCCTCACCGGTACTTGTGGCTGTGGTTGCGGGGGCGGCTGCTGCACCAGAGCTTGCCTCAACAATTCTACCACATGCCGTAACCAAACTGACGGAATCTCATCAGCAGCTGGTCTCTCTGACACAGGAGCAGGTGCCTCTTCAGCTCTCTCAACCCTAGCTCCATCTTTATCCTCTTCAGGAGCTACACTCTCAGTACTACCTTCTATGGACTGACGTGACTGAGACGCCATCACTACCTATATCTGTAAATACAGCAGAATATGCCTCATCAAAGATTAGAAACTGACAGTTCCAAAGCATGTATCTTATTCAAAAACCATATTTTAAAATCAAAATTTTCTTTTTCTTATAATTCACCTAGGTTGAGAATCTCAAACCTAGGCTCTGATACCAAAATAGTTGTAACACCCTGGTACCCCATACACGCACACTACATACAACCACATTTGTAATATACGTATACCAGATACAGGAGTGTCACGGTTTATATTAAACAAACCAATCTTTCATAATTTCAATATGCAAACTTGAAACATTTAAATTATATTATAGAACATAATAGATAAAATATTTATTTATTAAGCAGCGAAAAATATAGCAGTATATACATATATACATCAAAATCAATATTTACAAAATATATAGTTTATACATGTTGGCAGTTCATCTCTGATCTTGAAGTCCACAATTAACACTTCACAAGCCTAGACTCGACTCGGTCTAGCTGAACTCTCCGGTTCAACCGGATCTACCCTGTCACCTGCTCGATGAACCACAATCTCGCTAAGCCATAGGCTTAGTGGTACAACCATGATGACAATATGCTTTAAATGTAATGCCAATATCACCCTTTCAAGCATTATAAACAATATTCAAAAATGTCATATTTCATAACCTTAAATTCCAACATATTGTTCAATTATTTCATCATTCATAATTCATATTAAAGCAAAGACAAACATGGGCCCAAAAGAAACTAATATGCCATTCAACTTCCAGAGTTAATATTTTTGTTCAATAATCACATTAATCAAGCCCGTAGGCAAATCATTATCACAATGAGAAACATCTCATATGTAACATCCCAACTAGGCTTCAAGGACTAGGCCCAACCAAGCTTCAAGGGGATCTAAGCATCAACCCAACTTGGCTTCAAGGACCAAGCCCAACCCAGCTTCAAGGGATTGTTATTTTTAGGCATGCCACCAATAACAAAACTCTGAAAATTGAATAACACATTAGGCACACAATTCTTTTATTATTTCATTATCAATTCCATTCTCATTTTCTCATAATCATCTAGGCAACCATGCCCTAATTATTTCTTTTGCATCATTATAGCCAACAACAATGGCTTCACATCTCATCACTAGGGTATACATAACCAATTGCATTGTACATACATTTTGAATGATCATTATATCTTTCACATTATGCAAATCATAGCATTAATCAAATGTATCAACAATGTAATAGATTACTTAACACATTCACAACCAAATGTGTTAAGTCCCAAAGTCATGTTAATGTATGCAACCATGTAAGGTTTGTACTTACCTTAAGAGCAACTCACACCAATCTAACCACTTCCTCTTCCAAGAATCCTTCAACACTTGGATTAGGGCAACTCAATCTCTTCAAAACCTAATCCAAAAGTGATCATACACACTCACTTAGAGATACACATAAGATAATAAGGATAAGAACCAACTAGGGCAAACTCTACACTCGACACGCTCAACAACACGGGTGTGTCCCTAACCGTGCCCTAAACCCACAACACAGAAGCTTTGCTATGCTCAGTGACATGGGCGTGTCATTGCACATGTCAATCCACCAACATCACAGTAGCTATGACACGTTCAGTGACATGGGCGTGTCACTGCCATGTCAATACTACTCCAACACAGAAGCTATGACATGCTCAGTGACATGGGCATGTCACTGGTCATGTCACCTATCCAAAAAATAGAACCATTGACACGCCCAAAGACTTGGCCATGCTCATGGGCATGTCAGGCCAAAAATCCTGATTCCGACACCAACGACACCACATCCAACAAACATCATACTTAACTCTTTTCCACTCCAAACAATCTTACCCAAAACCATCAATAAACCATACTAAACTTGCATAAACACCAAAACAACTCAATTCATGCATCAAATGCCAAACAAAACCATCATCACAACTCAACACATACACAATACACAACACTTGCTTTTCATCACCAAACTTAACCTTTCCTTCAAACCAACCCCAAAATCAAAGTCAATAAGACCAAACACTCTCAAACACACCACAATCAAACATACACATATCAACAACAACCATACACAAGTTCAAAAGACAAACTCAAAAGAAAACCAAAGAATCAAGTTGAAAACTTACTAAAAGTGATGAAAACCCTTAGAATTCCAACTTAATCTTGAGTTAGGAAGAACAAAATCTCTCTTTCCCTCTTGTTAATGGTGATGGCCGGCCAAAGAGAAGAAAGAAGAAGATGAAAATGAAAGTCAACCCATTCAACTCTTCTCTTAATCACTAAAGCCCTCTTTTAATATCCACCAAGCAATTATAATAATAAAATAATCATAAATATCATCATCCAATTAACTAATTCAATTTCCATTAATCCAAATATAATTTAATATCTTTTTTGACCAACTAATTAGTTGATTTGTATATGTTGTATATATCTCTATATATACAACATATACATACTTCTCTTTTCCTCTCTTACCACTTAAACAAAAATATATACTTTATATCATTAAATCCAATTTCAAGAACAATCATTCCAAAAATTTTAGGGTATATTTTGGGATATTATAGAAAATATCATTATAATGTTCTCTTGGATTGATTTCTGGTTGACTAGGAAGAGCTCCTTGTGGTTGAGTATTAGGAGAACTTGCTATTTGACCAACTTGAATTTCAAGCTTTTTATTTTGGATTGCAAGTTGTTCCATCCGTGATTCATGCCTATCATATTGTTTTTCCATCTTATCAAATCTTTCTAATGTTGCTCCAATAAATTTCTCCAGGGCAGACTCATATAATGGTTTTTTTGAATAGATGGATCCTTGATTTTGGTTTTTCATGTATGGAGGTTGATATGGAGCTTTTCGGTTATTTTGGTTTCCCCATGACAAATTTGGATGATTTCTCCATGTTTAGTTATAATTATTTCCTTGAAAGTTTTTACCCCTATATTGATTCCCTAAATATTGGACTTGCTCCATAATTCTACAATCTGTTGTCTCATGGTTTCCTCCACATCCTTCACATGCTGGAGATGATGATAACAAATTGACATGCTCTAATTTCTTAGCAATTGTATCCACTTTTGCTGCAAGCAAAGAAAAATTATCAGTTTCATGTAAACCTGCAACTCTTTTATGTATACTGCATTCTGAAGTCCAATGATAATTATTTGCTACCATTTCTTCAATCAAAACATTGGCTTCTGAAGGAGCTTTATTCATTATTGCACCTTCCTCTGCTGCATCAATTGTTCCTTTGATATTCGAATGAAGACCGTTATAAAAGGTTTGAATTAAAAGTCATTCTGGTACTCCATGGTGCGAACACTTTCTTTTTAAATTTTTAAAATGTTCCCAAGCTTCATACAAACTTTCTCCATCTAATTGAATAAAGCTTGTGATATCATTTCTCAATTTAGCCATTTTTGCTGGTGGAAAATATTTGGCAAGAAAAGCTGCAGCTAATTGATCCCAAGTTGTGAATGTGCCTAGTGGTTTTGAAGTGAACCAATCCTTTGCTTGATCTTTCAAAGAAACTGGAAAAGTCACAAAGAATAGAATCATCAAATACACTATTAATTTTAAAAGTGTCACACATTTCTAAGAAATTAGATATATGAGCATACGCATCTTCGTGTGGTAAGCCATGAAAAACTGATTGTTGAATCAAATTAATAAGTGATATCTTTTAATCAAAAGTGTTGGCTTGAACAAGTGGTTTAGCTATGCTGGATCTTGGTTGAGCAGAGGGCATAGCATATTACTTAAGAGTCATATTTTATGGATCCCCTATGGTTGATTCTTCGCCCGATGAGTCGGTTGAATTTTTAATTTTAAGAATTGCTGTTGAAGTTTCTTCCACTATTTGTTCTTCTTTCCTCTCTTTCTTTTTTCCTAAAAAGTTGTTCAATTTTTGTATTATATAGCTCAAGTTTTGTATTAGGATTTCTTCGCATATAAACCAAAAATTTTTAATTAAAAGTAAATTAAAACAAAAATAAAAATCCAAAGTAATAACAGTTTAATATTATTAATATCAAAATGGTCGCCTCCTCAGAAGCCAAAAACTTGTTAGGACCCGGGCCTAGCTATCTGCAACTGCACAGGCTGTATCATGTAATACAGTGATAAGTAAAGTATTGTTCCTATGAGAAAGGTTGTTTTAAGTACTAAATAATTAAAGTGTTATTTATTTGGACAACAAAAGTTGGTTTAAGATTAAATTAAACTATAAACAAAAGCAAATTGCTGAAATTTAATCTAATAATATAAAACATAAGGTTAAGTCACCTTTATGAGTTTATTATGGATTTTCTAAGTTATTGATTTTTAATTCAGTTTCCCTTTTTATTAATGGTTGAATTCTCCTTAATTAAGCTTAAGACTCTCTCAAGTACTAAAGCTAATATCAATTTAACTCTTATGTCTACTCTCGTGATCATAAGTAATTAAATCAATTCATTAAGTTTGGTGAGAATATTGAATCAGCCTCTTAAATGTTTAACCTTATCTCTAAGTGAAAAACTTCTTTAAGATTGTTATCTCCATGGATAAATATTGTGCTTTCACTCTCGCTCTATCACATAACATCTCAATTCAATTAATTATTGGCCAGATAATCAAAGCATTAAGATCAAAGATAACAGAATAATCAAAACTTAATTAAATCATTTAGGCAATAAGTATTCCATAATAAACTCAATAAAGGGACAAACTTTAAAAGAGTTTAGTTTCTCATAATTAAAGTAAAAACATAATATTTATTTATTGAAAACATAAAAATAAGAAAAAGCAAATTCTAGTTCTTGATTTGGAGGAACTCCTTTAGGACTCCTAGAATCTCTTCTTTGAAACCCTATTTTTACTCTTTTTTCAAAATAGAGACTAGAACTCAATTGATACAAGTTTTGGGTACAAAGAATTAACCTTACTATTCTCTCACTTGTATCTAAAGCTCTCTTGTTTTTAAAACACACACTAACTTTTATCTAAAAATAAATTAAAGACTCATCTATCATAACATCACACACTTGAATCATTGGAGGAATGGTGTTTATATAGAGTGCTTGGAGGCTTCTTGATGGTGGCAAGCTGTCAAATGCAAGTTGCAGCTATTTAAATCATTAGAATTCAATTTGTTTGGCTCAAAGTCATCATTTTTTGGCCCACGGTCGTGGCATATGGATGCCACGGTCGTGGCCTGGGTTTATTTGGACTATTTTGAGCATTTTTCCAGCTATAAAATGGCGGCTTTGTGGGCCATGGTCATGGCTTTTTGATTGCCACGATTGTAGCATTTGAATTGAGGATGCATACTGTAGACCCTTAATTTTTGACCCAGTTCGGTCCAATATATTTTAAATAGTCTAAAATAATTTTTGTGTTGTCCCATATATTTTAAATAGTCCAAAATAATTTTGTTATCTTAATAAAATAATTTTGGCTTTAGTATATAATTTTTATTAATAAAAAAATAAAAATCAAAAAATAAAAATAAAAATCGACGACGAAAAAATCGGCGATGAAAAAAATCATCGCCTAAAACCAGTGTGCGGGGCATGGCCGTGGGCCATTTCTCCCGCTCGCAGGCCAGTTCGGGAGCCCGCTGTCGTAGATAGCTGCGGTAACTTTTTTGACAACGCATATTTTCCGCAGCAGTTTGTTTCGCCAGTGAAATTTTTTCGGAACACCTTAAAATATCATTGGTTAGAGGAACCGGAACACCATCATATCGAAGGCCGGTTATAGTAGTAAAATCGACGGGACTAATTGTCATCTCTCCAATGGGCAAGTGAAAAGTGTGAGTTGTGTCCAACCATCGCTCTGCAAGCGCCTGGACTACGCTCTGGTCTATCTGATATTCCTCGGATGGCAATTGTAAGATGAACTGCTCAAAGCCGCAATATCGGATAATCCACCTTACCCGAGAAGGCACTACATCGTACCATTATCAGGCTTTGTAAATACACCCTCCAGCCTGAACAATGCAACGATTATTCTAACACAGACCCAGATAAGTCAATACGTGGTAAGTACATATTATTCTATCTAATTAAATTAATATATTTTTCTTAAATTTTCTAAAAAAAGTATAATACAAAACAAAAAAATAAAAAAAAACAAAAAAATAGAAAAAATATGAATAGTAAAAATAATAAATAAAAAATAATAACAAAAAAATAAATATAACAGATAAAAAAAAGAGAGCGCAAAACAGAAAGACGAAAAATTAAGAGAAAAGAAAAAGGGAAAAAATGATTACCGCGCTCTTTTCGTCGGAACTGCGGTGAAGCAGCATTCCTGCTAATTTATCTATATTTTCATCTTCATGATGCCGAATAAACTCCAATAACTCGGCATTAGAATGAGTTCCTGACATTGAAGCATGCATTGTTTTTGAAAAATATGTGCTAAAATTGAAAGAAATTTGAGAGAATTATAATGTGAAAGTTTTGCTGTGAAATGAAATGAAGAATCAGTTTCTTTACTATTTATAAATAGTATATTTTACTATTTATAAATAGTATTACTATTGATAAATAGTAACATTACTATTTTCAATAGTAAATACTATTTGATACTATTTTTGAATAGTAAATTTACTATTTATGAATAGTGAATAGTGCATGAACAGTGACTATACAGTAAATAAACAGTAAATTCAATTATTCACTTTAATCATTCAAATAATTATAGGTATATCAATATTTTTACACCCAATAGGCAATAAGAAGACATGCATACAAATTAGACAAACTTTTTGGAATAAAAAATCATTAGCTCGGGTCCAGAACCCAAATTTTCTTTAGGTCCAGAACCTAGAATCTTTTCTAAGACCAGAACTTAGCTCGGGTCCAGAACCCAAATTACTCTTA
The DNA here is from genome assembly GCA_947685225.1 of Garcia nutans. Classification (NCBI taxonomy): domain Eukaryota; kingdom Viridiplantae; phylum Streptophyta; class Magnoliopsida; order Malpighiales; family Euphorbiaceae; genus Garcia; species Garcia nutans. The sequence goes on from CANTUV010000002.1 coordinate 31,739,482, forward strand.
GGTCCAGAACCTAGAATCTCTTCTAAGTCCAGAACTTAGATCGGGTCCAGAACCCAACTTTTCTTTAGGTCCAGAATCTTGAATCTTTTCTAAGTCCAGAACTTAGCTCGGGTCCAGAACCCAAATTTTTCTTAGGTCCAGAACCTAGAATCTTTTCTAAGTCTAGAACTTAACTCGGGTCCAGAACCCAAATTTTTCTTAGGTCTAGAACCTAGAATCTTTTCTAAGTCCAGAACTTAGCTCGGGTCCAGAACCCAAATTTTTCTTAGGTCCAGAACCTAGAATTATCCTTAAGTCCAAGAACTTAGCTTGGGTCCAGAACCCAAATTACCCTTAGGTCCAGAACCTAGAATCTCTTCTAAGTCCAGAACTTAGATCAGGTCCAGAACCCAAATTTTTCTTAGGTCCAGAACATAGAATTATCCTTGAGTCTAGAACTCGAATCGGGTCCAGAACCCAAAACCTCCTCCATCTCAAAAATTAAGTCTTATTGCTTTTCACTCTCTTTCATTAAAGTTTCAGATCATTCAAGCAGGGGGCAAACTGTAGACCCTTAATTTTTTACCCAGTTCGGTCTAATATATTTTAGATAGTCCAAAATAATTTTTGTGTTGTCCGATATATTTTAAATAGTCCAAAATAAATTTTGTTATCTTAATTAAATAATTTTTACTTTAGTATCTAATTTTTATTAATAAAAAAATTAAAAATAAAAATAAAAATCGGCGACGTAAAAATCAAAGACTAAAAAAATATCGCCAAAAACCAGCACGCGGGGCTTGGCCGTGGGCCATTTTGCCCGCAGGAGTTTCCTGTGGGCGAAATGGCCTTGGCCAGCCCGCAGGCCAGTTTTTTGCCAGCGCATTTTTTCCGCAGCAGTTTTTTTGGCCAGCGAAATTTTGTCGACGCAAATTTTCCAAAATCTAATGTAATTAGGTTTTGGTTTCCTTCTCTTAATGAATAATAGATGCCGTGAATAATTAGGAATGAATGATATAAAACTTCTATAAATAAGATAAAAAACAACACAAAAATGGAATCAAAAAAATAAGAAAGAAATCGGACAGAAACTTGAGAAAAAAATTGGATTCAAAACTGTGAAGGAAAACCTTGAATCAAGCTGATTTTTTGAGAGAGCAGAAAAACAATTCAAGCAATTCAAAGGAAAAAAGGCTTGTCTTTGACCTTGTTCATCGAAGAAACAATTTCTGGTGTAACGTACAAAAGAAGGTTTGAATTCTTAATTTCTTTTTATTTTTTCACAGTAGCTTAATCATCCTTTGTTTCTTTTAATTCAAAAACTTTAGAACCTCAATTCACCTTTTCTGAAGTTTGAAAACCTTAAATCTTTGCTTTGTTTTCCAAAAAAGTTTAAAGTTATTAGTATTATTTCTTCAAAACCCCAAAACCAAGATTTGCATTCCAAATTATCAAAACCCTAAATTGAGTTCTATTTCTCCTCAAAAGCCCTAAAAACATCTTTATTGCTCTTATAAACTTTAAATCATTTGTTTAAATTCATAAAACTTCATAAAATTATCAATTTTTTTTCTAAATTCTAAAAAACAACTCATCACCCGAAACCTTAATTCAAAAATCCTAAAACCCTAATTCAATTCCAAAACTCAAAATAGTAAACCCTAACCCCTTTAAAACCTTAAGCCCTAATTTTTTTTTTTCTAAATCCTAATCCTTTAAAACTTTAAAAACCATAAAAATACAAATATTATAATTTTACACTGTAAGCTTAAGACATAATTCAATGAATAACCATAAACCATAAAATTTAAGTATTTTAAAGTGTTCAAACCCTAATTTCGTGATTTTATATCACAAACCTTAATTTGGTTAATCAAAGAGTTTTACCAACTTCTTAAATCATAAAACCTTAATCTATTTTAATTCCTTTAAAAACTCACAATAACCTAATTCCATAAATTTCAAAACCCTAAACACATGAAATAAAGGATCCTAAATGGAAACAGTAGCTATAATTTAGATTTTTATTTGCCTTATTCAATTCCATATTTGATTATGCTTTGATTTATTTTATATGCTTTAATTTATTTAAGTTCAATGCTTGGTTTATTTAATTTATCATGGATGGATGTTTACTTTCTATTGATGTTTAATACCTTTGATGAGTGATTTATTTATGATGAATGATTATTTACTTTTATCAATTTATTTAGATTTCTAAATGTTGTAGGTGTAACACCCCTATACCTCATATACGCACACTACATACTACTACATTTGTACTATACGTATACCGGATACAGGAGTGCCACGATTTATATAAGACAACCCAAATTTTCTCTTCTTCAATAATATGAGGAAAATCTAAAACATTTCATATATATATATATTATGGAATATAACAAGTAAAATATTTATTTATTAAGCAGTGGAAAATGTAGCGGTATTTACATATACACATATATCAAAATAAATATTTACAAAACATAAAGTTTATACATGTTTGGCAGTTCGTCTCTGATCTTTAAGCCCACAATCAACACTTCAGAGTCTAGACTCGACTTGATCTAGATGAACTCTCCGGTTCTACCCTGTCACCTGTGCGATGAACCACAATCGCGCTAAGCCATAGGCTTAGTGGTACAAACCACAATAACAATATGCTTTAATGCAATGTCAATGTCATACTTTCAAGCAATAGAAATCATATTCAAAAATACTATATTTCATAACATTACATTTCATTATCTTATTCAATTATTTTACCATTTATGATTCACATTGAAACAAAGACAAGCATGGGCCCAAAAAGGATCTAATATGTTATTCAAAGTTCAGAGTTACTGCTTTGGTCCATAATCACATTCATCAAGCCCGTAGGTGATACATATATATATCTATCCATGGATAGTGTAACAGGCCCAGTTTCTTGGACCTCAACCCGGCTAAACCCTAGGGCCCCAGTATCTTGGTCCTTAACCCGGCTAGACTGTTACTATTTTTGAGGCTTACGACCCGGTTTTTTCACCTCAAAAATATCATATTTCACATTTATCAGCTGGACTCGGCTTACGACCCGTCTTTTCACCTGTCCAGCAATTCATAGGCATGCCGCCAAACCCAAAACTCTGAAAATTGAATAACATACTAGGCACACAATTAATTCATTTATCTCATTATCAATCTCTTTCACAATTCATTTCTCATTTCATTTCTCATAATCAAACTAGGCAATCATACCCCAATTATTTCATTTGCATCATTGTAGCCAACCACAATGGCTTCACCTCTCATCATTAGAGTATACATAACCAATTTCATTGGACATACATTTTGAATAATCATCATATCTTTCACATTAAGCAAATCATAACATTAATCAAATGCATTAACAATGTAATAAATTACTTAACACATTTATAATCAAATGTATTAAGTCTCAAAGTCATGTAAATGTATGCAACCATGTAAGTTTGTACTTACCTCAAGAGCAACTCACACTAATCTAAACACTTCGTCTTCCAAGAATCCTCCAACGCTTGGATTAGGGCAACTCAATCTCTTCAAAACCTAATCCAAAAGTGATAATACACACTCACTTAGAGATACACATGAGATAATAAGGCTAAGAATCAACTAGGGAAAACTCTACACATGACACGCTCAACAACACGGGCGTGTCCCTGACCGTGCCCTAGACTCACAACACAGAAGCTTTGACACGATCAGTGACATGGGCGTGTCACTGGCCGTGTCAATCCACCAAATCACAGTAGCTATGACACTCTCATTGACATGGGCGTGTCACTGGATGTGTAAATGCTACTATAACACAGAAGCTTTGACACGCTCAGTGACATGGGCGTGTCACTGCTCGTGTCACCCATCCAGAAAACATAATCATTGACACGCCTAAAGACCTGGCCGTGCTCATGGGCGTGTCAGGCCAAAAATCCTGATTCCGGCAACAACAACATCACATCTAACAAACCTCTTACTTCCACCATCTTCTACCCCAAACAAACTTAACTAAACACACCCATAAACCGTACTAACTTGCATAAACACCAATTTGCAACCATCACATACACACAACTCAAACACAACACTTGCTCTTCCACCAAACCTAACACTTTCTCTTCAATCCAACCCCAAAAATCAACACCAAGAAGATTACACACCCTCAAATACACCATAATCAAATATACACATACCATCAACAATCAAACTCCAAACCCACAACACAACTTAAAAGAAAACAAGGGAATCAAGTGGAAAACTTACCAAAAGTGATGAAAACCATTAGAATTCCAATTTGATCACTTGAAACATCCTTCAATCTTGAGTTTGGATGAGCAAAATCTATCTTTCCTCTCTTGCTATGGTGATGGTCGGCCAACCAAAGAAAGAAGAAGAAGAAGAATAGAAAAGAGCAAAGTCAACTCTCCCTCTTCACTTAACCACTCAATCTCTCTTTTGTTCTCAACCAAGCAATTATATTAATATAATATTAAAAATATCATCATCCACTTTCCACTAAATTTCCATTTCAATTAATTAAAATTAATTATTTCTTCTTTTGACCACCCATTTCTTTGACTTGTATATGTTGTATATATCACTATATATACAACATATACACTCTTCTCTTACCTCATTTCTCTTTCCATTTAAACATATACATTCAATCCAAATATAACAATAAATATTCCAAAACTTTTAGGGTATACTTTGGGATATTACAATTCTCCCCCTCTAAAAAGAAATTTCATCCTTGAAAATACCGGATCTTAAATCTGAAACAGCTGGGGATACTGATCTCGCATCGCTTGCTCACTCTCCCAAGTTGATTCTTCCTTTGCATGATTCTTCCAAAGAACCTTGACAAGTGGTACTTTCTTATTTCTTAACTCTTTCACTTCATGTGCCAAAATAGCAACTGGTTCTTCTTCAAAAGTCAGATCCGGACTCACCTCAATAGATTTAATCGACAAAACATGAGATGGATATGATCTGTACCTCCGCATCATAGAAATATGGAAGACATTATGAATTCTATCCAACTCAGGCGGCAAAGCGAGTCGATAAGCAACTAGTCCAACTCTTTCTAATACTTCATAAGGTCCAATAAAATGAGGACTTAGCTTCCCTTTTCTGCCAAATCTCAAAATTATTTTTTCCAAGGAGACACTTTCAGAAATACTTTATCTCCAACATCAAACTCTATGTCTCTTCTCTTCAAATCTGAATAAGATTTCTGTCGATCTGAAGCTGCTTTCAACCGATCCCGAATTATCTTCACTTTCTCTTCTGTTTCTTTAATCAAATCAGGACCAACCAATTTGCCTTCTCCAACTTCATTCCAACACAGAGGCGTTCTGCATCTTCTTCCATACAAAGCCTCAAATTGTGCCATTTTAATACTAGATTGATGGCTGTTGTAAGCAAATTCCATTAATGACATAAATCTGTCCCAACTTCCAGAGAAATCAATGACAGCTTCTCAACATATCCTCTATAATCTCTATCACTCTCTCTGACTGCCCATCTGTCTGCGGATGAAAAGCAGTTCTAAAGTGCAATTGAGAACCCAAAGCACCATGTAAACTTTTCCAAAACCTTGAAGTAAACCGATGATCTCGATCAGACACTAAAGAAATTGGGATTCCATGCAACTTCACTATCTCACTGATATACAACTCAGCCAACTTCTCCAGAGAATAGTCCATCCAAACTGGAAGAAAATGAGCTGTCTTTGTCAACCGATCAACAATCACCCAGATAGCATCATGCTTCTTCTGAGTTAACGGCAAACCAGACACAAAATCCATTGTCACACGTTCCCATTTCCATACAGGCACTGATAAAGGTTGAAGCAACCCTGTTGGAACTTGATGCTCATCTTTCACCCTCTGACAAGTGAGGCATTTAGATACAAACTCCGCTATGTCCCTCTTCATACCTGACCACCAGTAATGCTGCTTCAAATCATGATACATTTTAGTACTCCCGGGGTGCATGGCAAAAACCGACTGATTTGCTTCCTCCAAAATAATCTTTCTCAAACTAGCATCATTAGGAACACACAATCTATCCTTAAACCAAAGGCTACCATCGTCTCTCATATAGAAATCTCGATTCTCTCCTTTTTGACATTCTGATACAACTTTTTGAAATTTTCCATCAGCCAATTGAGCCTCTTTAATCTAATCCAACAACACCGGTCTCAACTGAAACTGAGCCAACAATGCACCATCATCACATGATTCAAAACTAGCATGCAACGCTCTCAACTCAACAAGCAACGAGAGCGAATAAATAATCAAACCCTCCAAAGACTTCCGACTCAATGCATCAGCAACAACATTTGCCTTACCAGGATGATGTGATTGTGACATGGGCTACTATGACACGCTCATTGACATGTGCTCCCACGGAGAAACACTAGGGCAAACAAACCCTTTATCCAACAACTCCTGCAACTGCACCTTCAACTCTCTCAACTCAGCAGGTGCCATTCGATAAGGAGTAATAGAGATGGGAGTGGTACCAGGCAACAAATCGATACCAAACTCAACCTCTCTCTCAAGGGGTAACCCTGGTACCAGGCAACGAATCAATTTTGCTTAGACATTGTTTTGATTTTCAATATATCGATGCTTTATTTTAATTATTGTGTGTAATATGGATAATATGGTTATACTTAAGAATTCTATAATATTAAGACCTGTAAAGGAGGCCGGTTCCAACGAACCGGGCATTGTGGGGGTGCTGGGTCATTTCTCACCCCTTTTTTTTCCTGGTCTGTCCAGGTGGCGACTCCATTTTCTTCGGACTTAGGCCCTTGTTCTCTAAGGCCCCGAGCCTAAACAGTGCCGAAGTCGCAAGAACCATTCCACCAGGAGTGGGGGCAAAATTCCCCGCTCACACATACTCTAACTTTTCTTCTTGTTCTTGGCTCGGGTAGTAAGGAAATGGATACCACAGTCATGGCTTTTGATTTGCTTCTAAAATATGCAAAAATCCCTTTAAAACAGAGCCAAAATTAATGCCACAGTCATGGCTTTTGAGCTTTACAGTCATGGCCTTTAAAATGCTTATGCTCTTGCAATTTTTGTTATTAAAAAATTTGGACAGCTTCAAATCAAATCCCATGGCCATGGCTTTTTGACATCCATGACCCTGGGATTCAAAATGAATTTGGACCTCTTGAATTTTCATATTTAATTCCATTTTCAATTTCATAATCATGTATCATGATTTATAAGACCATGTAAATTCATTTTCTTCCATTTTTGAGCTTGTTTGACCTCCTTTTATTTTTCTCCAATTTTCCATGATTTTTAGCCAAAATAAGCTATTTCTTCATGCTTGTAACTCCATACTTGAAATAATGAATATTCTATCTTTCACAACAAAAATTGATCAAATTTAATTGATAACAATAGAATTATAACTAGAATAATCATAAAATTACATGCAAAATATGGTCTTATCAGCCAGTGATGTAGAATCCAATGATGACTCAGTCAACTTCTTACCAAAAGTAATAAAACCTGAATAGATTCAGAGGATGGTGGATGATGCCCTCAATTCCAAGATGAAAGAATTGAAGAGGGCCCTAGCTGAGACCATGAAAAGCCAGCTAGCTGCACTATTGGTAAACACTATTAAAGCATCTGCTAGCACTAAGAAGTAGAAAGACAAGGGAAATGCTAAGGTTGGTGAAGTAGCCTTTGATGATGACAAAGTGATAATTGATAATGATGATGACTGCGCTCAATACTTCCAAGATCCTCAAGATAAGAAGAAAGATATGAAGGCTATGGAGAAGGCAACTATGGAAAAGACTGAAACATCAGATATGGAAAATATGATTGCTTATTTAAAGAAAAATTTTGAGAAGAAATTGAAGGTTAAGGAGATGTCAGAAGTGGATAAGCTATTTGAGCAAGATGAAGAGGTTCCTTATAAGTTCAAAATGCCTTCCTTTGCTAAGTTTGATGGAATTGGGAATCCTCATCTACATGTTAAGCAATACATCATTGCCATGCAGTCTGCTCGAGCTACTAAGGCTCAAACTCTAAGATAATTTATGCTCTCGTTGGATCCTAGTGTGCAAAATTGGTTCAACATCTTAGAGGATAGTACTTAGAAGAATTGGAATTCACTGCATAAAGCCTTCATCCAGTAGTATGGATACAATGATGAGTTAGAAATTACTTTGATAGAGGTAGAGTCAATCAGGCAAAAGCAGAATGAGAACTTTGTTGACTATTTGAAGATTTGGAGGAATAAGGCTGCATTACTTAAGAAGAGGCCAAATGAGTTAGACCAAATTAGATGATAGTAAGAGGGGTGTTGCCTAATCTTCATGAATGGATGTCCCACACCCTTATCAGGGATTTCAAAGATCTCCTTCAAGTTGGCTTGCAAATAGAAGAATGGGAAAGAGTGAAAAACTATTTTTCTGCAAGAAGGAATGAAAAAGAGACCTATCAGTCTGGCAGTCAAAGCATGCAGAAGGCAGTCAATGTTAATATAATTGGTCAAAAAAATAGGAGATGATTTTTAAAATTAGGAAAACCGTTATCTTGGGTTTTCAACAAGCTGTATAAGAATGGGCTGTTACAGTCATTGACTCCTCGACCATTGCAAAATCCTTTACCACCCAACTTTGATGCTAAAGCCTTATGTCGATTTCAACAAATGCAAGGGCACAAGACGGACAAATGTTTACGATTGAGGCATGAGATCCAGAATTTGATTAACAGTGGAAAGTTGCCTAAACCTAACAAGCCTAGCATGAAGGACAATCCTTTACATAGGTTTCAAAAAGTACCACCACTAGTAACCTTCATGATAGGAGGGGGATTGAATGAGAAATTTGTCTTATCATCTTTCCAAGATATAGGTAGAAAGGCAACTAGAGAAAAAGAAGTGCTTAGCGAGATGGAAACTGTGGTAAAAGGAGAAGTAGCCATCTCTATTGTGAATGAGTTTTAGGATTCAACCGACAGTGATGGTGAGTCATAATCCAAAAAAGAAGGGTGGACCTAGTCCGAGCCTGAAGAGGATGAGTTATTGAGTACTCACTTCGGTAAGCCTTATGCAAGGTGACCACCAAAGGAAGTAGAAGCCGATGAGGGAAAATATGTTGAAATAGAGGGAAATAAGAAGAAGATTATGGTATTCTTAAGTAGTTGAAAAGAATTCAAGCTAGTATTAGTATATGGGATTTACTAGGTACATCCAAGAAGCATCGAGAAGCTATGGCCAAAGCTATGGTAAGCATGCAAATTTTTACTTCTGTAATACCGGACAAACTGATTCATTTTATGGGGGTAAACAAAGCTGAAGAAGTGAAAAAGGTTGATGATGTTTAAAAGAAAAATAAGGTTGATGTGGGAATCGTATCATTTTTTGTTGTGAATTAACTAGAAGAAGGAAGAGATCACATCCAGCCGCTTTTCATCAAGGTAAAATTCAAAGGAAAAAGAACTCCATGCATCATGGTTGATGATGGATCTGCCATAAATGTCTGCCCACTCAAGGTCCTGCCGAAGCTAGTTATGTCTACACGTGATTTGAGCCCAACCAAGGTGATGATTAGGACTTATAATAATACTAAGAGGCATGCTGAGGGAACCTTTAAAGCTATTGTGAAGGCTTGCCCAATTGAATCCATAGTGGAATTTGTAGTCCTGGATATACCTATCACTTTTGCATTACTGTTAGGCCAACTTTGGTTTCATCCTCTTTGTAGAGTTCCTTTAACCCTCCATCAAAAAATTAAGTTCCCAAATGGAGATGAGATAGTGGTTATTAAAGTTGAAGATAATGAAGTGGTGGATGCTCTGATGATTGAAAAGGCCTCTTAATGAATTCCAAGTAGTTGTTCCTTTTGATAATGAGATGATGGACTCGAGGATTTTGACCATGATGAAGAAAATGAATTATCTACTTGGCACTGGCCTTGGGAATGGGAAGATAGGTGTGACAGAGCTTCCAACTTTTAAGACAAAGGTTTCTAGAAAAGTGTTAGGATACAATGAAGCAACTGGGGGAGTTCTACTAAAAAAGAATGAGGAAATGAGTTTTCTTCCACTTGAAGAGGTGTTTATTAAAGTTCCACACTTGAGACCACTTTAAGGGAAGCCAGAACCAATCATGTTCATGATTAAGTTGATTTTGGGTTTCGAGATCTTTGCTGATATTGTTGAGCTTGTAGAATAGGTAGATAAGAAGTTTGTCTTCCCAACTAACAACGAATACAACCTAGAAGGAAGGAAGGAAGCTATCCTGAAGATCCTAAAGACTCTGGAGGAGATTACTGCTCTCATTAAAGAACAATTTAAAAGTCTTTTAATTTATGATTATGAGAATAATAACTCTAATTTTAATTTAATTTATCTGCTCTGTATGAGGATAATGATGTTTTCTTTTTCAAAAAGAATGCAATAAAGTCTAATTTTGCTTACTTGTATGATGTTTTCCTGACATTCATGTGGTGATTACATGAGAATTTTTAATATTAACTCTTAGATTCACAATCATTAAATTTGGGAACAATCGATAATCCTAAAAACATTAGCATAACATCCAACCTTACTTCTAAAGAGAGAGAGAGATTTAAAAAAAATATTCAAAAAATATGAAGAAGTCATTACTTATACTCATACGAAACCTGTCAAACAAAAGTTGAGGTGTTTAAGGCTAGAATGTGTAGAATTGGTCAAAGAAGAAGTCAATAAGAAAATATAGGTAAAATTCCTAGAGGTGATAGATTACCTTAACTGGTTAGCTAACATAGTTCCCATGCATAAGAAAGATGGAAGAATTATGGTTTGCATGGACTATAGAGATTTGAATAAGGCATTCTCCAAGGATGCCTTTCCTTTACCCCATATAGATGTCCTTATTGATAGTGAAACCTCTAGTGTGCTACACTCATTCGTAGACAGACTTTTTGAATACAATGAAGTGTTAATAACCCAAGAGGATAAAGCTAAAACTGCCTTTATCACTACATAGTGTATATTTTGTTATATTGTGATGCTGTTTGGATTAAAAAATAATGGAGCAACCTACCAGAGGGTGGTCACCACCTTATTTCATGACATGATGCATAAGGAGGTTGAGATTTATGTTGATGACATGGTCATCAAGTCAGAAAGTCGGATATAAGAGAAAAACATTTCTAAAACTTAGAGATCTTCTTTGGAAGAGAAATGAAGTATAATCTAAGATTGAACTCAAAGAAGTGTGTGTTTGGGGCTACTTTGGATAAGATGCTGGGGCATATGATTAGCCCAAATGGCATTAAGATTGACCCTAACAAGGTTAAGGCAATTAGGAATATGACAGCCCCTAAGACTGAGAAGGAAGTTCTGGGGGTTTATCAAAAGGTTACAATATATCAACAGGTTCATAGCAAAGCTTACCATAATCTGTGAATCTATCTTTAAATTACTTAAAAAGAACTAGCCAATTCAGTGGAATGAAGAGTGTCAAAAAGTCTTTTAGCATATAAAAGAGAATTTACTAAATCCACCTATTTTGAAGCCATTTAGACATGGTAAACCATTATTAATGTACTTAACAATAGAGAAAGAATTGACAGGAGCAATGTTGGCCCAAGCAGATGAACCGAGAGTCGAGTACACAATTTACTATTTAAGTAGAAAGCTACTACCTCATGAGATTAAGTATGGTATCGACTAAGAAGTTGCGGGATTACTTTTAGTCTTATAGTGTGCAAGCAATTTCCAAGATGGATTCAGTAAAATATTTGAGAGAGATGCCCTCGTTGATTAGAAAGTATGGCCGATGGTTGATAATTTTAGAAGAATTTGAGATTGAGTATATAACCATGAAAACCATCAAGGGTAAAGCACTACCAGAGTTCCTGGCCCAAACCATTATCGAATAGAGAGGAGGTAATTTTAGAATTTTTAGATGAGCATTTAGAGGCTATAGAAGTATAAGGATGGAAGATGTATTTTTGATGGAGTAATAAATAAAAAAGGAGCTAGTGTGGGAGTAATATTGGAATCATTAGAAGGAGAACTGTAGACCCTTAATTTTTGACCCAATCCGATCCAATATGCTTTATTTAGTCCAAAATGATTTTTGTTGTCTAATTTATCTAAAATAATTTTAACTAAATAGTTTTTGCTTTATTATCTAATTTTTATTAATAAAAAATAAAAATAAACAAATAAACAAATAAAAAATAAAAATAAAAATTAGAGTCGGAAAAAAACCTTCGCTCGCAGGAATTTCCTGCGGGCGAGCTATTTCGTCCGCAAGCCCAATCGTTCACCCGCAGGAATTTCCTTAGCCCGCAGGAAATTCCTGCGGGCTGGCACGCCTACTGGCCCCAGCCACGGGCCCGCTGCCACAGTTTTCGCCAGCGCAAATTTTTTTGACCCAAATTTTTGAAACCTAATCCAATTAGGTTTTAATTTCTTTTTTTTATTAACATTAATTGCCGTATGTAATTAGGAAAAAACAACCTAAAAACCATTATAAATAAGGACTAATGGAACCAAATTAGGGGGGAGGAAGAAAAATTGGACGGTGAGCTTGGGATTGGAAACCAAATCAAGGAAGGAAAAGCAATAATTCAATTCAACTAATTTTTAAGGGAGTAGCAGCACGAATTAAGGAATTCAAAGGCAACAAAGTCTTGTCTTTGGAGCTAATTCATCCAAGAAGAATTATTTTTGGAAGAATCAACAAAAGAAGGTAAGTGATTTTCCTTAATTGATTTATGTTACACAGTAGCTGAATTATGGAATTAGGGTTTCTTTAAATAAAAAACTTTAGAACTTTAATTTAATTTTTCCAAAGTTAAAACACTAAAACATGACCATCTTTTTTAAAAAGACTTAAAATTGTTATTTTTCTTCTTAAAAATCTTAAAACTTTAATTGAACATATTTTTCTACAAAACCAAAATCAAATTCTGTTTCTTTCAAATTTTTAAAGTAGGATCTATTTCATTCAAAAAACCTTAAAAAACATCTTTTCTACTTATAAAAACTTCAATCCATTTGTTTAAATTCACAAAACTTCATAGAATATCAAATTGATTTCTAAAACCCTAAAAATTATCTTTTACCCGAGAACCCTAATTTTAAAGCCTAAAATCTAAAATTCAACTTTTAAACCTAAAATAATAAACCCTAATCCCTTTAAAACATAAAAAAACATAAAAACATGAAAACTCAAAAATTGCACAGTAGCTTGAAATTCAATAATAAAAAATCACAAATTTAAGTATTTTAAGGTATTCAAAACCCTAGTTTCATGATTTCATCATTCAAACCTTAATTTGGTTAATCAAAGAGTCTTAACAACCTTTTAAAACATAAAACCCTAATCTATTTTAATTCCATAAAAAGTCACAGTAGCTATAATTGAACTTTTATTTACTTTATTCAATTCCATATTTATTTATACCTTAATTTATTTCTTATGCTTTAATCTATTTAATTTCAATACTTGATTTATTTAATTTATCATGGATGGATGTTTATTTTCTTTAAATACTTTTGATGAATGATTTATTTATGATGAATGATTATTTACTTTTATTAATTAATTTAGATTTCCAAAAGTTGTAAGAGGTATGTTTCCACTCGGTTGGTACCTCGTTATTTAAACATCATGTAATTTATTTTGCTCCTCTATTTTAGAACTTATGTAAAGGACATGTTTCTACCTTTTGGTGGGTGTCCTATCTAGGCATGTGATGTAAGGACATGTTTCCATCCTTGGATGGGTGTCCATTTATTTGTTTTGTTTTGTTTAGACATTGCTTTGACTTTAATATAATGATGCTTTCTTTTTATTGTGTGTAGTATGGATAATATTATTATATTTAAGAATTTTTATAATATTAAGACCTGTAAAGGAGGCCGGTTCCAATGAACCGGGCGTTGTAGGGGTGCTGGGCCATTTCTCACCTTCCCCACACGTACCCAACTTTCCGAACCCATTAAGGGGTTGGGGATTCCTTAGGAATCGAGTCATCCACCCCTTTCTTTTTCCCGGCCCGTCCGGGTGGCGACTCCATTTTCTCTGGACTTAGGTCCGTGTTCTCTAAGGCCCCGAGCCTAAACAGTGCCGAAGTCACAAGAACCATTCCACCGGGAGTGGGGACGAAAATCCCCGCTCACAGTGGCGACTCCACTAGGGATAAGAGAAGTTGATTCTGTTGGTCTTTATATTATTCTATTCTTTCTTATAATGATATTATCCATTGCATCATCTTCGATTGCATCGTGTGCGTGAGTTAGGACGCCCGTGTTACCCATGTTATGTTATGTAAGGGATACCATACTTCACTCAAGGTATGGAGATCGAGCATGGCATAACCACTCATAGCCTCGTACCATTTGGTATATACTTGCTATGGGAACCTAAGCCTTTTAACCCAAAGGCTAAAGCTCATGTAATTGGCCTAGTTACTTTCCTTAGGGTTTTACCCCAAATGCATTTTGTTTGACTATGGATAATTTATCTTGGTTTTAATCATGGCTTATTTGGTTTGTTCTTTTTCTAATATGACCCAAGTACATTTGCAATCTTAAAATAAATTTTTTCTTTAAAATCCAAAAGACCAAAACTATTTTCAAAACTTTTTAAGATGGTCTTTGGACATAAGACTTTTCTAAAAATAAATAAAAAATCCTTTGGCTCATGGCCCAAATACTAAGCCCAAGATCCATTTTTCTAAAATCTTTTACAATGGGCTTAGAAACAAAACTATTTTCACCCAACTTTTTCTCATAAAAAGCTTGCAAAAATATTTAGGTCAATTATGAAATACCAAAAATCAATTGTGGGCCTAGTTTACACTAAGAATAAATTAACTATGGGCTTGTTTTTGGCATGAATCATTAGTTACCTTTTTCAAGTGAGAAATCTATTTATAATAAACCTCTTAATTTTGTTTTAATCCAGCATAGCATAAAAGCTACTTTAATTGGATAAATGGATTAAAACCTAATTAATGGGAATTATCCATTTTCGAAAATATAACTATTGGTTGAAACGTCCGAGGGAATTATTCGAAAGCAAGATACCCCATGTTGGTATTTTGTTAACCATGTAATATCCCAAAATATGCCCTAGAAGATTGGTACAATAATTGTTGTAATTGGATTAATTGTATATGTGTTTAATTGGAAAGATAAAAGAAGTGAAGAGAGAGTTTATATGTCGTATATATAGAAATATATACAACATATACACCAGTCAAAATGGATGGTCAAATAAAGAAGATTTTTGTTATTTTTGAATTAATGAATTAATTAAAAGAGATAAAATGAATGGAAGAGATTAAATGGAATATTTTTAATATTAAATGCTTGGAGGAGAGGGTTTTGAGGAGTTAGTGGGTGAAAAGTTGACTTTGTTACTTTGCTTTCTTCTCTCTTTCTTTCTTCTTCGTGGGCATTGCAGCAGCTGCTACTGAGGAGGAGACTAGAATAAGGAAACCTCAGTTGGAGGCAGGGTCTTCATCTATGAAGAGGGGTAGAGGAAGCTTTGTTCCGAGGATTAGTAGGAGTCTGAGGCAGTCGGGCAGATCAGTACAGTATCAGAGACAGAGGCCGAGACCTACAATTTCTGTAGCCAGTGCCCCGACTCCAGTGATTCAGAGGTCTACTCCACCTATGTGTGAGCATTGTGGTAAGACCCATGGGGGTATTTGTTGGAAAATTGGTGGACCAGCTGGCTGTTTTAGATGTGGGTCACCAGCTCATTTCATTAAAGATTGTCCTGAGATGCAGGAGCATAGACAGGCCGATTCTGCAGCTTCTCGACCTATTTTCAGTAGAGGTGGTCGAGGGGGCAGAGGTTTTAGTAGAGGTGGTAGACCCGGGTTTAGTCAGAGAGGAGGATCTTCATCCAGAGACAGTAGGCCAGTTGAGGCCGGAACTTCTCAGAGAGTATATGTGATGCAGAGGCAGCCAGATGCTTCAGCAGTTGTGGCGGGTACATTTTCTTTACTTGGCATTTCAGTACTTGCTTTGTTTGATCCAGTATCTACACATTCATACATAAGTGCATCTATCTTGCCTGTGTCTGAATTGCATTCAGAGTCCTTAGGATTAGATGTCTTAGTAACAAATCCTTTAGGACATAGTGTTGTGGTGAGTAAGGTGCATCGTGATAGTGTTGTTGTGGTGCAAGGTGAGGAGTTTCTTGGTGATTTAATTGAAATGCCTTTTAAAGAATATGATTTGATCTTAGGCATGGATTGGTTGTCTAAGCATAGAGCTGTGGTAGATTGTCAAAAGAAGTGTGTTACTTTGAGAACCAGTGATGGTAGGAGTGTGATAGTATCTAGTGAGCAGAGACAAATTGCATCCTTGTTCATATCAGCTGTAACAACTAGGAAGTTGATTAGAAAAGGGTGTGATGCTTATCTTGCCCATGTTGTGGATACTAGAGTAGTGGGTTCTCAACTTGATAATATACCCACAGTTGCAGATTTTCTAGATGTGTTTCCTGAGGAGTTGCCAGGGTTACCCCCTGAGAGAGAGGTTGAGTTTGGTATCAAATTGTTGCCTGGTACCACTCCCATTTCTATCACTCCCTATCGAATAGCACCTGCTTAATTGAGAGAGTTGAAGGTGCAGTTGCAGGAGTTGTTGGATAAAGGGTTTATTCGCCCTAGTGTTTCACCGTGGGGAGCTCCTGTGTTGTTTGTGAAGAAGAAGGATGGTACTTTGAGGTTATGCATTGATTATAGGCAATTGAACAAAGTGACTATTAAGAATAAATATCCTTTGCCTAGGATTGATGATCTCTTTGATCAGTTGAAGGGAGCAGCAGTGTTTTCTAAGATTGATTTGAGATTAGGGTACCATCAGTTGAGGGTTAGAGCTGAAGATGTTCCTAAGACAGCTTTCCGCACAAGATACGGGCATTATGAGTTTTTGATGATGCCTTTTGGATTAACGAATGCACATGCAGCTTTCATGGATTTGATGAATAGGGTGTTTAGGCCCTATCTGGATCAGTTTGTAGTGGTCTTCATTGATGATATTTTGGTGTATTCACATAATGAAGAGGAACATGATAAGCATCTATGGATTGTATTGCAGATCTTGAGAGAGAAGCAGTTGTATGCTAAGCTGTCGAAGTGTGAGTTTTGGCTTGACCAAGTAACTTTTCTAGGTCATATAGTTTCAGCAGATGGTATAAGAGTTGATCCAAGTAAAGTTGAAGCTATTTTGAATTGGAGTCCACCAAAGTCAGTGACTGAAATTAGAAGTTTTCTGGGTTTGGCAGGCTATTATCGGCGGTTTGTGAAAGGTTTTTCTTTGATAGCTACTCCACTTACCAGATTTCTTCGGAAGGGAGTTAGATTTGTGTGGACAGATCAGTGTCAAGCTAGCTTTGAGCAGTTGAAAGAAATGTTGACTCAAGCGCCTGTTCTTACTTTACCCGTAGAAGATAAACCTTATGTGATTTATAGTGATGCTTCACATAATGGTTTAGGATGTGTCTTGATGCAAGAAGGTAAAGTGTAGCCTATGCTTCTCGGCAGCTGAAGCCGCATGAACTCAATTATCCGACTCATGATTTGGAATTGGCAGCTATAGTGTTTGCTTTGAAGATTTGGCGACACTATTTGTATGGGGAGAAATGTTTTATTTATACGGATCACAAAAGTTTGAAATATTTGGGTGTTCAGAAGGAGCTGACTCTTCGGCAAAGGCGATGGTTAGAGCTGATCAAAGACTACGACTGTTTGATTGATTATTATCCTGGTAAGGCAAATGTTATTGCGGATGCCTTAAGTCGGAAGTCTTTAGCAAGTTTGACTGTGTATTCGCTCTCGTTGCTTGTTGAGTTGAGAGCGTTGCATGCTAGTTTTGAATCATGTGATGATGGTGCATTGTTGGCTCAATTACAATTAAGACCAGTGTTGTTGGATCAGATTAAGGAAGCTCAATTTGCTGATGAGAAAATCCAGAAGATTGTGTTAGATTATCGAGATGGGGAGAGCCAAGATTTCTATGTGAAAGGTGATGGTAGCCTTTGGTTCAAGTATAGGTTGTGTATTCCTGATGATGATAGTTTGAGAAAGGTCATTTTGGAGGAAGCACACCAATCAGTTTTTGCTATACATCCGGGAAGTACAAAGATGTACCATGATTTGAAACAGCATTACTGGTGGTCAGGAATGAAGAGAGATATAGCGGAATTTGTATCCAAATGTCTCACTTGTCAGAGGGTAAAAGCTGAGCATCAAGTTCCAACAAGGTTGCTTCAACCTTTATCAGTGCCCGAATGGAAATGGGAGAGAGTGACAATGGATTTCGTGTCTGGTTTGCCATTGACTTAGAAGAAGCATGATGCTATCTGGGTGATTGTAGATCGATTAACTAAGACAGCTCATTTTCTTCCAGTTCGGATAGACTATTCTCTTGAAAGATTGGCTGAGCTGTATATAAGTGAGATAGTGAAATTGCATGGAGTCCCAATTTCTTTAGTGTCTGATCGAGATCCCCGATTTACTTCGAGGTTTTGGAAGAGTTTGCATAGTGCTTTGGGTTCTCGATTGCACTTTAGCACCGCTTTTCATCCGCAGACAGATGGGCAGTCAGAGAGAGTGATACAGATTATTGAGGATATGTTGAGAAGCTGTGTCATTGATTTCTCTGGAAGTTGGGACAGATTTTTGCCACTTGTGGAATTTGCTTACAACAACAGTCATCAATCCAGTATTGGTATGGCACCATTTGAGGCATTGTATGGTAGAAGATGCAGAACGCCTTTATGTTGGAATGAAATTGGAGAGGGCAAGTTAATTGGTCCTGATTTGATTAAAGAGACTGAATTGAAAGTGAAGATGATTCGGGATCGGTTAAAAGCAGCTTCAGACCGACAGAAATCTTATTCAGATTTGAAGAGGAGAGACATAGAGTTTAATGTTGGAGATAAAGTATTTTTGAAAGTGTCTCCTTGGAAAAAGATATTAAGATTTGGTCGAAGAGGGAAGTTAAGTCCTCGTTATATTGGACCTTATGAAATATTGGAAAAAGTTGGACCAGTTGCTTATCGACTTGCTTTGCCGCCTGAACTAGATAGAATTCATAACTTTTTCCATGTTTCTATGTTGAGGAGATACAGATCAGATCCATCTCATGTCTTGTCAGTTGAATCTATTGAGGTGAGTCCAGATCTGACTTTTGAAGAAGAACCAGTTGATATTTTAGCATATGGTATGAAGGAGTTGAGACATAAGAAAGTACCAATTGTGAAAGTTCTTTGGAAGAATCATGGTAGAGAAGAATCAACTTGGGAGAATGAGCAAGCGATGCTAGATCAGTATCCTCAACTGTTTCAGACTTGAGAATCAGGTAATTTCGAGGATGAAATTTCTTTTTAGAGGGGGAGAATTGTAATATCCCAAAATATGCCCTAGAAGTTTGGTATAATAATTGTTGTAATTGGATTAATTGTATATGTGTTTAATTGGAAAGATAAAAGAAATGAAGAGAGAGTTTATATGTTGTATATATGGAAATATATACAACATATACACAAGTCAAAATGGATGGTCAAATAAAGAAGATTTTTGTTATTTTTGAATTAATGAATTAATTAAAAGAGATAAAATGAATGGAAGAGATTAAATGGAATATTTTTAATATTAAATGCTTGGAGGAGAGGGTTTTGAGGAGTTAGTGGGTGAAAAGTTGACTTTGTTACTTTGCTTTCTTCTCTCTTTCTTTCTTCTTCGTGGGACATTTCCCTTTTCTTTTCTTTTCTTTTTTTTGGCCGATCCTCCATAG
Organism: Garcia nutans; assembly: GCA_947685225.1. NCBI lineage: Eukaryota > Viridiplantae > Streptophyta > Magnoliopsida > Malpighiales > Euphorbiaceae > Garcia > Garcia nutans. The sequence goes on from CANTUV010000002.1 coordinate 31,759,284, forward strand.
CAAGAGAGCAAGAGAGAGAGGTTTGATCTTCCATACTCAAGAATTGAAGGAAGCTTTCAAGTAATCAAGTTGGAAATCTAAGAGTTTCTTCATCCTTGGTAAGTTTTCCACTTGATTCTTTGATTTCTTTGAGTTTGTGAGTTAAGATTGGGGTTGATATGTGTTTGTTTGAATGTGTGTGTGTGTTTAAGAGTGTTTGGTTCAAGTGATTTTGGATTTTGGGGTTGGATTGAAGGAAAGAGTAAGTTTGTTGGAAGTGAAGGTGTTGTGGTTGTGTTGGGGTTTGAGGTGATAATTATGATTTGTGTTTGATGTATGTTTTGAGTTGATTTGGTATTTTTGCAAGTTTGTTATGGTTTTTGGGTGAGTTTAATTAAGGTTGGTTGAAGTGGAAGATGGTGAATGGAAGTGATTTGTTGGATGTAGTGTTGTTGTGGCCGGAATCTGCATTTGAACACGGCCAGGATTGTAGGCGTGTCGATGGTTCTATGTTTTTGGATGGGTGACACGAGCAGTGACACGCCCATGTCACTGAGCGTGTCATAGCTACTGTGATGTTGGAGAATTGACACGGCCATGAACACGCTCGTGTTGTTGGACGTGTCAATGTTTCTGTGAGACAAAATGTATTACACGTCCAGTGAGACGCCCGTGGTTCTGAGCGTGTCAATGCTTCTGTGATGTGAGTTTAGGGCACGGTCAGGGACACGCCCGTGTTGTTGAGCGTGTCATGTGTAGAGTTTGCCCTAGTTGGTTCTTAGTCTTATTATCTTATGTGTATCATTCCTTTGGTTTAGATTTTGAAGAGGGTTGAGTTGCCTTAATCCAAGTGTTGTGGATTCTTGGAAGAGGAGTTTGGTGAGAGTTGTCCTTGAGGTAAGTACAAACCATATTTGATTGCATATATTTATATGTCTTGGACCTTAACACATTTGGTTATAAATGTGTTAAGTAATCTATTACATTGTTGATGCATATTAATAATGCTATGTTATGCACAATGGGAATTATGTGGAATGTATGTTGAAGATTCTAAATCTATTAATAATGTAAATTGCTATGTATACATCAATGATGAATTGAGACATAATGAGATGATTCAAGCATGTTTGCATATATGAAATATGAAATGTGAAATGTGAAAGATATGATGATATAATGAATTGTATAAATATGAATTGAGATAATATGAGGTAATTAAGGCATGGTTGCCTAATTGATTGTGGAATATGAAATGAGAAGTAAATTGAGAAAGAATATGATAAAGAGATAAATGAAATGATTGTGTGCCTAATATGTTAATTCAATTTTCAGAGTTCTGAGTTTGGCGGCATGCCTATGAATCACTGGACAGGTGAAATGACCGGGTCGTAAGCCGATTCCAGTTGAAAAATGTGAAATGATAAATGTGAAAAATGATGTTTTTGGGGTGAAAAGACCGGGTCATAAGCCTCAAAAACAGTAACAGTCTAGCCGGGTTGAGGATCTCCTCGGGTTTCGCCGGGTTGAGGATCTCCTCGGGTTTCACCGGGTTGATGGTCCAAGAGACTGGGTCTGTTACACTATCCATGGATAGAGATATATATATATTGCCTACGGGCTTAATGATTGTGATATGGACCAAAGCAGTAACTCTGAACTTTGAATAACATATTAGATTCTTTTTGGGCCCATGCTTGTGTTTGTTTAAATTGTGTATTACTTCACAAATAATGTAATAAGTTATTGACGATTGTAAGGTTTGAAATATAGTATTCTCTTAAATTGTTTTTGAAACTTGATTGTATGACATTGGCATGACATTGAAGCATCATAGTATTATAGTTTGTACCACTAAGCCGTTGGCTTAGCGCGAATGTGATTCATCGCGCAGGTGACAGGGAAGAACCGGAGAGTTCCTCTAGACCGAGTAGAGTCTAGATTTTTGAGGTTGATAGTGGAGCTTAAATATCAAAGACATATTGCCAAACAAGTATATATATTTTATGTTTTGTAAAAACTTTAGTTTTGAGGTATATGTATTTGTAAATATTTGTAATACTTTCAGTTGCGTTTTGAATAAACACTTTATCTTTTGTGTTTTATAATTTCTTTTAAATGTTTCAAATTTGTTCATATTGTATTAAAGGGATGTTGAGTCTTTGGTAAACCGTGGCGTTCCTATATTTAGTATACGTATATTATGATCGTATTAGCATGCTGTGTACATATACGGGGTATATGGGTGTTACAAACCATATACCTAGGAAAAGAAACTCGCCATTCGTGTGTGGATGTTATAAGGTTGGAAGGAACGTCCTATTTTTCCTTATTTGTTGATTGTTTGTGCATACATGCATACATGCATACATTTGCATCTCATATCATTGATCCTCTCTGGCTCACAGCCCTGGATTACAAAAGTTCAAAAGCTTACGACAATCTGACCTACTCCGGAGACGAAGTATCTAGCAACGACTCAATCACTTGCTCACCTAAAACAATGGAGCCCGAACAAATTCAAAGGATGGTGGATGAAGTCCTTAATGCCAAAATGGAAGAAATCAAAGAGGCCCTAGTTGAGACCATAAAGAACCAATTGACTGCAATCTTAGAGAATCATGCCGAGGCATCTGCTAGCACTAAAAAACCAAAGGACAAAGGGAAGACTAAAGTTAGTGAAGTGGTTTTTGATGATGAAAAGGTGATCATTGATGATGATGATGATTAGGCTCAATACTACCAAGAGGTTCAAGAAAAGAAGAAAGAACTGAAGGCTATTGAGAAGGAAACTATTGAAAAGATCGAGACATCCGATGTTGAAAAGATGATTACTGATTTCGAAAAAAAATTTGAGAAGAAGCTGAAAATCGAAGAGAAGTCTGAGATCGACAAACTATTTAAACAAGATGAAGAGGTTCCTTATAAATTCAAGATGCCTTCCTTTGCTAAGTACAATGGCACCGAAAATCCTCATCTCCATGTGAAGCAGTATATCACTGCCATGCAGTCTATTCGAGCTACTAAGGCTCAAACCCTAAGGTACTTCATGCTCTCATTGGACCCTGTTGTCCAAAATTGGTTCAATACCTTAGATGATGGAACACAAAAGAGTTGGGATCTACTTTACAAAGCCTTCATCCAATAATATGGATACAATGTTGAAATGGAAGTTACCTTAATGGAAGTTGAGTCCATTAGGCAACGACCAAATGAAAATTTTGTAGATTATGTCAAGAGATGGAGAAACAAGGCTGCTTTACTCAAGAAGAGGCCCGATGAATCCGATCAAATAAGGATGATTGTGAGAGGGGTGTTGCCTAATCTTAGTGAGAGGATGTCTCATACACTCATACGTGATTTCAAAGATCTTCTCCAAGCTGGTCTATAAATTGAAGAGTGGGAAAGGGAGAAGAATCATTTTTCAATAAAAAGGAATGAGAAAGGGAATTACCAGTCGGGCAATCAAAGCACACAAAAAGAAGTTGATGTTAATGCCGCTAGTGAAAGAGGAATGAGGCAGTTTTCAGATCTGGAGAAGCCACTGTCTTGGGTTCTCAATAAGCTACAAAGGAAGGGATTGTTACAACCCTTGACTCCTCGTCCTTTGCCTAATCCTCTTCCATCTAACTTTGATACTAATGCATTTTGCCAATTCCATCAAAGGCCTGGACACGAAACAGACAATTGCATGAAGTTGAGGCATGAGATCCAAAATTTAATTGATAATGGCAAGTTGCCCGAGCCGGACAAGCCCAACACCAAAGATAATCCATTTCCAAGGTTCAACAAAGTGCCACCACCAGCAACCTTTATGGTGGGAAAAGGATTGGAAGAAGATTTCATTTTATCCTCTTTTCAAGATGGGAATGTTGAAGATGTGAAAGGAAAAGAAGCCTAACTCAATGAACTTTCCTTAGCTTGAATGTTGCTTTTCAATCTTACTTTATTTAATATTTTGGAACTATCGTGTTTTTCAAATTTAAATTTGTTTGAATAAATTACTTTCATCATAAATTTTTGTTGGTCTTTGTTCATTTTAGTGCTCAACCAATGAGGAATCTATCTTGTTAATTCATAAATTTATCTATGCATCATGACTCAAATGACTTTACTAGATGAGGGAATTACTCTATAGCATTGAGTTGTGTATGCTTACTTAGAAAGGGCTCCTGCATAATTACCTTTGTCTAGGTCCTAGTCGGTCTTAGAACATGCTTTGACAAGCTTTCGAGGCGAAATTGAACTCTACTTATTTAAGAGAGAAATGATCTAGGCATTGTTTGGTTAGCCAACAACTAGTATCCACCCAATTAAATATCAATCCCTAGTTGTCCCTTTGAGGCTTCATAAAATTTTAGCTTTCTTTTCATTGGCTTACAAACCTCAACAACCTACCTTGAGCTGTTGTGATACTTTTGACAAGTCTTATGATCACAAAGGTGAAAAGGCAAGAAGATCAAAGAAAGAAATGAATAGTCAAGACTATGAAGATAGTTGAAGTTCTCAAGACCATAAGGGTAGTTAATGTTCTCAAGACCATAAGGGTAGTTGATGTTCCCTTAATGTCTCCAATATATCAAGACAACATCAACATTAGAGTAACAAATGATTTATCCCTGTTAAAGAAGATTTATGTTACTCTACTCATCCATTATTGGAAGCCCAAGTTGGTACAAACAAGACAACTCTATTTGAGCTAGAACCAAAAAAAACAAAAAAAAAGGAAAAAAAAAAGAAGAACAAAAGAAATTCAGAAAGCCAACTGAGTTCTCTTTCACCTAAAGCAGCAAAAGGCTTCCATAAGGACGGTTTGACTTGAATTGGTCCAACCCAACCAAAGATTCAATCAAAATCAAAGGAAAAGGGAGAAAGACCATCCATTTCTTGAAAGTTCTGTACTTGATAGTCCTACAAGAAAGAAGGACAAAATGATACAAGAAAGGGAAGAGTAAGGAAGAGAAAGAAAAGGGAAGAGTAAGAAAAATAAAGAGGAAAGAAAAGGGAAAAGAAGAAATGAAATGAAATTGGGTCTTAAACTTTTTACAAGGGCAAAGACTGTCCTAATCAAGATCCAGATTAATGCCAAAAAGATAGAAAGAATTTAGAGACTAGCAAGATTGCCTCCAAGATCCCTAAAATTCAAATAAGAAATTTGTAGTGTGAAGGTTTGTCCATTATGTCACATCAGCCCCAACTTACAAATAGCCTTCATTTAGCCCATGTCCCTTATAGACCCCATTTCAAGCCTATCAAAGACCTGTTGATCTCCCTTGGTAGGTAGAGTCTATTTGTGGAGATAGTTTGGATAAGCATGCATATGAGATATACAATATTTAAACTCAAATGAGACCTTTGGCCAAGTAATGTGTATGTGCCTATCTGAAGTGCAACAATTCTTGCTTAAATAGAAATGATTCCCGAGTTTAGTACGGTAACTAGGGTTGTCATGTTATAGATATGTTAATTTGGAAAATCAAGTCCTGAGGTACATTGACATTAATTTGGCAAAGCCAACATTTGATTTCAAAATGAAAATTCAGAAATTTCAAAAAAAAAATGTTTTGTCATACAAAGCCTTCAAGTTAAGGGAAGTATGTTGAACCTCCAAATGACACATTGGGCAAAGGAAATTATTATTGGAAAAGTTGTGAAGAAACTACCAACTGACATGCTGAGACATAGTTCGAAATGGATGCATCCTTGACTCTGCTGCTTGGGGTCTCCACCACTCATGTTTTCATCATCTTGAAGATAAAAGCCACAAATGCAAAGCTTTCGATCATTCCAATGCAAGGCTTGAACAAGCGTAAAAACGGAATCAATAAGAACACTTCTGCTGATCACCTCAGTCTGTGAGTCAATGGAATGGCTGTGAGTATTATCATGCATACATGAGCATATCACATCGCACTTTCTTGTCTTGTATTGTCTATTCTTTATCAAAGTGAACAGCAAACACTCTGTGAAGTAAAGAATCAAAAGAAGATATCAAATCAGGGGGCATAGAAAGCCCATTGCTTGAGAAAACTCCAGTAATCTTGCAAAGAGAAGAAATGCATGCTTATGCGAAGAACAAGACTGTAAAAACATCAATCAAAGCTTGCATGGATAAAATCTTTGGTTTAAGCCTGCACGGGGGGGGGGGGGGGGGGGTAAAGTTTCTCCTTTTCAATTTTTTGAGTTTATATACCAAATATTTTTAAAATTACTTACAAATATTTTGCCACACAGGGGGGGTAAGGAGAGGATATAAGGTCCAATTAAAAATAACTAAATCTTTGCAAAAAGAAAGAACAAAAGAATGGAACAATAGAACTCTCAAAAGAATGAAGGTGCAAAAGACAAAAGACCAATCCAGCTAAAAGAGCTGAAGCCAGGGTGAAGACCCAATCTCAAAGGATGAAGATCCATTTTCAAGGGTGAAAACCCGATCTCAAAGGATGAAGATCCATTTTCAAGGGTGAAGACCCAATCTCAAAGGATGAAGATCCATTTTTCAAGGGTAAAGACCCGATGTCAAAAGATGAAGATTCATTTTCAAGGATGAAGATCCATTTTCAAGGGTGAAGGCCCGATCTCAAAGGATGAAGGTCTATTTTCAAGGGTGAAGACCCGATCTCAAAGGATGAAGGTCCATTTTCAAGGGTGAAGACTCGATCTCAAAGGATGAAGGTCCATTTTCAAGGGTGAAGACCCGATCTCAAAGGATGAAGGTCCATTTTCAAGGGTGAAGACCCAATCTCAAAGGATGAAGATCCATTTTTAAGGGTGAAGACCCGATCTTAAAGGATGAAGATCCATTTTGATGGTGAAGAATCACAATGCATAAAACAGCCAGAGCAGTCAGACTTCTCAACTAAAAGGTTAGTCAAATCAAATCAATCTCGGGTCCAAGTACCCAAATCAAATAAATCTCGGGTCCAAGTACTCAATCTTGGGTCCAAGTACCCAATCTCGAGTCCATGTACCCAAAATCAATTCAAGCTCGGGTCCAAGAATCCAATCCCGGGTCCAAGTACCCAATCTCCGGTCCAAGTATCCAAAATCAATTCAAGCTCGGGTCCAAGTACCCAATCTCGGGTCCAAGTACCCAAAATAAGTTGCCATTTCAAAAATTAAATATTTTTGCTTTTCACTCTCTTTCACTAAGGTTTCAGATCATTCAAGCAGGGGGCAAACTGTAGACCCTTAATTTTTTACCCAATCCGATCCAATATGCTTTATTTAGTCCAAAATAATTTTTGTTATCTAATTGGTCCAAAATAATTTAAACTAAATAGATTTTGCTTTATTATCTAATATTTATTAATAAAAAATAAAAACAAACAAATAAAAATCAAAAAATAAAAATAAAAATAAAAATCGGAGTCGGAAAAAAATCGGCAGCGAAAAACAGTAGCACGGGCCCGAGAGGGTTTTGCCCCGCAGGAAAATCCTGCGGGCAAAACCTTCGCCCGCAGGCCCAATCGTTCGCCTGCAGGAATTTCCTGCGGGCGAAATAACTTCCTGCGGGGTGAGTTATTTTGCCCGCAGGAAATTCCTACGGGCAAAATAACTTCCCGCAGGAAATTCCTACAGGCTCGCACTCCCGCTGCGGGCTGGCACGCCTACTGGCCCCAGCCACAGTTTTCGCCAGCGCAAATTTTTTTGACCCAAATTTTTGAAACCTAATCCAATTAGGTTTTAATTTATTTTTTTATTAATATTAATTGCCGTATGTAATTAGGAAAAAATAGCCTAAAAACCATTATAAATAAGGACCAATGGAACCAAATTAGGGGGGAGGAAGAAAAATTGTACAGTGAGCTTGGGATTGGAAACCAAATCAAGGAAGGAAAAGTAATAATTCAATTCAACTGATTTTTAAGGGAGTAGCAGCATGATTTAAGAAATTCAAAGGCAACAAAGTCTTGTCTTTGGAGCTAGTTCATCCAAGAAGAATTATTTTTGGAAGAATCAACAAAAGAAGGTAAGTGATTTTCCTTAATTGATTTATGTTACACAGTAGCTAAATTATGGAATTAGGGTTTCTTTAAATCAAAAACTTTAGAACTTTAATTTAATTCTTCCAAAGTTAAAACACTAAAACGTGACCTTCTTTTCTAAAAAGACTTAAAATTGTTATTTTTTCTTCTTAAAAATCTTAAAACTTTAATTGAACATATTTTTCTACAAAACCAAAATCAAATTCTGTTTCTTTCAAATTTTTAAAGTAGGTTCTATTTCATTCAAAAAAACCTTAAAGAAACATCTTTTCTACTTATAAAAACTTCAATCCATTTGTTTAAATTCACAAAACTTCATAGAATATCAAATTGATTTCTAAAACCTTAAAAATTATCTTTTACATGAGAACCCTAATTTTAAAGCCTAAAATTCAAAATTCAACTTTTAAACCTAAAATAATAAACCCTAATCCTTTTAAAATCTTAAACCCTAATTTTTATGATCCCTAATCCCTTTAAAACATAAAAAAAACATAAAAACATGAAAACCCAAAAAATTGCACAGTAGCTTGAAATTCAATAATCAAAAATCACAAATTTAAGTATTTTAAGGTATTCAAAACCCTAGTTTCATGATTTCATCATTCAAACCTTAATTTGGTTAATCAAAGAGTCTTACCAACCTTTTAAAACATAAAACCCTAATCTATTTTAATTCCATAAAAAGTCACAGTAGCTATAATTGAACTTTTATTTACTTTATTCAATTCCATATTTATTTATACCTTGATTTATTTCTTATGCTTTAATCTATTTAATTTCAATACTTGATTTATTTAATTTATCATGGATGGATGTTTATTTTCTTTAAATACTTTTGATGAATGCTTTATTTATGATGAATGATTATTTACTTTTATTAATTAATTTAGATTTCCAAAAGTTGTAAGAGGTATGTTTCCACTCGGTGGGTACCTCGTTATTTAAACATCATGTAATTTAATTTGCTTCTCTATTTTAGAACTTATGTAAAGGACATGTTTCTACCTTTTGGTGGGTGTCCTTTCTAGGCATGTGATGTAAGGACATGTTTCCATCCTTGGATGGGTGTCCATTTATTTGTTTTGTTTTGTTTGGACATTGCTTTGACTTTAATATAATGATGCTTTCTTTTTATTGTGTGTAGTATGGATAATATTATTATATTTAAGAATTTTATAATATTAAGACCTGTAAAGGAGGCCGGTTCCAATGAACCGGGCGTTGTAGGGGTGCTGGGCCATTTCTCACCTTCCCCATACGTACCCAACTTTTCGAACCCATTAAGGGGTTGGGGATTCCTTAGGAATCGAGTCATCCACCCCTTTCTTTTTTCCGGCCCGTCCAGGTGGCTACTCCATTTTCTCCGGACTTAGGTCTGTGTTCTCTAAGGCCCTAAGCCTAAACAGTGCCAAAGTAGCAAGAACCATTCCACAGGGAGTGGGGGCGAAAATCCCCGCTCACAAGAACATACCCCTCTAGCTAAGAAGTTAGGGTTCAGGGCAACTGACAATATGGTGGAGTATGAAGCAAATATTTTTATTTTAGAAACCTTGATAATTATGAGAGTCGACAAAGTATATATTTTTGGTTATTCATTGCTAGTGGTATCCCGAGTAATTAAAAAATGGGAGTTGAAGGAAGAAAAGTGTGAGCGGGAATTTTTGCCCCCACTCCCACATGAAATGTTTCTTACAACTTTGGCACTGTTAGGCTCAGGGCCTTAGAGAACATGAGCCTAAACCTGGAGACAATGTAGTCGCCACCCGGATGGGCAGGGAAAAGAAAGGGGTGGATGACTTGATTTCTAAGGAATCCCTAATCCCCTGATGGGTTTGAAAAGTTGGGTACTTGTGGGGAAGGCGAGAAATGGCCCAGCACCCCCACAACGTCCGGTTGATTGGAACCGGGCTCCTTTTCAGGTCCTAATATTATAAAATTCTTAAATATAATGATATTATTCATACTACATGCAATCATAAAATTAAACAAATACTTTATTAAAAATCATAGCAATGTCCAAACAAAACAAACAAATAGGCATCCATCCATGGATGGAAACATGCCTTTACAATTGTCCAATGTCCAAAAGAAAATAAATAAAGTACGACACCCATCAATTGGTGAAAACATATCCTTTGCATTGATCCAAAACTTAAAAATAAATTAAATTACATAATATTTAGCAATTGAGGTACCCATAAAGTGGAAACATACCTCTTACAATTTCTTGAAACCAAAACAAATCAATAAAAATAACCAACCAATCATCATAAATACATTATTCATTAAAGATATAATTCAAAGATATAAATAAACCATTAATCAAAATATATAAATAACAATCAAATAAATAACTAAAAGATATAGTTTAAATCAATAAATAAACCAAATTGGGGTCTCAAGGTTCTAGGGTTTGAAATTAGGAGTTACTGGATAAAATTTAGGTTTTAGGAAATCTAAGATCTTGGGTTTAGGTCATGGTTTTGAGATTTAGGTTTTATAAGTTAGGGGTTTTGAATGTTAAACAATTAGGGTTTAATTAAATAAATTGAAGCTTATGGAAATATGATTAAAAATTAGGTATTTGGAATGGATATGTTACTGTGATGATTAAGTAAAAAAGAATTGATTAGGGTTTTAACAAAATGGATTAGGGTTTGAATTAAACTAAGGTTTGGATTAAATCAAACAAAATACTTAAATTAACTACTATGAATTCAAAACTTAAAAAAAACACTATCCATTGATTTTATGGGATTTATTGTAAAGGTTGCTTAGAATTACTATTATCAATTTTAATGGATTAATTGCTACTAGATAACTTTTGACAAATAAAAACCATTGCTCTCTACCTAAATTGAAAGTTTGATGTTCTTCCAAAAAGTCAAAAAGAAAAAGTCTCTGAAAATCCCCCCTAAAAATTCCAAAGTCCGAATATTTGCAAAAGGTTTTAGAAAACCAAAAGTCCAAAAGTCTAGTCTGGAATAGTCTCTCTATCAAAATTTTTTTCCTCCTTATTTTGCTTGTTTAATACTATTATTTATAGAAAAAAAAGACCTAATTCTATTTTGATAAGGAAATACCAACTGTTTAGGAAAAAAAATCACAAAACAGGGTAAAATAAGGTTTGGTAAAAAATCGGCAGCACGCATGGCCTGCTGAGCCTGTGAGGATTGTTGCTGGCTGGCACGCGGCTGCACTGGACGAGGCAGTGGGCAACTACAGACTAGGCAAACTGGGCAAGCCAGTTCACTATAAGTAGCGCCTGTGGCAAACTAGGCAGTGCTTAGTTCACCGCAAGCACCTGCCTGTGGAGAAGCCCCTTGCCACGCTTTGCCACTAATCCATCCTTTTGTATTTTTTATCCTTTTTTATTTTTTATTAAAAATATATATTATTATATTATTAAAATAAATAAATAAATATTAAATAAATATTATAAATAATAAAGAAAATAAATACTACAAAAATTATTTCAGACTATTTTAAAATATCAGACTGAACCTAGTAAAAAATTAAGGGTCTGCAGTTTACCTCTACTTGAACGATCTGAGACTTTTAGCAGAAGAGAGTGAAAAGCAACATGACTTTGAGCAGATTTTGGGTTAGGATGGTTTCTCAACCCGAGGTTGGAGTTGGTTTGGGTTATTGATCCGATGTTGGGTTCTATACTTAAAAATGATTTGGGTTCTCGACCCGGACTAGATTTGATTGGATTCTCGACCCGAGACTGAATTTTGGGTGCTTAATCCAAGACTGGATTTAAGTTCTTAATCTAAAACTGGATTTTGGATTCTTGACCTGAGACTAATTTGGATTTGGGTTCTCGACACAAAATTGGATTTTGTTTACTCGACTCGATACTAGATTTGGATTTAGGTTCTTGACCCGAAACTGGATTTTGGGTACTCAACCCGATATTGAATTCAGGTGCTTGACCCGAATCTAGATTTTTAGTGCTTGACCTGAAACTAGATTGGGTACTTGGACTCGAGATAGGAGTTGGGTGCTCTACCCGAAACTGGATTTGGGTATTTGGACCTGAGATAGGAGTTGGATACTCAACCTAAAATTGGATCTGGGTGCTTGACCCGAAATTGAATTTTGGGTGCTTGACCTGAAACTAGATTGGGTACTTGGACTCGAGATAGGAGTTAGGTGCTCGACCTGAAACTGGATTTGGGTACTCAACCTGAGATTAGATTTGGATACTCGATCCTAGACTGGATTTGGGTTCTCAACCCAAAACTGGATTTTGGGTACTTGACCCGAAACTGGATTTTGGGTACTCGACCCGAGACTAAATTTAAATGCTCAATCCTAGACTGGATTTGGGTTCTCAACCTGAAACTGGATTTTGGCTACTTGACCCGAAACTGGATTTTTGGGTTCTAGACCCGCGACTAGATTTAGGGTTCTCGACTAGAGACTGGATTTTGGGTACTCAACCCAAAACTGGATTTTGGGTACTTGACCTGAAACTAGATTTTTGGATTCTCAACCCGTGACTGGATTTAGGGTTCTCAACCTGAGACTGGATTTAGGATTCTCGACCCGAAATTGGGTTTTGGATACTCGACCCAAGACTGGATTTGGATACTCGATCCTAGACTGGATTTAGGTTCTCAACCCAAAACTGGATTTTTGGTACTCGACCTGAAACTAGATTTTTGAATTCTCGACCTGAGATTGGATTTAGGGTTCTCTATCCAAGTCTGGATTAGGGTTCTCGATCCAAAATTGAATTTTGGGTACTCGACCCAAAATTAGATTTTTTTGTGCTCGATCCGAAACTGAGTTTTTGTATTCTCGACCTGAGTCTGGGTATTTGGACCGGAGATTGAATTTGACTGACCTTTTATCAGTTGAGAATTATGGCTTCCTTTTAACCAATTGTTCCATTCTTTAATGGATTATGGGTCTTCACCCTCAAAATGGATCTTCATCCTTGGACCTTGGATCTTCATCTATGGACTTTGGGTCTTCAACCTTGAAATTGGATCTTCATCTCTGTTCTTTGGGTCTTTACCCTTGAAATTGGATCTTCATCCTTAGCATCGGGTCTTCACCCTTGAAATTGGATCTTCATCCTTGGAGATTGGGTCTTATATTGGCTTTAGTTCTTCTAGCTGGATTGATCTTTCATCTCATGCATCTTTATTCTTTTGAGAGTCTTACTTTCTTCTTGTTTTGTTCTTTTTGTTCTTCCTTTTGCAAAAAATTTAGCTATTTTTTAGTCAACCCTCATATCTTCTTCTTGCCCCCTGCGTGGCAAAATATTTGAAAGTGAGTTTGAAAATATTTTGTATATGCATAAACTAAGAAAATTGAAAAGGAGAAACTTTGCCCCCTGTGTAGGCTTAAACCAATGATTTTTCTTATGCATGCTCTGATTAATGTTTGTATTTTGTCTTGTTCCCTTCATAAGCATGCATCTCTTCTTTCTTTTACAAAATGACTAGAGCTTCCTTAAGCAATAGGCCCTCCATGCTCCCTGATTCTATACCTGCTTCATCTTTGCTTCATAGAGTATCTGTTGTTCACTTTGACAAAGAATAGACAATACAATATAAGAAAATGCAATGTGATATGCTTATGTATGCATGATATTCACGAATAACACTTACAGTGGTTCTATCGACTCATAGATCGAGATGATAAACTATAGTGTTCTCATTGACTCCATCCAAATGCCCGCTCATGTCTTGCTTTGGAATGACATAATGCTTCACATTTATGGCTTTTATTTTCAAGATGCTGAGAACATGAGTGGTGAGGCCCAAGCAACATAGTCAGGGATACATCCATTTCAAACTATGTTTCAGCATGTTAGTTGGTAGCTTCTTCATGACCTTGCCAATAATCATTTACTTTGTCCAATGTGTCCTTAGAGGTTCAATGGTTCGACATACTCCCCTTAACTTGAAGTCTTTATTAAAAAAATTTTTCTTTTTTGAATTTTGAATTTTGAAATCAAATGTTAGCTTTGCCAAATCAATGTCGGTTTACCTTAGGACTTGATTTTTCAAATTAACATATCTATAACATGACAACCCTAGTTACCATACTAAACTCGGGAATCATTTCTATTTGAGCAAGAACTGTTGCACTTCAGATAGGCACATACACATTACTTGGTCAAAGATCTCATTTGAGTTTGAATATTGTCTATCTCATATGCATGCTTATCCAAACTATCTCCACTAATAGACTCTACCTATCAAGAGAGATCAACAGATCTTTAATAGGCTTGAAATGGAATCTATAAGGGACATGGGTTAAATGAATGTCATTTGCAAGTTGGAGCCATTGCGACACTATGGTAAACCCTCACACTACAAATTTCTTATTGGAACTTTAGATAGTTGGGAGCATGAAAAGATAGTACTTTGAATGTTCTCTCATCTTATTGGTGTTAATCTGGATCTTGATTGGGATGGTCTTTTCCCTTATTAAAAGGTTGATACCCACATTCCTTTCTTTTTTTCCCTTTTCTTTTTCTTTCTTTTTCTTTTCTTTGAGCATTTTATCATTTTATCCTTCTTTCCTATAGAACTATCAAGTACGGGACTTTCAAGAACTGGATGGTCTTCCTCCTTTTTCTCTGATTTTGATTGAATCTTTGGTTGGGTTGGACCAATTCAAGTCAAACTGCCCTTATAAACCAAATGGAAGTCTTTTGCTGCTTTAGGTAAAGGAAAACTTGGTTGGCTTTCTAAACTGCCTTTTGTATTTTATTTTTTTCTTTTTCTTTTTCTTTTTTTTCTCCTTTTTTTTTTCTTCTTTCTCCTTTTCTTAGGTATATCCTTATGGTCTTGACTAGACATTCCTTTCTTATTGATCTTCTTGCCTCTTCCCCTTAGTGATCATCAAATTTATCATAAATATCACAACAACTCAGGGTAGGTTGTTGGGGTTTATATGCCAATAAAAAGAAAGCTAAATTTTATGAAGGCTAAAAGGGATAACTAGGGATTGATATTTAATTCGGTGGATACTAGTTGTTGGCGGACCAAACAATGCTTAGATCATCTCTCCCTTAAATAAGAAGAGTTCAAATTTTACCTCGAAAGTCTGTCAAAGCATGTTCTAAGATTAACTAGTACCTAGACAAAGGTCATTATGCATGAGCCCTCTCTAAGTAAGCATACACAACTCAATGCTATAGAATAATTCCCTCATCTAGTAAAGTCATTCAAATCATGATACCTAAATATATTAATTTATGAACATCAAGCTAGATTCCTCATTGGTTGAGCACCAAAATGAACAAAGACCAACAAAATTTTTGACAAAAATAATTTATTTCAAGCAACTTTAAATTTAAAAAACACGATTGTTCCATAAAACACCAAATAAAGAAAATAAAACAAAAAGAAAACAAATAAGCTAAGGGAATTTTGTTGAGTTAAGCTTCTTCTCCCTTCACATCTTTAATATTCCCATCTTGAAAAGAGGATAAGACAAGATCTTCCTCAAATCCTACTCCTACCATGAAAGTTACTGGTGGTAGCACTCTGTTGAACCTAGGCAGAGGATTGCTTTGGGTATTAGGCTTATCCGGCTTGGGTAGCCTACAATATCAATCAAATCTTAGATCTCGTGCCTTAAATGAGCACATTTATCCAACTCATGCCCTTGCATTTGATGAAATTTATAGAAGGCCTCGACATTGAAGTTTGATGGCAGAGGATTATATAGCGGTCGAGGAGCCAATGGTTGTAACAACCCCTTCTTTTGTAGCTTGTTGAAAACCCAAGATAGATGTTTCCCCAACTCTGAGAACTGTCTTCTATTTTCTTGACCATTTGCATTAACATCAACTTCCTTTTGCGTGCTTTGATTACCCGACTGGTAGTTCCCTTTCTCATTCCTTCTTGTTAAAAAGAGGTTCTTCTCCCTTTCCCACTATTCAATTTGCAAGCCAGCTTGCAAAGGGTCTTAGAAGTCCCTTATAAGGGTGTGAGACAGCCTCTCATGGAGATTAGGTAGGATGCCTCTGACTATCATTCTTATCTAATCCGACTCATCAAGCATCATCTTGAGCAAAGCAGCCTTATTCCTCCATCTCTTCACATAGTCCACAAAATTCTCATTAGGCCTTTGTCTAATGGTCTCCACCTCCATTAAGGTAACTTCCCATGAGCGAGGATTTTCATCCTCACTCCCGGTGGAATGGTTCTTGCGACTTCAGCACTGTTTAGGCTCGAGGACTTAGAGAACACGGGCCTAAGTAGGGAGAAAATAGAGTTGCCACCCGGACAGGCTGAGAAAAAGAAAGGGGTGGATGACTTGATTCGTAAGGAATCCCCAACCCCCTAATGGGTTCGGAAAGTTGGGTACGTGTGGGGAAGGTGAGAAATGGCCCAGCATCCCCACAACGCCAGGTTCATTGGAACCGGCCTCCTTTGTAGGTCTTAATATTATAAAATTCTTAAATATGACAATATTATCCATATTACATGCAACAACTAAAATAAAACATTATTATATTAAAATCAAAGCAATATCCAAACAAAGCAAATAAATGGACACCCATCCGAAGATGAAAATATGTCCTTACATCATCCATGTCTAAACTAAATGGGACACCCACCGAAAGGTGGAACATGTCCTTTACATTGGTCAAAAATATAAAAGCAATTTAAATTACATAGAAATTAATTAATGAGATGCCCACAAAGTGGAAACATACCTCTTACAATATTTGGAAATCTAAATAAATCAATAAAAGTAAATAACCATTCATAATAAATAAATCATTCATCAAAGATATCAAACATCAATCAAAACATATAATAAACATTCATCCAATTTACATAAAACAGTAAATATATTAACTTTAGGGGTTCATGCATTAAGTAGGGTTTCTAGGGATTTATGTTCAATAACTAGGGTTTTGCATATACTAGTTTAATTTGTTGAAAAATATTTTAAAATAATAACATAGTTACTAGATGTTAAAAAATTTTAAGGTTGTGGATGTTTTTATGAAAATAATGTTACTGTGATTTAAAAAAGTAGGTTTAGTTAGGGTTTTAAGCAAATATTATGAAATTAGTTTTTTAAAACCTTAAGACATTAGGATTTATAATTTTAAAAGATTGGGTTTTAGGTTCACTGGATTATGGTTTTAGGTGTTGATGAACTTATCATAAAGTTTTGATGTTTTATGAATTAGGGTTTAGGAAAACTAGGGTTTACTGTATTGAGAAAATTAGAGTTTTTTGATATTTTGGAAAACTTATTTATTCTTAGGATTTAAGAAAATAGTTTAGAGTTTTATAGAAACAATTATGATTAAAGTTTTTAGAAACTGTAAAGAAGATTAGGGTTTTGGAGAATTAAGAAGATATTTAGAAATTTTGGACAAAAAGTTAGAGTTTAGATGATTAAAAAAATAGTTCGGGGAAAAATAATTTAGGGTTTTTAAAGTTTTGGAAACAGAAAAAATAATTTAGGATTTTTAAAGTTTTAGAAACAGAAGGATGATTTAGGGTTTTTTAAAATTAGATTTGCGTTGAATGATTATATTATTTACTGCCTAAATTAAATTGAAGGAATAATTTAAATTGAAGGACTAATTAAATAACTTAGGTAGTGTGATGATGATTTAAAAGGTGAAGATGATTGATGATTGAATAAACTAAAGTTATAGCAATTTACCTACGTTTGAAGGCTCCACCAAATTTGAAGAGATTGAACCAAGCTGTTGCTTGCTTTAGATTTGATTTTGGTTGTGCAAAGAAATTTGGAGATGATTGCTTCCTTTGGCTGTTGTTTCTTGCTTGCTGGGGTTTTCTTTTGGCCGATAGAATTTTTGAGTCTCCAATCCAGTAAAATAATTTTCTTCCTCTTTAATTCTGTGTTTTAATGTGCTATTTATAGGAAAAATAATCAACCTACTTCTAATTGTCTAAGAAAATTAAAACCATTTAGGAAAAGAAACCAAAACCAAATAGAATTTGGTTTTGGAAAAAACTGCGTTGGAAAATTGCACTGGCAAAAAAACTGCTGCGAGTGAAATTGCGAGCGAGGGCTGGGCGGCCAGCCAATTCGCCATAGGAATTTCCTGTGGCGAATTGGCCCAAGCCAATTGACTTTCGGTGATGAAATTTTTCATCGCCAATTTTATTTATTTATTATATATATATATTTTAACTTTACTAATATTACTTTTTTATTTTTATTAAAAATTATAAATAATAAATACTAAATACTAAAATAGATATTATTTAATTAAAATACCACACAAATTATTTTTTACTATATAAAAAATATCAGACTAGACTTGGTAAAAAAATTAAGGGTCTACAGTTTGTCCCCTGCTTGAACGATCTGAGACTACGACAAAAGAGAGTGAAATGCAATAAGACTTAATTTTTCTGAGATGGTTTAGGTTTTGGGTTCTGGACTCGGTTCGAGTTTTGGACTCGGAAAAGACTTGGGTTCTAGACCCGGGATGGTTTGAGTTCTGGACCTGTTTTGAGTTCTAGACTAAAAAAAGACTTGGGTTCTAGACCCGGGATGGTTTGGGTTCTGGACTCTGAAAAGACTTGGGTTCTGGACCCGGTTTGAGTTGGGTTCTGAACCCGGTTTGAGTTCTAGACTCGAAAAAGACTTGGGTTCTGGACCCGGTTTGAGTTCTTGACTCAGAAAAGACTTGGATTTTGGACCCGAGATGGTCTGGGTTCTGGACCCAATTTGAGTTCTGGACTCAAAAAAGACTTGGGTTCTGGACCCGGAATGATTTGGGTTCTGGACCCGAGCTAAGTTTTGGACTTAAGAGGGAATTTAGGTTCTGGACCTAAGTTAAGAGAGATTTAATTGTCTGAAAAAAATAATTGTAGCCAATAGGATACCAAAGGAATTTGCAAAAATTTAGCTAATTTTTACCAAATTTTTACCATGCACATATCTTCTCCTTACCCCTTGCGTGTAAAAATATTTTAAAAGTGCAAAAATATTTATATACATGCAAATATTTGAATGATTGAATTTGAATAATTGAGTTTTTTTATTAATTTACTGTGTAGTTACTGTTTATGCACTATTCACACTATTGTAAATAGTTATTTACTATTTATCAATAGTAAAATTTACTTTTTTTCTCTTTTTTCTTCAAGAGAATACTGTTTTTTTTTTCTTTTTGGTTTTTGTCTTTTTCCTTTGTCATTTTTCTATATAAACTTTGCAACTCATTTCTTCATTTCATTCACAGCAGCCCATTTCTTCATTTCATTCATTGCTATACATCTTTTATACAAGAGAGTTTAGCATAGAGTTGAGGAGAAAATGCATGCTTCAAGATCAGAAACTCGATCTAATATTGAGTTATTGGAGTTTATTCGGCGGCATGAAAATGGAAATATAAGTCTACTAGCCGGGATGCCGCTTCATCACAGTTCAAATCAAAAGAGCTAGGTAATTATTTATTTTAACAGCAAATTATTTTTCATTTTAGTTTTTTTTTTTAATTATTATTTCTTTTTTTTTGTTTTGTCTCTTTTTTTGTTTTGTTTCTTTTTATTTTTTAATTTTTTAAGATTTAGGAAAAATAAATTAAATAGATGAATATATTTAAGAATTTAAGTAAATAGATAGACTAAAAATAGAATGTAAATAAATTTAGCATAAAAATCAGTGGTATTGATATGATGATATACTTACCTTGTGTTGATTTACCTGGTTCCGTGTTAGCATGATCGTTGCGTTATCCGGGGCAAAGGATGTGTCTATAAAGCCCGACAATGGTATGATGTAGTGCCTTCTCAGGTAAGGCAGATTATCCGAGATTGCGGTTTTGAAAGCTTTATCTTGCAATTACCATCTGAGGAGTATCCAATAGACAGGAGTGTAGTTTAAGCATTGTCAGAATGGTAGATGGACACGACCCATACTTTTCACCTACCTATAGGAGAAATGACCATTGGCCTGGTCGATTATACAGTCTTGGGCCATTTTACCGCAGGAAATTCCTGCGACGAATTGGCTGGCCCCCCAGAGCCCGCCCCAACTAGCGCTTGAAATTCTCGTAGTTTCTGCAGCAGTTTTTTCGCTAGCACAATTTTCCAACGCAGTTTTTCTGAAACCAAATTCTATTTGGTTTTGGTTTCTTTTCCTAATTGGTTTTAATTTCCTTAAACAATTAGAATTAGGTTTATGATTTTTCCTATAAATAACACTTTAAAACTCAAAATTAAGGGACTTTGATTGGGGGATCGAAAATTAGACTTTGATTGGGTCAAACAAATTATTTTACAAGGAGAAAAATTGTTTACTGGATCGAAGACACAAAAAGTTCTATTGGCCAAAAGAGAACCCTAGCAAGCAAGATACATTAGCAATAAGAAGCAATCAATCCATCAAAGGCAGTGACACTACCTTTGTTATTGTTCATCCAGAAATCAATTTTTGGTGGAACTAATGAACGTAGGTTTGAATCTCTATTTTCTTTATTTTTTTCTTTACAATAGCTTCATCATTCAAATTGGATTAATTGTTTCATCATACAATTTGATCAAAAACTTCAAAACTTCAAAAACTTCAAAAACCCTAAATCATCCTTCTGTTTCTTAAACATCAAAAAGCCCTAAATCATCCTTCTGTTTCTAACACTTCAAAAACTCTAAATTACTCTTCTGCTTCCAAAACTTTAAAACCCTAACCTAATCTCTATTTCAAAAATCCAGTAGCCTTGTTTTTTTTTCAAGTATCAAAAGCTTCAACCCTAATTAATTCTTCTTTCCAAAATCACACAGTAGCATTATTCTTTTAAAAATAACATAAGTTCCTTCCAATTTTGAAACCCTATTTTCTAAATCTTAAACCCTAAAATCTTAATTTTCAACAACAAAACCCACAACCCTAAAAGCCAGTTTTCAAAATCTTCTGGGGAGGATCCCCAGACCCGGCAAGGGGCGCTGGCCCCTTGACCCCCGCCCGCTAACCGGCTAGCGGGACCACCGTATGGACTTGGGTCAATTTTTATTTGTATATTATAAGTCTTTATGTTTAACTTCCTTTGTTATGATTATTCAAAATACAGTAGCTTTATTCAAAATACAAACCTAAACCCTAATTTATTCAAACCATAAATCCTAATTCTGTTTTCAAATCTTCACAGTAGCTTTTTATAATTTTATTCACTAGGATATTTTAATCTTTCAATAACTCCATTAAAGACTTTCTATGTTTGTTTCATATAAAAGTACTTAAGTAGTTATTATAGTCAATATTAAAACCATACTTAACTTTGATCACGGTAAAACATCCAATCCTAAATCATAATCTGCAAAATCAAGGTTTCAAACCATAAAACCCTAATTCATGAAGTTTGCTTAAAATCCTAACTAAACCTACCTTTTTTAAGTCACAGTAACATTATTTTCATAAAGTATCCAAAACCTTAAATCTTTTAAACATCCAGTAGCTATGCTATTGCATTAAAATATTTCTCAAAACCCTAATTATTGAGCATAAAACTCTAGAAACCCTAATTAATGTATGGATCCCTAAAGTTAATATATTTACTATTTTATTTACATTGGATGAATGTTTATTATATATTTTGATTGATGTTTAATATCTTTGATGAATGATTTATTTATGATGAATGGTTATTTACTTTTATCGATTTATTTTGATTTTCAAATGTTGTAAGAGGTATGTTTCTACTTTGTGGGTACCTCATTAATTAATTTCTATGTAATTTAAGTTGCTTTTATATTTTGGACCAATGTAAAGGACATGTTTCTACCTTTTGGTGGGTGTCCTATTTAGTTAGACATGGACGATGTAAGGACATGTTTCCATCCTCGGATGGGTGTCCATTTATTTATTTTGCTTGGACATTGCATTGATTTTAATATAATGATGCTTTATTTTAATTGTTGCATGTAATATGGATAATATTGTTATACTTAAGAATTTTATAATATTAAGACCTAAAAAGGAGGCTGGTTCCAATAAACCGGGCATTGTGGGGGGTGCTGGGCCATTTCTCACCTTCCCCACATGTACCCAACTTTTCGAACCTATTAGGGGGTTAGGAATTTCTTAGGAATTGAGTCATCCACCCGTTTCTTTTTCCCAGCCCGTCTGGGTGGTGACTCCATTTCTCCAGGCTTAGGCCCGTGAGGCTCTGAGCCTAAACAGTGCCGAAGTCACAAGAACCATTCCACCGGGAGTGGGGGCAAAAATTCCCGCTCATAACCCCATTGTCTGATATCACACTGTGCGGGACCCCATTCCTACAGATGAGGTTCTTTTCAATAAATCTAGCCATTTGGCTTGCCCCTAGTTTGTTGAAGGATTTGACTTCGACCCATTTCAAAAAATAATCTACCGCTACTACAATGAACGGTGACCATTTGAGGCTGTCGGATGTATCTCTCCTATAATGTTGATACCCCAAGTGGCAAAGGGCCAGGGTGAGGACATAGAATGCAATTCTTCATGAGGCATGTGATTCAAATTACCATACATCTGACATTGTTGGCACTTCTTTACGAACTCAATACAATCTCTCTCCATGGTCAACCAGTAGTAACCTTGTCGAATTATCTTCTTGACTAGGGCCAAACCACTCATGTGAGAACTGCAACTTCCCGCATGTTTTTCTAACATGATATGCTCCACTTCATACTTCTTTAAGCATCTCAAATGCATCCCATCAGGCCATATTTGATATAAATCTCTATGGAAGGTGATGTCTTGCAAGGACCACCACCTTATAGCTCTTCTTTCTTTCTTTATTGCCCCCCAACAGGTATTTCATTTCCTTCAAAAATCATCTTATAATACCATACCACGTGTCATGGTCTGTATCAGTTTCCATGATTGTCTCATATTCAAAGCAAGGAGTTGATAAACTGGTCAAAATCAGAGGCTTGAGGAATAAGTTGACAGGATTTTCCCATACCGAAGCCAATGTGGCTAGGGCATCAGCCATCTGGTTTTCTTCTCTTGGTAGGTGTATAAACCTGCACTCCTTAAAGTTCTTCTTCATCATGGTCAAGTAATGGTGGTATGGTTTTAATTTTTCTTCTTTCAACTCCCAGTCTCCATTTACTTGGGATACTACTAGCAACAAATCTCCAAAAACTTCCACCTTATCCACCTTCATAATCAGTAGGGTTTCCAAACCAAAGATACTTGCTTCGTACTCCACCATATTACTGGTTGCCCTGAATTTCAATTTTTTGGCTAATGGGATAAGTTCCCCTTTGGGCAATTCTAGTATGACCCCTAAACTTACTCCTTTCCTATTCACTGCTCCGTCAAAATACATTTTCCATCCTTGTACTTCAATGGCCTCTAAATGTTCTTCCAAAAATTCCAAGACTACCTCTTCGCTATCCTGTAATGGTTGTTGGGCCAGGAATTCTACCACTATCTACCTTTGATTGTTTTCTTGGTTACATATTCAATCTTAAATTCTTCCAATATTATCAACCATCACCCATACTTCCCAATCAAAGAGGGTATCTCCCTTAAGTACTTCATTGGATCCAACCTGGAAATTGCTTGCATACTATAAGATTGAAAGTAATGCCGCAACTTCTTAGAAGACCAAACCACAGCTATACAGGTCTTTTCAATGATACTATACTTAATTTCATAAGGTAGGAGCTTTCTACTTAAATAGTAAACTGCATGCTCAATCCCTGACTCATCTGCTTGGGCTAGCATGGCTCCTATTGACTCTTCTTCTACTGCTAAGTATAGTAACAAGGGTTTACCGGGTTTAGGTGCTTAGGGTGTTTATTATATACTCCTTTATTCACTTAAAGGCCTTTGACACTCTTCATTCTATAGGACTGGCTAATTCTTTTTAATCAATTTGAAGATAGGCTCACAAATTGTTGTGAGCTTTACTATAAATCTGCTAATGTATTGTAATTTACCAATGAATCCCTGAACTTCTCTCTCCATCTTAGGGGCTGGCATATCCCTAATTGCTTTAACTTTGTCAGGATCAATCTCAATGCCATTCAGACCAATCTCATGTCCCAACAATTTACCTGAGGTAACCCCGAACACACACTTCTTCGGGTTTAATCTTGGCTTATATTTCAATGCTCTATCGAAGAATAATTCTAAGTTTTGGAAGTGTTGTTCCCTTGTATCTGATTTCACCATCATATCATCAACATATACTTCAACTTCTTTGTGCATCATGTCATGAAATAGTGTGGTGGCAATCCTTTGGTAGGTTGCTCCAGCATTCTTTAAGCCAAACGGCATCACCCTATAACAAAATATACTCCATGTAGTAATGAAAGCAGTTTTGGCTTTATTCTCTTGGGCCATTAATACTTGGTTGTATCCAGGGAATACATCTACAAATGAATGTAGCACGCTAGAGGCTGCACTATCAATGAGGACATCTATATGGGGTAAAGGAAAATCATCTTTAGGGAAAGCCTTGTTTAAATCTCTATAGTCCACACAGACCCTTATTCTTCCATCTTTCTTTGGCACGGGTACTATGTTGGCTAGCCAATCTTTATATTCTATCACTTCAAGGAACTTTACTTGTATTTGTTTAATGACCTCTTCTTTAACCAATTCAGCCCACTCAAGTCTTAATTGCCTAAGTTTTTGTTTGACAGGTTTCATGTGAGTGTATGTAGGAATAAGATGTTCGACTATGTCTCGATCTATTCCAGGCATATCCTCCTAAGACCAAGCAAATACTTTTTCTTATCTTTTGAATATTTTTCAAATCTCTCTCTCTCTCATCAGGAGTAAGGTCGGATGTTATGCTAATGTTTTTAGGATTTTTGATTGTTCCCAAATTTAATGATTATGTGTCAATAGAATTAATATTAAAGATGTTCATGTAACTGCTATTTGAATGTATGCAACCATTAATAGAAACATCACACAAGTAAGCAAAATTAGACTTTATTGCATTCATTTTGAAAAAGAAAACATCATCATCCTCATACAAAGCAGACAAATTAAAATTAAAATCAAAATCATTTTCCTCAAAATCATAAGGCAGAATATCTTCAAACTTCTCTTCAACCAGGGCAGCAATCTCCTCCGGAGTCTTCTCAGCTTTTAGGACAGCTTCTTTCTTCTCTTTCGGATTGGACTCCTTGTTGGCTGGCAGGGTGAGCTCTTTCTTCACTTGTTCCACTAACTCGGTAACATCTGCAAAAATTTTAAAACCCGGGATCAACTTTCCCATGAACATTATTGGCTCGGGCTTTCCTTGGAGTGGTCCCATGTCTGGAGCTTTGATAAAGATTTTTTCAAGTGGTGGGAAGCACATCTTCTCATTCTTCTTTGGCTGGACATCTTTGTTGGCTTCTTCATACCCTAACCCTTTCTTGGAAGTTTGAGTTTTGAAATCTGGAAGCTTTGTCAAACCGGCCTTGCCCTTTTTTGAGACTAGCTTCTGGAATGTAGCTCATGTTCTTCATCATGTTCAAGACCTTAGAGTCCACTACTTTGTCATTAGAAATTGTAACTACTTGGAAACCATTGAGAGGCCTTTCAATCATTAGTGCATTAACAACCTCATTATCTTCGGCTTCGATGACCACTGTCTCATCTCCGTTAGGGAACTTGATCTTTTGATGAAGGGTGGAAGGAACTCCACCAAGTAGATGAAACCATGGTCGTCCCAAGAGTATGGAAAAGGTAACAGGTATGTCCAAAACAACAAATTCAACAATAGATTCAATTGGACCAACTTTAACAGCAACTTTGAAAGTTCCTTCGGCATGTCCCTTGGTGTTGTCATAAGCCTGAATGGTTACTTCAGTTGGGTTTAGATCCCTTGTTGACATGGCTAGTTTTGGCAATATTTTAAGTGGGCAAACATTTATGGCGGACCCATCATCAACCATTACACATGGAGTCCTTTTCCCTTTGATTTTTATTTTGATAAAGAGAGGGCAAATGTGATCTCTCCCCTCTTCTGGTAAATCTACATCTGAGAAAGATACCGCTCCCATATTAACTTTGCTCTTCTCTTGAATATCTTCACATTTCATTACTCCGTTAATTTTTATGAAGTTGATCAGCTCCTCCGGTGTTATGGAGGTGGAAATTGGCATGCTGGCCAAGGCCTTGGCCATAGTTTCTCGGTACTTTTTAGAAGTAGCCAATAAATCCCAAATGCTAACATTTGCTTGGGTTCTTTTCAATTGCTTAAGCATGGTATCATCTTCCTCTTCTTTGTTCCCTACTTCAGCTTCCTTTCCTTTATTAACTTCTACCTCCTTAGACGGTGGCCTTGCATAGGGCTTACCGGATCTAGTGTTCATTACTTCATCTTCTTTGGGCTCGGACCAGGTCCATTCCTCCTTCTTCGATACAAGATCATCATCACTATCACTTGAATCCCAAAACCCATTCATAACACAAATTGCTACTTCTTTACCCACCATAGCTTGTTCAATTTTGCTAAATACCTCTTCTTCTTTGGTTGCTTCTCCACCCACATCTTGAAAAGAAGACATGACAAAACTTTCATGCAAACCTCCTCCAATCATGAAGGTTGCCGGTGGTGGTACTCTATTGAACCTCGGTAATGGATTGTCTTTGGTGTTTGGCTTGTTGGACTCAGGCAGCTTTCCACTATCAATCAAATTTTGGATCTCATGCCTCAACCTCACTCATCTATCCGTGTTGTGTCCTTGCAGTTGATGAAATAGATAAAATGCCTTAGTGTCAAAATTAGGTGGGAGAGGGTTAGGCAAAGGACAAGGATTTAAGGGTTGTAACAATCCTTTTCTTTGAAGCTTATTGAGAACCCAAGACAGCAGTTTCCCCAATTCTAAAAATTGTCTTCTTGTTCCTTGGCTAGTAGCATTAACACCAATTACCTTTTGGATGTCTTGGTTACCAGACTGATAGTTTCCTTTCTCATTCCTTCTTGTTGAAAAATGGTTCTTCTCTCTTTCCCATTCTTCAATTTGCAGACCAGCTTGGAGGAGATATTTGAAATCACGGATGAGTGTATGAGACATCCTTTCACGAAGACTGGGCAACACCCCTCTCACGATCATTCTTATTTGATTTTATAGAATAATATAAAGACCAATGGAATCAACTTCTCTTATCCCCAGTGGAGTCGCCACTGTGAGTGAGGATTTTTTCCCCCACTCCCGGTGGAATGGTTCTTGCGACTTCGGCACTGTTTAAGCTCGAGGACTTAGAGAACACGGGCCTAAGCCTGGAGAAAATAGAGTCGCCATCCGAACATGCTGAGAAAAAGTAAGGGGTGGTGACTCGATTCCTAAGGAATCCCCAACCCCCTAATGGGTTTGAAAAGTTGGGTATGTGTGGGGAAGGTGAGAAATGGCCCAACACCCCCACAACGCCCGGTTTATTGGAGCCGGCCTCCTTTGTAGGTCTTAATATTATAAAATTCTTAAATATGATAATATTATCCATATTACATGCAATAACTAAAATAAAATATCATTGTATTAAAATCAAAGCAATGTTCAAACAAAGCAAATAAATGGACACCCATTCGAAGATGGAAACATGTCCTTACATCATTCATGTCTAAACTAAATAGGACACCCATCGAAAGGTGGAAACATGTCCTTTATATTGGTCCAAAATATAAAAGAAATTAATTAATGAGGTGCCCACAAAGTGGAAACATACCTCTTACAATATTTGGAAATCTAAATAAATCAATAAAAGTAAATAACCATTCATAATAAATAAATCATTCATCAAAGATATCAACATTAATCAAAATATATAATAAACATTCATCCAATTTAAATAAAATAGTAAATATATTAACTTTAGGGGTTCATGCATTATTTAGGATTTTATGTTCAATAACTAGGGTTTTTGTAGACCCTTAATTTTTGACCCATTCAAATCCGATAGTCTAAAATAATTTTTGTGGTATTTTATTTATTTTAATAATATTTTAATTACTAATAATATTTAATAGTTATTTTTAATAAATATAAAAATATATAAAAAAAATAAAAAAATAAAAAAATCGGACGGATCGGCAAGCGACACGCGGCAGCCCATTTTGCTGCAGAAATTGTCTGCGGTGAATTGGGCGCTGCCCAATTCACCGTAGATAGCAATCTAGGGTAAATTGGGCACCGCCTAATTCAACATAGCCAGTTCTTCAATGAATTGGCTTGCCAGCTAGCCCACCTTGCCCATTTTTGCCAGTGCAATTTTTGCCAGCGCAGCCCGCGCGCTGCCGATTTTTTTACCAAACCTTGTTTTAGCCGGTTTTCTAATTTTTCCTAAACAATTGATATTTCCTTATTAAAATAGCATTAGGAATCTTTATTTTTCTATAAATACTATCATTAAACACATGGATTAAGGGGGAAGAGAAAAACCCTAGAGGATGGAAAAAAAAGAGAGAAAACCCTAGAAAGAGAAGAAAAACAGCAAGGGAGAAAAGAGAAAAAATAAATTATTAAGAATCAAAGAGTAAAGCAATGAACATTCGTCAACCAACAAAGGCAGTGATCACCATCTTTGATCTTTGCTCAGCCCGAAATAAATATTGATGCAGGTAGTAGCTTGGAGTCAATAAACAATTTGGTGAAACCTTCAACGCAGGTTTTGTCTTAATCTTGAATTTGCTTAAATATTCAATTATTATATCATTTTTTTTCTTACTGGTTTTCATTTGTTTATTTTTGTTATCACTTTGATTCAATAGTATAAATTGGTAAACAGTAATTATATATTCCATTCATTATTGTTTCATCCAATAGCTCAAAAATCCAGAGAAATCCAAAAGCCTCAAACTATCTTCTTAATTCTCTAAACCCTAAACTTCTTTACAGTTTCTAAAAACTTTAATCTTAATTATTTCTGTAAAACTCTAAACTGTTCTCTTAAATCCTAAGATCGAATATGTTTTCCAAATTGTAATATCCTCATATATGCCCTAGAAGTCTTGGTTATGATGTTTTTATTGTTGTTGTTGTTATATTGGATTGTATATATATGATAATTGCAAGAGAAAAGAAATTGGGAAAGAAAATAGGGTTTAGAGAGAATGGTATATGTTGTGTATATGTTGATATATATAACATATAAATGGGTCAAAGGAAGAGTCAAAGGAAAAGAGATATTTTTGTGTTGAGTGTGTAATTACTTAAATGGGCTTATATGAGATAAAAGGTGAGTTATATGGTTAAGGGTATTGAGGTAATTTACCTTTAGAAATCTCTTGGTGGAGATTAAAAGATGGAAAAGTGTTTGACTTGTGGCTATTTTGTTTTCTTTTCATTTTGGGTGCCGGTGATTGAAGGAGAGAAAGAGGAAGAGAAGTGTACTTGATGCTAGAGTTCAATTGAAGAGGCAATCAAAGAGTTTGGTTAGAGATTTGTGAAATTTCTTCATCTAAGGTAAGAAATCTCTTGTTTTCCTTTGTAAATTTTGAAGTTATGTTTAAAGTGAAGTGTGATTTGTTGATGTAATGATTTGGTGTATTTGATATGTGTTTGCAAGTGTTAGAATTGATTTAAAGTAAAAAAATTGGAATTGGTGTTGGTTTGGTTGTGATTATGGAAAAATAAGTGAAGATTGATAGTGGAAAATCAAGAGTAAAGTTTGAGTTAGGATTTTGAGATGGTTTGTGTTCAAATGTGTTGTTTAAGTGGTTATTGTGATGAATATGTGTTATGACATGAGTTATATCCATTTGAGTGAGTTTGTGTTGGGAATTATATGTTAAAATGCATTTGGAAGAGGGTTGGTTACATTTAGGGTTTATGCATGAGAGACACGTAATTTGGGGCGGTCGTTATTATTCAAGTGCGGTCGCGACTTAGGTCGGGCTTCTGGCCGCGAAACCTACTGTAATAATGTTTTATCTTTTGATTGTGAGGTGCGGTCGCGACTTAGGTCGGGCTTCTGGCCGCGAAACCTACTGTAATAAGGTTTCATCTTATAATTGTATGGGGCGGTCGTATTCAGGTGAGGCGCGACCGCTAGAAAGGTTCTGTTCACCTTATTGGAAGCAATCTAATCCTACAACAACATTCTCAAATACATGTTAAATAGATCATCCATTTGAGTTGTCAAGGATCAAAATAGATATCATTTGTCTAACATCATTGTTGAATCATGAAATGTGAGATGATATGGAATTGATAATGCATATGATATTACATGAATAAGGTTATGTATTGTGTATTGTGAGGCTTGTGAATGCTGATGTGTATTATGAATAATGTATTTTGAAATGTGATACTAATAATGCTATATACACAATATGAATTGAGATATGAAATGCTATAAAGCCATTGTGATTGGCTATGATGATATAATTGAATGATGTATGGCATGTTTGCCTAATTGATGAGAAAGATTGATAAAGAGTTTGAAATAAGTGTATGTTTAATATGATATTCAGTTTCAGAGTTCTGGGTTTTTTGGAAGCATGCCTATTTAATGAAAGTTAACAGTCTTGCCGGGTTGAGGATCTCTTCAAATTGAGTTGAATTGAGGTCCAAGAGACTGGGTCTGTTACACTATGATAATTGATATTATGAAATATTAGATTTGTAACAGTCTTGCCGGGTTGAGGATCTCTTCAAATTGAGTTGAATTGAGGTCCAAGAGACTGGGTCTGTTACACTATGATAATTGATATTATGAAATATTAGATTTGTAATAGTCTTGCCGGGTTGAGGATCTCCTCGAGTTAGATGAGTTGATGATCCAAGAGACTGGGTCTGTTACACTATCCATGGATAGAGATATATATGTATATGTTGCCTACGGGCGTGATAATGGTGTTTATGAACTGAAGCAGTAACTCTGAATTCTGAATATCGTATTAAATACTTGATGGGCCCATAGGTGTCTAGGTTTTATGTATAACATAAATGTTGTTCTAATGTAATGAAATGTTAATATTACTTATATGATGAAACGGACTATTCACGGAATATTGTTTATTGAGTATGATCTTTACTAATTGTGTGTGTATCATTGATGTTGATTTATTAATACAAAATGTGAAACATTGCATTGCACTAAAGCATAACATTAGCATGAATTGTCTTACTAAGCCCTTGGCTTAGCGCGATAGTGTTTAATCGCGCAGGTAATAGAGTTGAACCCGAGAGCTCTTCTAGACCGAGTGAGAGTAGACATTGAAGAGTTGATTTTGGGAACTTAAAGATCAGAGGAGATTTGCCAATCATGTATAACTCTTTTATATTTTGTAAAGATTTTGTTTATATTGTAAATATATATATGTAATGATAAATAAGTACTCAAATGTTTTCATATGTGTAAATATTTTATAACTTCCGCTGTGTACTACTTGAATGTATTAATATATCTATAATGTATATTGAGAAAGATGATGGTATTATATAAAAATGTTTTGAATATTGATGAAAAGCCGTAGCACTCCTATATTCGGTGCACATATGCTACATTGTGGTGTTGTAGTGTGTGTGTACTGAATGTGGGGGTGTTACACAAAATATACAAAACCCTAACCTATCTTATCAATTCTCAAAACCCTAACCCAGTGTCTTAATTCCTTAATTTTTCTAAACCCTAATCTTCTTAAAACTCAATCCGAGAAAACCATAATTTATTCTCAAATTAGCAAAACCTCATTTTTCAAACCCCCATCCAGTAAACCTAATAAACCCTTAATCCCAAATCCAATAAATTTCATAAATCTTTTTCTCCAGTAAACCTAAAAAATCTTAAACCCTAATCCCAATGTTTTAAAATTATAAATCCTAATGTCTTAAGGTTCCCAAACCCTAATTTCATGATATTAGCCTTAAACCCTAATTTGATTAACCAAAAACCATATTACTTTCTTAAATTTATAAAACCCTAATCCATTCCATTTTTCAAAAAATTCTCACGGTAGCCTAAATAATAAATACAATAATTTCAAAATCCCAAAAACCTAAATGTTAATTAAAGAACCCTAAATTAAGACATAAACCTAAATTTGTATCTTTATTGCTTTATTTAATTTTAGATTTGATTGTGTAGTTTATTATATGTTTTGATGGTTGATTTATTTAATTTCATTGCTTGATTTATTTAATTTATCGTGGATGGATATTCTCTTTATTATTATGATTATTATTTGGTTGTTTTAGTATTAAAATTGTAAGAGGTATGTTTCTACTTTGTGGGTACCTCATTAATTAATTTCTATGTAATTTAAATTGCTTTTATATTTTGGACCAATGTAAAGGACAAGTTTCCACCTATTGGTGGGTGTCATATTTAGTTTAGACATGAACGATATAAGGACATGTTTCCATCCTCGGATGGGTGTCCATTTATTTGCTTTGTTTGGACATTGCTTTGATTATAATATATTGATGCTTTATTTTAATTGTTGCATGTAATATGGATAATATTGTTATACTTAAGAATTTTATAGTATTAAGACCTGCAAAGGAGGCCGGTTCCAATGAACCGGGTGTTGTGGGGGTGCTGGGCCATTTCTCACCTTCCCCACACGTACCTAACTTTCCGAACCCATTAGGAGGTTGGAGATTTCTTAGGAATCGAGTCATCCATCTCTTTCTTTTTTCCAGCCCGTCCGGGTTGCTACTCCATTTCCTCCAGGCTTAGGCCCGTGTTCTCTAAGGCCCCGAGCCTAAACAGTGCCGAAGTCGCAAGAACCTTTCCACCGAGAGTGGGGGCGAAAATCCCCGCTCACAGTGGCGACTCCACTGGGGATAAGAGAAGTTGATTCCGTTGGTCTTTATATTATTCTATTCTTTCTTATCATGATTATCCATTGTATCATATTAGATTTGCATTGTGTGTGTGAGTTAGGACGCCCGTGTTACTTGTGTTGTGTTAAGTGAGGGATACCATACTTTCACTCAAGGTATGGAGATCGACCATGGCATAACCACTCATAGCTTTGTACCATTTGATATATACTTGCTATGGGAACCTAAGCCTTTTAACCCAAATATTAAAGCTCATGTAATTGGCCTAGTTACTTTCCTTTGGTTTTTACCCCAAAAGAGACTCGCCATTTGTGTGTGGAAGTTATAAGGTTAGAAGGAATGTCGTAATTATCTTTCTTTGTCTATTGTTTGTGCATACATGCATACATACATTTGCATCTCATATCATTGATCCTCTCTGTCTCACAGCCCTGGATTACGACAGTTCAAAAGCTTACGACAATTCTGCCTATGTCGAAGAAGAAGAATCTAGCAACGACTCAAATCACTTGCTCACCAAAAGCAATGGAACCTGAACAAATTCAAAGAATGGTGGATGATGCCATCAATGCCAAGATGGAAGAAATAAAAAGGCCGTGGCTGAGACCGTGAAGAACTAATTAGCTACAATTTTAGAAAATAATACCGAAGCATCTGCTAGCACCAAGAAAGACAAGGGGAAGGCTAAAGTTCGTGAAGTGGCTTTTGATGATGATAAGGTGATCATTGATGATGATGATTGGGCTCAATACTTCAAAGATTCCCAAGAAAAAAAGAAGCCGAAGGTTGTTGAGAAGACAACTGTTGAAAAGACCGAGACATATGATGTTGAGAAGATGATTGCTGATTTGGAAAAGAAATTTGAGAAGAAGCTGAAAACCGAAGAAATGTCCGAGGTTGACAAATTATTTGAGCTAGATGAAGAAGTTTCGTACAAATTCAAGATGCCATCTTTTGCAAAGTTTGATGGAACCAAAAATTCTCACCTCCATGTGAAGCAGTATATGACTGCTATGCAGTCTGCCCGAGCTACTAAGGCTCAAACTCTAAAGTACTTCATGTTCTCATTGGACCCTGTTGTCCATTTCAAGCCTATTGAAGACCTGTTGATCTCTCTTGGTAGGTAGAGTCTATTAGTGGAGATAGTTTGAATAAGCATGCATATGAGATACACCATATTCAAACTCAATGAGACCTTTGGCCAAGTAATGTGTATGTGCCTATCTGAAGTGCAACAATTCTTGCTCAAATAGAAATGATTCCTGAGTATAGTATGGTAACTAGGGTTGTCATGTTATAGATATGTTAATTTGGAAAATCAAGTCTTGAGGTACATTGACATTAATTTGGCAAAGACAACATTTGATTTCAAAATTAAAATTCAAAATTGAAAATTCAAAAAAAATTAGGAAAAAAATTACAAAGCCTTCAAGTTAAGGGAAGTATGTCGAATCGTTGAACCTCCAAAGAACACATTGGGCAAAGGAAATGATTACTGGCAAGGTCATGAAGAAGCTACCAACTGACATGCTGAATCATAATTTAAAATGGATGTATCTCTGCTGTTTGGGGCCTCCATTATTCATATTTTCAACATCTTGAAGATAAAAGCCATAAGTGTAAAGCATTGTGTCATTCCAATGCAAGACCTGAACAAGCATCTGAAATGAACCAATGAGAACACTTCTGCTGATCAACTCGGTCTATGAGTCGATGGAACGAATGGGGGCATGGAAAGACCATTGCTTAAGAAAGCTCCAGTAATTTTGCAAAGAGAAGAAATGCATGCTTGTGCAAAAAACTAGACAACAAAAACATCAATCAAAGCTTACTTGGAAAAAATCTTTGGTTTGAGCCTACACAGGGGGAAAATTTTCTCCTTTTCAATTTTTTAAGTTTATTTACCAAACATTTTCAAACTCACTTGCAAATATTTCGCCACGCAGGGGGTAAGGAGAAGATATGAGGGCCAACTAAAAATAGTTGAATTTTTGCAAAAGGAAGAACAAAAGAATGGAACAACTAGTTAAGCTAGAATCCTCAACTGATAGAAGGTCAGTCAAATCAAATTCAATCACGGGTCCAAGTACCCAATCTCGGGTCCAAGTACCCAAATCAAATTCAATCTCGGGGCCAAGTACCGAATCTCGGGTCCAAGTACCCAAATCAAATTTAATCTCGGATCCAAGTACCCAAATAAAATTTAATCTCGGGTCTAAGTAACCAATCTCAGGTCCAAGTACCCAAATCAAATTCAATCTTGAGGCTAAGTTGTAACACCCTTATACCCTATATACGTACAATACATATTTTTAGCATATGTAAAATACGCATATACGGTATAAAAATGTCACAAACCGATTTAATAAAAAATTTTACATTTCTGTTTTAAGATTTCAAATACTAATGTATAAAATAATTAGTATATAAATATTCTTTGCTTGTTATAGGAATCCAAAATAAATATTTTTTTTATGAAAATCTCTGGGAAAAATTCGCCAGAGTTTTGTTTGTAATTTGAACGTTTTCAAAATTTAACAAAACACAACCTGCATAAAACAAAATACTTATATATTCTCCAATATTTCTCAATTTCTCCATATTCTCCCAAAATACTTATATATAGGTATATATATAAACATTATATATAAAATCCCATCTTAAACAAAATTATTCAAATCATTCTTTACAATTTATAATATATACTTCAAAAACATATCATAACATACATAATATAAAAAATGTACATGCTGGCAACTGGCTCTGATCTTGATGTACCCAAAACAACTCTTCAAGCTCAATAAATACAAACCTAGACCCAACCAGGTCTAGTAAAACTTTCTGGCTCTACCAAAATGTCCATAACACCTGCGCGATGAATTACAATCGCGTTAAGCCAAAGCCTAGTGGTACAAACTTTGATAATATTAAAAATATAAAGTAATGCCAATGCACAATGCATATAGAGGTCACATCATTTCACTTTATTATATTTTTCAAATATTTCATACTCACAACTCATAACATTATATTGCTCAATTGTATCATAATTCATAATTCACATTAAAGCAAAGACAAACATGGGCCCAAAAAGGATATAATATACTATTCAAATTTCAGAGTTACTGCTTTGGTCCATAATGACACCATATGTCTAGCCCGTAGGCAATATATATATCCATGGATAATGTAATAGCCCCAGTCTCTTGGACCTCAACTCGGCTAGACCCTTAGGCCCCAGTATCTTAGTCCTCAACCCGGCTAGACTGCTACGGTTTTTTAGGCATATGACCAAGTCTTTTCACCCCAAAAACATCATATTTATTTTTATCAGCTGGGCTCGGCTTACGACCCGGTCTTTTCACCTGCCCAGCAATTCATAGGCATGCCGCCAAACCCAGAACTCTGAAAATTGAATAACATACTAGGCACACAATTAATTCATTTATCTCATTATCAAATACTTTCACAATTCATTTCTCATTTTATTTCTTATAATCAAACTAGGCTCATTGCCTTATTTTCACATTTTTTCTCATTTTTCTCATTTTTCACTTCTTTCTCATTTTTCTCACTTTTCTCATTTTTTTTTCTCATTTTTATCAATATCAATTCATTTCATTATTCCACATATCTCATTTTTGCATTCACAACACATTACCCAATTACTTTGGGTATTTTCACATAATATGCATATTTCACACTTTACACAATTTAGCCATTATCAATGGCTTTTCACAATGCATTTAACACATATATGACATTACAAATGTCATAGCACGTTATTCATACTCAATCAATGAACCAAGTAGCTTAACACAATTTTCAACCAAAATGTGTTAAGTCCAAATGTCATGCAAATATAAACATTATACTCAAAGTTTATACATACCTCTACTAGCAACCCAAAGCAAGCTTAATACAACCTCCTATCCTATCCTTCCAACTTGCCCTTCACCACTTGGATGAAGCAAATCAACCTCCCTCAATGCCTATAACAAATGTGATCATACATAATCATTTAATATCATATTCTAAGGTATTCTCAACATCAAACCATAATTAAATATCACTCTAAACCAAATCCCAAAATTAAGCTTCACCTCACTTTAACTTTGAAAAACCATATCAAGCCATTTAAATTAGTGTTTTAAGTTTATTAATATCATTAAAAATATATTTTAATACATTTAAATCATTTACATTATAACAATACACTCTTATACATAAAATCTCAAAAATGGCATAACCTTCCCCCATTGAAGGTTTTCCATTCCAACACAATCCATTACTCATTTCAAGCTTATATTCATCACTTTTAACACTAAACAACATGCTTAAACAAATAAAATCACATAATTCAATCACTTTGGAAAATCACTTTTTCAAAACCCTAAATCTCCACTTCCATTCTCAAACTCCAACCAAACACAACCAAATCCAATATTTGACTTTAAAATACTTGTTTATGTATCAAAACAACTCATTTGGAATCAATTTACACAATTAAAAACCATGATTTCAAAACCTCAAAAATTACATAACCCTAAATTCTCTCTCTTCACCAATCTTACCCAAACTCAACCATTTCTTTAATCCAACCTTAAAATCATTAATAACCAATAAAAAAACTTCAGTCATATCCAATTAAGCAATTAAATCATGCTACTATAGAATTCCAAAATTTACATAACACACTTTTCCATAGAATTTGAAAATTTGGTAAGAAAGCTTACCAATTGATGAAGAAACTTCTAAAACTCCACTTGAATCCTTAAAATCTCTTCAATTTTTAGAGTATGGAAGAAGCAAATCCCTCTCTTGAAGCCATGAAATTCGGCCTTGAAGAAGAAGAAGACTTTTTTTTTTATTTCTCTTTCCTTTCACCCTTTAATTTTAAACCATATTTATATATAATTTAATAATTAATAATTTAATTATTTATTTAATAAATTAAAAGTTCCAAATTCCATCTTCCATTCAAAAATAATTTATTTTTAAATTATTTTATTAATTTTAAATTTCTAAGTTTTAATTACCAAAATACCATTTTACTTTGACATTTCTTTTAAAAAGTATTGATTTTTATATGTTATGTATATTTTATATATATATCATATATATTATCCACTTTTTTATTTAAAACCTCTTCATTTTTCATTTAAAATCATTAATTTAATTTATCCATTTAAATTATATTTTATTTTATCAAATTTTCAAAAATTCAAACTTTTCAAAAATTTAGGATATTACACATATGGACAAGTAATGTGTATCTTATATACACATCAAATGTACCTTATATGTGTATTAAATATTAAGTATGTAATGTATTAATCCAACATATATAATTAATATACCATATGTATATGTTATATATACTCTAGATATATATATTGAGTATATACAATTTATATCTCCAAATACTTATTTAATTTCTCCAAAATCACGGATATTACAATTTTCTCCCCCTTAAATAATTTCGTTCTAGAAATTATCCAGTATAGTAATAAATCATCCAAATCATTATTTTACCAAATTACATAATTTCTATTCTCCCCCTTAGGTTCATTCTTAATTTCCTTTTTACCCCTCCCTAACACATCATTATATTGTCTATTTACTCAAACAGTCATAACAGATTATTATATCTTCAATCGAATTGTCATTAGACAAAATTAGTTCATCTCCTTAATATATATACACCACACACCTATTGCACTCAAGATATCTGATCACTTCATTATCTTAAAAATATACTCTCATCACCTTAAATTCAAATGTTAATAACTTTTATCTTAACACAATAATTTTACACATCTTCATTTTGATCCTACTCTTTATACAATTACCACATATTAATTTAGTATCACCATTATACAACAACAAAATCTTATTTCCTTATTAAAATTCATTCCAATTATACTATAACTAACACTTTTCTCTTATAATTATTTGAACCTAATATAACTTAACTCCTTTCATATGCATATACATATCAAAACGCTGTATTATGCACATTATCATATAGCTTGCATATTCTTAATACAACTACACACATTGAATTTCAATATATACTTGTAAACTTATTAAATTTCGGATCAATTGATCTAAATATCATAATATGACCATCACAACCTTATTCTATTCTAACCAACCTTTTGTCTATTTTAAATTCATCAATCTGTTTTCAATTCATGACCTAATTCTATTAGGTCAAATTTATTCTCAAATTTTAATTCTCTTCGAATTAATCATTAAAGATAATATTCACTTCCCCTAGTCTCGTTTACTTTACACATCATTTTCATTAACTTATTTATTTTATACCACTTTCAAACACATTTATTATAACTCTTACTCACATTTCATATTTTTTTTCATTTACCATTTTCTCACATTTCTTATAGTTACCCTATTTACACAAATCATTTTTCTTATACATGACTTTG
This sequence comes from Garcia nutans, assembly GCA_947685225.1. NCBI lineage: Eukaryota > Viridiplantae > Streptophyta > Magnoliopsida > Malpighiales > Euphorbiaceae > Garcia > Garcia nutans. The sequence goes on from CANTUV010000002.1 coordinate 31,798,407, forward strand.
AGCGAGATACGCTTGTGTCAGACACTTCGTGCCAATGAGATGGCCTTCGAGTGTTAGTGATACACTGGTATCACATGATATTTAGATCTTCGATGTCAGACTTACAGGTCGCAATAGGCCAAATCAATCTTTCTGGATCCTGAATATTGTGTAGAGATTTATTGGGCCCAATGTATGTGATTATGATTGTGATCTGTTGGTAAATTTTATAAGATAATGAATGTTAAATAAGTATTACATTATAATGGTAGCATGATGCACTATGTATCATTGAAGCATACATTGGTTTTTGAATTATTTTGTGTTATCAAAGTATATACCACTAATTTTCTAGATTAGCCCTGTTTAATTTTATCACGCATGTGATAGGGTCACTGAGAGAGGGAGCCCTGATAAAACTGAGTAGGTCTAGAATTTGAGTTTAAATCTGAAGTTAAAGACTTTTGGCACAAGACCTGCCTAACTAGCTTTTGACTGCATATCATGTAAATATATTTTCTTTAAAAACATTATGTTTATATACATTATAAGATTTTATAAAAATGTTTGCATAACTAAGGTACTGTAAAGTTTTTAAATGTAAACAAAGTACATTATCTATATGTTTGTGAAATACTTGATGATGTTGGAAGAAATGAATGATTTTTGAGAAGTTATATTTTGGGAGTATATTTTCTTTTATAGGTTAAGTTTTGTTCATTTGGGTTTTCTTGAAATTACAGATAAAACTCTGACAAATTTCTCCCAGATATTTTCTTATATTTACATTTATTAAATTACTAAACATATATGTATTTATCTATTACATTTATCTTTTTGAAGCTATATTTATTTTGTGGTAGCAAGTGTGAGAATTTCTATGATTAATTACTGCAACACTCTTGCATTCTATATGTGTATTTTATATATACAAGATATATGTAATATATATATATATGGTATAAGGATGTTGCATTTATTTTGGTATCAGAGCTTGGTTTGAGATTATTGACCCAGGCGGGCTTTAAAAAAAGATAGGTTTTAAATTGTGATTATCACATATGCTGGTCTTTAATGTGGCAATATTTATATTTTATGAGAGATATAGGTTGAGATGGTGTATGGGGCATGTAGATCAGAGGAGGAGAGTGCTGAGAGTAATACTTTGTGTGAGGGTAGAGTTGGAACCAATTTGGGAGCTAGTGTAGAGGGTTCTAGAAAGGCCTCATTACTAGTCTAACCAGTGGTACATGATCCTCCAGTGTGGATGCAACAGATGATAGAGTATTTTTGTTATGCTCTAGCACCTCAGCAGAGGAAGAAGTATGATAAACTTAGAAAATATAGAGCCAAAGATTTTGTGGGTACTTCTGATCCAGCTGAGGCATAACAGTAGTTGGATAGGATGGAGCGAGTCTTTATGCAAGTAAAGGCTACAATAGAAGAAAAGTTTGATTATGTTTTTTCTTTACTGAAGACTAATGCTGTAGACTATGAATTTTGGCCTTAGAGGAATTCAATCCCAATTAAAAAGTCTAAATCAAATATAGTCCCAATTAAAAAGCCCAATTTTCTATACTGTGTAGAAGGTTAAGGCGACTTGCCCATGACTCATGGCCAATTCGCTATGTGGTCCGGTCCATTAAATTCTTCTAATCCAACTTAAACTCTGAGATTATTTAGATAAAGAGGGGGGGTTTCTAATATGATTAGGACTTCTCAACAGAGAAACCCTAATTGAGCATTATCAAAGGGATTAACAGGGAGCAGCCAAGAGTAATTAAGAATGGCAAAAACCAAAACCAAAAAAGAGATACAGAGAGTGAAAACAAAAGCCAAGTAGTAACCAAGATAGAGAGAACAAGAAAAATAAAAGATACAAAGGAGGAAAAGAGACAGTAGCAAGAAAAATAAGAGATACAGTGAGCAACCCAAAGCTTATCTGATCTAAACTAGTCATTGAACTATCATACAAAACCCTATACTAATATTCACAAAGGGATTGTGCTTGTTATGAGGCTTGGATCATTATTATTATTTGGTGGAGCCAACAACATTGGTAATAATCTTTGATACTCATACTTAATTTAATTATCATCTCTATTTGTTATGTAACTTTGCAAATTTACTTTAATTTGCCTTGCTATCTTGATTTTGTTTGATTGCATGCTAAAACTCTACTTTCATCAACCAAAACCCTAATATCATGATTAAACCCTAATTTCACCAAGCAAAACCCTAATTTTACAATCCAAATCTCAAGTTACATGGTAAAACCTTAATTTTATGGATCAAAGCCCTAATTTCATGATTAACCCTAATTTCATTTAATTAAACCCTAATTTTATGTTTATTTGTGTGACAATTATTTGTTCTATTATGTGGTGAAATTATAATTATTTATTTGGATTTTAAGGTATTTGTAAAAGGCATGTTTCCACTCGTAGTTACCTTGTTTATTTGGATTGTTTATTTTATTTTTGGGACAATTGTAAGGGATATGTTTCCACTCTATTGCGGATGTCCTACTTTATTCGTATTTGGCCTGTCGAATATTGTAAAGGCATGTTATCATCTTGTATGAGTGCCCATTTTATTGATTAAAGTATAATATGTAATTATTTTCTTATTAATTGTAATATGAATAATGTTATAATAACATAAAAATTTAATAATATTTAGACTTGAAAAGGAGGCCAGTTCCAATGAACTGAGCATTATGGGGGTGTTAGGTCATTTCTCATATTCTCCATGTGTACTTAACTTTCTAAACCTAGTAGGGGTTAAGGATTCCTTAGAAATTGAGTTATTCGCCCCTTCTATCTTCTTCCCAGCCCATTCAGGAGGCGACTCCTATTTTTTAAGTTTAGGCTCGTGTTCTCTAAGACCCAAAGCCTAGTAGTGTCGAAGTCGCAAGATCCATTTCACCAGGAGTGGAGGTTAAAATTTCTGCTCACAGTGGTGACTCCACTAGGGAAAAGAGAAGTTGATTTTGTCAATCTTTATATTATTTTATTTTTTCTTATTATGATATTATTCATTACATCACTTAGAATTGTATTATGTGCGTCAATTAGGATGTCATGTGGAAACCATGTTATGTGTGTATAAGTGATACCATACTTTCACTTAAGGTACGAAAATCAAGCACTACATAATCACTCACAGCCTTATACCTTCTAGGTATATCCTTGCTATGAGAATCTAAGCTTTTCACCTGAAAGACTAAAGCCCATGTAGTTGGCCTAGTAACTTTTCTCAATTTACCTTAAATGCTTGTTGTTTAACTATAATTAATATATCTTAGTTTGAGTTATGACCTATGTGATTTATCTTTTCCTAATATGACCTAATTATGGTGTAAGCCTAAAATTATTTTTTAAGCCCAAAAGACCAAAGTTATTTTCAAAATTTTTCAAGATGGACTTTGGGCTTAAAACCATTTTAAGATCATTTTTTACCTTATGCACTATTGGAGAGTAACACTGCTGAAGCATCTGCTAGTACCAAGAAACAAAATGACAAAAGAAAGGCTAAGATAGATGAGGTAGCATTTGATGAAGAAAAGGTGGTCATTGATGATGATGATTGGGATGCATACTTCTAAGACAAGCAAGAAAAGAAGAAAAAGAAAAAGTTTGTAGAGAAGGCTAAAATTGCTGATGTGAAAAAATTGATTACTGACTTAGAAAAAAAGTTTGAAAAGAAGCAGAAAATTGAAAAGGTGTCAAAGGTGGACTAGCTATTTAAGCAAGATGAAGAGATTCCCTATAAGTTCAAAATGCTTCCTTTCGCTAAGTTTGATGGAATAGCTACATGTCAAGTAGTACATCACTGCCATGTAGTTCGCCAAAACCACTAAGGCTAAAAAATTTATGCATTTTATGCTCTGTTTGGATCTTGTGATACAAAATTGGTTTAATACTTTAGAGGAGAGTACTCAGAAAGATTAGAATTTATTGTACAAAGCCTTCATCCAACGATATGGGTAAAATATTGAGCTGGAAGTGACCCTAATGGAATTAGAAACTATTAAGCAGAAACAAAATGAAAATTTTGTTGATTATGTGAAAAGATAGAGGAATAAGGCTACTCTTCTCAAAAGGAGACCAGATGAGTTTGATTAGATTAAGATGATAGCAAGGAGTGTTTTGCTCAACCTCTTTGAACAGTTGTTCCATACCCTTATCAGAGATTTCAAAGATCTTCTTCAAGCTGGCCTGTAAATAGATGAATGGGAATGACATAAGAACTATTTCTCTAGAAGAAGGAATGAGAGAGGGAATTATCAATTTGGCAATCAGGGTACACAGAAAGCAATGAAGGTCAATGCAATATCTAGTCAAGTGAATAGGAGGCAATTTTTAGGTCTACGGAAACCTCTATCCTAGGTTTTCAATAAGTTACAGAAGAAAGGGCTATTGCAACCATTGGCCCCTTGACCTCTGCCAAATCCTTTACCACCAAGTTTTGGTACCACGGCCTTTTGTCAATTTCATCAAACATAGGTACATAAAATAGATAAATGTATTTATTTAAGGCATGAGGTCCAAGATCTTATTAATATTGGTAAGCTGCCTGGGCCCAATAAATCCAGCACAAAGAATAATCATTTGCCTAAGTTTGGACTAGTGCCTCCTCCAGCAACTTTCATAATAGGGAAGGGATTGAGGAAAAAAATTGTCTTGTCATCATTTCAAGACATAGATGGAGAGAAGATTCTATTTGGCAAGATTAAACCAGCTATGAATGAGGAGGTATTAACCATTTGTGTTGTGAGTAAATTTTGGGACTCGACTGATAGTAATGGTGAATTAAAGTCTAAGGAAGAAGAGTGAGCTTGGTCTGAACCTAAAGAAGAAAAAGTATAGAATACTCACTCTGGAAAATCTTATGGTAGGGCTCCTCCAAAAAAAGTAGAGGATGATAAAGGAAAACATGTTGAGATAGGAGGGAATGAAGAAGAAGATGATGTTGTCCTTAAGCAACTAAAAAGAACCCAAGCTGGTATCAACATTTGGGATCTACTGGCTACATCCAAAAGGCATCGGGAGACTATAGAGCTAGTAGACAGAGTTTCACTTTTGCAACACTAGAGGAGTTAGTTAATTTCATGGGAGCAAAGAAAGGTGAAGAAAAGAATGAAAGTGGAGGTAATCAGAAGGAAAACAAAGTTGAGGTTGGGATGGTTTCCTTTTCAAATGCTGACTTACCAGAAGAAGGATGAGTCCACATTCATCCTCTTTTCATTAAGATGGAAATCAAAAGGAAAAGAACCCCCTTGTGTCATGGTTGACGATGAATTTCATATAAACGTATGCTCGCTTAAGATTCTACCAAAACTAGACATATCTACATGTGACCTAAGTTTAACTGAGGTGACGATCCGGACTTCTAATAATACCAAAAGGCAAGTTGAAAGGACTTTCAAAGCTATGGTAAAGGCAGGTCACATTGAATCTTTGGTGGAGTTTGCAATTTTAGATACTAGTCACCTTTGCATTATTGTTGGGTCACCCTTAGTTTCATCCTATTGGTGGGGTTCCTTCAACACTCCATCAAAAGTTTAATTTTCCAAATGGGAATGAGACAGTGGTAAATAAGGCAAAAGACAATGAGGTGGTGAATGTGCCCTTGATAGAAGCCTCTTAATGGATTTCAAGAAGCTGGTATCTTTGAAGATGTGATTGAGGATTCTAAAGTCTTAACCATGATAAAGCAATTGAATTACCTACTAGGAATTGACCTTAGAAAAGGAAAAATAGGTATGACAAAACTTTCATATTTTAAGACTCAAGTTTTTAGAAGAGGGTTGGGCTATAAGGAGGCTGATGAGGATATTCTACTGAAAGGAGATAAGAATATGGAATTCCCTCCACTAGACAAGATATTTGTCAAAGCTCTATAGTTGGGACCACTACAAGAGAAACTGGAGCCAATCATGATCAAAGGAAGGTTGATTCCAGATTTTGAGATATTTAATGATGTTGTTGAACTTATAAAGCAACTAGGAAAGAAGCTTGTCTTATTAGCTAATCAAAAATCCAACCAACAAAGGAAGAAGGAAGCTACCCCGAAAATCCAAGAGACTCCAGAGGAAGTGGCTGCTCTCATTGAAGAATAATTTAAAAGTCTTATAATTTGTAATCATGAGAATATTGATTTTGATTTGTCTGTTGAGGATGATGATGTTTTCTTTTTGAAAAAAAATACAATAAAGTTTGATTTTGCTTACTTGTAGGATGCTTTTCCTGATGGTTGCACACATTCATATAGTGATTACGTGAGCATTTTTAATATTAACTCTATTGCTACTCAATCATTAAATTTGAAAATACCTAAAAATCCTAAAAATATTAGCATAGCATTCGACCTTACTCTTGAAGAGAGAGAGAGAGAGAGATTTGGAATAATATTCAAAAATTATAAAGAGGTTTTTGCCTAGTATTATAAAGATATGCTAGGAATTGATTGATATATAGTTGAATATATGATTCCTACCTATACTCACATAAAGCCTGTCAAACAAAGGCTAAGGCATCTAAGGTAGAAATGGGCAGAAATGATCAAGGAAGAAGTCACTAAACAAATACAAGTAAAGTTTCTTATAAAATATCCTGACTGGTTGGCCAATATCGCCCCCATATCGAAGAAAGATGGGAAAAATAGAGTTTGTTTGGATTACAAAGATTTGAATAAATCTTCCCCTAAAGATGATTTCCTTTTACCCCATATAAATGTCTTGATTGATAGTGCAGCCTCTAGCATGTTATACTCATTCATAGATGGATTTTTCGAATATAATTAAGTGTTAATGACCCAAAAGGATAAAGCTAAAACTAACTTCATAACTATATAGGGTTTATTTTGCTAAAGGGTGATGTCATTTGGATTGAAGAATGCTAGAGCAACTTGTCAGAGGATGGCCACTACCTTGTTTCATGATATGATACATAAGGAGGTTGAAGTGTATATTGATGACATGATGGTAAAATCGGAAATAAGAGAACAATATTTTCAGAACTTGGACAACTTCTTTGAAAGAGCACTAAAGTATAACATCAGACTAAACCCAAAGAAGTGTAGGTTTGGGGTTGCCTCAGGCAAGATGTTGGGACATGTCATTAGCAAGAACAACATTAAGATTGACCCTGACAAGGTTAAGACAATCAGCGATATGCCGACCCCTAAGATAAAGAAGGAAGTTCGGGGGTTTATCAAAAGGTTACAATATATAAGCAAGTCCATTGTAAGACTTACAACAATTTGTGAATCCATCTTCAAATTGCTTAAAAAAGAATCAATTGATTTAATGAAATGGGGAGTGTGTAGACCCTTAATTTTTGACCCAGTCCGGTCCGTTATTTTTTTATATAGTCCAAAATAATTTTTGTGGTATTTTAATTAAATAATATTTATTTTAGTATTTATTATTTATAATTTTTAATAAAAATAAAAATGGTGAAGTTAATAAAAAAATAAAAAAAAATCGGCGACGAAAAAATCGGCGTCGAAAGTGGAATTGGCCAAGGCCAATTAGCTCGCAGGAATTTCCTGTGGGCGAAATGGCCTTAGGCCATTTCACCGTAGAAAATTCCTGCGGCGAATTGGCCAGCCGCACCAGCCAGCGCTCGTAAATCCTCGAAATTCTTGGCCAACGCTCGCAGTTTTTGCCGAAACCAAATTCTATTTTGTTTTGGTTTCTTTTCCTAATTAATTTTAGTTTCCTTAAACAATTAGAATTAGGTTTATGATTTTTCTTTAAAACTCAGAATTAAGGATCGAAAAATTGGACTTTTGGAACTTGGATTGGATTGGAATAAAAAAGATAGAAAACCCTAGCAAGAGCCATTACCAACAAGCAAGCAATCAATAATTCATCAAAGGCAGCAACCTTGCCTTTGTCTTTATTCATCCAGAAAGCAATTTTTTGGTGGAACCAACGAACGGAGGTTTGAATTTCTAATTTATTTATTTATTTCTTTACAGTAGCTTCATCATTCAAATTGAATTAATTGTTTCATCATACAAATTAATTAAAAACTTCACAAACCCTAAATTACTCTTCTGTTTCCAGAAACCTTAAAGACCCTAAATTATTTCTTCTGCTTCCAAAAGTTTTTAAACCCTAAACTATTTTCCCCGAATTATTTTCATCTAAACCGTAACTTTTTATCCAAAATTTCTAAATATTTTCTTAAATCTCCAAACCCTAATATTCTTTACGTTTTCTAAAAATCATAATTATTTTATAAAACTCTAAATTATTTTCTTAAATCCTAAAACCAAATATGTTTTCTAAAATACCAAAAACCCTAACTTTTTTTGAAAAACTAATACGGTAAACCCTAGTTTCCCTAAACCCTAATCCCTAAAACCTTAAAATCTTATGACAAACAAATCTAAACCCTAAAACTCAATACAGTAAACCTAAAATCACAATACAGTAACCATGAATTACAAACTCTAAATGTCTTAATATTCCAAAACCTAATTTTATGATGTCACCCTTAAACCCTAATTTGATTAACCAAAAAAACCTTACTACTTTCTTAAATTCATAAAACCTTAATCCATTCCAATTTTCTAAAACCTTTACAATAGCCTAAACAAATAACAATAATAATACTAAAATTCCAAAACTCTAAATGTTAATTAAAGAACTTTAAATAGAAACAGTAAACTCTAATTTGTATCTTTACTTGCTTTATTTAATTTTAGATTTAATTATGTAGTTTATTATATGCTTTGATGGTTGATTTATTTAATTTCAATGCTTAATTTATTTAATTTATCATGGATGGATGTTTTCTTTATTGTTATTATTTATTTGTTTTAGTATTAAAATTGTAAGAGGTATGTTTCCACTTTGTGGGTACCTCATTAGTAAAATATCATGTAATTTAAATAGCTTTTATATTTTGGACTAATGTAAAGGACATATTTCCACCTTTCGGTGGGTGTCCTATTTAGTTTAGACATGGATGATGTAAGGACATATTTCCACCTTCTGGTGGGTGTCCATTTATTTACTTTGTTTGGACATTGCTTTGATTTTAATATAATGATGCTTTATTTTAATTGTTGCATGTAGTATGGATAATATTGTTATATTTAAGAATTTTATAATATTAAGACCTGCAAAGGAGGCCGGTTTCAATGAACAGGGCATTGTGAGGGTGTTGGGCCATTTCTCACCTTCCCCACGCGTACCGAACTTTTCGAACCTATTAGGGGGTTGGGATTCCTTAGGAATCGAGTCATCCACCCCTTTCTTTTTTTCGGCCTATCTGGGTGGTGACTCCGTTTTCTCCGGGCTTAAGTCCGTGTTCTCTAAGACCCCGAGCCTAAACAGTGTCGAAGTCGCAAGAACCATTCCACCAGGAGTGGGGGCAAAAATCCCCGCTCATAGTAGCGACTCCACTAGAGATAAGAGAAGTTAATTCCATTGGTCTTTATATTATTCTATTCTTTCTTATAATGATATTATCCATTACATCATATTAGATTGCATTGTGTGCGTGAGTTAGGATGCCCGTGTTACCCGTGTTGTGTTATGTAAGGGATACCATACTTTCACTCAAGGTATAAAGATCGAGCATGGCATAACCACTCATAGCCTCGTACCATTTGGTATATACTTGCTATGGGAACCTAAGCCTTTTAACCCAAAGACTAAAGCTCATGTAATTGCCCTAGTTACTTTCCTTAGGTTTTTACCCCAAATGCTTGTTGTTTGACTATGGTTAATTTATCTTGGCTTAAATCATGGCTTATTTAGTTTGTTGTTTTTCTAATATGACCTAAATACATTGTGAGCTCAAAATAAATTTTTCTTTAAAGTCCAAAAGACCAAAATAATTTTTAAAACTTTTTAAGATGGCCTTTGGACATAAAACTTTTCTAAAAACAAATCAAAAATTCTTTTGCTCATAACCCAAATACTAAGCCCAAAATCCATTTTACAATGGGCTTAGAAACAAAATCATTTTCATCTAACCTTTTCTTACAAAGAGCTTGCAAATAATTTAGGTCAATTACGAAATACCAAAAATCAATTGTGAGCCTAGTTTATACTAATAGTTATTAATCATGGGCTTGTTTTTGGTATGAATCATTAGTTACTTTTTCAAGTGAGAAATCTATTTATAATAAACCTCTTAATATAGTTTTAATACAATATAGCATAAAAGCTACTTTAGTTGGTTGAATGGATTAAAACCTAATTAATGGAAATTATCATGAACTGATTTCCATTTTCGAAAATATAACTATTGGTTGAAACATCTGAGGGAAATATTCGAAAACAAGATACCCCATTACCTAGGAAAAGAGACTTGCCTTTCGTGTGTGGATGTTATAAGGTTGGAAGGAACATCCTAATTATCCTTGTTTGTTTATTGTTTGTGCATACATGTATACATACATTTACATCTCATATCATTGATCCTCTCTGGCTCACAGCCCTGGATTGCGACAGTTTAAAAGCTTATGACAATCTGACCTATGCCGGAGATGAAGAATCTAGTAGCAACGACTCAATCTCTTTTTCACCAAAAGCAATGGAGCCCGAATAAATTCAAAGAATGGTGGATGATGCCCTCAATGCCAAGATGGAAGAAATAAAAGAGGTCCTAGCTGAGACCATGAAGAACCAATTGGCTGCAATTTTAGGAAATCATGCCGAAGCATCTGCTAGCACCAAGAAAGACAAGGGGAAGGCTAAAGTTGGTGAAGTGGCTTTTGATGATGATAAGGTGATCATTGATGATGATGATTAGGCTCAATACTTCCAATATCCTCATGACAAAAAGGAGCCGAAGGTTGTTGAGAAGACAACTGTTGAAAAGATTGAGACATATGATGTTGAGAAGATGATTGCTGATTTAGAAAAGAAATTTGAGAAGAAGCTGAAAACCGAAGAGATGTCTGAGATCGACAAATTATTTGAACAAGATGAGGAGGTCCCTTATAAGTTCAAGATGTCATCCTTCGCTAGTTACAATGGTACTGGAAACGGCTCAAACTCTAAGGTACTTCATGCTCTCATTGGACCCTGTTGTCCAAAATTGGTTTAACACTTTAGAGGAAAGTACTAAAAAAGATTGGGACATGTTACACAAGGCTTTCATTTAGAAATATGGGTATAATGTCAAGTTGAAAGTTACCTTAATGGAAGTTGAGTCCATTAGACAAAGGCCAAATGAGAATTTTGTGGACTATGTGAAAAGATGGAGAAATAAGGCTGCTTTGCTCAAGAAAAGGCCTGATGAATCTGATCAAATAAGGATGATCATGAGAGGCGTCCTGCCCAATCTCCGTGAAAGGATGTCTCACACCCTTATAAGGGATTTCAAAGATCTTCTTCAAGTTGGTCTACAAATTGAAGAGTGGGAAAGGGAGAAAAATCGCTTTTCAATAAGAAGGAATGGGAAAGGGAATTATCAGCCTAGCAATCAAAACACGCAAAAAGAAGTTAATGTTAATGTGACTGGTCAAGGAAATAAAAGACAACTCTCAAAATTGGGGAAACCTCTATCTTGGGTTTTTAGCATGCTGCAAAAGAAAGGATTGTTACAACCGTTAGCTCCTCGACCGTTACATAATCCACTGCCACCATATTTCAATGGCGAGGCTTTCTGTCAATTTCATCAAATGCAAGGGCATGAAATAGATAAATGTGCTCGTCTAAGGCATGAGATCCAAGATTTGATTGATAGTGGTAAGCTACCCGAGCTGGATAAGCCCAATACCAAGAACAACCCTTTGCCTAAATTTGGAAGAGTGCCACCACTAACAACCTTCATGGTGGGAAAAGGATTGGAAGAAGATTTTGTTTTATCCTCTTTTTAAGATGGGAATGTTGAAGATGTGAAAGGAGAAGGAGCTTAATTCAACAAACTTTCCTTAGCTTGAATGTTGCTTTTCAATTTTACTTTCTTTAATATTTAATTGGAACAATCGTGTTTTTCAAATTTAAAGTTGTTGAATAAATTACTTTTATTAAAAATTTTGTTGGTCTTTGTTCATTTTTGGTGCTCAACCAATGAGGAATCTAACTTGATAATTCCTGAATTAATATATTTATGCATCATGACTTGAATAACTTTACTAGGTGAGGGAATTACTCCATAGCATTGAGTTGTGTATGCTTACTTAGAGAGGGCTCCTACATATTTACCTTTGTCTAGGTTCTAGTTAGTCTTAGAACATGCTTTGACAAACCTTTGAGACGAAATTGAACTCTGCTTATTTAAGGGAGAGATGATCTAGGCATTGTTTGGTTAGCCAACAACTAGTATCCACACTATTTAATATCAATCCCTAGTTGTCCTTTTGAGCCTTCATAAAGTTTTAGCTTTCTTTTCATTGGCATATAACCTCAACAACCTACCCTGAGCTGTTGTGATACTTTTGACAAGTCTTATGATCACTAAGATGAATAGGCAAGAAGATCAAAGAAAGGAATAAATACTCAAGATCATAAGGATAGTTGATATTCTCAAGACCATAAGGGTAGTTGATGTTCACCTATTATCTCCAATCTATCAAGATAATATCAGAGTAACAAATGATTTATCCTTATTAAAGAAGATTTATGTCACTCACTCATCCATTATTAGACACCCTTGTTGGTACAAACAAGACAACTTTTTTAGAGCTAGAACCACAAAAAAAGAAAAAAGAAAAGAAAAAAGAGAAAAGAAAGGGAAAAGAAAAAAGGACAAAAGAAAAAAAACAAAAAAAGAGAAAACAAAAAAAAACAAAAAAAAAAGAGAAGAAAAATAAAACCCAAAAAGGCGGTTTAAAAAGCCAACTGAGTTCTCTTTTACCTAAGACAACAAAAGGCTCCATTTGGCTTATAAGGATAGTTTTATTTGAATTGGTCCAACCCAACTAAAGATTCTATCAAAATTAGGGAAAAAGGAGAAATACCATCCGGTTCTTGAAAGTTTTGTACCTGACCATCCTACAACGAAGAAGGACAAAATGATAAAATGCTTAAAGAAAGGGAAGAGTAAGAAAAATAAAAGGAAATAAAAGGGAGAAGAAGAAAAGAAATAAATTTGGTTAATAAACTTTTTACAAGGGCAAAGACTATCCTAATCAAGATCCAGATTAATCCAAGAAGATAGAAAGAATTTATAGTCTAGCAAGATTGCTCCCAGCTGCCTAAATTTCAAATAAGAAATTTGTAGTGTGAAGGTTTGTCCATTGTGTCACATCAGCTCCAACTTACAAATGGCCTTCATTTACCCCATGTCCCTTATAGACCCCATTTCAAGCCTATCAAAGACCTGTTGATCTCTCTTGGTAGGTAGAGTCTATTAGTGGAGATAGTTTGAATAAGCATGCATATGAGATAGACCATATTCAAACTCAATGAGACCTTTGGCTAAGCAATGTGTATGTGCCTATCTGAAGTGCAACAATTCTTGCTTAAATAGAAATGATTCCCAAGTTTAGTATGGTAACTAGGGTTGTCATGTTACAGATATGCTAATGTGGAAAATCAAGTCCTGAGGTACATTGACATTAATTTGGCAAAGCCAACATTTGATTTCAAAATCAAAATTCAAAATTGAAAATTCAAAAAAAAAATTTAAGGAAAAAAATTATAAAGCCTTCAAGTTAAGGGAAGTATGTCGAATCATTAAACCTCCAAAGGACACATTGGGCAAAGGAAATGATTATTGGCAAGGTCACGAAGAAGCTACCAACTGACATGCTGAAACATAGTTTGAAATGGATGCATCCCTGACTCTGCTACTTGGGGTCTCCACCACTCATGTTCTCAACATCTTGAAGATAAAAGCCATAAATGCAAAGCTTTCTATCATTCCAATGCAAGACTTGAATGAGCGTCAAAAAGGAGTCAATGAGAATACTTCTGCTTATCACCTCAGTCTGTGAGTCGATGGAAACATTGTAAGTGTTATTCATGCATACATGAGCATATCACATTGCATTTTCTTGTATTGTATTGTCTATTCTTTATCAAAGTGAACAGCAAACACCCTGTGAAGTAAACAATCAAAAAAAGATATCAAATCAGGGGGGATGGAAAGTCCATTGCTTGAGAAAGTTTCAGTAATCTTGCAAAGAGAAGAAATACGTGCTTGTGCAAAGAACTAGACAACAAAAACATCAATCAAAGCTTGCATGAAAAAAATCTTTGGTTTGAGCCTACATAGGGTGCAAAGTTTCTCCTTTCCAATTTTTTGAGTTTATATACTAAACATTTTCAAACTCACTTGCAAATATTTCTCCACGCAAGAGGTAAGGAGAAGATATGAGGGCAAACTAAAAATAGCTAAATTTTTGCAAAAGGAAGAACAAAAGAATGGAACAACAAGTTAAGCCAGAATCCTCAACTGATAAAAGGTCAGTCAAATCCAATTCAATCTCAGATCCAAGTACCTAATCACGGGTCCAAGTACCCAAATTAAATTCGGTTAGGATCGAGTATCTAAATCCAATTAGGATCAAGTATCCAAATCCAATTAGGGATTGAGTATCCAAATCTGATTAGGATCGAGTATCCAAATCTAGTTTAGGATTGAGTATCCAAATACAGTTTAGGATCGAGTATCCAAATTCAGTTAGGATCGAGTATCCAAATCCAGTTCAGGATCGAGTATCCAAATCCAGTTAGGATCGAGTATCCAAATCCAGTTTAGGGTTGAGTATCCAAGTCCAGTTTAGGATTGAGTATCCAAATCTATTTAGGATCGAGTATCCAAATCCAGTTTAGGATCGAGTAACCAAATCAAATTTGGATCGAGTATCCAAATCCAGTTAGGGATCGAGTATCCAAATCAGGTTAGGATCGAGTATCCAAATCCAGTTTAGGATCGAATATCCAAATCCAATTAGGATCGAGTATCCAAATCCAATTTAGGATCGAGTATCCAAATCCAATTTAGGATCGAGTATCCAAATATAGTTAGGGATCGAGTATCCAAATCCAGTTCAGGATCGAGTATCCAAATCCAGTTCAGGATCGAGTATCCAAATCCACTTTAGGATCGAGTATCCAAATCCAATTTAGGATTGAGTATCCAAATCCAGTTTAGGATCGAGTACCAAATCTAGCTTAATGTCAAGAATCTAAATTTCTCTTAAGTCCAGAACTTGGCTCGGGTCTAGAACCCAAATTATCCTTAGGTCCAGAACCTAAAATCTCTTTTAAGTCCAGAACTTAGCTCGGGTCCAGAACCCAAATTACCCTTACGTCCAGAACCTAAAATTATCCTTAATTCCAGAACACAAACCTAGTTCAGAACCCAAAACCTCAACCATCTCAAAAAAATTAAGTCTTATTGCTTTTCATTCTCTTTTACTGAAGTCTCAGATCATTCAATCAGGAGGCAAACTGTAGACCCTTAATTTTGACCCAGTCCGATTCGTTATTTTTTATATAGTCCAAAATAATTTTTGTGGTATTTTAATTAAATAATATTTATTTTAGTATTTATTATTTATAATTTTTAATAAAAATAAAATGGTGAAGTTAATAAAATAATAAAAATAAAAAATAATAATAAAAATTGGCGACGAAAAAATTCGTCGCCGAAAGTGGAATTGACCAAGGCCAATTCGCTCGCAGGAATTTTCTGCGGGAAAAATGGCCTTGGGCCATTCCTGCGGCGAATTGGCCAGCTGCCCCAGTGTTGCGCTTAAATCAACACTATCACAAAGCGGCACTCGCAAGTATACAAGGCTATTGTAGTGACGGTGATCGCCCCAAGGTCATTTCCCAAGGAAGGACTTGCAAGTAATAGTTTGATTAACTTGAAATAATAAATTCGATTGTGTGATTGAATTGGTGAACCGTAATTATCCTTAGAAATGAAAATGAGTGATTTTATGCAAGAGAATTTAAATTATGGAAATGATGCCTATGGTTGTAGGTCCATTTGATCAAATGTTCAATTATCCGATTATCCATTAATATAACCTTGAATCTTCATTTGTTTCTTAAGATTAATTAGCCAATTATCAATTCACTAATTCTCACATTTATGAATTAACAACAACCAATTATTTAACATTAGCAAATTAATAAACCCTAGAACTTATATTTCTAATTCATTCTTAGGGTAGTCAATTGCATAGTTCCAATATTAAACTTCTCCTCTCGGTTCGCCATTCAATATTAAGTAATCAATAGGTGGCCAATCTATCAATTTACCTTTAATTTCAATGCAATCAACATATAACAAGGTATATTAATGGAATCATCAAATCAAATCATTTAATCAAATATACTACAACCCCAAGCATGAGTAAATTAGCTCATCATATGTTTTAAACAAATACTCAATTCAATATAAACCAAATCAAAGTTATACATTGCAATATTAATGTTCTTAATACACAACAACAAATAAGAAATGGAATAAAAGAAAGAGTTAGAAAAACCCCTTTTTGAAGATGCTAAAAATCGGACTCTCGTCTCTTTCGTGGCTCCTTCTTGGTGCGTGATGATGAACTTCCAGCTCTCTTGAACAAATGGTTCTCTTCTTGAAGGAGTAGATGATAGCTTTCTCAAATTCTCAACTCTCCAATCAAGCCTCTTAAAACCCTAATTCTCAAGAACTAATAACTCACTTCAAAACCAACAATTGTTTTTGCTCTTGGTGTGTGAAAAGAAATGGTGATTGAAGATGAGGGAGTGGTCTTGCTCTCTCAAGCAAGAACCAAGGGAGAAAATGAGGAAGATGAAGAACAAGTGGAAGTGTGTAGAGAATGTCCACTAAAAATATATTCAATCCATTTTATTTTTCCCTGCATTCTTTTTCATTTTGAATTTTTTAAGACACCATGATTGTTTGTCTCCCACTTTCTAATTTCTTATATGTTTCTTCCATAATTTCCTCCCACTTTTCACTCTTTTTTGTTCTTTTTTTCACCCACTAAAACACAATAGCTCACTACTCGTGCAAGCCGGCTAAGGACCCAGGGTGACACGGCCAAGCCATATGGAGCTTGGCCATGTCTAGTGACTTTCTTTCTTGGGAACACGGCCAAGCTTCTGGCCATTTCCCATTCTATATGCTTTGTCCTTGTGAGACACGGACAAGGACACGGCCATGTCATGTGACACGGCCAGTGTCCTGGCCGTGTCCAGTGATGGTGTCTGTCTCTGTTTATTTCTTTTCTTTCGTTGCTTTCTTTGCTCTTTTGTTCCTTTGGAGAGACACGGCCAGTGGCTTGGCCGTGTCTCATAGCCGTGTTGGCTACTGGACTTGTTTCCTTGAGGGACACGGCCAAGCCATGTTAATCCTGGCCGTGTCTCATGCTTGTCCTGGTTCTTCTTCCTTTGATGAGGGACACAGCCAAGCCATGACAAGCTTGGCCGTGTCACTTGATTTTCTCCACAAATTCCACCAATTTTGATCAAATGGCTCCATCGAATGTACTTCAACCTAAATCAACAACTTCAAACAAACTTAAGTGCAATTTAACATGAAAATTAACTTAAAATCAACATAAACATCATCGAAAATATATACAAAATTGATCTAAACAATTACCCCACACTTAATCCTTTGCTTGTCCCCAAGAAAAGTTAAAATCAAAACAAATAAAACAAGATAAAAATTATCCAGTTCAAGAGTTATAAGAATGCATTAAGACTCCCATCTTATTAAATCTGCAATCATAATCGAATCAAGAATAATCGGTACTCAAGTAACTTAATGGTCAATCAATGCATACCAAAATTGTCACTCCCTCACAAAACCTCTCAAGTGTTTAATTGGGTAGTGTTTAAGCTCTCAACATTCAATGAAAGATTAGGACTATAGGCTTGCTTATCAATCAATTCTCCACCACCTAATCACAATCAAGCATCAATCATAAGGTCTTTTATTTGGTTGTAACGGGGCTAAGGAAAAGGCATGACATTTGGGAGAGTGAGTTAGTTCATTTAGGTCAAGAGTACTTCAAGAGTGAAGTAAACAATGTAGCATTATCAACAATCCCATAATTCAACTCAATCACTTAGCACTAATCATTTATGTGCTTTTAAGGGACTCCATTTGTTTGATTTGCAAAGATGATTTCCAAACTCATTACAACCCTTCCGACAAGAACAATAACTATTATTTTGATTTTCATTATTCAAAATTTTTTTTATTTTTTTTTATTTTTTTAAGGTATCCAACTAATTTAAAGCCCATTGAATTCAACCCCACACTTTATTCAGCACAACACTCCATTAATGCTCTTGAAATGCTCTTGATTTAATGAACGGGTAAAGTTAAAATGTAATGGTTCAAGTCGATGGTGTTGTGAAAAAGAAAGAAGGAAAAAATGAAATAAGCTCAAAGTTGGCGAACTAAGATCGGATGTAAGGTTGGTCTTTTTAAGCCAAAATGGTTTGCCCTAAATTGCCTTAATCATATTGATGCCTAATTGAAATCTTATGTAGTCTCAAAATGCATGTCAAAGCAAGTTCTAGTAATTCATCAATCAAAGATGTTCACACATAAAAAGAATGATAAGTTGATGGCTCAATTCCTCACTAGTTAAATGGCAATGCAAAGAATAACTATCAAAATTGACAATAAGTACTAACTCTAATCAATCCTCAAATTCATGCTTCAAAAATTTAAAAGTCATCTATCAACATTCTTATAACAATTGAACTTATTAATATCCATCAAAATCAATTATAAAACAAGACACAAAACTTAACAAAACAATAACACTTACGAAAATAACAAAATAAAAACACTTACGAAAATAGACAATTTATATTCATGAACAAAAGGCTTAGCACACACCCCACACTTTAAGTTTTACATTGTCCTCAATGGAAACAATGATATTTAAAGTAAAAAGTTAAGGTACAACCTGTTTTTCCATCGATCCTTTGTGACACAAGTGCTACCTTTTCATCCACAAACAACCATTGTTCAAGAGCAAAATACAATATATAAAATAAACACAATAAAAAGAGTTAACATTAAAAACCATAACAAAATTATGAAATAACTACAAATAAGAAAATAACAAGTGTTTTCAAAAGGTTGGAGCTGATAGGATCTACAGTGACGACGAATGGGACGATGATGCAGCTGATGGGTGGAGGCTTAGAATTTTAGCAAGGTTGCTGTTGATTAGGTCCATTTGTTCCATCACTGCAGCATGGTTACGGTCAACCTTGCTTTCCAATGCTTCAATCCTATTAAGGATCTCCTGATTGTTCGGGATTGGAGCATCTTCATCTAAATCTAGAGAATCCGAGTCGAAATCCTCCTCGACTCGTGCTCTCTTTTGACGGCCCTCCGGTACCTCAGGCTCAGCTGAACCCATAACATAAGCTCCTCCTTTTCTTGAAACCATGTGCATCTTCTCGAGAGTGGCAAGATCTAATGAATCACTCCCCGAGATCTTGGTCATCTGGCAATGGCTTGGGTCAAAATCATCAAGGAGTGCCATCGCTAAAATTGTGACTAATCCTCCGATGCAAATGGCACCCCTCTTTTTATTTGCCACACTGTCAAACACATCGGCTAACCAATAGCCAGTACAAAAGGGTACAACATTGATAGCACAGTCTAAAAAATATAGTTCGCTTAGTTCTACAACCCCTGTGCTCTCTTTTCTTGCAAAGAATCCACATGACATAACCCGGTGTAAGTACCTTAGGGCGGGATTTTTCAATTTCGTAGCTTTGGCCCATTTGACCACATAAGTACCCGAGCCCAAAGCTCCCCATGTGAATTGTTGTCTAAAACTCTTAGGCACACATTATTCCCCTTATTGGAGAAAACCAAATATATCGCTCAATTGCTCAATTTTAAGGACAAATGGTCTCCCAAGCAGTTTAAAATGCAACCTAATACAAATCTTTTTGTCATTTCTTTCAACCTTAAGTGAGGTTAAAAATTCCAATGTAAGTTCCTCAAATTGCAAAGGTTTAAGGGAAACAAATCTATCCCACCCAAGATTATGAACAAATTCATAAAAATTATTTCGAATATGAAGAGCATCAAGGGATTCTTCGTTAACATACCTCGTCGGAAAGAAACCCCGAGCGAGAAGAGTTACTCTCCTTGGTGCTGATGATGATGAAGATGGAGTCGAAGGTGGAGGTCGCGTCCTTTTGTGGTGAGACACCATTTTTGTTCTTGTCATTTTGATGATTTGGTGAAAATGAAGTTTTCAAGGTTTTAATTGCTTTTTAATGAGAAAAGAAGGGAAGTGGATGAGTTTAAATAAGTTTGGGTAAAGAAAATTGAAAGATTTCAAATGATTTTAAAGGTTTAAGGAAGTGGCTATGGCATTTTGAGAGAGAGAGAGATCGAGGGAGAGCGAGAGAGAGAGAGAGGAGAGAGAGATTTTAGGGATTTAAAATGAAAAACTGGGCAAAAGTCGCATTTTTAAAACTAAAATTTTAGGTGACACGGCCAAGCTTGGTGAAGCTTGGCCGTGTCTGATGGTTTTCTGAGGACACGGCTAGAGACAAGGCCGTGTCCCTTGAACGTGTCTCTTACTAGATAAAAGAAGGTTGCAAGACACTTTGAGTGACACGGGGAAAGGCTTGGCCGTGTCTGTGTGACACGGCCAAAGACACGGCCAGGACCTCTGGTCGTGTCTGCTTTTGTGACTTTGATGTTTGTTTGACACGGGCAAGAACACGGCCAGGACCTCCTGGCCGTGTCTGCCTCTGTGACTTTTATTGTTACTTGACACGGGCAAGGACACGGCCAGGACCGCTGGCCGTGTTTGCCTCTGCCAAATAGGTTTTGAATATTTTTTATTTTTATTATTATTATTTATTATTATTATATTATTATTATTATTATTATTTTAATTTAATTGGTTTATTTGTGTCACCAAATCACAAAAATGCAATCTTCTTCTTGGTTTAACCCAGAAACACATTCAAGAAAAATAAAAACCGATCAAAGTACCTATTCTATTTTATTTAACTTAACATGAAATTAAAATTGCAAAATATAAAATTATAACAGTGAAAAGAAATGCAAACCGATGGGTTGCCTCCCATTTAGCGCTTCTTTAATGTCGTATAGCTGGACATTGTTGCATCATTCGTCAATGAATACCATGCTTTCCACCATTTTTACAACTTAGATGTCTTCTAAGTAGGGCTTCACCCTTTGTCCATTGACCTTGAACGTCTCGTTGGTTTTTAAATTAAGCAACTCAACAACTCCATAGGGGAATGTTTGAGTAACTTGAAAGGGCCCACTCCAACGTGACTTCAATTTTTCGGGAAACAACCGCATTCTTGAATTGAAGAGGAGGACTTTCATTCCCGGTTCAAAAGTCCTTCGAAGAATCATCCTGTCATGAATAGCTTTGGTCTTTTCCTTGAAGATCCTCGAATTCTCATAGGCTTCATTCCGAAGCTCATCAAGCTCGGAAATTTGAAGCATTCTTTGCTCCCTTGCTTCACCTAAGTCCATATTCGTGGTCTTTATTGCCCAATAAGCCTTGTGCTCCAATTCTACTGGGAGGTGGCATGCCTTGCCAAAGACCAACCTATAAGGACTCATTCCCAATGGGGTTTTATAAGCAGTCCTATAAGCCCACAATGCTTCCGAGAGTCGGATTGACCAGTCCTTCCGAGTTGTGCTCACTGTCTTTTCTAAAATCCCCTTGATCTGCTTGTTTGAAATCTCAGCTTGCCCGGATGTTTGGGGATGATATGGGGTTGCCACTTTGTGTCGGATGCCCATCTTGGTCATCAACTTTTCAAACCATTTGTTGCAAAAATGGCTTCCTCCATCACTCATTATCGCCTTGGGGGTTCTAAACCTGCTCAAAATATTCTCCTTCACAAATTTTAACACAATGTTAGCATCATTGGTCCTAGTGGGCATTGCCTCAACCCACTTGGACACATAATCCACTGCTAGAAGAATATATTCAAAACCAAAGGATTTAGAAAATGGCCCCATGAAATTAATTCCCCATACATCAAAAATATCGACCACAATAAAGATATTAAGGGGCATTTCATTCCGTTGGCTAATGTTTCCTACTCTTTGGCATTCATCACATCTTATACAAAAAAGATAAGCATCTTTAAAAAGAGTAGGCCAATACAAACCGCTTTGAAGAATTTTCTCGGCGGTCTTCTTTCCTCCAAAATGTCCCCCGCAATACAAATTGTGGCAAAATTGTAGCACTTGCTTTTGTTCCTCTTTCGGCACACATCTTCTTATCACTTCATCCCTGCAAATTCTAAACAAGTAAGGCTCATCCCAAAAATAATACTTACATGTATGCAGGAATCTTTTCTTTGCCTGGAAGCTCAAATCCTTTCTCACTACACCACAAGAAAGATAATTAGCAATATTAGCATACCATGGTGCTTGAGTTAAGGAAAACAAGTGTTCATCCGGGAATTTTTCAAAAGCATTTTCACAAGCAATTTCAACATTATTTTCACAAGAGTTAAGTCTAGAAAGATGGTCGGCCACTACATTTTCGCTTCCTTTCCTATCTTTTATTTCAACATCGAATTCTTGTAACATTAACACCCACCTAATGAGCCTAGGTTTAGCTTGTGGTTTGGTCAATAGGTATTTCAAAGCTGTATGATCAGAAAATACTATGACCTTAGAACCTATCAAGTAAGATCTAAATTTGTCTAGTGCAAATACCACAGCTAACATTTCTCTCTCAGTGGTCGTGTAATTTACTTGTGCATCGTTTAAAGATAAACTTGCATAATAAATTACACACATCAATTTATTCACTCTTTGGCCCAACACAGCTCCAATGGAAAAATTCGATGCATCGCACATAATTTCAAATGGCAAATCCCAATTTGGGGCAACAATTATAGGGGCAGAAGTTAGTTTTTCTTTCAAAATTTTAAAAGCTTCTAAGAACTTTTCATCAAAAACAAATGGGACATCTTTTCCTAACAAATGACACAAAGGACGTGAAATTTTTGAAAAGTCTTTTATGAACCTCCTATAAAATCCTGCATGTCCCAAAAAACTTCTAATTCCCTTAACTGATGTGGGTGGAGGTAGGTTCACAATTAATTCAACTTTAGCTTTGTCTACCTCAATCCCTTCATGGGAAATAACATGCCCTAAAACAATTCCATGATCAACCATAAAGTGACTCTTTTCCCAACTCAATGTAAGATTACATTCAATACACCTTTTAAGTACTAGAGTCAACTTTTCCAAACAATCATCAAAGGAATTACCAAAGACAGAAAAGTCATCCATGAATACCTCAATACACTTGTCTAACATATCAGAAAATATGGAAAGCATACACCTTTTAAATGTGCCCGGTGCATTGCAAAGTCCGAATGGCATCCTTCGAAATGCAAATGTCCCAAAAGGACAAGTAAATGTAGTCTTTGGTTGATCTTCCGGTGCTATCGGGACTTGGTAGTAACCTGAAAGACCATCAAGAAAACAGTAAAAAGAATGTCCAGATAATCTATCAAGCATTTGATCAATAAATGGCAAAGGAAAGTGATCTTTCTTGGTGACTTTATTTAACTTCCTATAATCTATGCACATCCGCCACCCAGTTTGTGTTCGAGTTGGTACCAACTCTCCTTTATCATTCTGTACCACTGTCAACCCTGTTTTCCTAGGTACAACATGAACAGGACTAACCCATTCACTATCAGCAATAGGGTAAATTACCCCTTTGTCCAGTAATTTAAGGACCTCCTTCTTAACAACCTCGCTCATGTTAGGGTTTAGCCTCCTTTGAGACTCTCTCACCGGTTTAGCCCCTTCCTCTAAGATAATCTTATGCATGCACATAGAGGGACTAATACCCTTAATGTCACTCAACCCCCAACCTATAGCCTTCTTGAATTTTTTCAACATTGTTACAAGCTTATTTTCTTCCACGCTGGTAAGGGTAGCAGAAATTATCACTGGTTGAGAGTTATTTTCCCTAAGAAAAATATATTTTAAATGTTTGGGGAGTTCTTTAAGCTCAACCCCTTGTAGTTGAACTTGCTCTTCTTCAACTTCAATTTCCTCCTCAACACTCTCATCGTCTAAAACGGAATTGTCTTCTTTATCCTCCTCATTGGAAATCTCTGCTTCTTCTTGCAATTTTAGAGCCTTTTCTAGCTTGTGTTCGCCATTTTCCTGCAAGAAAACTTCTTGGACAACACTATCAGTAAGATCAATGAAAGAGCAATTTTCATATAAAGCACTAGTGGGAATGGGGGAAGTGTTAAAAATTGAAAATTCTACAGTTTGTCCCAAGACGGTCATGGTTAATTTTCCATTTTTAACATCAATTAAAGTGTTAGTTGTGGCCATAAAAGGCCTTCCTAACAAAATTGCATGTTCAGCATCCCGTGGGATTTCTCCTCCCGTGTCTAAGACAATGAAATCGATGGGTACAATCAAACCTCCTACCTTCACTAGAACATATTCTATGATTCCCTTAGGATATCTAAGAGTTCTATCTGTTAATTGTAAAACCATTTTGGTCGGTTTGAGTTCCCCTAGCTCTAGATTCAAATAAATGGAGTATGGCATCAAATTAATACTAGCTCCAAGATCACACATGCCAATGGTCTCTTTCCCATTCCCCATAGAGATTTTAACTATAAAGCTCCCAGGATCTTTTAGTTTATGAGGTAACTTATGTTGTAAAACAGCACTTGTTACTTCCGAAACTATCACCTTTTCATCCAACTCATACCTTATCTTTTTAGTGTTTAGCTCTTTTAAGAATTTGGCATAAGATGGCATATTCTTTATTACCTCTAGTAAGGGTAGGTTGATACTTACCTTCGAAAGCATGTTATAAATTTCAAAAAATTGTTTATCATGCTTTTCATTTTTTAACCTGCTGGGAAATGGAATTGGTGGTTTGTACGGATTTGGAGATTTGTGCAGTTTTGGTGCAACAGACGCCTCCTCTTTGTCCTCCTTAAGCTCATTTGGTTCAGCTTCTTCTTCTTGCATTTCCTTGCCATTACCCTGCATTGTACATACACCAAAGGAATTGTCAATGTTATTATCACTGATTTTATTATCAAGTACCTTACCACTTCTCAAAATGGTGATAGCTTTGGCCTGCTCCGGTTGGCTTGGAAATTTCCCTTTTTGATTGGCTTGAAGTTGATTAGCCAATTAGCCCACTTGAGTTTCAACCTTCTTAAGCGATGCTTCTAAAGAGTCAAACCGCTTATTGTTCAATTCATGATTTTGAGTGCTTACTTGAATGAAAGCATTCAAGTTGTCTTCAAATGAAGGTTTCTTGACTTGCTCTTGATTTGAGGGTTGCCCTTGAAATTTGGGACCTCTTTGATATGGTTGGAAAGGTTGTTGAGGTGGAGCATGTTGTTGATTTATCCATGAAAAATTGGGGTGATTCCTCCAACCGGGGTTATAAGAATTTGAATATGGGTCATTCCTACCCCTTTGTTGGAACCCTTCAAAAGCAAAAGCTTGCTCTTGCTCCTCTTGAAATGAATCAAAATTTGAGGGGCACACATTTGCTTGATGGCCTAAAAGACCGCATGATGCGCATGACTCTTGGCTTGGTCCCGACAAGTTCCCTTTTGCATTCAATAATTTCACTTGCCTTGTCAGTTCTGCAATTTGCCTAGCCATTTTTGAGTTTGCACTTATCTCATGTGCTCCTCTTCTTCTTTCTCCAATACTCTTTTGTTGGGAATTTGCCCCCAACATTTCGAATAATGCAACTGTTTTTGCAGCTGTTCTTTCACCCATTGCACCCCCTGCTGCATTATCCACTGTATTATGAGATTGTTGAGTTAGCCCATCATAGAAGAATTGATTGAGCAACTGTTGTGGATAGTAATGGTGAGGGCACTGAAATAATAATGATTTGAAGCGATCCCATGCCTCATGAAATGGTTCTCCATCAAATTGGGTGAAAGTTGCAATACTCCCCCTAAGCTCCTTGGTCTTTTGATGAGAATAGAACTTTCCCATAAATTTGTTGTAAACTTCAGTCCATGTGGTTAAAGAATTATCCGGTAGGGTCATTAACCACGCTTTTGCTCTGTCCTTCAAACTGTATGGGAAACATCTCAGTTTGAGTTCATCTTCCGTTAGTGTTTGCAAAGGGAACGTATGCAATGTTGAATAAAAATCTCGAATGAAGTTGAGAGGATCTTCATTCGGCAGTCCATGGAAGGATGGCAGCATACTATAGTGAGTATTTCTGAGTTCGTAGTTTCTTGCTGCGTTGCTCAACTAGATACAAGATGTGGTCACTCCGATGATCGGTCGAGCAAACTCCTTCATGGGTGGCTCTTGTGCATCACCCATCTCTGTTTCTGTGTTCTCCTCAAATTGCTCTTCGGTATTTTCTCTTTCTTGCTCAAAAGGATTTGGTCTCTCGGATCTTGGAAGTCTATGGATGTTGTCTATAAATGGAATAAGTTCGTTTCCTTGAGACCGTCGTTCGTGCATAAAGTACCTAAGCAATTCAAAAAGAACACTTTAAACAATTTAACAAATAAATTAAAACAATCAAACTATCACAAAAATTGCCTTCCGCGGCCAAAAACTTGTTGCGCTTAAATCAACACTATCACAAAGCGGCACTCGCAAGTATACGAGGCTATTGTAGTGACGGTGATCGCCCCAAGGTCGTTTCCCAAGGAAGGACTTGCAAGTAATAGTTCGATTAACATGAAATAATAAATTCGATTGTGTGATTGAATTGGTGAACCGTAATTATCCTTAGAAATGAAAATGAGTGATTTTATGCAAGAGAATTTCAATAATGGAAATGATGCCTAGGGTTGTAGGTCCATTTGATCAAATGTTCAATTATTTGATTATCCATTAATATAACCTTGAATCTTCATTTGTTTCTTAAGATTAATTATCCAATTATCAATTCACTAATTCTCACATTTATGAATTAACAACAACCAATTATTTAACATTAGCAAATTAATAAACCCTAGAACTTATATTTCTAATTCATTCTTAGGGTAGTCAATTGCATAGTTCCGATATTAAACTTCTCCTCTCGGTTCGTCATTCAATATTAAGTAATCAATAGGTGGCCAATCTATCAATTTACCTTTAATTTCAATGCAATCAACATATAACAAGGTATATCAATGGAATAATCAAATCAAATCATTTAATCAAATATACTACAACCCCAAGCATGAGTAAATTAGCTCATCATATGTTTTAAACAAATACTCAATTCAATATAAACCAAATCAAAGTTATACATTGCAATATTAATGTTCTTAATACACAACAACAAATAAGAAATGGAATAAAAGAAAGAGTTAGAAAAACCCCTTTTTGAAGATGCTAAAAATCGGACTCTCGTCTCTTTCGTGGCTCCTTCTTGGTGCGTGATGATGAACTTCCAGCTCTCTTGAACAAATGGTTCTCTTCTTGAAGGAGTAGATGATAGCTTTCTCAAATTCTCAACTCTCCAATCAAGCCTCTTAAAACCCTAATTCTCAAGAACTAATAACTCACTTCAAAACCAACAATTGTTTTTGCTCTAGGTGTGTGAAAAGAAATGGTGATTGAAGATGAGGGAGTGGTCTTGCTCTCTCAAGCAAGAACCAAGGAAGAAGATGAGGAAGATGAAGAATAAGTGGAAGTGTGTAGAGAATGTTCACTAAAAATATATTCAATCCATTTTATTTTTCCCTCCATTCTTTTTCGTTTTGAATTTTTTAAGACACCATGATTGTTTGTCTCCCACTTTCTAATTTCTTATATGTTTCTTCCATAATTTCCTCCCACTTTTCACTCTTTTTTGTTCTTTTTGTCACCCACTGAAACACAATAGCTCACTCCTCGTGCAAGCCAGCTAAGGACCCAGGGTGACACGGCCTAGCCATATGGAGCTTGGCCGTGTCTAGTGACTTTCTTTCTTGGGGACACGGCCAAGCTTCTGGCCGTGTCCCATTCTGTATGCTTTGTCCTTGTGAGACACGGCCAAGGACACGGCCGTGTCATGTGACACGGCCAGTGTCCTGGCCGTGTCCAGTGATGGTGTCTGTCTCTGTTTATTTCTTTTCTTTCGTTGCTTTCTTTGCTCTTTTGTTCCTTTGGAGAGACACGGCCAGTGGCTTGGCTGTGTCTCATAGCCGTGTTGGCTACTGGACTTGTTTCTTTGAGGGACACGGCCAAGCCATGTTAATCCTGGCCGTGTCTCATGCTTATCCTGGTTCTTCTTCCTTTGATGAGGGACACGGCCAAGCCATGACAATATTGGCCATGTCACTTGATTTTCTCCACAAATTCCACCAATTTTGATCAAATGGCTCCATCGAATGTACTTCAACCAAAATCAACAACTTCAAACAAACTTAAGTACAATTTAACATGAAAATTAACTTAAAATCAACATAAACATCATAGAAAATATATACAAAATTGATCTAAACACCCAGCCAGCGCTCGCAAATCCTCGCAATTCTTGGCCAACGTTCATAGTTTTCGCCAGCGAAATTTTCCAACACAGTTTTTTCCAAAACCAAATTCTTTTTGGTTTTGGTTTCTTTTCCTAATTAATTTTAGTTTCCTTAAACAATTAGAATTAGGTTTATGATTTTTCTTTAAAACTCAGAATTAAGGATAAAAAAATTAGACTTTTGGAACTCGGATTGGATCAGAGTAAAAAGGACAGAAAACCCTAGCAAGAGACATTACCAACAAATCAAGCAATCAACAATTCATCAAAGGCAGCAACCTTGCCTTTGTCTTTGTTCATCCAGAAAGCAATTTTTTGGTGGAACCAACGAACGAAGGTTTGAATCTCTAATTTCTTTATTTATTTCTTTACAGTAGCTTCATCATTCATATTGAATTAATTTTTCATCATACAAATTAATCAAAAACTTCACAAACCCTAAATTACTCTTCTGTTTCCAGAAATCTTAAAGACCCTAAATTATTTCTTCTGCTTTCAAAAGTTTTAAAACCCTAAACTATTTTCCCCGAATTATTTTCATCTAAACCATAACTTTTTGTCCAAAATTTCTAAATGTTTTCTTAAATCTCCAATTCCTAATCTTCTTTATGTTTTCTAAAAATCATAATTATTTTATAAAACTCTAAACTCTTTTCTTAAATCCTAAAACCAAATGTGTTTTCTAAAATACCAAAAACCCTAACTATTTTTTTGAAAAACTAATACGGTAAACCCTAGTTTCCCTAAACCCTAATTCCTAAAACCTTAAAATCTTATGACAAATAAATCTAAACCCTAAAACTCAATACAGTAAACCTAAAATCACAATCCAGTAACCATGAATTACAAACTCTAAATGTCTTAAGATTCCAAAACCCTAATTTTATGATGTCACCCTTAAACCCTAATTTGAATAACCAAAAAAACCTTACTACTTTCTTAAATTCATAAAATCCTAATCCATTCCAATTTTCTAAAACCTTTACAGTAGCCTAAACAAATAACAATAATAATACTAAAATCCCAAAACCCTAAATGTTAATTAAAGAACTTTAAATAGAAATAGTAAACCCTAATTTGTATCTTTACTTACTTTATTTAATTTTAGATTTGATTATGTAGTTTATTATATGCTTTGATGGTTGATTTATTTAATTTCAATGCTTGATTTATTTAATTTATCATGGATGGATGTTTTCTTTATTGTTATTATTTATTTGTTTTAGTATTAAAATTGTAAGAGGTATGTTTCCACTTTGTGGGTATCTCATTAGTTAAATATCATGTAATTTAAATAGCTTTTATATTTTGGACCAATGTAAAGGACATATTTCCACCTTTCGATGGGTGTTCTATTTAGTTTAGACATGGATGATGTAAGGACATATTTCCACCTTCGGGTGGGTGTCCATTTATTTTCTTTGTTTGGACATTGCTTTAATTTTAATATAATGATGCTTTATTTTAATTGTTGCATGTAGTATGGATAATATTGTTATATTTAAGAATTTTATAATATTAAGACCTGCAAAGGAGGCCGGTTCCAATGAACCGGGTGTTGTGGGGGTGCTCGGCTATTTCTCACCTTCTCTACACGTACCTAACTTTTCGAACCCATTAGGAGGTTGGGGATTCCTTAGGAATCGAGTCATCCACCCCTTTCTTTTTTTCGGCTCGTTCGGGTGGTGACTCAATTTTCTTTGAGCTTAGGTCCATGTTCTCCAAGGCTCCAAGCCTAAACAGTGCCAAAGTCGCAAGAACCATTCCACTGGGAGTGGGGGCAAAAATCCCCGCTCACAGAGTGTCAGAAGGCTTTTGAGCGCATAAAAGAATAATTGTTGAATCTACCTATTATAAAACCACTCAAGCCTGGTAGGCCATTAATTCTTTACTTAGAAGTGGAAGAAGGATCAATAGGGGCAATGTTGGCCCAAGCAAATGAATCAGGAATCGAGCACACAATTTACTACTTGATTGGAAAACTTTTGCCTTATGCAATCAAGTATAGTATCATTGAAAAGACTTGTATTATTATGGTTTGGCCATTGAAGAAGTTATGACATTACTTTCAATCCTACAGTAAGCAAGTAATTTCCAAGATGGAACTAGTTAAATATTTAAGAGAGACTCGCTCATTAATTAGGAAGTATGGATATTGGTTGATAATCCTAGAAGAATTTGAGATTGAATATATAAGCAGAAAAACCATTAAAGGTAGGGCAACAACAAAATTCCTAGCTTAATAACCACTGCTTGATAATGAGGAAATAACTTTTCAATTCCTATATGAACACTTGGGGGTCATAGAAGTGCAAAAATGGAAGATGTACTTTGATGGAGCAATGAACGAAAAGTGAGCTGGATTCAGAGTTATATTGGAATAACTAGATGGAGAACTTATCCCTTTAAGCTAAGAAATTGAAATTTAAGGTAACCAACAATATGGTGGAATATAAAGCATGCATCTTTGGTTTGAAACCTTGATGATAATGAGGGTTGATAGAGTGCAGGCTTTTGGTGACTCATCACTAGTGATATCCCAAGCAAATGGAGAATGGGAGTTAAAAAAAAGAGAAGCTAAAGCTATAACATAATTATTTGATAGAGGTAAGGAAGAATTTCAAGGATTATAGGTTCATACACCTACCTAGAGAAGAAAACCAGATGGACGATGCCATAGCCATATTAGATTCAGTATGGGAGGATTCTATCAAATTATTCCTTAAATTGATGACTAGTTCATCAACACCCTGCTATAATATGAAATGGTCATGGTGACTCGTATAGATCATGATGCATGGTATGACACCATAAAGTAGCTCTTGGAAAATAAGGATTATTAATTGGGGGTAATAAGAGAGGAAAGGAGAGCAATAAGGTAATGGTCTTCATAGGACATCACTTTTTAAGGAGAGTATCGAAGGTAGCCAAATGGAGTACATTTGAGATGTTTGAAGAGATTCGAGGTTGGACAAATCATGTTAGAAATACATGCAAGAACCTATGGGCCTCACATGAATGGCTTAGCTCTAGTTAAGAAGATAATTCTATAAGGCTACTACTGGTTGACCATAGGAAAAGATTATATTGATTTTGTGCAGAGGTGCCAACAATGCCAGCTATATGGAAGCCTGAATCATCTACCTCTCAAGGAATTGCATTCTATGTCTTCGCCCTAGCCTTTTGCAACTTGGGGAATTAAAATTATTGGAAAGATATGCCGGTCATCGATACATAGTAGTGACAATTAATTACTTTTTAAAGTGGATTGAAGCTGAATCTTT
This sequence comes from Garcia nutans, assembly GCA_947685225.1. Lineage (NCBI taxonomy): Eukaryota > Viridiplantae > Streptophyta > Magnoliopsida > Malpighiales > Euphorbiaceae > Garcia > Garcia nutans. The sequence goes on from CANTUV010000002.1 coordinate 31,830,089, forward strand.
CAATAAGCTAGGGGAAAGCAAATGACTCAGTTTATTGAGAGAAGTCTCATCTACAAATATGGAATTTCATACAGTATAGTATCAAATAATGGAGTCAAGTTCCAAAGAGATGTTAAGGATTTATTTTTTAAGTATTAGATATGTCATCATCGATCCTCCCTATATAGACTAAAAGCTAATGGTACAATAGAAGCAGCCAACAAAATGATTAAGCAGATTCTTTCCAAGATGACCAAGACATACAGAGATTGTTAAAAATGGTTTCCTTTGCTTTATGGGGTTACAAAATAAGTGTTCGAACTCCGACCAGGATGATTTTATTTTCTTTGGTTTATGAAATAAAAGCAGTGTTACCTATCAAAATTGAGATCAAGTCACTAAGGGTGATTTTTAAAAGGTAAGCTGTTAGAAATAGAGTGGGTACTGAATAGATACACTTAATTGGCTTTATTAGAAGAAAAAAGGTTAAGGCATTGTATCATCACCAACTATAGCAAAGAAAAATAACTCCAGCTTATAATAAAAGAGTCTAAAATAGGAAATTCAAGGCCATAGACTTAGTGTTAAAATAATGCAAATCAATTGTTCCTGATATAAGGGGAAAGTTTAGACCAAGTTGGAAAGGGCCATATGTCATGAAAGAAGTAATGAAGAAAGGCGCGATAAAGTTATCAAATATGGATGGGAATGAGTTCAATGATCTAGTAAATATCGATAGGCTGAAGAAGTTCTATGTTTGAAATAAAGAAAAAATAAAAAAATTTTGAAAAATTAAGGCTCTTTAAGTTGAAAACCCAAAAGGGCGACCTAGGAAAAAATTATAGCAGCTTGCTAGTTTTGAAAACTCAAAATGGAGGACTAGGCATAAATTATGGCTAAAAAATGACAGAAAATTGCTAATTAGAAAACCTGAAAGGGCTAGTTGGTGACATGAGTAATTTTATTTATGTTGGCCTTATGTTTATGGTTGTTCTCAATTTTATGAGAAAGAGCTAATAATAAAATTATTCTATATGTACTATTTCGAATATTGACCAAAAAGGTTAAAATTAAATTGTAAAAATAGCAAAAAGTGATGACAAACTAAAAAAATAAAGGAAAACATCTTTTGTTCTTCATCCTAATATCATTTCATCTAAAGAATTGACAATTGCAGAACTCATGGAAGACAGTAAGTGTAACGTGCATGCCAGCTTTGCTTCAGTCTGTCTAAGAAGGCTTTAGCCAATAGAGGCATGTCAGGATCTAGTGTGAAATTGGAACCTCAAAGTTGAGGTCCATATTGGTGATCAAGGTGATGAGGGTCATAACAGGTGCCTCGCCGAAGAGTAGCAAGAGGAATATACATCAGATATGTTCGAATGGTAACATAGGTAATCTTCCACTAAGGTATGAACCAATGGATATTAATTATAGCTCTTGAATTGATCCACTCAACCTAATCAACATATGAGAAAGTAGGTCGAAGTAGTCTCCTCATAGAATATTGTTGTGGTAAATACCTTGCATAATCTATAGCTGGAATGTCAAGCAAACAGAAGCGTTCCTATAGCCAAGTCTAAAGGAAAGCATAAGTGAAAAAAAAGGAGAAAAAGGCCCACTATGTTGAAAACTTGCGAGAGAGGCCTAGGCAAAAGGTAGCACAATCTGTTAGCTCAAAAAATCCATATGAGTGGACATGGGAAAAATTAGGACCAAATAATAAAAGCTCACTAGTTCCGAAAACCCATAAGGGCAGGCTAAATAAAAATTAGAGTAATAAATAAAAAGTAACTTAGATTGAAAACTTGAAGAAGCAGTTTAGGCAATTAGCTGAAGTAGCAAATGACTTCCAGTCAACCTTCTTAAAGAGCCTATTTTAAATTGATCCAGCCTGACTAGAGTTTCAACTAAAATCAAAGGAAAGGGTGAAAACCCGCCTTCCATTTGGTCCATAATGTCTAGCACCTATGGGTCAATGTCACCATTAGAAGAGATAAGCATGAATTGACCAAGCAAGCATAAAAAGAACATGTGCCCCTATGCTTTGGTGGGAGTCAAACAAGACATGCAAAAATCAATCAAAGGACCAAGAAAAATTTTCTCATCTCTGATCAATTGTTGAACTTTAAGTTTTGATATCTGAAACTGCATTTTCATTTTTTTATGAGATTTTGAGGATAATATGGGCAATGCTATTTGGATCGCTTAGATGTCAAAGAAGGGCTTCAAATTCCTCAATCATGGGACACAACTCAAAATTATTAATTTTAAAGGCCCTAGATTCTACATTCCAAAAGGAAGCCATAGCATGCAAGAAGGGTCGGTTCAATTTGATATTTTGGAAGCACTTTAAAGCACTAATTTCGGACCAAGAAATTTTTTTCCAGTGAACAGCTTTAAGACTTTTGAATAAATTCTTCATCTTCTTTAAATTTTCTTCTGTTATATTAGGATTTGTCGAAGATATATTATTGCGATATGCAAAAGAAGAATTGATGTGCCTACTCTCAAAGAATGACAATGAAGTGGTTTAATAGAGGAAATCTAAAGACCAAATTAGAAAAGGACTGATGTTAGCTTGGGATGACGGGTCAGAAGTGAAAAAGGAAATAATTGCCTTAAGTTTATGATGAATTCGCATTGACCTATGGCAATTCATCATAGGTCTTTTATTAAAAAATGATTCAAAAAAGCAAAAAAGTGGTCAGAAAGATAAAAAAGAAAGGAAAGAAAAAAGAAAAAAGAATAAAAAAATAAAAAATACTAAAAGTCAAAATTCAAATGAAGAGTCAAAGGAAACGTAGGAAATTGGTTCATAAAATTAATATTATATAGTAATTTTATATAGTACATGTCCAATACAATATAAGAAAATTAGTTTACAAGATCATTGGGAAGGGGGAGAGCCATAGTCAAATAAGGCTTTGAAGAATTCATCGCCTGAAGATGGAGGGGATGCATCATGATCATCAGCCTAGGGTCCCCTTGATGAAGAAGCACCAAGATCTTTGAAACCCTAAAATCGATAGTCGTAGAAGTTCTGCTCCGACTGATGAAACAAATTCTCAAAATGAGCAGCATTTTGGTGGCTGACATTCAATTCATCTTGTAGCTTCTTATTTCGTTCCTCAAGTATCCTCTGTGAGTCAGAAAGGAAAAAGGTAAGAACACACATTTTCATTAACACATATATCATAAATAAATACAAAATAGGGGCACAAACCATGTAATTCAGATTAAAGCCTTGAGGACCAAAGGATGAGCCAGCATAATGAGGTGGTGCCATGAAAGGAGCATATGGAGTAGACTACGGATAAACTAGAGTTGAATGGGATGGTTCAGCCTGATCATGAAAAGAGCTAACAGATAAAAATAATAGGCTATTTGATTGTCCAATTACCTGCAATAATCATAAGAAGTTAGATAAGACAAAATAATGAGAACAGTTCTAAACATTATGCCTGCATCAATATAATTGACCTGAAAGGAGAAGGCCCCTGTAATATCCCAATGTGTGCCCTAGAAGTTTGGATATAATTGTTGTTTGTTTTAATTATGAGTATATGTTATGTTGATAAGAAAAGAAATTGAAAAGAGAATGTTTAGGTATTGTTTAAAAAGGAAAGTAATGTGTAGAGAGAAAGTGTATATGATGGGTATATGGTAATATATATAACATATATGTTGGTCAAAATGAGGAGTCAAGGGAAGAAGATATTTTATTTGTGATATGTGAAATGTAACACCCCGATACTCCATATAAGTACTATACATACATCTGGTATACATACAGTAAGTATATAAAGTATAAGGATGTCACTTTTCGAAACATTTTTAAAACCTTTAACAGAGTTCAAACCACAATACATAAATTTAAAGAACAATTACAAAATTATTATACTTTTAATGATCTTACATATATATCATAATCTTATATTTATCCAAACTTCATTTATACATATAAATATACTCTTGTCAGAAATACATCATAATTAAAAGTTATACATGTATGCATTACCCTCTAGTTGGTCTCGACAAACTCTTACTCTTCTTGTGGCATAACAAAAGACTTCATATCTTCCACCTAGTCACCTGCGTGATTACACATCCGCGCTAAGCCCGAGAGCTTAGTAGTACAAATATAACATATAAACATACATTATAGAAATTCTAACATATAATGACATATCACTTTCATGTACCATTAATTTCTTATCATGTTTTTTTTTCTTTTGAATTACACCTTTCATCTATCTCGACTAATTCCATATATTATATACATATATACATATCATTATCATCAACCACAATCCATCATTAATACTCACAATGTATATATCAATATACACATTACACATCATACTTCATAACATTGTTTTATTCACAATTTACCAATCATGAATCACATTTCCAACAAAGTCAACCATAGATCTCATTACTCATTTATTTCAACATTTATATATCACATTTACAACAATGACAGACTCGGGCCCAAAAGACACTAATATGCCATTCAATTTTCAGAGTTAATGCTTTGGTTTTGTTATCACATTTATCATTATCATAGACCCAACTAGGCTTCAAGGATTTAGGTTCAACCAAGCTTCAAGGGGAACAAAGCATGCTAAGTCTCAACCCAACTTGGCTTCAAGAACCAATCCAACCCAGCTTCAAGGGTTGTAACATCTCAATTAGGCTTCAAGGATTTGACCCAACCAAGCTTCAAGGGGAGTAAAACATGTTAAACTTCTACCCAACTTGGCTTCAAGGATCAAGCCCAACCTAACTTCAAGAGATTGTTACTATCATTAGGCATGCCACCAACAACAAACTCTGAAAATGGAATAACACATTAGCCACACAATTCATTTATTATTTCATTATCCATTTCATTCTCAATTGAATCATCATCTAGACAAACATGCCTCATTTATCACAATTGAATCATCATAGCCAATCACAATGGCTTCACATCACATTTGAGTTATCATATCCAATCACAATGGCTTCACATAATACATATATCATCATTGATATATATACAATATCAATTACATTAACTAAACAAACATATTATTATTCAATGATATCATCTACATCATCATAACCCAGAACATTAGTTTCACATCTCTTTATGTCTCAATTCACATTATACACTTCATTATAATCAATTTCATTGCATATGTATCTTAAATTCATTGTCATATAAACAACATGTCCATTTATTTCATTTCAATCATTATTAAAACATTTATCATAACAAATTACATTGCACGTACCTTTTTGAATGATCCTCGCATCTTTCACACTATATAAGTCATAACACTAGTCACATTATGTTAACAATATAATAAATTGCATAACATTGTTTATATAGCATCATATGCATCATCAAATGTATGTTCAATCTCAACAATACAAGAAGAGCAAAGAACAATCACAGTAGCCAACACACTCAAGGGACACGGCCAAGCTTGTGGCCGTGTCTCTCAATACCAATTCAGGCCGAGGCAGACACGGGCAAGGGAACACGGCCTTGTCTCTCAACCAACACCAGGCAGTGGCAAACACGGGCAAGGGACACGGCCAAGCCAGTGGCCGTGTCTCCCAAAAATCTTTAGTTTTGGCCGTGTCTCATCCTTGTTTTGGCCGTGTCTCACATATATACAAACCCTAAATATGGCCAACTCTCTTTTGATTGAATTAAAACACATTATGCTCAATATAACCTCATTCAAATGGATGTAATCAATGTCTTTAACACTTATTTTACATGTTCATCACAATAACCACATTAACAATACATTAACAATACATTTAAACACATACCACTTCAAAACCCTAAAACCAACATCATTCTTATTCTTTCAATATCAACATCCACTTAACTTACCATCTTCAAACCAAAACCAACACCAATTTAACTTTGTAACTTACAATCAATTTCAACACTTATAAACACATCTCAAACACACTTAATCATAATAACAACAAATCATAACTCACCTCAAACACAACTTCACAAATAACAAAGGAAAACAAGAGAGTACTTACGTGAATTGAAGAAATTTCACAAATCTCCAACTTAATCCTTTGATTCTCCCTTCAATTTGATGTTTAGAACTTAGAACACCTCTCTTGCTCTCCCTTTTCTTTGGTAGCCGGCCACACCAAATGAGAAGAGAAGAAAAATAAAATCAAGTCAAACTTCTCCTCTTCTTTTAATCTCCACCAAGCAATTCTAACAAAGCAATTACCTAAATGCCCTTATCTATTTAACTTAACTCTTGTCACTTATATGCCCATTTAAGTAATTTCACACATCCCAAATATAAATATCTTCTTCCCTTGACTCTCCATTTGACTTATGTATATGTTATTTATACTACCATATATGCAACATATACACTTCCTTTAAAAATTCTTTTCTCTTTCAAATTAACATATACATTCAATCCAATCAAAACAACAATAATATTCAAAACTATGAGGGCATACATTGGGATATTACATGAAATTACTTAAATGGGCATATAAGTAAAAGAAGCCAAGTTAAATGGATGAGGGCATTTAGGTAATTGCTTTGTTAGAATTGCTTGGTGGAGATTTAAAGAAGAAGAGAAGTTTGACTTGTCTTCATTTTCTCTTCTTTGCATTGAGTGGCCGGCTACCAAAGGAAAGAGAGAGCAAGAGAGGTGTTCTAAATTCTAAAATCAAATTGAAGGAAGAAGCAAAGGATTAAGTTGGAGATTTGTGAAATTTCCTTAATTTTGGTAAGTACTCTCTTGTTTTCCTTTGTTATTTTGAAGTTGTGTTTGAGGTGAGTTATGATTTGTTGATATTATGATTTGGTGTGTTTGAGATGTGTTTATAAGTGTTGAAATTGAGTATAAGTTAAAAAGATTGAATTGGTGTTGGTTTTGGTTTTAAGATGGTAAGTTAAGTGGATGTTGATAGTGAAAGAATAAGTGTGATGTTGATTTTAGGGTTTTGAAATGGTAAGTGATTAAATGTATTGTTAATGTGAATATTGTGATGAATATGTAAAACAAGTGTTAATAACATTGATTATATCCATTTGAATAAGGTTAAGTTGTGTATAATGTGATTGAATGCAATCAAGGAGGCTTGGCCGTGTTTTGTTTTGAATTTGTTGGGAGACACGGCCAAATCTAAAGGAGAGACACGACCAATCTATGGGAGACACAGCCAAGTTAGAGGAGACACGGCCGTGTTGGGTCATTTTTAGAGAGACACGGCCACTGGCTTGGCCGTGTCCCTTGCCCATGTTTGCCACTGCCTGATTTTTGTTGAGAGACACGGCCGTGTTCCCTGCCCATGTCTACCTCGGCTTGATTTGTGTTGAGAGACACGGCCACAAGCTTGGCCGTGTCCCTTGAGTGTGTTAGCTACTGTGAGAAAAGTAATTGATGACCATGCCCGTGTTGGTGAGCATGTCATGTGTTGAGGTTGCCCTAGTTAATTATCATTCTTATTTTCTTATGGGTATAATTATCTTTGGATTAGGTTTTGAAGAGATTGTGTTGCATTAACCTAAATGTTGAGAATTCTTGGAAGAGGAAATGTATAGATTGATGGGAGTAGTTCTTGAGGTAAGTACAAACTTACATGGATGTATTCTTTTATATGATTTTGAGACTTAACACATTTAGTATAAATGTGTTAAGTAAATTACTAAATTGTTAATACAATGTGACTAATGTTGTTATTTATATAGTGTGAAAGCTATAATGATCATCCAAAAAGGTATGTACAATGCAATTTGTTATGATAAATGTTTTAATAATGATTGAAATGAAATAAATGGACATGTTGTTTATATGACGATGAATTTAAGATACATGTGCAATGAAATTGATTGTGTATGCTTGCATGATGAAGTGTATAATTTGAATCGAGACATAAAGAGATGTGAAACTAATGTTCTGAGTTATAATGAGGTGAATGATATGATTGAAGCATGCCTAGATGATATGATTGAATATCGATATGTTTGTTTAGTTAATGTAATTGATGTTGTATATATCAATGATGAAATATGAAATGTGATTTGAGATATTATGAGATGTGAAGCTATTGTGATTCACTATGATAACTCAAATGTGATGTGAAGCCATTGTGATTGGCTACGATAACTCAAATGTGATGTGAGGCCATTGTGATTGGCTATGATGATTCAATTGAGAATGGAAATGATAATGAGATAATAAATGAATTGTGTGGCTAATGTGTTATTCCATTTTCAGAGTTTGTTGTTGGTGGCATGCCTAATGATAGTAACAATATCTTGAAGTTAGGTTGGGCTTGATCCTTGAAGCCAAGTTGGGTAGAAGTTTAACATGTTTTACTCCCCTTGAAGCTTGGTTGGGTCTAGTCCTTGAAACCTAATTGAGATGTTACAACCCTTGAAGCTAGGTTGGGTTGGTTCTTGAAGCCAAGTTGGGTTGATACTTAGCATGCTTTGTTCCCCTTGAAGCTTGGATGAACCTAATCCTTGAAGCCTAGTTGGGTTTATGATAATGATAAATGCGATAACAAAACCAAAGCATTAACTGTAACACCCCTATATCCCGTATACGTACCAAGCATGCTTAAACGATCGTAATATACGTATACTGAATATAGAAAATGCCACAGTTTAAAATGACACAACAAATACCTTTGTAAATAAGTGAAAACAATCTCAATCATTTAAAAGAAATCCAAAAGACACCATATATAAATACATTTATTAATTCACAGCGGAAGTTATTACAAATATGTTATAAATCAAAGCTTACAAAACATAGAATATATATACATGATTGGCAGCTCTTCTCTGATCTTTAAGTCCCAAAATGAACTCTTCAATGTCTACTCTCACTCGGTCTCGAAGAACTCTCAAGTTCCACTCTGTCACCTGCGCGATTAAACACTATCGCGCTAAGCCATCGGCATAGTAGTACAAAATATACCAACATTATACCTTAAGGCAAAGTAATGTTACACATCTAAATCATAAAGTTAACATCATACTACATTCAATGTCATAACAATATTCATATTACATTTTCATAGTTTCAATGATTTTACCATTCAAGAATCACATTATATATAAAGACAAGCATGGGCCCAAAACACTCTAATATGCCATTCAATTTTCAGAGTTAATGCTTTGGTTTTATTATCACATTTATCATTATCATATACCCAACTAGGCTTCAAGGATTAGGTTCAACCAAGCTTCAAGGGGAACAAAGCATGCTAAGTATCAACCCAACTTGGCTTCAAGAACCAACCCAACCTAGCTTCAAGGGTTGTAACATCTCAATTAGGCTTCAAGGATCAAATCCAACCTAACTTCAAGAGAATGTTACCAATAGGCATGCCACCAACAACAAAACTCTGAAAATGAATAACACATTAGACACACAATTCATTTATTATCTCATTCTCAATTCTCATCATCAATTAGGCAAACATGCCTTATATTCTTTCAACGGAATCATCATAGCCAAATCACAATGGCCTCATATCATTTCATATCTCCATTCATATTATACATATAGCCTCATTAATGTAGCATTTCAAAGTACATTATTCATATACACATTACCATTCACAAGATTCACATTGATCAATTCCTCACTCAAGTATACATAATCAATGACATTGCACATATTTTTTCAATGATCATCATATATTCCACATTTCCTATTTCATCATATATATACACATAACAATTTACATTATTCATGGATTTAGAATCTTCCACATACATTTGTTTGGATCATTATTGTTTTAAGTGTGTTTAAAGTATTTATGTTTAGGTTTAGGTACATAAATACCTTTGGAGAATCAAAACAATGCAAGAAGAACAAAGAATAGAAACATTAACTAACACATTTGAGGGACACGGCCAAGCTTGTGGCCGTGTCTCTCAACACAAATTTGGCAGTAACAAACACGGGCATGGGACACGGCCGTGTCTCACCAAAATCAATCCAACACGGCCCAAATTTCCTTGGATTGGCCGTGTCTCTCATGAATTGGCCATGTCTCTCCTTGCTTTTGGCCGTGTCACTCATGAATTGAAACCCTAAACATGTCCAAATCTCCTTTGGTTGCACTCAATTTCATTATACACAATATAACTTAATTCAAATGAATGTATTCAATGTTCTAAACACATATTTTACATATTCATCACAATTTGCACATTAACAACACATTCAATCTCTTACCACTTCAAAACCTTAAAAAAACCAACATCACTCTTAACTTACCATCTTCAAACCAAAACCAACACTTCCAATATCAACAATAATATAACTTCTTTACTTACAATCACTTTCAACACTTAAAAACACACCACAAGCACAACTAATCATATTACTAACAATTCAAAACTCACTTCAAACACCACTTCAAAAAGAACAAAGGAAAACAAGAGAGTACTTACTTTAATTGAAGAAATTTCACAAATCTCCAACAAAAACCTTTGATTTCTCCTTCAATTTGAGCTTAGAACTTCAAGATCCTCTCTTGCTCTCTTGCTCCCTTTTGTCTTTGGATGAGCCGGCCACCATAAGGAAAAAGAAGAAAAGATGATAAAGAAAAGTCAAATTATCATCTCTTTAAATCTCCACCAAGCAATTGTAAAAAGACAATTACCAACATACCCTCTTCTCACTTGTTCTAACTATCCTTCATCCACATGCCCTATTTAGTAATTTCACTCATCCCAAATTAAAAATATCTTCTCCCCTTGACTCTCCATTTGACCAACTTATATGTTATATATATTAACATATATACAACATATACATTCCATTAACACAATCATCTCCTTTGCAAAAACATATATACATTTAATTCAAATCAAATAACAATTATATCCAAACTTCTAGGGCACACTTTGGGATATTACATTAACTCTGAAAAATGGAATGGCATATTAGTGTGTTTTGGGCCCATGCTTGTCCTTGTTTAATGTGATTCATGAATGGTATAATGTTTGCCTTTGTTGGAAATGTGATTCATGATTGGTGAATTGTGAATAAAATAATGATATGAAGTATGATATGTAATGTGTATATTGATATATTGATTGTGAGTATTAGTGATGGATTGTGGTTGGTGTTAATGATATGTGTATATGTATATATAATATATGAGATTAGTAGAGATATACGAAAGGTGTAATTAAAAAGGGAAAACCATGATAAGAAACTAATGGTACATGGAATTTGATATATCATTATATGTTAGAACTTCTGTAATGTATGTTTATATTATTTATTTGTACTACTAAGCTCTCGGGCTTAGCGCGGATGTGTAATCGCATAGGTGACTAAGTGGAAGATATGAAGTCTTTCGTTATGCCACAAGTAGAGTAAGAGTTTATCGAGACCAACTAGAGGGTGATGCATACATGTATAACTTTTAATTATGATGTATTTTTGATGAAGTGTATTCATATGTATAAATGAAGTTTTGATAAAGATAAGATTATTATATATATGTAAGATTATTAAAAGTATAATGATTTTGTAAATGTTCTTTAAATGAATGTATTGTGGTTTGAACACTGTTAAAGGATTTTAAATTGTAACGAAAAGTGACATCCTTATACTTTATATACTTACTGTATGTATACCAGGTATATGTATAGTACTTATGTGGCGTATCGGGGTGTTACAATTATTTTGGTATCAGAGCTTTGGTTCGAGATTCTCGGCCTAAGTGAAATTAAAAAGAAAAAGTTTTGAAACGCTTAAAATGAATTAAAAAGAAGAGTTTTGAAATGCAATTGGTAATACATGCATATGCATTAACACCTAGGTTGGTCTCGGATGTGGCATTATATGATTTGTAGTATATCTGTGTTATATGAGATGGATGCTAGAGTGTGAATGATGTTTTATATGAAAGAAAAGCTAGAGAAAGTAATGATATGGATTTATATAAGTTTAATTGATAAAAAAAAATGGAAATTTATGCATGTAAAGTGAATTTTTAAATGTGTTGAAGTATAAAGAAATGAAAAGGAGAATAAAGTTGAAAATGAGTTGGAAACAAAATCAAGATTAAAGTATGTACTCTTTCCTCTACACTTTGAACATCTTTATAATAAAGTTTATGTTGGGTTTGCTAGATAGAGGAAATATTGTTGGATTGTTAATATTGAAAGATATGTTATTAAAATGAGGAGAGTATGGTGGAATATTGAATGAGTTGATAAGTATAGACAAAGTGTGATTATTTAAGGTTTGGGGTATATATATATAAAGTTAAGGTTTTGTTTAAAGGAAAAAGAGATGATATTGGTTAAGTAAGAATATAAATTGGTATTGTTATTTTAATGCAAACATTGTAAATTCAATGTTGGAAATTTGAGATGCTTGGATATTGTGAAAGCTCATGGTAATGGTGATAATATGTGATATTTGTATTTTTTTTTTAAATGAGCTTGATAATTGTGAAAATTATAGTTTTGATATTGCTTTGTGATATATATATATATGTTGTTTTTAAAGTTTATATTAAGAAAAATGAGTTTGGCAAATTGAAGCTTAAGCGAAATAGTAAGTTGAAAAGTTAAAGTTTTAGTGGAATTTGATAAAGATTATTTGGATATTGATGGTTTAATGTATATTCAATACATGAGCTAGGTGAAATGACTAATATTGCACATGAAAGTATTATGAATTGAGTAATGTGATTGATAGTATGAGAATTTGTTTGGAAGTAAAAAGGGAAGGGGATAAGCAAATGAAAATGAGATATTTTAAGTCATTATACTGCAAAGGGTAAAAAAAATGGATATGGAAGTATATTAAATGCTTTTAAAGATGAAAGTGAAAGAGATGTCACATTGGGAATGTGATCAAGAAGGATGTGAAGTGTTAGTATAGTCAGAATATATATAATTGGAGTGTGAATAGATACTTTATATCATATTGGAAGAATGAGAATGATAGTGTTTAAAAGAAAGTGATAAACATTAAATTTGTATGGAATGTATGAAAAAGGAAAATAAAATAAGAGCATGTAATTAAGTGTGTACATTTCTATGATATATGAACTGAGTTTTTCAATATGAATGAAATTATGATATATAAAAAAATGTGTGAATCACATTATGAAGGTGACCTATGAATATGTAAGTGGTATAATTTTAGAATAAGTGATATGGAAAAATGATGTAGTATGTATTAGTGGACCTAAGAGAAATTAGGTCTTGAACTGTGTAAAGTTAAATGGATTATGTGATGGAAGTGAGAATGGAATGGACTTGAGTAATATTGGACAGTGGAAATTGTTATAGTGAGCATTGAACTTGATGATCATATGATATTTAGAGTCCTAAAGTATTCACATATGGAAAGTTCTGTGTAATTATATATTATAAGAGATTGTAAATGGATTAGAAATGAAATGACGAATAGAAACTGTATAAGAACTGCATATGATTGAAAATATATATAGTAATATTGTTGAAACATGAATTAAATTGATAAAGATCATATAATCGAGTGCAAATTGGTTTGAAACGGAGCTGGAATGTGTTAACTTCTGATATAGCAAAAATGTAAAGAAGGAATATGTAACTCTCACTACAAAAAAAAAGCGCAATCAGCGACGCATTCTGCGACAACTCTTATTTCGTCGCTGATTAGCGACTTTATCAACGACAACTTTACGACAAAGAATTAAGATAAGTGTCTTTCCAACATTCCGTCGCTGAATGGGTCGCTAAATGTGTCGCTGATTAACGACAAAAAAAATGGTCGTAGAATCTGTCGCTGAATAGCGGTAAAAGGTCATTTCTCGCTGAATGTGTCGCTGAATATTGTGCCAGATTTTGGCGCCAACAATGAGTGACGATGTTACGACTAATTTACAATAAATCAGCGAGAAATTAATTTTATTTTCTATTTTAAAGTAATTGGTCGCTAATTAGTCGCTAAATGGCTCGCTGATTTGCGAGAAAAATAGTTCGTCGCAGATTAGTCGCTAATTTGCGAGAATATAGAGACCAATCAGCGACCAATTAATTTTATTTTCTATTTTAAAGTAATTGGTCGCTAATTAGTCGCTAAATGGCTCGCTGATTTGCGAGAAAAATAGTTCGTCGCAGATTAGTCGCTAATTTGCGAGAATATAGAGACCGATCAGCGAGAAATTAATTTTATTTTCTATTTTAAAGTAATTGGTCGCTAATTAGTCGCTAAATGACTCGCTGATTTGCGAGAAAAATAGTTAGTCGCAGATTAGTCGCTAATTTGCGAGCATATAGAGACCAATCAGAGACCAATTAATTTATTTTCTATTTTAAAGTAATTGGTCGCTAATTAGTCGCTAAATGGCTCGCTGATTTGCGAGAAAAATAGTTCGTCGCAGATTAGTCGCTAATTTGCGAGCATATAGAGACCAATTAGAGACCAATTAATTTTATTTTCTATTTTAAAGTAATTGGTCGCTAATTAGTTGCTAAATGGCTCGCTGATTTGCGAGAAAAATAGTTCGTCGCAGATTAGTCGCTAATTTGCAAGCATATAGAGACCAATCAGCGAGAAATTAATTTTATTTTCTATTTTAAAGTAATTGGTCGCTAATTAGTCGCTAAATGGCTCGCTGATTTGCGAGAAACATAGTTCGTCGCAGATTAGTCGCTAATTTGCGAGAATATAGAGACCAATCAGCGAAGCGAGAAATTAATTTTATTTTCTATTTTAAAGTAATTGGTCGCTAATTAGTCGCTAAATGGCTCGCTGAAGGATGTGAAGTGTTAGTATAGTCAGAATATATATAATTGGAGTGTGAATAGATACTTTATATCATATTGGAAGAATGAGAATGATAGTGTTTAAAAGAAAGTGATAAACATTAAATTTGTATGGAATGTATGAAAAAGGAAAATAAAATAAGAGCATGTAATTAAGTGTGTACATTTCTATGATATATGAACTGAGTTTTTCAATATGAATGAAATTATGATATATAAAAAAATGTGTGAATCACATTATGAAGGTGACCTATGAATATGTAAGTGGTATTCGCAGATTAGTCGCTAATTTGCGAGAATATAGAGACCAATCAGCGAAGCGAGAAATTAATTTTATTTTCTATTTTAAAGTAATTGGTCGCTAATTAGTCGCTAAATGGCTCGCTGATTTGCGAGAAAAATAGTTCGTCGCAGATTAGTCGTTAATTTGCGAGCATATAGAGACCAATCAACGAGAAATTAATTTTATTTTCTATTTTAAAGTAATTGGTCGCTAATTAGTCGCTAAATGGCTCGCTGATTTGCGAGAAAAATAGTTCGTCGCAGATTAGTCGCTAATTTGCGAGCATATAAAGACCAATCAACGAGAAATTAATTTTATTTTCTATTTTGGTATAATTTTGATTTAACTCCTATATCTTCTCTTCTTACCCTCAATAAAATACCACTTCTCTCTCTTTTTGGCAACTCTTTGATCAGTGAAAGAGTGATGATATATGGATGCTTATTAATATTTGTTTTTGTTCACAATCGGGTCCAAAACTCCAGCTAAAAACGAGCTCTTTTGTTTTAAAAATCAGCGAAACAAGGGGAAAGAAAGAAAGAAAGAAAGAAAGAAAGAGTATTACATTATTCATTTCCCTTTCCCTTATAAATCTAAATCTCAAAATAATTAATGAAGAACCCCAAGCCTATAGTCAATTATTTTTTGAGGTTAGCTTTAATTTTACTTGCTTTTTATGAAATTTGTTTACTTATCTGCAAATAAAAATTTTGATGTTATTGAAGAGATTAATTTTTGCATGAATATAATTTGAATTGTCTTTAAATGCATGAGACTCTATGTGAACATAATTGAAAAAATAATTAGCCATTTTATCTTTAAAAATCTATATTATTTATGTTGAGCTGTTTATTATTTTATTTTAACAATATTTTTTTTAGTTATTTTGCTCGTATAGACTCTATGTAGTTATATTTATCTAATATTATACCTAAAAAATATAATAAAGTTTAGCTTAATTTCTATACTTAAGTAAAATATTTTTATATATTTTATACTATTTGTATATTTTAATAGTTTTCTTAATATGATTTAAAGAATTGAATATGGTTATGATAATAAAAATATATATAGTATGATAAAGTTATATATGCCAATTTTTAGAAATATAAAATTAAAAATTAAAAAAATAATAAAAAGCTTATGAGTAAGTTATTAAAATTAGATATCAATAATTTGAAAGTAAAGCCAAAGTTTTCTTCTAGTATAATAACGAAAAAAAAAACCAAATATTTTTTAATTGATATTTATTTATTTGTTGATTGGGCAAGTTGCAGCATACAAATACAACTCTGCAAGGGCTTGTTTTTGGGTAAAATGGATCAGATTAATTTGAATAGCTTTGGTCCCTCCTCCTGAAATCCCCAAATCACACTTACCCATCCACATGCCCAATTTCACACCGCACCCGAAACCCTAGCTATTACTCTGTAGCGGATTAAATTGAATAAAAAATTGGAGAAGAATAATGGGGAAAGACGAAGCTGAAATGAGAGAGGAAATAGAGGAAAGACTCATAAATGAAGAATACAAAATATGGAAAAAGAATACTCCTTTTCTTTACGATCTGGTCATCACCCATGCCCTTGAGTGGCCCTCCCTTACAGTTGAGTGGTTACCTGACCGCGAGGAGCCTCCTGGCAAGGACTACTCCATCCAAAAAATGATTCTCGGCACCCACACCTCTGAAAATGAGCCCAACTACCTCATGCTTGCCCAAGTCCAGCTTCCGTTTGATGATGCCGAGAATGATGCCCGCCACTACGATGACGATCGCTCTGATTTTGGTGGTTTTGGAGCTGCCAACGGCAAGGTTTCTTTCTTTTAAATTTTCTTTACTGCTTTCTCTTTCTAAAAATTTATTATTTTTTCTGTGAAATTGTTGTGTTTTGTAGGTCCAAATAATTCAGCAAATCAATCACGAGGGAGAAGTTAACAGAGCTCGTTATCTGCCTCAAAATCCTTTTATTATTGCCACCAAGACTGTTAGTGCTGAAGTTTATGTCTTTGACTACAGCAAGCACCCATCTAAGCCCCCTCTTGACGGCTCTTGTACTCCCGATTTGAGGTTGAGGGGCCACAGCACTGAAGGCTATGGTTTGTCTTGGAGTAAGTTTAAACAGGGTCACTTGCTTAGCTGTTCTGATGATGCTCAAATTTGTTTGTGGGACATCAATTCTACTCCTAAGAATAAGGCCCTTGACGCTATGCAAATTTTTAAGGTCTGTTTCGCTGCTTATACTTTCACTTCACTTGATCTACTTGCTCCTCTCAATAATAGTACTTTTTTTTGCAATTCTAACAAGAATTGGAAAAAAATCATTAACTTCACTTGTTCATATTAAAATGACTGCTAGGTTTTGTGCATCGTTTGTAAATTGTGGTAACGTTTTCAAATTTATGCTTAATAGGTTCATGAAGGCGTTGTAGAAGATGTAGCATGGCATCTTAGGCATGAATACTTATTTGGCTCTGTTGGGGATGATCAATACTTATTTTTTTAAAGAAGTTTTAATGATGAAATCAAGAAATCTGTGTGGATTACTGTTGTCATTTCATTGTTTTTGTGTTGCAAATGAAAATGTGATTTGTATGAATTACTTCCCAAAAATCAGAGGAATGGGAAGTTTATATGATAACTCCAATTTCATCCCAATCAAGTTTCTTCCAACTATAGAAAATGAGGGGCTTCACTGTGTATGATGAGTTAGTTATTTACTATGTAGCAGGTTAATATAATGGACACACTAAGCAGACTCAGCTATGATACAGATTCAGAAGTTGCAATGGTGAGATGGAGTTGGTTTGGGTCTAATTTATTTTTTATCCCCTTAGATCTTTCTGTATAAAGGCTGTAATGTTTGTTTAAATGCTGCAGGCTGCAATTATTTCCTTAGGTTTGATAGCTGCAAGGACCAATAATGCTAGAATTACCTGCACGCTTAATGCTAGAATTACTGGCATGCTTCGCAATCTTTCAAGCTATTAATACAAAGATGCTAGCCTCTGAAACTGGGATATTTGTATGCAGGTATCAAGGGATGATTAAGGGTTATAGTGGAGTTTTCCGATTAGGAGAGGCGACTTCAACTTTGGATGCTGATTCCCTGGTGTGTTTTTATATTTTGAATAACATCTGGTGATTGTTATTTTATAGTTAAATGCTTTGCGATAATTGGATCATGAATGTACTTCTTATCCCTTACTTTGAAGCTTTAATAACCAAGACATTTGCAAATTATACTGCTTTCTTGTCCTACAATGAATTTTAGGAGATAAATGACTTAATATTTTGCTCGTGCTAATATTTTGCTCCTGCTAATATTTTGCTCCTGCTCTATAAGCTTACCGAGAGTTCTTTCATTGAACAGCTATTAGTGTCAGTGAAAAAGCGTTGAAGTCTCAGGTATGATGGAGAAGAACAAGTGAATTCTGTTGATCAGTGCTTGAGAATATGCTCTACACTTAAAATATTGCAAACTAGAAATGTCTATATTGGACTTTGAAATTTGTATTGTGATAATCTGAGAATTTGTTTTAGGAAAATGGGCCACTTTAAAATAGTGGATTGTGGCGGCACATAAAAGAATGGGACCTATCTTCATTTTCATTTTTATATATTATTTTTTTTATTAGAAACATTTTTATATTCTTTGTTTTTGGCATTTTTTTTAATAATTGTGCTTTACTATTTGTTATTACTCTTGTTCTCTTTCTCTCTTTACAAATAAAAAAAATGATAGTAACAAGTAAAATAATAATAAACCACAGTGGCTCTTAGTTTGCTTCCTTACAAGTTATACCACCACACAACATGCAATTCCTATTATAACATATCTATAAAACACAACTCCTTTAGCTTGTTTCTTTTATGTTCTCAATTCTTTATTACATATATTACCATTTTCTCTTTTTTTTTTTTATTTTTTTAATTTGGTTTAACCCTATCTTTTTTTCATAACTTTACTGTTTCAAATTTACACTTATAGTTGTCCATAATTTTTAAATAATTTCAATATTATTAAGTAAAATTTATTAAGAAATTAATAAAAGTTTAGTATATTTATTGCCACTAATAATTTAATTATGAATGTTGTGTTATTTGATTATTATTGTAATGAATGACTATTTTATAAACATGTTTGGTTATTATATTTGAAATTCAACAGGTTCTTGAAAATGTGTAGACAAAAAAAAATTGGAATACTGAAAAAATATAGCCAAACAATTATAAAATTGGGACAAAATCAGCGACCAAAGGTGACAAAAAAAATATTGAATTCTGCGACAAATCAACGACTGAAACAACGAGAAAAATATTGCGACATATTTTGCGACACATCAGCGACAAAATTTAGCGAGCAAATTAGCGACAAATTCAGCGACTAAATTAACGACCCAAATAGCGATGAATTCAACGACTAAAGCTAAATCAGCGACGACTTTCAGCGGGAATAAATAATTCCTGCCAAAAATGAAAATGTCGTTGAATTTGTCTCTGTTTTGTCGCTGATTTGTCACTAATCAACGACACGCACAATTGGTCGCTGATTTGTCGTTGATTTTTTAGCAACCAGGATATTACCGTCCGCTCGATTTTTCTCGCTGTTCGTCGCTGATATTGTCGCTATCTTATTTTGGTCGTTGATTTCGTCGTTAATGGTGTCGCAGATTGCGTCGCAGATTGCTGTTTTTTTTGTAGTGTCTTGAGATACACCTTAGTCCTGTATTCGTAAAGATTGAGAAATAAAATTATAAAAAGAACAGTATTGATTTGAAAGTTCTAGGCTTGAATATTAATCTCTTAAAGCCATATGTGTTGTTCAGTATATTTGATCGGTTAATTTTGTTATCCATAGATTTGGGTCGTAGATAAAATGATTGTAATATAGATTTGGTGAGATTGAAAATTTTGTTTGAGAAGCGTAGTTAAAAGTTATGATGGATAAAGTTGTACCTTATCATTTTATGTTAAGAATTTGGTTATAATTATGAAGGTATAGAGAGAAAAGGAAATTATGGAAATGTTTTGAGTTATGGATAATATGACAAAAAGGTAATCAAAATAAATATAACAATGATATGAAATGTGAGGAGATATTAATAAGGAAGAAAATATAAAATGTGACTGAGGGTTATACTGAATATGTTTATGGTATATAATGAATAAATGAATGGACTTGAGGTTTAAGTAAATGAACTATAGATAGTAAATATGGTATAAAATTATTATGAGAATTGGTGGGAATTATAGTAAAATAATAAAGAATAAACTATGTGTATATTAAAAGATAATTTGAAGTGATTTGTTATCATGATAATTTGACTGAATATGGATCGGAAGAGATCAGGAATTGAATATAAGTTTGCCCTAATGGAATTAAGTTATATATATACATATATGAAAATTGTGAAATTTCATGATAAGTTAAATAAATTAATCATTGGTTGGAATTGAACAAGATTGGAATGTGGGTATATTGTGACAGATAGATCAAGTGATCTGGATTTGGCTAAGATTATGAATTATTATTGAAATGTAATATGTATAGTTATATTAAGAGTATAATTATTTACAGGATAATGTATATGATGTAAAATTTTATAGTGTGATTGGACATGAATGAATGGAGTTATAGTAGTTATGAATTATGATAAAAAGGGAAGAGATTGGTTAATTATAAAATAAGTTGAAAGGTAATGTATTAATATGTACGTTAAGTGAAAGGCATGCTAAAGAAGTAACTCCATTTGTGAAAATTAAGGATCTTGTTATCCATTGAGGTTTGATAAATGTCTATTTAGACAGTGATTGTAACGACGGGATAATTAATGCTCAGATATAAACCAATGGTTTCTAAGGTTAAAGCTAAGAGAGTAATATTAAAGAGATGAAGGAACAATATATATTAAGTATAAAGATATTAATAGGAAATGTAATGAGTTCTTTTGAATGTTTGATCAAGGAAGTAATAAGATATATAAACATAAAGAATGATGAGTTATGGAATTTAGAAAAGATGGTTGTTTCTAAAGGGGAGAGTTGAAGTTATATGGTTTGATGACATAATAACTTAAACATATAATTAACT
The DNA here is from genome assembly GCA_947685225.1 of Garcia nutans. Classification (NCBI taxonomy): domain Eukaryota; kingdom Viridiplantae; phylum Streptophyta; class Magnoliopsida; order Malpighiales; family Euphorbiaceae; genus Garcia; species Garcia nutans. Next base: position 31,851,237 of record CANTUV010000002.1, read on the forward strand.
TCATATGGAAGTCAAGATAGTATTTTGTTAAGAATGAATTGTTACGGTACTGGTAATTTCGAGGACGAAATTTCTTTTTAGAGGGGGAGAATTGTAATATCCCAATGTGTGCCCTAGAAGTTTGGATATAATTGTTGTTTGCTTGAATTATGTGTATATGTTATGTTTCTAAGAAAAGAAATTGAAAAGAGAATGTTTAGGTATTGTTTAAAATGGAAAGTAATGTGTAGAGAGAAAGTGTATATGATGGGTATATGGTAATATATATAACATATATGTTGGTCAAAATGAGGAGTCAAGGGAAGAAGATATTTTATTTGTGATATGTGAAATTACTTAAATGGGCATATAAGTAAAAGAAGCCAAGTTAAATGGATGAGGGCATTTAGGTAATTGCTTTGTTAGAATTGCTTGGTGGAGATTTAAAGAAGAAGAGAAGTTTGACTTGTCTTCATTTTCTCTTCTTTGCATTGAGTGGCCGGCTACCAAAGGAAAGAGAGAGCAAGAGAGGTGTTCTAAATTCGAAAATCAAATTGAAGGAAGAAGAAAAGGATTAAGTTGGAGATTTGTGAAATTTCCTTAATTTTGGTAAGTACTCTCTTGTTTTCCTTTGTTATTTTGAAGTTGTGTTTGAGGTGAGTTATGATTTGTTGATATTATGATTTGGTGTGTTTGAGATGTGTTTATAAGTGTTGAAATTGAGTATAAGTTAAAAAGATTGAATTGGTGTTGGTTTTGGTTTTAAGATGGTAAGTTAAGTGGATGTTGATAGTGAAAGAATAAGTGTGATGTTGATTTTAGGGTTTTGAAATGGTAAGTGATTAAATGTATTGTTAATGTGAATATTGTGATGAATATGTAAAACAAGTGTTAATAACATTGATTATATCCATTTGAATAAGGTTAAGTTGTGTATAATGTGATTTAATGGAATCAAGGAGGCTTGGCCGTGTTTGGTTTTAAATTTGTTGGGAGACACGGCCAAATCTAAAGGAGAGACACGGCCAATCTATGGGAGACACGGCCAAGTTAGAGGAGACACGGCCGTGTTGGGTCATTTTTGGAGAGATACGACCACTGGCTTGGCCGTGTCCCTTACCCATGTTTGCCACTGCCTGATTTTTGTTGAGAGACACGGCCGTGTTCCCTGCCCGTGTCTGCCTCGGCTTGATTTCTGTTGAGAGACACGGCCACAAGCTTGGCCGTGTCCCTTGAGTGTGTTAGCTACTGTGAGAAAAGTAATTGATGAACACGCCCGTGTTGGTGAGCGTGTCATGTGTTGAGGTTGCCCTAGTTAATTATCATTCTTATTTTCTTATGGGTATAATTATCTTTGGATTAGGTTTTGAAGAGATTGTGTTGCATTAACCTAAATGTTGAGAATTCTTGGAAGAGGAAATGTATAGATTGATGTGAGTAGTTCTTGAGGTAAGTACAAACTTACATGGATGTATTCTTTTATATGATTTTGAGACTTAACACATTTAGTATAAATGTGTTAAGTAAATTACTAAATTGTTAATACAATGTGACTAATGTTGTTATTTGTATAGTGTGAAAGCTATAATGATCATCCAAAAAGGTATGTGCAATGCAATTTGTTATGATAAATGTTTTAATAATGATTGAAATGAAATAAATGGACATGTTGTTTATATGACGATGAATTTAAGATACATGTGCAATGAAATTGATTATTTATGCTTGCATGATGAAGTGTATAATTTGAATCGAGACATAAAGAGATGTGAAACTAATGTTCTGAGTTATAATGATGTGAATGATATGATTGAAGCATGCCTAGATGATATGATTGAATATCGATATGTTTGTTTAATTAATGTAATTGATGTTGTATATATCAATGATGAAATATGAAATGTGATTTGAGATATTATGAGATGTGAAGCTATTGTGATTGGCTATGATAACTCAAATGTGATGTGAAGCCATTGTGATTGGCTATGATAACTCAAATGTGATGTGAGGCCATTGTGATTGGCTATGATGATTCAATTGAGAATGGAAATGATAATGAGATAATAAATGAATTGTGTGGCTAATGTGTTATTCCATTTTCAGAGTTTGTTGTTGGTGGCATGCCTAATGATAGTAACAATCTCTTAAAGTTAGGTTGGGCTTGATCCTTGAAGCCAAGTTGGGTAGAAGTTTAACATGTTTTACTCCCCTTGAAGCTTGGTTGGGTCTAGTCCTTGAAACCTAATTGAGATGTTACAACCCTTGAAGCTAGGTTGGGTTGGTTCTTGAAGCCAAGTTGGGTTGATACTTAGCATGCTTTGTTCCCCTTGAAGCTTGGTTGAACCTAATCCTTGAAGCCTAGTTGGGTTTATGATAATGATAAATGTGATAACAAAACCAAAGCATTAACTCTGAAAAATGGAATGACATATTAGTGTGTTTTGGGCCCATGCTTGTCTTTGTTTAATGTGATTCATGAATGGTATAATGTTTGCCTTTGTTGGAAATGTGATTCATGATTGGTGAATTGTGAATAAAATAATTATATGAAGTATGATATGTAATGTGTATATTGATATATTGATTGTGAGTATTAGTGATGGATTGTGGTTGGCGTTAATGATATGTGTATATGTATATATAATATATGAGATTAGTAGAGATATACGAAAGGTGTAATTAAAAAGGGAAAACCATGATAAGAAACTAATGGTACATGGAATTTGATATATCATTATATGTTAGAACTTCTGTAATGTATGTTTATATTATTTATTTGTACTACTAAGCTCTCGGGCTTAGCGCGGATGTGTAATCGCGCAGGTGACTAGGTGGAAGATATGAAGTCTTTCGTTATGCCACGAGTAGAGTAAGAGTTTATCGAGACCAACTAGAGGGTGATGCATACATGTATAACTTTTAATTATGATGTATTTTTGATGAAGTGTATTCATATGTATAAATGAAGTTTTGATAAAGATAAGATTATTATATATATGTAAGATTATTAAAACTATAATGATTTTGTAAATGTTCTTTAAATGAATGTATTGTGGTTTGAACACTGTTAAAGGATTTTAAATTGTAACGAAAAGTGACATCCTTATACTTTATATACTTACTGTATGTATACCAGGTATATGTATAGTACTTATGTGGGGTATCGGGGTGTTACAGCCCCTATGTTACTACAAGAATGGGAGCCATCTATCATGTGTCAGGTGGTTACAATGCATTATGAGGATTTTTTTTAGATTGGTATCAGCTGCTCAAAGTGTGGAGAAGGCCCAGGGGATTGTAGCTACTGCTAGTGTGGAAGAGAGTAAAGGCAGGAGATCTCAGACTGAGGTAGAGTTATCATCTTGCAATAATTAGCAAGAAGATTTTTTACAGGGTGTTAAGGAGAGTAAGGAGTAGACTAGTAGGTCTATTTAGCTGAGGTAGGAGCCTACAACATTGGTAGCTAGTACCCCAATCCTTTCTTTTTAGAGGTCCATTCCACCTATGTGCACCAAGTGTGGTAGAGCACATAAGGGTATTTGTTGGGGAGTAGGTTTCAAATGTTGTTATAGGTGTGGATTTAAGGAACATTATGTGTGGGATTCCCTAGAGCCAACAGGGATTAGGAAAACAGAGACTAGTGTATCCAAGTTTAGTGTTAGAGGATGTATAAGTGCCAGGACATGATTCAGTCAGAGAGAGGAGTCTGCACTAGTAGGCAAACAGAAAGAGGCTAAAACTTCGCAAAGAGTTTATATGATGCAGAGGCAGTAGAGTACATCAGAGGTAAATGAAGGTAAATTCTTCTTACTTGATAATATTACTATTTATACACTTGTTGAATGTTCATTCTTTGATGATGCTATTAGAAGTTGTGGAATTTTTTCATTAGTTTAGAGATTTGTGAAGATGATTAAGGATATTCATAAGGGAGAGAGTCAATATTATTTTAGCTGGAGATTGGGTGGTTGGTTTTACTAAGAATTGAGATTTGTGTTTGATTTTGGGCTGTAGTAAGTAATTTCAAGGAAAAACTTATTTAAAGGGGAGAAAGTTGTAACATTAATTAAACATAACTAAATAAATAATTTAGGAGGGTGAAATAATGTGTTGGAAGAAGAAATTGATTAATGTATATGTGAGGTGTATATTAAATATACCTAAAGTTTACATTTCACTAAAAGAATAAAAGTCAAAGTCAAATGATAAAAGTGAAAAGTAAAAGTTAAGAATATAAAAAATAAATAAATAAATAAATATAATTGAAATAATGTAATTATGGATAGGAAGGAAGACTTAAAATATCTAAATTTAAAATTAAATAAATAAATAATTAACTAATTGTATATTTATGAGTGGATGAGAAAGGAAGAAGAAAAGAAAGAAATGTCTTCATCTTCTTCCTCATCCCTTGGTAGATGAATTTTGTAGAGAGAGGGAGATAGATTTTTAATTCATTATTTGCACCAAATCTGACCAAAAATCAAAGAATTTCAAGTTGGTTTTGAAGAAGGATTAAGGTTTCAAGTAAGTATCTTCTCTTTTAAGCTTGTTTTTGAATTTTTTAGGTTATGTATGATTTGGGTAGAGAGAGAGAGAGAAATTGATGTTAATTATTCAAATAGATGGAAATATAGCTAATATGATGAATAGAAGATGATTTGGTAGATACTAGATTAAAGCGAGCTTGTATGGTGAAGTTAGGGTTTTAGGGTTGAATATGTGAAAATTGAAATTTTGATGGAGGTTTCAATAATTGCAAATATGAATTGTTTTAATGTTATTTTGATATATATATATATAATGATTTTATGGTTGATTAGTTGAAATGATTGGATTTGGTAGTATTTTGGAAGAAGTGGCAAGGGTAATTAGGGTTTTTGGTGAAATTTGGGTAGTAAGGATATAATTGATGTTTGATTGATGAAAATGGCTTAAAATAAAATGCTAACAATATACTTTGGCTTAAAACTTGGTTTAGGATTAAGTAGAGTATAATTGCCAAATTAAATAATTGAAGGACATTGGTGAAGTTGGAGTTGAAAGAGTGAATTAGGCTTGGAGTTAGGATTTTCAAGGTTAGTACATACTTTGATAATTTATATTTTAATTGCATTGAATTTGGCATAACACATTGTAATTTTATGAATGTGTTATTTCACTTTGATATTGATTTTTACATGATATATGCATTGTTATATGTAAAAGTGAGTGAAATACATGTAATGTGAAATGTTAAGCCATTGTAGAATTATAACACTCTTGTATCTTATATACGTATAATACATACACCCAATATATATATAAAATAAGTGTATAAAGTATAAAAATATCATGACCCGATTTAATAAAAATTTTCAACTTTCAAATTTAAAATCTTAAATACTTTAAAATGTATATTTAAATAACAAATACAATATTTATTATTAACTACATGTTCCAAAATAGTATTTTTCATAAAATCTCTGGGAAATTCGCCAGAATTTTATCTATACAAATTCAACAATACCACAACCTGCACATAAAAGCACTCCCAATAAACCAATTCATACATTTCCTCAATACTCCTCAATTTCTCTGAGTTTCACAAAATATTTATACATATATATATTTATCCAAAAACACATATAAAATCCATAATATAAAATTTATCCAAAACATTCTTTATAATTTACAATATATACACCAAAAATATAATATAATATATGAAATATCAAAATGTAATAAAAACATATACATGCTGGCTGTGTCTCTAATCTTGATTTCCATTATCAACTCTACAATCAAGATCTCAAAACTCTCTGGCTCTACCAGATCTCTCCTGTTACCTGCGCGATGAGTTACAATCGCGCTAAGCCAAAAGCCTAGCGGTATAAACTTTGATAATAATAAAATTTATATGCAATGCCAATGTATAATTGTTATGTATATTATATCGCCATGTGACATACAATTTCATTTTAAACATATTTTTCAATCATTTTACAATTCACATAACAACAAACACAAGCATGGGACCAAAGGATCTAATATGCTATTCAAATTTCAAAGTTACTATTTTGGTCCAAGTTGACACCATGTGTCTAGCCTCGAATGCAAATTAAGTAATTGCTCAAAAGCTAACCCTGAAGGTAGATCATAATAATTGCTCAAAAGCTAGCCCTGATAAGTGCACAATTGATGATATTTTGCCCCTATTTCTTAATATGATTATTATCCAATTGAGTTTAATTTGTTTATTCAAGTGCTTTTTAGGGTTAATTTCAGGAATTCTCTATATTTTGAGGCTTAGGGTCATTTTGAAGGAATTACGGATGAAAGTAGAAGAAAAGAGCAAAATTCTTCAATGGACATGCCCATGGACATGGGCGTGTCAATGGATGTGCCCTTGACACTGCATACAGAAGCATTGACACGCCCAGTGACATGGGCGTGTCACCGAGTGTGCCTATTGTAATGATTCATAGTAGCTATGACACGCGCAGTGACTTGGGCATGTCACTGGACGTGCCTTATATTCAAAATCTCAGTGGCAATGACACGCCCAGTGACATGGGCGTGTCAATAGGCATATCAGGCAAAAATATCTGCACTATAAAAGCTGAGTTGAAACACGAATTAGAAGCCGATTTTCATATTTTATAACCTAGAGTCAACTTCTAAAGCAAGGAGGAGAGTTTTGGAGCTGAGATTGAAGGTGAAGACATATTCTAAACAAGATCTAAACCAAGATTCAAGGATTCAAGTGAAGAAATACGAATTATTCGCAATGGATTGTTTGGATTCATTTTCTTATTTCTCTTGTTCTGGTTTCTGGTTTTTAACATGAGCTAATTCATTTTCTATCTAGATATTAATGAACCCTAGCTTTATTGTATGGATTGAATAATTTTATTTAATTAAATCATTTGATTGAGTTGTTTTATTCTTATGATGCTTAATAATTTATTTCCAATTGATAATAGCATGCTTATTGATTGGTTGCAATTTTCATATTATTGACTTGAGAAAGCTTGATATGAATTGAATACTTATAAGGATTGAGGATTGATTTGAGTACTAGAGATAGACTTACAAGATCTTTTGGTTTACAATTCCTTATTCTTAATGCAAGATCTACTTAATTATATTTGAGAAGAGATTCCAGCATTCTACTTAGTGATTAGGGATTAATTCACTTGAGAAAGGTTTTAGTCTAATTTAGAGGAATACCAATTCAACTCTATTATTTGGTTTAATTGAATTGATTTTCATAAATATAATTGTGGCTAGGGGGATTCAATATCTGGATAGTATTCTCATCATTAATCAATTCATTCAACACTCAATCCCTCTCTATTTTCAGTTATTAATTATCTTTAATTACAAATCTTCGCAAAACTATTGATTTGCTAAACAACAGTTAAAATTTGCACTAGTACTTGGCCTTGTCCCCAGTGGAACGATAACTCACGCACTACTTTATTACTTGAGCTACCCATGTACTTGCGGTATTGCAATAGCATAGTTTCACATCATCATGTTTTTGGCGCCATTGTTGGGGACAACGGTTTTTAATATTAGTAATATAATTAAGACTGTTGATTTAGTTTTTATTTTATTTTTTTTAACATAAGTTCTTGCTTTTTGACTGTCATTCTAGGTACTTCTTCCTATTTATGACCCGAGCTAGCTCTTTCCAACCTTTTGAATTAGATCAAGAGTTAGAGAGAACATTGAGAAGAAGGCGAAAGGAAGAAGAGGAAGCAGTTCTGGCAGAGACGGAACCGAACTTTGAAGATCTCATCTTACAAGAAGAAATGGCAGAAAATGAGCCAAGGAGAATGGAAGAGTTTGCTAGGCCTACTCTTAATGGGGATGAATCAAGTATACAAAGACCATTGCTGCCAATAAATTTGAGATAAAGACAAATGTCATTCAAATGGTGCAGCAGACTTGTCAGTTTGATGGGTTCCCAGACGAAGATCCTAATGCACACATTGAAACTTTTTTGGAAATATGTGACACATTCAAGATACAGAATGTCTCTGAAGATGCAATTTGGCTGAGGTTGTTTCCATTCATGCTTAGAGACTGACCAAAGAAGTGGCTGAAGTATTTTCCTCCAAACACTTTCACCACATGGGGACAACTAACAGAAAAATTCTTAGAGAAGTATTTTCCACCGTCCAAGACTACTAAGTTGAGGAATGATATTTCCTCTTTTCTCCAGCTAGATGGTGAAACCCTATATGATGCTTGGGAAAGATTTAAGGATTTATTTAGAAGATGTCCTCACCATGGGCTTCCGCTGTGGCTTCAGATCCAAACTTTCTACAATGGATTGAGTTACTCAAGTAAGCAGTCCATCAATGCAGCCGGCGGAGGTACCATAAATAATAAAACACCTGAAGAAGCAAGAGATTTGATCGAAGACATGGCCCTTACAAATTATTAGTGGCAAACCCCAAGGGAACAAGGAAGATTAAGGGTTCCTGGTTCACATCAATTGGATCCCGTAGTTGCTCTGTCAGCACAGTTGGAAGCCATGAACAAAAAGATTGATTCTTTAGCTTCTTCTTCTTCGGGGAAAGTAATGCAGGTGATGTCTGGTGTAGGGGTGGACACCAAAGTCAAGATTGTCAAAGTGGCAACATGTTTGCTAGGCAAGAGCAAGTAGATTATGTTGGAAACATGCCAAGGCAACAGCAGAATAACCCCTACAGCAACACGTACAATCCGGGGTGGAGAAATCATCCTAATTTCTCATGGAATAATCAGAATAATCCATGACCTCCCCCTGGATTCCAGCAGCCCCAACATCAACAAGCTGCCCCTCCAAGAAAGAGTAATTTGGAGGACATGATGGAGAAATTATAGCAGCTTTTGAAACCAGGTTCCAATCAACTGAAACCACCAAGCCTCTATTCATAATTTGGAGAATCAAGTGGGGCAAATTGCCAAGGTTCTCAGTGAGAGACCACAAGGAAGTTTGCCTAGCAACATTGAGGCAAATCCTAAAGAGCAGCTTAAGGTAATTATACTAAGGAGTGGAAAAGAGATCAAGGGTAATGCGGATGAGAAAAGAAGAGAAGTGGCAGAGAAAAGGGCTGAAGTACAAGAAAAAGAAAAAGAAGACGATCCTCCTGTAACTTTGGGAGAGAAAGCTGCACTAGAAAGTGAGAAAGAGAAGCAGCTGTTTAGTTCATTTCTGTACTTGTTTTTAGTATGATTTTTTATGTGTGTTTTAGTTAATGTTTTGATTGATTTTTGTTTTAATTGTGTTTTAAGTGTTTTTTTTAGGTTTAGGTGAAAAAACACCCTTGGGAGATCAAAACAGGGCAAGAAAAGCGTGAACCAAGCAAGACATGGCCAAGCCAAGCAAGACATGGCCATGTCCCTCAAAAGAAATTCAAGTAAGAAGCAGACACGGCCATGAGACACGGCCAAGCCTCTGGCCGTGTCTCATTCAAAGACCAAACAAAGAACAAACCAAAGAAAAGGAGAAAAAGAAGCACACAGGAAGAGACACACCCAGGTGACACGGCCAAGCCTCTGGCCGTGTCACATGAGCTGGCCATGTCCCATTTCATGCCTAGGATACTTGAGCAAGCAAAGAAGGAAAGAAAAGAAGCAGAAACAGACACCATCAAGGGACACGGCCAAGACACTAGCCATGTCACCTGACACGGCTGTGTCCTCTGGCCGTGTCTCACCTTGTATCAAAGACAGTGAGGGACACGGCCAGGAGCTTGGCCGTGTCCCAAGAAAAAAAACACAAGAGACACGGCCAAGCTCCAAATGGCTTGGCCGTGTCACCTCTCACAACCAAAGAGAAGAAAGAAAGAAAAGAAAGGTCAAGTGAGGGACACGGCCAAGGAACACGGCCGTGTCCCATGAAAAATCAAGAGACACGGCCAAGCCAACCTTGGCTTGGTCGTGTCACCTCAAGGAAGAGACCAAGAGACACGGCCAAGACATTCTTGGCTTGGCCGTGTCACACCAAAATTATTTGATTTCTTTCAACAAAGTGGGGGACAAAGTGGGAGACAAACACTATTGCTTGCCAAAAGAAATGGAAAACAAAGAAAAAGTGGGGGACAAAGGGAAATGGGATGAGTTGGAAGGCATGGGTGTTGATTTTTGAATGAATTAAAAGGAGAGGAAGAGGAAAATGGATGGAGTTTTTGGTTTTCTTGGAGCCAATTTTCTGCAAAACATGGGAGAGGGAGAGAGTGACACTCTCCCTTGTCCCTTCACCTCCAAACCTCCATTTCCATCCTCTCTACCTTCTCCATCTTCCATTGATAGGATCTTTGAGGTTCTTTGGGATAAATTGGGTTACAAGTTCTAAAGGTTGAAGAAGCTTCATTGAAGGGAGTGGTGACTTGAGAAAGCTCCATTCCATCTTCCAAAGGCAAAATCAAATGGAGAGTTGGTGCCTTGAGAAAGCTTCATCCAAAGGTTTGGTGACTTGAGAAAGCTCCATTCCACATTGCAAAGGGGAATCAACCATTGAAGAGGGCTTGAGTTCTTCATCAAATATCAAAGTGGAGCTAGGAGGAAGACTAGTAATCCTACTCTTGGCATCTTCACAAGGGATTTTTCTATTCTCTCTTTAAATTCATTTCTTATTGTTGTTGTTGTATTAAGAGATTGATATTGCAATGAACAATTTGTAATTGTTTTGTATTGAGATGAATATTTGTTATAAATTGATGATGTTGAGCTAAATACCCATGTTTAGGGCTTGTAGTATATTTGGTTGAATGTCTTGATTTGATATTTAAATTGATGTTCCTTGTTGATTGGTTGATTGTATTGCATTAAATGCTAGGTTGATAGATTAGCTACCTATTGATCTTTGAATATTGGATGACGACCGAGAGGTGAAATCCGATATCGGAACTATATAATCGACCACCCTATGAATGAATTAGAAATATAAGTTCTAGGGTTTTTGTTAATTTGGTAATATAAAAGAATTGGTCATTGTTAATTCATGAATGTGAGAACTAATGGATTGGTAATTGACTAATTAATCTTAAGGAACAAATTAATTTACAAGGTTATGTTAATGGACAATTGAGAATTGAGCTTTGTTTGAATGGACCTATGACCCTAGGCACCTTCCCAAGAATTGATTTGATCTTGTACGCCCATCACACACTTCAACCTACGCACGTTAATTTTAGGTTTAAATTAATCTTGCACATTTCATACAACAAACACTTCCGCATTTAAATACTTGTCAATCAAGCTATTACGAACCACACCTCCTTGGGGAATCGACCTTTGGGCGATCACCTTTGCTACAGCTACCTCGTATACTTGCGAGTGACGCTTTGTAGTAGTACATAATTCTAGCGCAACAAGTTTTTGGCGCCGTTGCCAGGGAAGGCTGTTGCAGTAGTAATAGTTTGATTTTTCTTTTCATTGTTTGTTTATTTTCTGTGAATTGTTGTTTGTTTTCTTTTAAATTGTTTGTTTGTTTTGTTTGAATTTTTTTGTTGTTTATTTTCTTTTAGTTGATGAGTGCCTTGTGTAAAGATGCAGTTTTCAAAGCACGGAGGAGTTTACGATAGGAACGATGATTCTGAAATGGCATGGCAATTAGCAGAATTGACCAATCAAATTAAGGTTCTAAATGCAAGAGGAAGAGCACCTATGCCACGCCAAGAGATATGCGCAGCACCTGGCAATGTAGGCCATAGTGCAAACACGTGTTCCATGGGTTTTGGACGATACCAAAAATGGCAAGAGGAAGAATATGACTACCACGGTTTCCAGCAAATGGGGAGAAATGACACATATTCCAATCCTTATAATCCCAGCTAGGGAAACCAACCAAATTTTTCTTGGAAAAATCAGCCACACATTCCACCTCCAAATTTTTTTCAACCTTACCAAAGAGACTCTTACTCTCAAGCACAATATTCAAATCAAGAGTACCTTAAGCCACCATCATTAGAAGATAGTTTGAATGCCTTCATTCAAACTAGCACACGAAACCAAGATCACCTTAAGGAACCCACCTTAGAAGAGAGTTTGAATGCCTTCATTCAAACTAGCGCACAAAATCAAAATCACCTTAAGGAACCCACTTTGGAAGATAGTTTGAATGCCTTCATTCAAACTAGCTCACAAAACCATGATCAATTCGAGAAATCCACAGTGGACGATGATTTGAATGCTTACCTTCAAATAAGCACACAAAATCAGGAAGGAAGCAATGAGAGGTTTGATTCTTTGGAGCAATCATTGAAGAGAGTGGAAATGCAAGTTGGGCAACTAGCACATCAACTCCAAGCACACCAAGAAGAGGAATTTCCTAGCCAACTGGAGCAAACCAAGGTAATCACAAATTTATGGAGTGAACAGGTAATATATAACAAAATTTGTGATTCTTTGGATGCAGGCACTAATCAAGAAGATATTGGCGAGGAAAGACAATCCAACATTGAGGAGTTGAGCCAATCAAACAAGAAGGAGAATTTGGAGGCATCAACCTCATCAAAGTTGCATGAATCTTCCAATCCTGATAAGCTACCAAATCCAATTCCATGTAGCTTGAAGGATGAGGAACAAGGTAAGCAATTTTCTAACATCTATGATATGCACTCCCAAGGAGAAAGTGGAAATAAGCTTGAGATGGGTATATCTTTAGAAGAAGAACATGAAATGCCCAATTTAGAACTTGAGGAGTGCAAGCTAGTTTTATATGTTGAGGTTGTTGAGAGGGGACTTGACATTATTAAAGTGAATGATGAAGTGATTCAACCAAACTTGGTTGAACTTAAAGAGTTCCCAAAAGTCACCTCTACTACTCTTGGTGGTAAGAAAGAGCAGAAATATGATATACCCATGTTTCACGAAGATAAAAATTATTACCACGTTCCTATAACACTGGAGGATAACCCCGAGGTGACCTTCACATGTCCCTATGAGACATGTCCTTTTCAAAGAATATTTTTTAGGGATTGCCGTACATCGGGTACATTTCAAAGTTACATGTGGTTCATCCTCTCAGTCATGGGCTCCAATTGCATTATGGGTGGAAGGAGCCCTACACATCGTATATGGGAACGATGGAAATCAGGTTTCATCTAAACCCCCCTTATAGTATGCATGCTTACATTGAGGACAATGTGAATCTTTAAGTGTGGGGTGCATTTTAGGTTTTGTGTTTTTATTTTTAATTGCATTATGTGTTTTTATGTTTTTACTTTTAACTTGTTTTTGTTTAAGTTTAGTTTATGTTTTTAATGTTTTTCTTTGAATAAATGAATTTTAGGAAGTTCAATTATTATAAATTGTTGATGGATGACCTTTGAAATTTTGAAGCATGAATTGGAGAATTGAGTAGAATTGGTGCTTATTGTCAATTTTGTTGGTTTTTTCTTTGCATTGCCATTAACCTAGTGAGGAATTGAGCTATCAACCTATCATTATTGTTGTGAGTGAACATCTTTGATTGATGAATTGCTAGAACTTGCTTTGACATGCATTTTAAGATTACATAAAAATTTCAATTTGGCATCAAGATGATTAAGGCAATTAGGTGAACCACTTTGGCTTAAAAAGACCAACCCTATATTCAACCTTAGTTAGCAAATTTTGAGCCTATTTCATTTTCCTTTTCTTTCTTTTTCACAACACCATTAGTTTGAACCTTGTTGTTTAACTCTTATCCTTTCATTAGGTCAAGAGCATTTTAAGAGCGTTTATGACCGAGTGTTGTGTTGAATTAAGTGTGGGGTTAAGTTTAGTAGGTTTAAGATTGCAAAGCAAAATAAAAATAATAAAAATAATAAAAATAATAACAAAAAGGAGAAAAGAAAAGAAAAGAAATATATATATAATAATAATAATAATAATAATAATAATAATAATAATAATAATAATTGTTGTTCTTGTTGAAAGGGTTGGAATGTACCACTACAAGATGTAATAAGTAAGTTCCCTTGAAGAGCTCTCAAATGCCAAAGGGTAGATGAGAGGAAGGTGTTTTGGGATTGTTGGGTTATATATAAATGGTTACTTCATTCTTGAAGTGCTCTTGAACTTAATGATTAAGCTCACATTTCCTAAATATCATGCCTTTACCTTATCCTCATTACAACCCAATAAAGACCTTTTGATTGATGCTTGATTGTTATTTTGTGGTGGAGATTTGATTGATAAGCAAGCCTATGGCAATAATCTTTCATTGATTGTTATGAGTGTAAACACCACCATGATTAAACACTTATAAGAGTTGGTGAGGGAGCGATAACATTGGTTATGCATGGAAAACCACTTAATTGCATGAGTGTCGATTTTGTTTGATTCAATATTGATTGCGGATTTAGGGATAGGGAAGTCTTGATGCATCTTTATAACTCTTGAACTTAAAAAAAAAAGAATTTATCTTGTTAGTGTGTTTTGATTTTAGCCTTGCTTGGGGACAAGCAAGGAGTTAAGTGTGGGGTATTTGTTTAGTTCATCTGTACTTGCTTTTAGTATGATTTTATGTGTGTTTAGGTTAATGTTTTGATTGATTTTTGTTTTAATTGTGTTTTAAGTGTTGTTTTTAGATTTAGGTGCAAAAACACCCTTGGGAGATCAAAACAGGGCAAGAAAAGCATGAACCAAGCAAGACATGGCCAAGCCAAGCAAGACATGGCCATGTCCCTCAAAAGAAATTCAAGGCAGAAGCAGACACCGCCATGAGACACGGCCAAGCCTCTGGCCGTGTCTCATTCAAAGACCAAACAAAGAACAAACCAAAGAAAAGGAGAAAAAGAAGCACACAGGAAGAGACACACCCAGGTGACACGGCCAAGCCTCTGGCCATGTCACATGAGCTGGCCGTGTCCCATTTCATGCCTAGGATACTTGAGCAAGCAAAGAAGGAAAGAAAAGAAGCAGAAACAGACATCATCAAGGGACAAGGCCAAGACAATGGCCATGTCACCTGACACGGCCGTGTCCTCTGGCCGTGTCTCACCTTGTATCAAAGACAGTGAGGGACACGGCTAGGAGCTTGGCCGTGTTCCAAGAAGAAAAACACAAGAGACACGGCCAAGCTCCAAATGGCTTGGCCGTGTCACCTCTCACAACCAAAGAGAAGAAAGAAAGAAAAGAAAGGTCCAGTGAGGGACACGGCCAAGGAACACAGCCGTGTCCCATGAAAAATCAAGAGACACGGCCAAGCCAACCTTTACTTGGTCGTGTCACCTCAAGGAAGAGACCAAGAGACACGGCCAAGAAATTCTTGGCTTGGCCGTGTCACACCAAAATTATTTGATTTCTTTCAACAAAGTGGGGGACAAAGTGGGAGACAAACACTATTGCTTGCCAAAAGAAATGGAAAACAAAGAAAAAGTGGGGGACAAAGGGAAATGGGATGAGTTGGAAGGCATGGGTGTTGATTTTTGAATGAATTAAAAGGAGAGGAAGAGGAAAATGGATGGAGTTTTTGGTTTTCTTGGAGCCAATTTTCTGCAAAACGTGGGAGAGGGAGAGAGTGACACTCTCCCTTGTCCCTTCACCTCCAAACCTCCATTTCCATCCTCTCCACCTTCTCCATCTTCCATTGATAGGATCTTTGAGGTTCTTTGGGATAAATTGGGTTACAAGTTCTCAAAGGTTGAAGAAGCTTCATTGAAGGGAGTGGTGACTTGAGAAAGCTCCATTCCATCTTCCAAAGGCAAAATCAAATGGAGAGTTGGTGGCTTGAGAAAGCTTCATCCAAAGGTTTGGTGACTTGAGAAAGCTCCATTCCACATTGCAAAGGGGAATCGACCATTAAAGAGGGCTTGAGTTCTTCATCAAATATCAAAGTGGAGCTAGGAGGAAGACTAGTAATCCTACTCTTGGCATCTTCACAAGGGGTTTTTCTATTCTCTCTTTAAATTCATTTCTTATTGTTGTTGTTGTATTAAGAGATTGATATTGCAATGAACAATTTGTAATTGTTTTGTATTGAGATGAATATTTGTTATAAATTAATGATGTTGAGCTAAATACCCATGTTTAGGGCTTGTAGTATATTTGGTTGAATGTCTTGATTTGATATTTAAATTGATGTTCCTTGTTGATTGGTTGATTGTATTGCATTAAATGCTAGGTTGATAGATTAGCTACCTATTGATCTTTGAATATTGGATGATGGACCGAGAGGTGAAATCCGATATCGGAACTATATAATCGACCACCCTATGAATGAATTAGAAATATAAGTTCTAGTGTTTTCGTTAATTTGGTAATATAAAAGAATTGGTCATTGTTAATTCATGAATGTGAGAACTAATGGATTGGTAATTGACTAATTAATCTTAAGGAACAAATTAATTTACAAGGTTATGTTAATGGACAATTGAGAATTGAGCTTTGATTGAATGGACCTATGACCCTAGGCACCTTCCCAAGAATCGATTTGATCTTGTACGCCCATCACACACTTCAACCTACGCACGTTAATTTTAGGTTTAAATTAATCTTGCACATTTCATACAACAAACACTTCCGCATTTAAATACTTGTCAATCAAGCTATTACGAACCACACCTTCTTGGGGAAACGACCTTGGGGCGATCACCTTTGCTACAGCTACCTCGTATACTTGCGAGTGACGCTTTGTAGTAGTACTTAATTCTAGCGCAATAGCAGCCACAAGGCAGCAGCCCATAATGAAGGAATACCGACCTAAAGTACCATATCCGGCAAGGTTGAACAAGGACAAGATTGATGCTCAGTTCGGTAAGTTTCTTGAACTTTTTAAACAATTGCACATTAACATCCTATTTGCTGAAGCTTTGTCACAGATGCCTAAATATGCTAAATTTTTGAAAGATATCCTTTCTAACAAAAGGAAACTTGAGGAAGTGTCTTTAGTGCATTTATCTGAAAAGAGTTCGGTAATTTTGCAAAGTAGGTTACCTAAGAAGTTAAAAGATCCAGGTAGTTTTACCATTCCATGTTTAATAGGTAACCTTGAGGTTAAAAGTGCATTAGCTGATTTGGGGGCTAGCATAAGTGTTATGCCCTATAAAATGTTTAAAGAGTTAGGCATTGGTAAACCTAAACCAACACTTATGACCATCCAACTTGCTGATAAGTTAGTAGTCCACCCTTGTGGTATTATAGAAGATGTGTTGGTAAAAGTCAGGGATTTTATTTTCCCCAATGATTTTGTTGTCATTGATATCGATAAGGATGCGGATGTTTCACTTATTCTTGGTAGGCCATTTTTAAATACAGCACATGCCCTTATCGATGTTCATGATTGTAACACCCCCATATCCAATGCACACACACTACAACCACGACAATGTAGCATAAATGCATCAAACATAGGGATGCTACGGTTTCCTTAACATTCGAAACATTTTAAACAAAACCATAACCTTTCAATTATATACATTATAGAAAAATAGGTCATTTACTTATAAAACAAAACATATTAGATATACATATACATTTAAATATTACACAGCGGAAGTTATAAAATATTTACAAATTTACATTATAAACATTACTTTACAAAATATAAAAGAAATATACATGATTGGCAAGTCTCTTCTGATCTTTAAGCTCCTAAAATGGATTCTTCAAGGTCTACTCTCACTCGGTTTCGTAGAGCTCTCGGGTTCAACTCTATTACCTGCGCGATTAAACACTATCGCGCTAAGCCAACGGCTTAGTAAGATAATCATGCAAATGATATGACTTAGTGCAATGCAATGTCATTTCTCAATCCATATCATGCATGTAACATCATATATGCTAAACTAACAACATACTTTCACATTGCATATCACATTTCAATATCTTGTCATATACCTTATTAGTGTTCATTTAACCATTCATAGTCAACACTAAACAAAGACAAACATAATCTCCTTATTCAAACATTTCACCATTCAACATTTACATCTAAACAAACACATGCATGGGCCCAAAACACACTAATATGCCATTCAATTTTCAGAGTTAATGTTTTGGTTTTATCATCACATTTATCAATATCATATACCCAACTAGGCTTCAAGGATTAGGTTCAACCAAGCTTCAAGGGGAGCAAAGCATGCTAAGCTTCAACCCAACTTGGCTTCAAGAACAAAACCCAACCTAGCTTCAAGGGTGGTAACATCTCAATTAGGCTTCAAGGATTCAATCCAACCTAACTTCAAGAGATTGTTACACTTATTAGGCATGCCACCAACAACCAACTCTGAAAATGGAATAACGCATTAGCCACACAATTCATTTAGATTTCATTCTCAATTCTCATTATCATTTGGGCAAACATGCCTCATTCATCTCCATTGAATCACCTTAGCCAATAACAATGGCTTCACCTTTTATTTCACAATATAACACTTCATTATTCAAGTGTATATTTATCACATTCATGATCACATTATATCTCACATAACATCATTCATAAATATCAACATTTCATTTCACATTACTCAAGAAACATTTTACCATTCACAATTCATAGCATAACTTTGTTCAATCTCAACAATGCAAGAACAACTTATATTATTTATAGCTTTAGGATCATCCACAAGTGTTTGATCAAGTCATTCCTTAGTTTAAGCATATTTAAAAATGTTTATGTTGAGGTTTAGAGATCACACTACCTTTAAAGAATTCAAACCATGCAAAAAGAATCAAGAAATCAAACAATGTTCAAATCATTTGAAAGACACGCCCAACTCACTTGATTGACACGCCCAACCACCTTGAGTGACACGCCCGTGTCCTTAAAAAGAAAAGAGACAGTAGCTTCCTCAAATAAATGACACGCCCAACCAACTTGAGTGACACGCCCCTGTCCTTAAAAAGAAAAGAGACAGTAGCTTCCTCAAATAAATGACACGCCCAACCAACTTGAGTGACACGCCCGTGTCCTTAAAAAGAAAAGAGGCAGTAGCTTCCTCAAATAAATGACACGCCCGTGTCCCCTTAAAGCATTTGGCCGTGTCACCCGCAAACACAACCTAACTAAAACCAACACTTTCTCAATTGCACTCAAACACAATATTCATCATATAACATGTTTCAAATGAACATAAACAATGTTCTAAACACATATTCATTACAAGAAACACTTCACAACACATTAATATAACAATTAAACACACACATCATCTCAAAACCCTAAAACCAACATCTTTCTCCATCCTTCCAAATCAACCTCTATCACTTCTAACAACAACAACTATATAAACTATTAACTTAAAACCAATTTAATACTTGAGAACACAACACAACACATCTCAAATCCATCAAATCACAAAAATCACCAAACCCTAACTCACTTCCAACACAACTTCCAAATAAGTAAAGAAAACAAAAGATTACTTACCTACAAGAAGAAATTCCACAAATCCCTTGTCAAATCTTTTAATTGTTTCTTCAATTTGCTCCAAACATCAAGAACACTTTCCTTGCTCTCTCTTCTCTTCAATGGCCGGCCACCTCTTGTAAGAAAAAGGAAAATAATGAAGACACCAAGTCAAATTTTGCTTTTAATCTCCACCAAGTGTTCTTATCCAAGCAATTACCAAAATGCCCCCACTCAATTAACTAACTTCTTGTCTCATATAAGCCCTTATATGTAATTACACACTTAACACAAAAATATCTCTCTTCCTTTGACTCATCCTTTGACCCATTTATATGTTATATATATCCTCATATACACAATATATACCATTCTCTCTAAACCCTAATTCTTTCCCAAAACACTTATACACAAGCATTCTCCTTCCAATTTCTTTTTCTTATCCCATCATATACAAACAATTCAATTTATAACAACAACAATAACAATATGCAAAACTTCTAGGGCATAAATGAGGATATTACAATTCTCCCCCTCTAAAAAGAAATTTCGTCCTCGAAATTACCTGATATCAAGTCTGAAACAACTGAGGATATTGCTCTCGCATGGTTTGTTCACTTTCCCAAGTTGCTTCCTCTTTTGCATGATTCTTCCAAAGAATCTTCACCAATGGCACTCTCTTGTTTCTCAACTCTTTCACATCATATGCTAAAATAGCAACTGGTTCCTCTTCAAATGTCAAGTCTGGGCTCACTTCAATAGACTCAACTGGCAATACGTGAGATGGATCTGATCTGTATCTCCTCAACATAGAAACATGAAATACATTATGAATACGATCCAACTCAGGTGGCAAAGCAAGCCGATACGCCACTGGCCCAACTCTTTCCAAAACTTCATATGGTCCAATGAAACGAGGACTCAATTTTCCTTTCCGACCGAACCTCAAAATCTTCTTCCAAGGAGATACTTTTAAAAACACTTTATTTCCAACATCAAACTCAATGTCTCTCCTTTTCAGATCTGCATAAGACTTCTGTCGGTCTGAAGCTGCTTTCAATCTGCCTCGAATCAGCTTCACTTTCTCTTCAGTTTCTTGAATCAAATCAGGCCCAATCAACTTACCATCTCCCAGTTCACTCCAACAAAGAGGTGTCCTGCACCGTCTACCATACAATGCTTCAAACGGTGCCATACCAATGCTAGATTGGTGACTGTTGTTGTATGCAAACTCCACAAGAGGTAAGAATCTATCCCAACTTCCAGTGAAATCGATGACACAGCTTCTCAACATATCTTCAATAATCTGTATCACCCTCTCTGACTGTCCATCCGTCTGTGGATGAAAAGCAGTGCTGAAGTGCAGTCGAGAACCCAAAGCACTATGCAAACTCTTCCAAAATCTTGAAGTAAACCTGGGATCTCGATCAGACACTAAAGAAGTTGGAACACCATGCAGTTTCACAATCTCATGGATATACAGCTCAGCCAACCTCTCCAAAGAGTAATCCATCCGCACCGGAAGGAAATGAGCTGTCTTAGTCAATCTATCCACAATCACCCATATAGCATCATGTTTCCTTTGTGTCAATGGCAATCCAGACACAAAGTCCATTGTCACTCTTTCCCATTTCCATTCTGGCACTGACAACGGTTGAAGCAACCCGGTTGGAACTTGATGCTCTGCTTTAACCTTCTGACAAGTGAGACATTTCGATACAAACCCAGCAATGTCTCTCTTTAACCCAATCCACCAATAATGCTGTCTCAAATCATGATACATCTTCGTATTACCCGGATGCATAGCAAACAGCGACTGATGAGCTTCTTCCAAAATAACCCTTTTCAAATCAGCATCATCGGGTACACACAATCTGTTCTTGAACCATAGACTCCCATCACTCTTCACAACAAAATCTCTACCCTTTCCACTCTGACAATCCGAAACAATCTTCTGTATCTTCTTATCAGCCAACTGAGCTTCTTTGATTTGATCCAACAAAACCGGTTTCAAATGCAACTGTGCCAACAATGCACCATTATCACAAGATACAAAACTGGCACACAATGCTCTCAACTCAACAAGCAACGAGAGCGAGTAAATTGTTAAACCAGCTAAAGACTTCCGACTCAAAGCATCAGCAACAACATTTGCTTTACCTGGATGATAGTCAATCAAGCAGTCGTAGTCTTTAATCAATTCTAACCATCTCCTCTGGCGAAGATTGAGTTCCTTCTGAACTCCCAAATATTTCAAACTCTTGTGATCAGTGTAGATAAAACATTTCTCCCCAAACAGATAGTGGCGCCAAATCTTCAATGTAAACACAATGGCTGCCAACTCCAAATCATGGGTAGGATAATTAAGCTCATGCGGTTTCAACTGTCTAGATGCATAAGCTATAACTTTCCCTTCTTGCATCAAAACACACCCCAAACCTCTATGTGAAGCATCACTATAGATCACATAAGGTTTGCCTTCAACAGGTAAAGTAAGAACAGGCGCTTGAGTCAACATATCTCTCAACTGCTCAAAGCTCGCCTGACACTGATCAGTCCACACAAATTTAACTCCCTTACGAAGTAATCTGGTGAGTGGAGTAGCTATCAAAGAAAACCCTTTCACAAACCGCCGGTAATAGCCTGCCAAACCCAGAAAACTTCTAATCTCTGTCACGGACTTGGGTGGACTCCAATTTAAAATTGCTTCAACTTTGCTCGGATCAACTCTGATACCTTCTGATGAAACAATATGTCCAAGAAAAGCGACTTGATCCAACCAGAACTCACACTTCGACAATTTGGCAAACAATTGCTTCTCTCTCAAAATCTGCAACACAATCCGCAGATGCAAATCATGTTCCTCCTCATTCCGCGAATACACCAGAATATCATCGATGAAGACCACTACAAACTGATCCAAATAGGGCCTGAACACCCTATTCATCAAATCCATGAAAGCTGCAGGTGCATTCGTCAGACCAAAAGGCATAACTAAAAATTCATAATGCCCATACCTGGTCCGAAAGGCGGTCTTAGGAACATCTTCAGCTCTGACTCTCAGCTGATGGTACCCTGATCTCAGATCAATTTTAGAAAACACAGCTGCACCCTTCAATTGATCAAAGAGATCATCGATTCTAGGCAAAGGATATTTATTCTTAATAGTCACCTTGTTCAATTGACTATAATCGATACACAACCTCATAGTACCATCTTTCTTTTTCACAAATAGCACAGGAGCTCCCCAAGGAGAAACACTGGGGCGAATAAATCCTTTATCCAACAACTCCTGTAATTGCACTTTCAATTCCCTCAATTCTGCTGGTGCCATTCTATAAGGAGTAATAGAGATAGGAGTGGTACCAAGCAACAATTCAATACCAAACTCCACCTCCCTCTCCGGAGGCAATCCTGGCAACTCCTCTGGAAACACATCTGGAAAATCTGCAACTGTGGCAATACTATCAATGGAAGAACCCTTCACTCTAGTATCTATCACATGAGCAAGATAGGCTTCACACCCCTTTCTAATCAACGTCCTAGCTGCAACAGCTGAAACAAATAAGGAGGCTAGCTGTTCCTGCTCATTAGATACTATCACCTCTCTACCACTAGCAGTTCTCAAAGAAACAATCTTCTTTTTACAATCCACCACAGCTCCATGTCGAGATAGCCAATCCATGCCTAAGATCACATCATATTCTTTAAATGGCATCTCAATCAAATCCCCAAGGAACTCCTCACCCTGCACCACTACTGCACTATCTCTATGCACCTTACTCACAACCACACTATGCCCTAACGGATTTGTCACCAACACATCAAATCCTAGGGACTCAGCATGCACATCAAATACAGGCAAAACAGATGCACCAATATATGAATGCGTGGAACCCGGATCAATCAAAGCAAGTACTACAGTATTAAATAAATAAAAAGTACCCGCAATGACTGCCGATGCATCAGGCTGCCTCTGCATAACATACATCCTCTGGGAAGAACCAACCTCCTCTGGTCTACCCTCCCTGGATGTAGCACCTCCTCTAGAACTGAATCCTGCTCTACCTCCTCGGCTGGCACCTCTGCTGCCTCTACCCCCCCTCACACTAGCTCGGGAAGCGGCAGAATCAACTGGCATCGGCTCTTGCCTCTCCGGGCAATCTCTCACAAAGTGATCTGGTGATCCACACCTGAAGCATACCCCTGCAACACCTGCCTTCCAACAAGGACCACCATGAGGCCTACCACAATGGATGCAGATGGGTAAGGTGGATCTCTGAATCATAGGGGTAGGAGCACTCGCCACTGAAGCAGCAGGTCTAAATCTCTGTCTCTGTAACTGCACTGACCTACCAGCTGACCTCTGACTTCTACTAACTCTAGGAGCAAAGCTACCTTTACCTCTTTTAGCGGAAGAAGAACCGGCCTCAAACTGGGGTCTCCTCACTTTGACCTCTTCTTCTGAAGCAGCTGCAATACTCTATGCTCTTTCTACACTCCGAGCTGCTGCCACTAGCTGGGAGAAATCCTGATATCTAGACCCGGCCACTAAGCACATAATAGAGGGCCTCAATCCCTCTTCGAATCTCCGGCATCTATCTATCTCATCTGCTATAATGCCCCCAACATACTGGCTTAACCGAATAAACTCAACCTCATATTCAGTTACGGTCCTGTGATCTTGCTTCAAATCTAGAAACTCTCTTTTCTTCCCATCCTTATACTCCCTTGGAGTATACTTTAATTCAAATTCACTCAGAAAATCAGCATATAACAAAGTTGGTGGATCATCCATAGAATGTGGCACTGTCTTCCACCAATTGTAAGCATCCTTCTGTAGCAAAGATCTTGCATAGTCAAACTTCTCCTCAGGGGTGGCTTGCAACTGAATAAAAATCCTCTGAACTTTGTCAAGCCATTGTTCTGCTACAGCTGGATCAGTGGTACCAAGGAATTCCTCCGCTCCATATTTCCTCAGTTTGTCATAATGCCTTACAGGTACTGAAGACGGAGGGGGTGGTGGCTGTGGTTGCACAGGTGCTTGCCTCATAACTTCCATCATATGCATAAACCAGGCTGGCGGAACCTCATCACCTACTGGTCTACCTGACCCAGAAGCAGATGCCTCACCAGTACTAACAACCCTAGCTCCACCATCAGGAGCATTACTCTCAGCACTAGCCTCAACCGACTGACTTGAATGTGAATCCATCGCAACCTAACACTACAAACACAACATACTACATCTTATTAAAGATCAGAGATTGCCAATCCCAAACATGTATATTATTCAAAAACCACTTTTTAAAATCAAAATAATCTTTTTCTTACATTTTACCTAGGTTGAGAATCTCAAACCTAGGCTCTGATACCAAAACAATTGTAACACCCCCATATCCAATGCACACACACTACAACCACGACAATGTAGCATAAATGCATCAAACATAGGGATGCTACGGTTTCCTTAACATTCGAAACATTTTAAACAAAACCATAACCTTTCAATTATATACATTATAGAAAAATAGGTCATTTACTTATAAAACAAAACATATTAGATATACATATACATTTAAATATTACACAGCGGAAGTTATAAAATATTTACAAATTTACATTATAAACATTACTTTACAAAATATAAAAGAAATATACATGATTGGCAAGTCTCTTCTGATCTTTAAGCTCCTAAAATGGATTCTTCAAGGTCTACTCTCACTCGGTTTCGTAGAGCTCTCGGGTTCAACTCTATTACCTGCGTGATTAAACACTATCGCGCTAAGCCAACGGCTTAGTAAGATAATCATGCAAATGATATGACTTAGTGCAATGCAATGTCATTTCTCAATCCATATCATGCATGTAACATCATATATGCTAAACTAACAACATACTTTCACATTGCATATCACATTTCAATATCTTGTCATATACCTTATTAGTGTTCATTTAACCATTCATAGTCAACACTAAACAAAGACAAACATAATCTCCTTATTCAAACATTTCACCATTCAACATTTACATCTAAACAAACACATGCATGGGCCCAAAACACACTAATATGCCATTCAATTTTCAGAGTTAATGTTTTGGTTTTATCATCACATTTATCAATATCATATACCCAACTAGGCTTCAAGGATTAGGTTCAACCAAGCTTCAAGGGGAGCAAAGCATGCTAAGCTTCAACCCAACTTGGCTTCAAGAACAAAACCCAACCTAGCTTCAAGGGTGGTAACATCTCAATTAGGCTTCAAGGATTCAATCCAACCTAACTTCAAGAGATTGTTACACTTATTAGGCATGCCACCAACAACCAACTCTGAAAATGGAATAACACATTAGCCACACAATTCATTTAGATTTCATTCTCAATTCTCATTATCATTTGGGCAAACATGCCTCATTCATCTCCATTGAATCACCTTAGCCAATAACAATGGCTTCACCTTTTATTTCACAATATAACACTTCATTATTCAAGTGTATATTTATCACATTCATGATCACATTATATCTCACATAACATCATTCATAAATATCAACATTTCATTTCACATTACTCAAGAAACATTTTACCATTCACAATTCATAGCATAACTTTGTTCAATCTCAACAATGCAAGAACAACTTATATTATTTATAGCTTTAGGATCATCCACAAGTGTTTGATCAAGTCATTCCTTAGTTTAAGCATATTTAAAAATGTTTATGTTGAGGTTTAGAGATCACACTACCTTTAAAGAATTCAAACCATGCAAAAAGAATCAAGAAATCAAACAATGTTCAAATCATTTGAAAGACACGCCCAACTCACTTGATTGACACGCCCAACCACCTTGAGTGACACGCCCGTGTCCTTAAAAAGAAAAGAGACAGTAGCTTCCTCAAATAAATGACACGCCCAACCAACTTGAGTGACACGCCCCTGTCCTTAAAAAGAAAAGAGACAGTAGCTTCCTCAAATAAATGACACGCCCAACCAACTTGAGTGACACGCCCGTGTCCTTAAAAAGAAAAGAGGCAGTAGCTTCCTCAAATAAATGACACGCCCGTGTCCCCTTAAAGCATTTGGCCGTGTCACCCGCAAACACAACCTAACTAAAACCAACACTTTCTCAATTGCACTCAAACACAATATTCATCATATAACATGTTTCAAATGAACATAAACAATGTTCTAAACACATATTCATTACAAGAAACACTTCACAACACATTAATATAACAATTAAACACACACATCATCTCAAAACCCTAAAACCAACATCTTTCTCCATCCTTCCAAATCAACCTCTATCACTTCTAACAACAACAACTATATAAACTATTAACTTAAAACCAATTTAATACTTGAGAACACAACACAACACATCTCAAATCCATCAAATCACAAAAATCACCAAACCCTAACTCACTTCCAACACAACTTCCAAATAAGTAAAGAAAACAAAAGATTACTTACCTACAAGAAGAAATTCCACAAATCCCTTGTCAAATCTTTTAATTGTTTCTTCAATTTGCTCCAAACATCAAGAACACTTTCCTTGCTCTCTCTTCTCTTCAATGGCCGGCCACCTCTTGTAAGAAAAAGGAAAATAATGAAGACACCAAGTCAAATTTTGCTTTTAATCTCCACCAAGTGTTCTTATCCAAGCAATTACCAAAATGCCCCCACTCAATTAACTAACTTCTTGTCTCATATAAGCCCTTATATGTAATTACACACTTAACACAAAAATATCTCTCTTCCTTTGACTCATCCTTTGACCCATTTATATGTTATATATATCCTCATATACACAATATATACCATTCTCTCTAAACCCTAATTCTTTCCCAAAACACTTATACACAAGCATTCTCCTTCCAATTTCTTTTTCTTATCCCATCATATACAAACAGTTCAATTTATAACAACAACAACAATAACAATATGCAAAACTTCTAGGGCATAAATGAGGATATTACAATGATGGCACATTAACATTGAGAGTGGGTGGTGAGAAAGTTATTTTCAGGATACATGATGCTATGAAACATTCACTTTCACTTGATGAGGCGGAATCATGTAATGATGTTATTGAGCATGAGACCGTCAATTGTGTTACTAACATTGTTTCCAAGGATACACTTGAGTTGTGTTTATTGCAGGAAAATGTTGAGGATCGAGAAGCAATGGAGCAGCTTGATTTTCTTTAAGCAAGCAAATCGTTCAAATGCAGGGCATATGAGACTATTGAGATGCCAAAGGAAGAAAAGCCAAAACCTTTGGTGATTGATCCACCCAACTTGGAACTAAAGCCCCTTCCAAATCACCTTGAGTATGGATTTCTGGCGGAGAAGAAGAAATTACCAATAATTCTGAGTTCCCACCTATCTTCTGAGCAGAAGGAAAAGCTTATCCAGTTGTTGCAGAAACATAAGAAAGTGATATCTTGGAAGATAGAAGACATCAAGGGTAGCAGTCCATCCTATTGCACTCATAAGATACTGATGGAGGATGAATTCAAGCCAGTAGTGCAACCACAATGGAGACTAAATCCAAAGATGAAAGATGTAGTGAAGGTTGAAGTGATAAAACTACTTGATCTCGGATAGCTCTTGGGTGAGCCCAGTCCAGGTAGTACCAAAGAAAGGAGGGATGACGGTGGTCCCTAATGAAAATGATGAGCTGATTCCAATAAGAACAGTTACTGGTTGGAGGGTTTGCATAGACTTCAAGAAATTGAATGATGCAACTAGGAAGGACCATTTTCCTTTGCCCTTCATCGATCAAATGTTGGAGAGGTTATCCAGACATGAGTATTATTGCTTTTTGGATGGTCTTTCAAGCTATTTTCAAATTCCTATTACCCCGGAAGACCAAGAGAAAACTACATTCACCTGCCCATATGGGACATTCGCATATTGAAGAATGCCATTCGGGTTGTTCAATACACCTGCGACATTTCAAAGGTGCATGGTGGCGATCTTTGATGAACTTATTGAGGATATTATGGAGGTGTTTATGGATGATTTCTCAATCTATGGCAGCTCATTTGAAAGATGTTTGGAAAATCTTGAAAGAGTTTTGATGAGATGTGAGGAAACCAACTTAGTGCTTAATTGGGAAAAGTGTCATTTCATTGTTCAAGAGGGAATCGTGTTGGGACACAAAATTTCAAGCAAGGGCATTGAGGTGGATCGGGCTAAGGTAGACACCATTGAGAAGTTACCACCACCCACATCTGTGAAAGCCATCAGAAGTTTTCTAGGACATGCGGGTTTTTATCGGAGGTTCATATGAGATTTTTCTAAGATAGCCCGTCCACTAACAAGACTCCTCGAGAAGGATGTGGATTTTGTTTTTGATGATGAATGTTTTAAAGCATTCACAACTCTTAAGGAGAAATTGACCCATGCCCCAATCATGGTAGCTCCCAATTGGAATCTACCATTTGAACTAATGTGTGATGCAAGTGACTTTGCAGTGATCAGTCTTGGGTCAACGCAAAGAGAAATACTTCCAGCCTATCTACTATGCAAGCAAGACTTTGAACACAGCTCAAGCTAATTACACAACTACAGAGAAAGAGCTGCTAGCTGTGGTTTTTGCTTTTGACAAGTTTAGATCATATATAATCTTGTCAAAAGTGATTGTTTATATAGACCATTCGACTTTGAGGTACTTATTTGTAAAAATTGATGCTAAGCCTAGGCTAATCCTCTAGGTTTTGTTGTTGCAGGAATTTAACTTGACGATTCAAGACAAGAAGGGTGCTGAAAATCTGGCAGCATATCACCTTTCCCGCTTGGAGAATCCAACCTTGGAGAGGTTTGAAGAAGGGGACATTGATGATCACTTCCCCGATGAGCAGCTGTACGCCATGGTAAGTGACGTAAGTAATTTAAATTTTGAAACACCTTGGTTTGCAGATTTTGCTAACTATTTACCTGTTAGGGAACTTCCTAGGACTTAACTTATCAAGAAAAGAAGAAAATCTTTTCCGATTTAAAGTATTATTTTTGGGAGGATCCCTTTTTATTTAGATTATGTAAGGATCACATGATTCGACTATGTGTGGCATGGCCCGAAACAATAAACATTCTTAGTCAATGCCATGCTGGAACAGCTGGTGGTCATATGGGAGCCAATAGGACTGCTCAAAAGGTACTAGAATCAGGATTTTATTAGCGCACTTTGTTTAGGGATAGCTACGAATTTTTGAACCTGTAATATCCCCATGTAAGCCCTAGAAGTCTTGGTTATGTTGTTGTAATATATTGGATTGAATGTATATGTTATGTGATAAGAAAAGAAATTGGTAAGAGAATGCTTATGTATATGTATTTTGGAAAGAAAGAGGGTTTAGAGACAAGTTTATATGTTGTTTATATGATGATATAACTAACATATACATAAGTCAAATAGAGAGTCAATGCAAGAGGATATTTATTTGAGATTTGTGAAATTACTTAAATGGGCACATAAGAGACAAAAGGTTAATTAAATGGATCAAGGGCATTTAAGTAATTGTTTTGTCAAATTGTGTGGTGGAGATTTAAAGAAGGAAAAGTGTTTGACTTGTGTTTATTTGCTTTTCTTCTCATTATTGGGTGCCGGCCATTGAAGAAAAGAGAGAGCAAGAGAGGTGTTCTTGAAGCTAGAATCAAATTGAAGAAGGAATCAAGGGATTTGGTTAGAGATTTGTGGAATTTCTTCATTTAATATAAGTACTCTCTTGTTTTCCTTTGTTAATTTTGAAGTTGTGTCTAAGGTGAATTGTGATTTGTTGATGTGATGATTTGGTGTGTTTGATATGTGTTTACAAGTGTTAAAATTGATTGTAAGTTAAAAGATTGAATTGGTGTTGGTTTGGTTGTGAAGATTGTAAGTTTAAGTGGAAGAAGTTGGTTTTAGGGTTTGGGATTTGGTGAATGATTTAATGTATGGTTAATGTGAATATTGTGTTCAATATGCAAAATAAGTGTTAATAATTTTGATTACATCTATTTGAATGAGTTTATGTTGTACATAATGGGTTAAAATGCATTTAGAAGAGGGATGGCCACATTTAGGGTTTTGTTCATGAGTGACACGGCCAAAAGCAAGGAGAGACACGGCCAAGCCAAGAAAATTTGGGCGTGTTGGATTGATTTTTGAGAGACACGCCGTGTCCCCTAGCCGTGTTAGCTACTGTGATTTTTGGTTGAGTGACACGGCCACAAGCTTGGCCGTGTCCTATGCCCGTGTTTGCTACTGGAATTTGTGGTTGAGAGACACGGCCACAAGCTTGGTCGTGTCCCTCAAGTGTGCTGCCCGTGTCCCTCAAATGTGTTAGTTAATGCTTTTATTCTTAGTTCTTCTTGCATTGTTTTGGTCCTTCAAAGGTAAGTTGGTACCTAAACCTAAACCTAAACACTTTAAACACACTTAAATCAATGAATGACATAAACAAATGTATGTGTAAGATCCTAAAGCTATGAACAATGGTATGTTATATGCATAATATGAATTGAGACATAAAGAAATGTGAATGATATGATTGAATAATAATATGTGTGTTTAGGTAGTGTAATTGATGTTGTATACTATGATGAAATGAAATGTGAAAGATATAATGTTATGAAGAATTGTTTTATTGTAATGTGAGATGATTAAAACATTGTTGTCTAATTTGCTTATGAGAATGAAATGAATTGAGAAAGTAATGTTAACGATTGTTGAACGGACCTATCCGTCTCCTGCGGAACCATGCGGACCCAGTGAGTTGGGCAACCGATCTTGGACTACCGACCTGGGTGAGGAAAGGTTCGATACAATCAGTGTTATACGTACCTATTTGCCTCCTGCGGAACCATGCGGACCCATTGGGATGGGCAACCGAACTTGGACTACCGACCTGGTTGGGAAAAAGGTTCGTTACT
This sequence comes from Garcia nutans, assembly GCA_947685225.1. NCBI lineage: Eukaryota > Viridiplantae > Streptophyta > Magnoliopsida > Malpighiales > Euphorbiaceae > Garcia > Garcia nutans. Next base: position 31,882,453 of record CANTUV010000002.1, read on the forward strand.
GATAGTTTTATACGTGCCTATCTGCCTCCTGCGGACCCTTGGGATTAGAGGGCAACCGACCTGGTTGGGGGAGGGTTCGTATATGAAGCCATGGTTATGGGCTACAATGATGAATTTGAATGATGTATGTAATTGATTGTGGCATTGCATTTTAGTATAATGTTATTATATCTTGTACTACTAAGCCGTTGGCTTAGCGCGATAGTGTTTGATCGTGCAGGTAACAGAGTTGAACCTGAGAGCTCCTCGAGACCAAGTGAGAGTAGACCTTGAAGAGTTTATTTTGGGACTTAAAGATCGGAGAAGAGCTACCAATCATGTATATATTCTACATTTTGTAAATTTTGGTTTTTAACCTATTTGTAATAACTTCCGCTATGAATTAATAAATATTATATATATATATATGGTGTCTTTTGGATTTCTTTTAAAATGTTTGAGTTGGTTTCAATTACTTACAAAGGAAATTGTTATGTATCATTTTAAAACTGTGGCATTTCCTATATTCAGTATACGAATACTACGATCGTTTAAGCATGCTTGGTACGTATACGGGATATAGGGGTGTTACAATTGTTTTGGTATCAGAGCCTAGGTTTGAGATTCTCAACCTAGGTCAAGTGTAAGAAAAAGAGTGTTTTGATTTAAAAAAAAAGTTGGTTTTTGAATAATATACATGTTTGGGATTGGCAGTCTCTGATCTTTAATAGGATGTATTCTGCTGTGTTTGCAGACATAGGTTGTGATGGATCCTCATTTGCGTCAGTCAGTTGAGGGAAGTGCGGAGAGCGTTGCTCCTGATGATGGAGCTAGAGTTGATAGTGCTGGGGAGGCACCTGCTTCGGTGTCGGGGAGACCAGCTGGTGAGGAGGTTCCGCCAGCTTGGCTTAGGCATGTGGTAGAGGCTTTGAGGCAAGCACCAGTGCAACCATAGCCGCCACCCCCACAGCCTTTGGTATCAGTGAGGCACTATGACAAACTAAGGAAGTATGGAGCGGAGGATTTCCTTGGTACAGTTGATCCAGCTGTAGCAGAGCAATGGCTTGATAAAGTACAGAGAATCTTTATTCAGTTGCAAGCCACCCAGAGGAGAAATTTGACTATGCAAGATCATTGCTACAGAAGGACGCCTACGATTGGTGGAAGACAGTGCCCCATTCTATGGATGATCCACCAACCTTGTCATATGCCGATTTTCTGAGAGAATTTGAATTGAAGTATACTCCAAGGGAGTATAAGGACATGAAGAAGATGGAGTTCTTGAGCTTGAAGCAAGACAGCCGGACCGTTACCGAATATGAAGTTGAGTTTATCCGGTTGAGTCAGTATGCTGGGGGCATTATATCTGATGAGATAGATAGATGCAGGAGATTTGAGGAGGGATTGAGGCCCTCTATCATGTGTCATGTGGCTGGATCTAGATATCATGATTTTTCCCAGCTTGTTGCAGCAGCCAGGAGCGTGGAGAGAGCTCGGGTTATTGCAGCTGCTTCAGAGGAAGAGGTCAGGGTTAGAAGGCCTCAGTTTGAGGCAGGGTCTTCATCTGTTAAAAGAGGTAAAGGTATCTTTGTTCCTCGAGTTAGTAGGAGTCAGAGGCCAGCTGGTAGGTCAGTACAGTTTCAGAGGCAGAGATTTAGACCTACAATTTCAGTGGCGAGTGCTCCGACCCCAGGGATACAGAGATCCACTCCACCTAGATGTGTTCAATGTGGGGGTTATCATAGAGGTGTTTGTTGGAAGAGTGGGGGACCAGCTGTATGCTTTAGATGTGGATCTCCTGATCATTTTGTTAGAGATTGTCCTGAGAGGCAAGAGCAGATGCCAGTTGATTCTGCAGCTTCTCGACCCAGTATGAGGGGAGGTCAAGGAGGCAGGGGTATTAGCAGAGGAGGCAGGCTTGGGTTCAGTTCTAGAGGAGGTGCTACATCCAGGGAGAGTAGACCAGAGGAGGTTGGATCTTCTCAGAGGATATATGTTATGCAGAGACAGCCAGATGCTTCGGCAGTCATAGCTGGTACTTTTTCTTTATTTGATACTTCAGTACCTGCTTTGATTGATCCCGGATCCACACATTCATATATTAGTGCATCTGTTTTGCCTGTGTCTGATATGAATGCTGAGTCTCTAGGGTTTGATGTATTGGTGACAAATCCGTTAGGGCATAGTGTGATTGTTAGTAAAGTGCACCGAGATAGTGCAGTATTGGTGCAAGGTGAGGAGTTCCTTGGAGATTTGATCGAGATGCCTTTTAAGGAATATGATGTGATCCTAGGCATGGACTGGCTATCTAGACATGGAGCTGTGGTAGATTATAAAAAGAAAATTGTTTCTTTGAGAACTGGTGATGGTAGAGAGGTGATAGTATCTAGTGAGCAGGAGCAGCTAGCATCTTTGTTTGTTTCAGCTGTTGCAGCCAGGAGATTGATTAGAAAGGGGTGTGATGCTTATCTTGCTCATGTGGTAGATACTAGAGTAAGAGGTTCTCCTATTGATAGCATTGCCGCAGTTGCTGAGTTTACAGATGTGTTTCCAGAGGAGTTGCCAGGGTTGCCTCCTGAGAGAGAGGTGGAGTTTGGTATTGAATTATTGCCTGGTACCACTCCTATCTCTATTACTCCTTATAGAATGGCACCAGCAGAATTGAGGGAATTGAAAGTGCAATTACAGGAGTTGTTTGATAAAGGATTTATTCACCCCAGTGTTTCTCCTTGGGGAGCTCCTGTATTGTTTGTAAAGAAGAAAGATGGTACCATGAGATTGTGTATCGATTATAGGCAATTGAACAAGGTGAATATTAAAAATAAATATCCTTTGCCTAGAATTGATGATCTCTTTGATCAATTGAAGGGTGCAGCTGTGTTTTCTAAAATTGATTTGAGATCAGGGTACCATCAGTTGAGAGTCAGAATTGAAGATGTTCCTAAGACCGCCTTTCGGACCAGGTATGGGCACTATGAGTTTCTAGTTATGCCTTTTGGTCTGACGAATGCACCTGCAGCTTTTATGGATTTGATGAATAGGGTGTTTAGGCCCTATCTGGATCAGTTTGTAGTGGTCTTCATCGATGATATTCTGGTGTATTCGCGGAATGAGGAGGAACATGATAAGCATTTGCAGATTGTGCTGCAAATTTTGAGAGAGAAGCAATTGTTTGCTAAATTGTCGAAGTGTGAATTTTGGCTTGACCAAGTAGCTTTTCTCGGTCATATAGTTTCGGCAGAGGGTATTAGAGTTGATCCGAGTAAAGTTGAAGCTATTTTGAATTGGGGTTCACCAAAGTCTGTGACTGATGTTAGAAGTTTTCTGGGTTTGGCGGGATATTACCGACGGTTTGTGAAAGGATTTTCTTTGATAGCTACTCCACTCACCAGATTGCTTCGAAAGGGAGTTAGATTTGTGTGGACTGATCAGTGTCAGGCTAGCTTTAAACAGTTGAAAGAAATGTTGACTCAAGCGCTTGTTCTTACTTTACCTGTAGAAGGCAAACCATATGTGATTTTCAGTGATGCTTCACATAGTGGTTTGGGGTGTGTGCTGATGCAAGAAGGTAAAGTTATAGCTTATGCTTCCCGACAGTCGAAACCGCATGAGCTCAATTATCCAACCCATGATTTTGAGCTAGCAGCCATTGTATTTGCATTGAAGATATGGCGACATTATTTGTTTGGGGAGAAATGTTTCATCTACACTGATCACAAAAGCTTGAAGTATTTGGGTGTCCAAAAAGAGCTCAATCTTCCACAAAGGAGGTGGTTGGAATTGATTAAAGATTATGACTGTTTGATTGATTATCATCCAGGTAAAGCAAATGTTGTTGCTGATGCCTTGAGTCGGAAGTCTTTAGCTGGTTTAACTGTTTATTTGCTCTCGTTGCTTGTTGAGTTGAGAGCTTTGCATGCCAGTTTTGTATCTTGTGATGATGGTGCATTGTTGGCACAGTTGCAATTGAAACCAGTTTTGTTGGATCAGATTAAAGAGGCTCAGTTGGCGGATGAGAAGATTCAAAAGATTGTGTCAGATTGTCAAAATGGAAGGAGTCGGGATTTTACTGTGAGAGGTGATGGGAGTCTCTGGTTTAAGAACCGATTGTGTGTACCCGATGATGCTAATTTGAAAAGGATCATTTTAGAAGAAGCACATCAGTCAGTATTTGCTATGCATCCGGGCAATACCAAGATGTATCATGATTTGAGACAGCATTACTGGTGGTTTGGTTTGAAGAGAGACATTGCTGAGTTTGTATCAAAATGTCTCACCTGTCAGAGAGTAAAAGCAGAGCATCAAGTTCCAACCGGGTTGCTTCAACCGTTGTCAGTGCCTGAATGGAAGTGGGAAAGAGTGACGATGGATTTTGTGTCTGGTTTGCCATTGACACAAAGGAAACATGATGCCATTTGGGTGATTGTGGATAGATTGACTAAGACAGCTCATTTCCTTCCGGTTCGGATAGATTACTCTATGGAGAGGTTAGCTGAGCTGTATATCCAAGAGATTGTGAAGTTGCATGGTATTCCAACTTCTTTAGTGTCCAATCGAGATCCCCGGTTTACTTCAAGATTTTGGAAGAGTTTGCATGGTGCTTTGGGTTCTCGATTACACTTCAGTACTGCTTTTCATCCACAGACGGATGGACAATCTAAGAGGGTGATACAGATTATTGAGGACATGTTGAGAAGCTGTGTCATTGATTTCTCTGGAAGTTGGGACAGATTTCTACCACTTGTGGAGTTTGCTTATAACAACAGTCACCAATCCAGCATTGGTATGGCACCATTTGAAGCACTGTATGGTAAACGGTGTAGAACACCGCTGTGTTGGAGTGAGCTTGGAGATGGTAAGTTAATTGGGCCTGATTTGATTAAAGAAACTGAAGAGAAAGTGAAGTTGATTCGAGGCAGGTTGAAAGCAGCTTCAGACCGACAGAAGTCTTATGCAGATCTGAAAAGGAGAGACATAGAGTTTGATGTTGGAAATAAGGTATTTTTGAAAGTATCTCCTTGGAAGAAGATTTTGAGGTTCGGTCGGAAAGGGAAATTGAGTCCTCGTTTCATTGGACCATATGAAGTTTTAGAAAGAGTTGGGCCAGTTGCTTATCGGCTTGCTTTGCCACCTGAGTTGGATCGTATTCATAATGTATTCCATGTTTCTATGTTGAGGAGGTACAGATCAGATCCATCTCATGTATTGCCAATTGAATCTATCGAAGTGAATCCAAATCTGACATTTGAAGAAGAACCAGTTGCTATCTTGGCACGTGATGTGAAAGAATTGAGAAATAAGAAAGTGCCATTGGTGAAGGTTTTATGGAAGAATCATGCAAAAGAAGAGGCAACTTGGGAAAGTGAGCAAACCATGCGAGATCAATATCCTCAGTTGTTTCGGACTTGATATCAGGTAATTTCGAGGACGAAATTTTCTTTTTAGAGGGGGAGAATTGTAATATCCCCATGTAAGCCCTAGAAGTCTTGGTTATGTTGTTGTTATATATTGGATTTAATGTATATGTTATGTGATAAGAAAAGAAATTGGTAAGAGAATGCTTAAGTATATGTATTTTGGAAAGAAAGAGGGTTTAGAGACAAGTTTATATGTTATTTATATGATGATATAACTAACATATACATAAGTCAAATAGAGAGTCAATGGAAGAGGATATTTATTTGAGATTTGTGAAATTACTTAAATGGGCACATAAGAGACAAAAGGTTAATTAAATGGATCAAGGGCATTTAAGTAATTGTTTTGTCAAATTGTGTGGTGGAGATTTAAAGAAGGAAAAGTGTTTGACTTGTGTTTATTTGCTTTTCTTCTCATTATTGGGTGCCGGCCATTGAAGAAAAGAGAGAGCAAGAGAGGTGTTCTTGAAGCTAGAATCAAATTGAAGAAGGAATCAAGGGATTTGGTTAGAGATTTGTGGAATTTCTTCATTTAATGTAAGTACTCTCTTGTTTTCCTTTGTTAATTTTGAAGTTGTGTCTAAGGTGAATTGTGATTTGTTGATGTGATGATTTGGTGTGTTTGATATGTGTTTACAAGTGTTAAAATTGATTGTAAGTTAAAAGATTTAATTGGTGTTGGTTTGGTTGTGAAGATTGTAAGTTTAAGTGGAAGAAGTTGGTTTTAGGGTTTGGGATTTGGTGAATGATTTAATGTATGGTTAATGTGAATATTGTGTTCAATATGCAAAATAAGTGTTAATAATTTTGATTACATCTATTTGAATGAGTTTATGTTGTACATAATGGGTTAAAATGCATTTAGAAGAGGGATGGCCACATTTAGGGTTTTGTTCATGAGTGACACGGCCAAAAGCAAGGAGAGACACGGCCAAGCCAAGAAAATTTGGGCGTGTTGGATTAATTTTTCAGAGACACGGCCGTGTCCCCTAGCCGTGTTAGCTACTGTGATTTTTGGTTGAGTGACACGGCCACAAGCTTGGCCGTGTCCTATGCCCGTGTTTGCTACTGGAATTTGTGGTTGAGAGACACGGCCACAAGCTTGGCCGTGTCCCTCAAGTGTGCTGCCCGTGTCCCTCAAATGTGTTAGTTAATGCTTTTATTCTTAGTTCTTCTTGCATTGTTTTGGTCCTTCAAAGGTAAGTTGGTACCTAAACCTAAACCTAAACACTTTAAACACACTTAAATCAATGAATGACATAAACAAATGTATTTGTAAGATCCTAAAGCTATGAACAATGGTATGTTATATGCATAATATGAATTGAGACATAAAGAAATGTGAATGATATGATTGAATAATAATATGTGTGTTTAGGTAGTGTAATTGATGTTGTATACTATGATGAAATGAAATGTGAAAGATATAATGTTATGAAGAATTGTTTTATTGTAATGTGAGATGATTAAAGCATTGTTGTCTAATTTGCTTATGAGAATGAAATGAATTGAGAAAGTAATGTTAAAGATTGTTGAACGGACCTATCCGTCTCCTGCGGAACCATGCGGACCCAGTGAGTTGGGCAACCGATCTTGGACTACCGACCTGGGTGAGGAAAGGTTCGATACAATCAGTGTTATATGTACCTATTTGCCTCCTGCGGAACCATACGGACCCATTGGGATGGGCAACCGAACTTGGACTACCGACCTGGTTGGGAAAAAGGTTCGTTACTGATAGTTTTATACGTGCCTATCTGCCTCCTGCGGACCCTTGGGATTAGAGGGCAACCGACCTGGTTGGGGGAGGGTTCGTATATGAAGCCATGGTTATGGGCTACAATGATGAATTTGAATGATGTATGTAATTGATTGTGGCAATGCATTTTAGTATAATGTTATTATATCTTGTACTACTAAGTCGTTGGCTTAGCGCGATAGTGTTTGATCGCGCAGGTAACAGAGTTGAACCTGAGAGCTCCTCGAGACCAAGTGAGAGTAGACCTTGAAGAGTTTATTTTGGGACTTAAATATCGAAGAAGAGCTGCCAATCATGTATATATTCTACATTTTGTAAATTTTGGTTTTTAACCTATTTGTAATAACTTCCGCTGTGAATTAATAAATATTATATATATATATATGGTGTCTTTTGGATTTCTTTTAAAATGTTTGAGTTGGTTTCAATTACTTACAAAGGAAATTGTTATGTATCATTTTAAAACTGTGGCATTTCCTATATTCAGTATACGAATACTACAATCATTTAAGCATGCTTGGTACGTATATGGGATATAGGGGTGTTACAGAACCGTTGTGATCGTTGCCAAAGGACTGGAAACATTTCATCTCGTGATGAGATGCCCCAAAATTGAATTTTAGTGTGTGAAGTCTTTGATGTATGGGGGATCGATTTTATGGGACCATTTCCAAATTCCTTTGGTAACAAATATATTCTTGTAGCTATAGATTATGTCTCTAAATGGCCTGAAGCCCAAGCCTTGGTAACCATTGATGCCAGGGTAGTGATGAAGATTTTTGAAGAAGTTGTTCTCTCGATTTGGTACACCGAAAGCAATCATAAGTGATAGGGGTACTCACTTTTGTAATGTTCAGCTTGAGAAAGTTTTCAAAAGATTAGGAGTTACACATAAGTTTGCTACTCCTTACCATCCCCAAACTAGTGGCCAAGTTGAGAACACGAATAGGGAGATTAAAAGAATTCTGGAAAAAACTATAGAGCGATCCCGAAAGGATTGGTCCGAGAAATTGGACAATGCTCTATGGGCTTTTAGGACTGCATTTAAAACTCCTTTAGGCACTATGCCATTTAGGCTGGTATATGGAAAAGCTTGTCATTTACCTGTAGAAATTGAACATAATGCATATTGGGTTATAAAACAGATTAACCTTGATCTAGCTCGTGTAGGTGAAAGGAGAAAGTTGCAGGTAAACTAGTTGGATGAGTGGAGATTGCAAGCTTATGACAATGCAAGAATGTATAAGGAGAGTACCAAGAGATGGCATGATGCTCGCCTTAAGGAACAGAAAGAATTTCAAGCGGGAGATCAGGTATTATTGTACAATTCGAGGCTTCGACTCTTTCCAGGTAAGTTAAAATCTCTATGGTCTGGTCCCTTCACTATTAAGGAAGTTTTTCCCTATGGAGTGGTTGAAATAACTCACCCGGAAAAAGGAGATTTTAATGTAAATGGGCACAGGCTCAAATTATACATTGGAGCTGAAATACAGGACTTGAAGGAGGTTTTACACCTCCAAGACTAGGGAAATGTGCCCTGACCGTCCAACTAATACGCATTAAAGAAATGCTGGGTGGGAGACAACCCACCGTTTTATTCGTTCTTTAATTTTTATGTCTTTAATTTTTGTGTTTTGGTTTGTTTCATCATTTTGTTTTAGTTTTATCCTTCTATCATTGGTTGGTGGTTTGTTTGCCTTGCATTCATTTGAATTTATAAAGGAAATTTGATTTTGAGGGGTAAATTGAGCATATTTTAGGACACGCCCGTGTCATTGGGCGTGTTATTATTTTTAACAGGCAGTATCTACAACACGCCCAGTGACATGCCTATGTCACTAAGCGTGTCATTTTGAATGAGAAACAGTAGCTATGGCATGCCCAGAGACACCCCCTTGTCACTGGTTGTGCCTTAAAGTAAAAAAAAATAGTAATAATAAAATAAAATAAAAATGAACCAGCACGCCCAAAGAACAAGCCCAGGCTAGTGGGCGTGTCGTTTCCTTGGTTGTCACAGTACATGTGACACGCCCATTGACACAACCGTGTCTATGGGCGTGTCATTTATTGACTCATCCAGTCCCTGTGACACACCCATGGATACACTCGTGTTTGTGGACGTGTCATATACACTGTCTCTTATACTATAGGGCACTCCTAGTGACACGGGCATGTCACTGGGCGTGTCGACGTCTTTATATATAGAACCAAAGCCATTTTTTATGCACACTTCAGTTTTCTTTCTCAGTTTCTCTCAAATTTCTTGCACACCCACCGGCGCATTCACACACCTAATCACTTGAGGAGCATTATTTGCGCGAATTTCCTCGATCCACTCAATTTTTACATTTTTCAGACAATCAAACAATGGGCCCTCGTAAACAATTATCCTCCCAGCTACCCACCAAACATGCATGAGGGGAAGGTAGTTCTAGCCAACCCGCTACATGTCCAACTTCTAAGTTCATGGCAACCCACAAATGCCTTAGATTTTCGAATGCCGGGGAAAGAAGGCAATTCAAACTTTTTAGCAACAAAGAATGGTCCCCACCTCGTGTTTTAGATTGGGACGCTATGGAACTGGCAAATATTGCAGCAGATATCCGGGAACTGATAAATCAACCAGGATGGGACCAACTGTTCTCCATCAATGAGCCTTCCTATAGAGAGCTGACATTGGAATTTTACTGCACCTTTCAGTTCCAGAAGACCAAGGTTTCAATTACGGAGCCAACAATTAAATTCAGACTGGGAGGGCAGAGATTCCACATGAGCATTAATGACCTTGGGGCACATCTCGGGTTATATACTGTAGAGGAGGTACAAACTTTCAATTATTTGAATTTCAAGGTGGATTTTGTCGAGTATGAGGTTGCTCCTCCTCGGGTTTGGAGGACCATTGCACCCACTACAGAAAAATACCAACCCAAGGTTTCTAAGGCATCCAACTTTGAGTCCTTCCCCTGCCGGGTGGTGCACAACCTATTAGTTCACACTCTTACAGCTCGGCTGAGCAGCACAGGAGTGGTAAGCTTACGAGATCTATTTTTCCGACACTACATGGTACAGAAGACTCGGTGGAATGTCGCACACGCCATCACACATTTTTTAATGAGCAGTCTAAAAAGGGAGCATCAGGTACTTTACATGGTGGCATGTATGTCACACGACTCGCTCGTCGCCTGGGTGTGTTAGATGGCTGCCTCCCTATGACGGTGGATGGTTTGCCCAAGTTGTTGGGTATGGACACATTGAAGAGACTAAATCGGGAGAAGGTAGCTGGGCTGCAGGCAACTCCTATGGATTCAGATATACCAGAGGCAGCTCCTTCGGATATACCACCACCTCCGCCGACAAAACCTACACATGACAACAAGGATAAGAAACATAAAGGAAAAATAAAGAAAATAACTATCTAGGGCAAAATCTACACATGACACGCTCAACAACACTGGCGTGTCAATGACCTGCCCTAAACCCACAACATAGAAGCTTTGACACATAATTTATCATATCCAAAATTATCTTTCTTTAACCTTTTCAACTCTATTCAAACTCAACAAAATCCATCATTATACCACAAAATACTTGTATATACATGCAAAACAACTCAATTAAAAGCAAAATACACAATTACAACCATGACTTCACAACTCAAAAGTTACACAACCCAAAACTCTTATTCTCTTCACCAAACTTAACCATATCTTCAATCCAACCCTAAATACATAGTTAATACTCAAAAGAACTTCAAACATACCAATACCAACCATTAACACATACTACATCAAACATCCAATTCACACATATACAAACTTCCATAGAAAATCAAGGAAACAAGTTAGAAACTTACCAAATATGGAGAAAATCGTCAAAACTCCAGCTTGAACACTTGAAATCCTTTAATTACTTGAGCTTACAAGAAGCAAATTTCTCCTTTCCTTTGATGGAGATAGCAAGCCTTTAATGGAGAAAGAAGAAGAAGAAGATAATCACCAACTCCTCCTTGTCCAACTAATCCCCTTTTAACCACACAATTATCCCACTTTCACTCTCCACTAAGTAAAAACACACACACATATATATATATTTCTTAATTAATATATAAAAATTCATCTTCCACTAACCACTTAATTAATTTTTTTAATAATTAAAATAACATTTGACCAAGTTAAAATGTTGACTTGTATATATCATGTATATCTACATATATATATATATGTCATATGCACATTTTCCTTTTTCACTTAAATATATATATATATACTTTTAAATCATTTATTTAATTTTCAAAAATTAAAATTTTTAAAATTTTGGGATATTACAATTCTCCCCCTCTACAAATAAATTTCATCCTCGAAATTATTTGTTCTCAAGTCTGAAACAACTGGGGATACTGATTCCACATCATCTACTCACTCTCCCATGTTGCCTCTTCAGTGGCATGATTTTTTCAAAGAACTTTCAAAAGTGGCATCTTCTTATTTCTCAACTCCTTCACTTTATGTGCCAAAATAGCCACTGGTTCTTCCTCATAAGTCAGATCTGAACTCACCTCAATTGACTCTACTGACAAAAATGTGAGATGGGTCTGACCTGTACCTCCGAAGCATAGAGACATGAAAGACATTGTGAATTCGATCCAACTCAGGGGGCAAAACCAGTCTATAGGCCACTGGACCAACTCTCTCCAGTACCTCATAAGGTCCTATGAAATGAGGGCTCAACTTCCCTTTGTGGCCAAATCTCAAAATTTTCTTTCAAGAAGACACCTTCAAAAACACTTTATCTCCCACACTGAACTCTATGTCTCTTTTTTTTAAATCTGAATATGATTTCTATTGGTCTGAGGCTGCTTTCAGACAATTCTTAATCACTTTTACTTTCTCTTCTGTTTCTTTAATCAAATTGGGACCAATCAACTTACCTTTTCCTACCTCATCCCAACATAGAGGTGTCCTGCATCTCATACCATACAATGCGTCATAAGGTGGCATCCCAATACTAGACTGATGACTGTTGTTATAAGTAAACTCAATCAGTGGTAAGAATCTGTCCCAGCTCCCAGTGAAATCGATGATACAGCTTCTCAACATGTCCTCTAAAATCTATATCACTCTCTCTGACTTCCTATCTGTCTGAGGATGGAAAGCAGTGCTAAAATGTAACCAAGAGCCTAAAGCATCCTGCAAACTTCTCCATAATCTCGATGTGAATTGGGGATCTCGATCAGATACCAAAGAAATTGGGACTCCATGTAACCTCAATATCTCACTGATATATAGCTCAACCAATCTCTCAAGAGAAAAATCCATCCGAACTAGAATAAAATGAGCTGCCTTCGTCATTAAATCAACTAGTACCCAAATCGCATCATGCTTCTTCTGAGTCAAAGGCAATCCAGTCACAAAATCCATCGACACTCGCTCCCATTTCCACTCTCGCACTTATAATGGCTAAAGTAATCCTGAAGGAACTTGGTGCTCAACCTTCACTCTCTGACAAGTGAGACATCTGGATACAAACTCTACTATGTCCCTCTTCATACTTGACCACCAATAATACTGCTTCAAATCCTGATACATGTTTTATTAGTTTTTGTTATAGATTTGTGTCTTGTTTATTATGATAATTATTGTTTTCTTTAGGTATTTTGTTAGTTTTAATATCTTTATTTAGTGTTTTCGTTAATTTTGGTAGTTTTAGTTTATTTCAGTGTTTATGTCGTTTTTTATCTAGTTTTTAGCATGGTGTTTATGTTTTTTTGGTTATTGTTTATTTACTTTGTGTTTAAGGTTTGTTTCAAGTTTTGTTTTAGGTTAAAAATCCAAGGAACTAAATTGAAGGAAAAAAGGGACAGTAGCTGACACAGGCAGAGGACACGGCCAAGCTTGTGGCCGTGTCCCATACCAAGTTAAAGAGGAAGTTCAAGACACAGAGAGGGACACATGCAAGGGACACGGCCAAGTCAGTGGCTGTGTCCCTCCAAAGATGCTCAAACATGGCCAAGTTGCTCCAACTTGGCCGTGTCTCACTTAAATCAAAAGCAAAAGAAAAGAAATTCTCACAGAAGCAAACACAGGCAAGGGACACGGCCAAGTCACTGGCCGTGTCCCTCCAAAAAGGTCCTACACGGCCAAGTCTCATCCATCTTGGCCGTGTCTCTCATGAACCAAAGACGAAGCGGATTTTAAAGCGGAGGTTTCGTATAAAAGGAAAAAGAGAGTTAGGGTTTGGGTTGTTGAGATTTTCAGAGCGTTTTAGCCGTCAAAGACAGTTTAGGTTTTGATAACTTTATTTTCTTTGATTTTTTATTACACTTTGGATTAAACTAGCTTAGATTAGATTATTCTAGCCATTGATACATCCTTCTTGCAAGATTTGAACAAGAGATTCTTCAGAAGCTTCAAGGAGTTTGTAATTTGGTTTTGTTCTTGAACTTTATCTCTTTATTTTCATTGGAATTGTATTTATGGATATTATCATGTTTGAATTGGTTTCTTTGAATATTAATGAGATGAGTATGTTTGATAGCATTATGAACTAATTTGATCAAGTCTAGGGTTTGTATGGATCTGCTATGATTGTATGAATTGGTTATTACTCTTAACTCAATTATTTCTTTAAGCCTTTATTGAATGGAATATTGTTAATATATAATTGATTGGCCACCAATTATGTGTTTTAGGTATTAGATGATGGATTGAGAGATGAAGTCTAATGCTGGAACAATTCAATTAGGAACTTAGGTGAATTAGAGATATAACCTATTAAAAAGATTATTTCAATTATAACAAGATTAGTTGAAAGATGTTTGAATGCGAGAGCTTATTTCCTTGACTCGATTAATTGAGTTGTTTGAGATTTAATCTTTGAAATTAAATTGGTTAAGAGGAATAATCGTTCATACATATAAGTTAACAATTTAAATTTTCTTCATTACTTGTTATTCATAATCTGATAATCAACTAGCCACTTTAGCTTCCTTGTGAGATGACCTTAGGGTGATCACCTTTGCTACAGCTACCTCGTATACTTGCGAGTGACGCTTTGTGGTAGAGTTAATTCAAGCGCAACAAGTTTTTGGCGACGCTGCCGGGGAAGCTAATTGGCGTAATTGTTTATTAGGCAAAAATATTCTAGATTATTTTTCACTGTTTTCATTTTATTTTATTTTTCTTTTGCTTTTAATAATTCTTTTGTTCTAGAAATTTTGTTTATGCAAGGCAGGAGATCACTCGAAGGAGAGATATATCCATTCATTCCAGAAATTCAGAGAGTGAAAAGGAGCAGGGAAGAGTTTGAACTGTACACAGGATTTGATACTACAGAGGAGGACACTTCTGATTTTGAGTCGGAATCTGCACAATCTGTTAAAATGGCTGAAGAAAGGCAAAGAATGATGAGAGACTTTGCTAGACCTGTCATTGGAACTTCCACCTCTTGCATAAGACTGACAGATGCAGCAAGAAATTATGAGTTGAAGAACATTCACTACAACATGTTGCCATCATTCTATGGAGTTCAAAATGAAGATCCTTTGAACTTTATTCGGGATTTCTACTCCACCCTCAACACTTTTCCATTGGGAGGATTAACAGAGGATTAGTTAAGGATGAGATGTTTCCCTTATACATTGAAGGATAGGGCAAAGAGCTGGCTTATGATGTTGCCCGAAAACTCTTTGACAACTTGGGAGCAAGTTTATAACAAGTTCATGGGCAAGTTTTATTCACATCAAAAGACAGCTGAATTGAGAGGGAAGATTGCTACATTCTCTCAATTTGAAGGAGAACCATTTCATGAGGCTTGGGACAGATTTAAGATGATATTGATCCAGTGTCCACATCATCACTACCCACTTCAACTTCTGAACCAGTTTTTCTATGATGGTTTAACCCAGCAATTTCAGAATACAGTTGATAATGCAGCTGGGGGAGCCATGGGAGAAAAGACAGCTGATGAAACTTATGAGATTTTTGAGATGTTGGAAGCTAATTCTCAACAGAAGAGTGTAAGAGGAAGAAGTAAAGGAGTGAACCAACTGGAAGCCAATAATGAGATGGTCAGTCAAATAGCTGAATTGACAAGGCAGGTGCAGATGTTGAACATGAAGAACAATATTTCTTCATCTACTCAAGAAGCGTGTGGAATCTGTGGAACTTTTGGGCATGGAGCAAATATATGCCCCTCAGCATATGAGTCTTATGGGAATGAAGTTGAGCAAGTCAATGCCATAGGGGGATTTCAACCAAGGACCCGAAATGATCCTTATTCAAATACATACAATCCTGGTTGGAGGAATCACCCAAATTTTTCTTGGGCAACAAATAATTCTCAGCAGCCTTTCCATTTGCTCCAGAGACAGAACCAACAACAAGGCCAATCCTCAAATCAAGGGCAGTATAAGATAGAGAGTTTGGAGGAAAGTTTACAAGCTTTTATCCAAGTCAGTGCTAAAAATCAAGAGATGACCAACAAGAGGCTGGATTCCTTAGAAGCATCTTTTAAGAAAGTGGAGACTCAAGTAGGGCAACTTGCACAACAGATGCAAATTCAACAAAAGTGAAAATTCCCAAGTCAACCTGAGCAGGCACAATCAGTGACTGTTCTTAGAAGTGGTAAGGAAATTAACAATAATGTTGAAAATGATTCTGTGAATGCAGGTGACCAAGAGAACAAGGAGGAAGCAGAACCAGAGAACAAAGGTGCTGGAGATGGATCAATGAAGAAGTCCCTTTCAACAGATTTACACAAGGCAAGCAATCCATACCGGCCACCTATACCATTCCCCAGCAGGTTGAAGGATGATAAACCAGATAAGCAATTTTCTAACATCTTCAACATGCTGTCAAAGGTAAGTATTAACTTACCCTTACTGAAAGCAATAAAGAACATTCCAGCTTATGCTAAATTCTTCAAAGAGCTGATCACCAAGAAAAAGAGGTATGATCCGAATGAAAAGGTGATAGTTTCAGAGGTAGCTAGTGCTGTTCTGCAGCATAAACTACCTCCCAAGCTAAAGGATCCTGGTAGCTTTATAATTCAAATTACTATGGGGAATGGAAAGGGGACTGATGGCATGTGTGATCTAGGAGCCAGTGTAAATTTGATGCCTTATTCTGTGTATCAAGAATTAGAACTAGGGGAACTTAAACCAACCAAAATGGTGTTGCAATTAGCTGATAGATCTCTTAGATTTCCGAAAGGGGTTGTAGAAGATGTGTTAGTTAAGGTTGGAGGGTTGATAGTACCTGTGGATTTTATAGTTCTTCACATGGAAGGAAGTAACCCTACACCATCAGCACACACTATTTTGCTGGGTAGACCTTTTATGGCTACTACCAACACTTTAATAGATGTTAAAAATGGTAAATTATCAATGACTGTCTTAGGACAAACTGTTGAATTTTCTATTTTTAACACTTATCCTATTCCTACAACTGCTTTATATGAGGAATGTTCTTTAATTAATTGTGTTGAAGTAGTTGTTTCAGATGTTGTATTACAGATAGACTCCTCAGATAAATTGGAGCTGAAACTGACCTTAGAAGAGGGGGCGAAACCAGTGAGGGGGACTCAAAGACGCCTTAACCCAAAGGCATATGAGAGCTCGAGGAATTATAAGGATCACACTTAAGCAATTCATGACAGATTTATTGTGCGACAGACATTGAGTCCAGATATGAAAGTTTTACTTTCTAATTCTCGACTCCGTCTGTTTCCAGGTAAACTCAAATCTTTATGGAGTGGTCCTTTCGAGATAACTCAGGAATATCCTTCTGGTGCCATTGAATTGCTTAACTCTCGAACCAACAAGACTTTTAAAGCAAATAGACAGAGAGTTAAACCATATAAAGGAGGATTTCAAGAAGTGAGGATCATTGACAGCACTCTGATCCACGATCCCTAGGCCTTGCAGTATGTCCGGCTTTATGACATTAAAGAAGCGCTAAATGGGAGGCAACCCATCGGTTTGCATTTCTTTTTCATAATGTAATTTTAAATTTAGCAAATTTTGATTTTATGTTTGTTTAAATAAATGGAATGGGTGCTTTGATCGGTTTTTATTTTTCTAATGTGTTTCAGGGTTGATCGGAAAAGAGGTGTGCAATTTCTTTGATATTTGTTGATATTTGGTGATATAAAATAAAAATAAAGATAAATAAAAATAAGTTAAAAAGGGCAGTAGGTGACACGACCAAGGAGCTTGGCCGTGTCCCTTGGCCGTGTCACATGGGACACGGCCAAGCTTCACCACCAAATCAACTTTCTTTCGTTTTTGCAAATTTTTGTACAGAAGAGGACACACCCATGGGACACTGCCAGGTCACTAGTCGTGTCCCCCCAAGTGCATCAGACACGGCCATGTCACCTAGACTTGGCCGTGTCTCTTCACTTTCACACACTAGACACGGCCGTGTTGCCCACAACTTGGCCATGTCTCTCACTTTTTCACTTTAAAAAACACGATTCTTTCACCTTTTTCCTCATTAAATCCCTAATTTCCTGTTTGTTCTCTCTCTCGCTCTCTCATTCTCTCTCTCTCACAAACTCCATTATATGTGATTCCAAGCTCCAAGTCCTCCATTAAACCTCAAATTTCTTCACCAAAACTAAAAATAATCAATTAAAACTTCTTCTTTGCTCATAAAAGTTTGATTTGATCAAGTTTTGGTTTGAATTTTTTTCAGATTTCTCAAGATGCCAAGAACAAAGATTATTTCACACCGCAAGAAGAAGAGGCCTATAACCGAAGGTGCTTCTTCCTCTTCATCAATTTCATCTTTGAAGAGAGCAAATTTTTTGGCTCGGGGTTTTTTCCCGACGAGGTATGTTAATGATGAATCACTTGATGCTCTGCAAATTAGGACTAATTTTTATCGTTATGTGCAAATTCTTGGGTGGGAGAATCTAGTCTCCTTGCGACCTTTGCAGTTTGAGGAGCTGACTTTGGAATTTCTGACATCTCTTAAGGTTGAAAGAGATGATAAAAAAATTTGCTCTAGTATGAGTTTCAAATTGCTTGGGAAATCATTTGTGATTAATATTGAACAGTTAAATGCTATATATGGTTTCCATCAACATGGGGAAAGGTCGGTACCTAAAGAATTTAAACAACAATTTGCTTGGGGAGCATTAGGCTGGGGGACCTATGTGGCCAAATCGGCCAAAGCATCTAAATTAAGAAATTCTGCTTTGAGGTATTTGCATCGTTTCATGTCTTGCAGATTCTTTGCTGGAAAAGAGAGCCCGGGTGTGGTGGAATTGAGTGAGCTATTTTTCCTGGATTGTGCTTGTAATGCAATGCCTGTTAGTGCTGGCTATTGGTTAGCCGATATTTTTTATATTGTGCCTAATAAAAGGAGGGGGGAAATTTGTGTTGAAGGGTTGATTACCACATTGGCAGTAGCCCTTCTTGAGGATTTTGACCCGAGTACCAGTCGCATGGCTAGAATTTCGGGTAATGACTCTTTGGATTTAGCTACACTAGAGAAGATGCACATGGTGGTGCACAGAAAAGGGGCTTATATGATGGCTTCAGCTGAGCTAGAAGCTTCGAGGGACAGGCAGAAGAGGCCACGGGTTTAAGAAGAGTCCGACTCGGATTCTCTTGATCTAGATGAGGATGCTCCGGTCTCGGAAAGTCAAGAGGTACTTATTAGGATTGAGGCCCTGGAGGGCAAGGTAGATCGACTGGAAGGCAAGGTGGACCGTAACCATGCTGAGGTTTTGCAACAGTTGGATTAGATTAACAGCAACCTTGCTAAGATCTTGAGTCTTCATCCCTCGGCTGCATCATCTTCACACCAGCCTTTTCCATAGATTTTGAGTTCCTTGCTTTATTGTGTTTAGTGTCTTTTTGTTATTATTTTTGTTTTTGTTTTCATGTTAACATTTTATATTTGGATATTTTATTTTTATATTGTACTTTTGTTTTTGAACTTTTGTGTTTGTGATGGAAAGTTAGGGTTTTGCCTCACTAGGGTACTATGGAAGACAGGTTGTCCTTTAACTCTTTTTCTTTATTATTCTTGTTTTCCATTGAGGACAATGTAAATTCTAAAGTGTGGGGTAATCTTTAAACTTTTCTTTAATTTTTGTTTTGTTTGTCTTGTTTTGTTTATTGTGTTTGTTGTGCATGGCATAATTGTTGAAAATCTTATTGATCTTTTCTGTGATTTTAGCTTATAGTTGAGACTTTAGTATCAACATAGAAATGAGCATTTGAATTCATTCAGGATCAATTTTCACATTCTGCAATTTATGACATATATATCTTTGAGAACCCACCTATGTGAGTTTTGAGCCTCATAATTTATTAGTATTATGATTGATTTTCTTTTCTTAAGTGTACACCTTCATGATTTTGCATCTCTAGAGTTTGCTTTTGCATGCTAATTGAACTCACATTATGATTTAATCTCAAGTTTTAAAATGATGAAGGCAAATTAGGTTAGCCCTTTAGCTTAAAAAGACCTCCCTTAATATTAAATTCCTTAGTGAGCCAAGTTGAGCCTTTGACCTTTTCTTGTTTGATCAACACAATTCTCAACTTAGCATTCTCTTATTATTATCATACCTGCATTAAGGAGTGGAGTTTTATGATATGACAATAGGGTGGTTTATTTCAAAGTGTGGGGTAAGCAAGTAAAAAAAAGTAAAATATAGTATTGCGATTTGGGGTTGAATGCATACTTTGCACATTGTATTGGATTAAGAGTCGATTATTCTTTTCCTCTACATTTTAAGCTAGATGTTCTATGCAAAGTTCATATTTTGTATATATATATATATTTAAAAAAAAATTTATATGATATAAAAAAAATAGAGAGAAAAAAAGTATATATATGTATACAAAATTCATATAGGTTCTAGCATTGGTTATCAAAAGAGGAATGTCGACTCATGTATTTTTCTTTAAGTATGCAAGTGTGTGAATTATCAAGGGTTGGTGAATATACCATTTGAGGGAGCTATGAGTTTCTTACCAAGAGTATTGTCTAATTTAGATACTCCATTTCTTGATGCTCCAGCTTAAATGTCTTTTCTCACACCTTTACCTTAGCCCCATTACATCCAAATAAAAGACCTTCGGATTATTTCTTGAGAAAATCAGTGAGGGAGATTGGATAATTAAGCAAGTTTATGGTAGTATGCAGTCATGAGTGGTTTGAGTGATTAACCTTTGAAATCGAGTGAAACACTTAGATGAGAGATAAGATTTGTATGTCTGGATTAATGAATGAGTTAAGAAAACCCTTGATTGAAGTAAGATGCAAATATTTATGGCTGAGTCTTGAAGGATTTCATCTTATATGCTGGAATTATAGTTAAGGTTGTTTGAGTTTTTAATTTATGCCATGTGAATTTGCTTGAGGACAAGCAAAGTTTTAAGTGTGGGGTAGTTGTTTTATTAGTTTTTGTTATAGATTTGTGTCTTGTTTATTATGATAATTATTGTTTTCTTTAGGCATTTTGTTAGTTTTAATATCTTTATTTAGTGTTTTCGTTAATTTTTGTAGTTTTAGTTTATTTCAGTGTTTATGTCGTTTTTTATCTAGTTTTTAGTATGGTGTTTATGTTTTGTTGGTTATTGTTTATTTACTTTGTGTTTAAGGTTTGTTTCAAGTTTTGTTTTAGGTTAAAAAGCCAAGGAACTAAATTGAAGGAAAAAAGGGACAGTAGATGACACAGGCAGAGGACACGGCCAAGCTTGTGGCCGTGTCCCATACCAAGTTAAAGAGGAAGTTCAAGACATAGAGAGGGACACATGCAAGGGACACGGCCAAGTCAGTGGCCGTGTCCCTCCAAAGATGCTCAAACACCGTGTCTCACTTAAATCCAAAGCAAAAGAAAAGAAATTCTCTCAGAAGCAAACACAGGCAAGGGACACGGCCAAGTCACTGGCCGTGTCCCTCCAAAAAGGTCTAACACGGCCAAGTCTCATCCATCTTGGCCGTGTCTCTCATGAACCAAAGACGAAGCGGATTTTAAAGCGGAGGTTTCGTATAAAAGGAAAAAGAGAGTTAGGGTTTGGGTTGTTGAGATTTTGAGAGCGTTTTAGCCGTCAAAGACAGTTTAGGTTTTGATAACTTTGTTTTCTTTGATTTTTTATTACACTTTGGATTAAACTAGCTTAGATTAGATTGTTCTAGCCATTGATACATCCTTCTTGCAAGATTTGAACAAGAGATTCTTCAGAAGCTTCAAGGAGTTTGTAATTTGGTTTTGTTCTTGAACTTTGTCTCTTTATTTTCATTGGAATTGTATTTATGGATATTATAATGTCTGAATTGGTTTCTTTGAATATTAATGAGATGAGTATGTTTGATAGCATTATGAACTAATTTGATCAAGTCTAAGGTTATTATGGATCTGCTATGATTGTATGAATTGGTTATTACTCTTAACTCAATTATTTCTTTAAGTCTTTATTGAATGGAATATTGTTAATATATAATTGATTGGCCACCAATTATGTGTTTTAGGTATTAGATGATGGATTGAGAGATGAAGTCTAATGCTGGAACAATTCAATTAGGGACTTAGGTGAATTAGAGATATAACCTATTAAAAAGATTATTTCAATTATAACAAGATTAGTTGAAAGAGGTTTGAATGTGAGAGCTTATTTCCTTGACTCGATTAATTGAGTTGTTTGAGATTTAATCTTTGAAATTAAATTAGTTAAGAGGAATAACCATTCATACATATAAGTAGTAGAGAAGTACAAACCCTAGACCTTTCTATCAAGTGAATCAAAACATCAGCTTAATTTACTTTTATTCGTTTTAAACTTCAATCAATCTTATTAATTAGTTAACAATTTAAATTTTCTTCATTACTTGTTATTCATAATCTGATAATCAATTAGCCACTTTAGCTTCCTTGTGAGACAACCTTGGGGCGATCACCTTTGATACAGCTACCTCGTATACTTGTGAGTGACGCTTTGTGGTAGAGTTAATTCGAGCGCAACAATACATCTTGGTACTCCTAGGGTGCATAGCATAAGCTGATTGATGTGCTTCCTCCAAAATTACCCTTTTTATTCCTGTATCATCAGGAACATACAACCTATCTCTGTACCATAAACTGCCATCACTTATCACATGAAAGTCTCGACTCTCCCCCTTTTGGCAATCTAATATAGTTTTCTGGATTTTCTCATCTATCAACTGAGTCTCCCTAATATGATCCAATAACACTGGCCTCAACTGCAACTGAACCATCAAAGCACCATCATCACAAGACTCAAATCTAGCATGCAAAGCTCTCAACTCAACAAGCAACAAGAGCGAATAAGCAACCAAACTTTTCAAGGACTTTTGACTCAAGGCATCAGTAATAACATTCACCTTGCCAGGATGATAATCAATTAAACAATCGTAGTCTTTAATCAATTCTGACCACCACCTCTGCCGAAGATTCAATTCTCTCTTAACACCTAGATATTTTAAACTCTTGTGATCTGTATAAATGAATCACTTCTCCCCATACAAGTAATTTCACCAAATCTTCAAAGCAAAAACTATAGCTGCTAACTCCAAATCATGCGTCGGGTAATTCAGCTTATGCGGCTTCAACTGTCGAGAGGCATAAGCAATGACTCTATCCTTCTATATTTGAACACAACCTAAACCACTATGTGAAGCATCACTGTAAATCACATAAGGTTTATCTTCCATAGGCAGGGTAAGAATAGGAGCCTGAGTCAACATCTCCCTCAGATGCTCAAAACTCGCCTAACACTGATCTGTCCACACAAATCTAACTACCTTCCGAAGTAATCTGATGAGTGGAGTAGCTATCATAGAAAAACCTTTCACAAATCATCAATAATAGCCTGCCAAACCTAGAAAACTTCTAACCTCTGTCACAGTATTTGGTGGACTCCAATTCAAAATAGCCTCAACTTTACTTGGATCAACTCTAATACCCTCTGCTGAAACCACATGACCGAGAAAAGTCACTTGATCAAGCCAAAATTCACATTTAGACAGCTTAACGTATAACTGCTTCTCTCTCAGAGTATGCAATATAATCCGCAAATGCTTATCATGATCCTCCTCATTACGTGAATACACCAAAATATCATCAGTGAAAACCACCACAAATTGATCTGGATAGGGTATGAATACCCTGTTCAACAAATCCATAAATGTTGCTGGTGCATTCGTCAATCCAAAGGGTATCACCGAGAACTCATAGTGCCCATACCTTATGCGAAAAGTTGTCTTAGGTACATCTTCATCTCTGACTCTCAATAGATGGTACCATGATCTCAAGTCAATCTTAGAGAATACTGCTGCTCCCTTCAACTGATCAAAAAGATCATCTATCTGAGGTAAAGGATACTTATTCTTGATGGTCACTTTATTCAACTGTCGATAATCAATACACAATCTCAAGGTACCATCCTTCTTCTTCACAAACAATACAGGAGCTCCCCATAGGGATACACTAGGGTGGATGAACCATTTATCCATCAACTCCTACAACTGCACCTTCAACTCTCTCAACTCAGCAGGTGCCATACGATAAGGAGTAATAGAGATGGGAGTGGTACCAGATAACAAATCGATACCAAACTCAACTTCTCCCTCAGGGGGTATCCCTGGCAACTCCTCTGGAAAAATATCTGGAAACTCTGCAACTGTGGATATGCTGTCAAGCTGGGAACCCACTACTCTGGTATCTACAACATGAGCAAGATAAGCCTCACATCCCTTCTGAATCATCCTCCTTGCTAAAACAAATATGGATGAAAGATGTCTCTACTCACTAGATACCATCACATTTCTACCATCACAAGTTCTCAGGTTAACACACTTTTGCTGACAATCTACCATAGCCCCATGCCTGGATAACCAATCCATGCCTAAAATTAAATCATACTACCTGAAAGGCATCTCAATCAGGTCACCAATGAATTCCTCATCCCGAACCACAACTGGACTATCTCTGTGCACCCTGCTAACCATAACACTATGCCCTAAAGAACTTATCACCAAAACATCAAATTCTAGGGACTCTGAATGAAAATCACTCACAGGCAAGATGGATGCACTAATGTATGAATGAGTTGACCCAGGGTCTACCAAAGCAAGAACTGAAGTACCAAATAAAGAAAAGCTGAAGCATCTGGCTGCCTCTGCATCACATATACCCATTGTGCTGGCGCTATCTCATCTAGTCTACCTCCAACTATAGAACCTTCTCTCTGTCCAGATCCAGATCTACCAACCCTACCAAAACCTCTGCTACTACGGCCTCCTCTAATACTGGGTCGAGAAGCTGTAGTATCTGTCTGTCTATCCTCTAGTGGGTCTGGGCAATCTCTAATGAAGTGATATGGTGACCCGCATCTATAACACACTATTGGTCCACCTGTCTTCCAATAGGCACCCCGTGTGCCTTACCACAATGGACACTGGTATATGGAACTGGACGGAGCACTAGCCACTTAGACTGTAGGTCTTGATCTTTGTCTCTACTGCCGTACTGACCTACCAGACTGCCTCTGGCTCCTACTGTATCTCTCTTCGGGCGAGACACGATAGTATCACTTATAATTTTATATTTATTTACCTTCGGGTCTAGACACACTATTGTCAATAGGGGATGCACCTTCGAACGTTATGATTGGATACTTAGATCCCCGATTGTAACATCCTTATACCCTATATATGTACACTACATATACCCAACATACGTAATATATGAATATATGATACAAGAATGCCACAATCCATTTTAACAAAACAAACCCTTACATTTTGAAATCTGTATAAACTTAAATCATTTAAGTGATGTCATATAAATAATAGATAAAATATTTCTTGCTAAAACGCATACATAACTTCATTACCAAATGTTAATCCAAAACATACTTGATAGTTTGTGATATATATATACATATATACATCAAAATATAACATAATATACATGAAGTAAATATTTATAAAAATATAAAATATGTATATGCTGTCAGTTTGTCTCTGATCTTGATGTCTAACAATCAACTCTGTACTCAAGATCTTAAGCCTAGACTTGACTTAGTTTAGACGAACTCTCCGGTTCAACCGGATCCACCCTATCACCTGCACTATGAATCACAATCACGCTAAGCCAAAAGCCTAGTAATACAAACTTTGATAACAATAAAGTTCAAATGCATTGCCAATGCACAATGCATAAGGAAATTATATATCATAACATTATATCTTAATATATTGCTCAATTGTTTCACAATTCATAATTCACATAAAAACAAACATAAGCATGGGCGCAAAAGGATATAATATGCTATTGAAATCCCAGAGTTACTGCTTTGGTCCAAGATGACACCATGAATCTAGCCCTGAAGGCAAATCATAATCACAATGAGGATAACCTCAAATGTAACATCCCAACTAGGATTCAAGGACTAGGTCCAACCCAGCTTCAAGGGACTGCTACATCATATAACATCCCAACTAGGCTTCAAGGACCAAGCCCAACCCAGCATCAAGGGACAGTTACATCTTAGGCATGCCGCCAAACATAAAACTCTGAAAATTGAATAACATACTAGGCACACAATTCTTTCATAATTCCATTATCCATATCTTTCTCATTATCTCAAGATCAAGCTAGGAACAATGCCTTAATTATCTCATTTATATCAATATAGCCATCACCAATGGCTTTACATACCATCTTTAATGGATACATAACAAATTGCATTACCCATATATTTTGGGTCATTATCATATTTTGCACATAGTTCACATTACATATAATGCATTTGTGACATTATACAAATCATAGCATATTACTCATGCACCAATAATGTAGTAAGTAACTTAACATATTTTACAACCAAATGAGTTAAGTCCAAATGTCATGTGAATATAATAAATTATTCAAAGTTTATACTTACCTCTAAAAGCAACAAAACAAGCGCAAACACCACTTTCAACATCCTCTTCCAAGATATCCCTCAACACTTGGATTAGGTAACTCAAGTCTCTTCAAAGCCTAAACAAAATGTGATTAAAAATAATCACTTAATAACACACTTATAGGCATATACAAAACCTCTCAACACAAGGATAAGAAACACAAAGGAAAATAAGGAAAATAACTATATAGGGCAAAATCTACATATGACATGCTCAACAACATGGGCCTGTCAATGACCGGCCCTAAACCCACAACACAGAAGTTTTGACATGCTCAGTGACATGGGCGTGTCAATGACCATGTCCTAAGCTCTGTATAACAGCAGATAAGACACGTCCAAAGATAGGGGCGTGTCCTTGCCCATGCCAAAATTTCTACAACACAGTAGCTGTGACACGCTCAGTGACATGGGCGTGTCACTGCACGTGTCAATACTAGAACATTACAGAAGCTGTGACATGCTCAGTGACATGGGCGTGTCACTGCATGTGTCACCAACACTGAAAATAGAACCATCGACATGCCCAAAGACATGGCCGTGTCACCGGGCGTGTTAGGCCAAAATCCTGATATCAACACATAATTTATCATATCCAAAATTATCTTTCTTTAACCTTTTCAACTCTATTCAAACTCAACAAAATCCATCATTATACCACAAAATACTTGTATATACATGCAAAACAACTCAATTAAAAGCAAAATACACAATTACAACCATGACTTCACAACTCAAAAGTTACACAACCCAAAACTCTTATTCTCTTCACCAAACTTAACCATATCTTCAATCCAACCCTAAATACATAGTTAAATACTTAAAAGAACTTCAAACATACCAATACCAACCATTAACACATACTACATCAAACATCCAATTCACACATATACAAACTTCCATAGAAAATCAAGGAAACAAGTTAGAAACTTACCAAATATGGAGAAAATCGTCAAAACTCCAGCTTGAACACTTGAAATCCTTTAATTACTTGAGCTTACAAGAAGCAAATTTCTCCTTTCCTTTGATGGAGATAGCATGCCTTTAATGGAGAAAGAAGAAGAAGAAGATAATCACCAACTCCTCCTTGTCCAACTAATCCCCTTTTAACCACACAATTATCCCACTTTCACTCTCCACTAAGTAAAAACACACACATATATATATATTTCTTAATTAATATATAAAAATTCATCTTCCACTAACCACTTAATTAATTTTTTTTAATAATTAAAATAACATTTGACCAAGTTAAAATTTTGACTTGTATATATTATATATATCTACATATATATATATATATCATATACACGTTTTTCTTTTTCACTTATATATATATATACTTTTAAATCATTTATTTAATTTTCAAAAATTAAATTTTTCAAAATTTTGGGATATTACACCGGTGTCGAGACAAACCAAAATAAATGTTTCTAAAACTTGAATATTATATAGTCTTTTGGGCCCAATGTATGTGTTTGTGAAAGCTTGATGATTTTCATGAATATCGAATGCATTTTACATATTATATTTCATGTTTTAAAGGAGTGACATATTGCATTATTCTAAAAACTACTTTTGTTATCAAAGCATGTAACGCTAAGCTTGTAGTTTAGCATGATTTATTCATCGCGTAGATGATAAGGTAGAGGGAGAGATCCCTAATAGATTTGACCAGAACTAGACTTTTGGTTTAGTACTAGAAGTTAAATTCTTGTCACGACACTGAGCCTTGGGTAGCATTACATGTATTATTCATTTTTAATGTATTTTGGATTTTGTATACATGGTACACATTATGTATAAAGTTTGTATAAAGTAATGTTTTGAAAAGTTTTGTAAATCTTAACCTTATTTATTGAATATGTATACTTATAAAATGTTACATCTCGGGTGGATTAATTGAGATAAATGGAGAATTGTTAGAGTGTGGATGAATGTGTGTTTTTAGGAGTATGTTTTATGCAGATTGTGTATTTCATAGATTTTTAGGGAATGACCAATGTACATACCAAACTCTGGCAAATTTTTTTCAGATATTTTTTTCTTTTTATATATACTATTCTGTCATTTCTTTATTTATATATATTTATTATCTATTAAATTATCTTTTAAAGATTAATTTATTTGAGAACAACTAAGAGAAATTTTTCACTATAGTTATTGTAATATTTTTGTATTCTATATATGTATTTTATATATACTGAGTGTATATATTATACATATATAGAGTATATGGGTATTACAGCTAGGAGTGTCAAAACGGGTTGGCAGATCGTGTTCATATTAGATTGACCAACTCTGATGACATGATTAAGGTCAACATAAATACGATTCATTTATTAATCGTGTCGATATGAATACAACACGAAATTAAATAGGTTACACGAATACAACATGTATAACCCGTTTACATAAATGAATTATATATGGGTTACATATTCTGACACGACCGGTGTAACCCATATAATATTAGGGATAATTAAACTGTGCACGATAGTTTTTTTTTCTTTTTCATAAATATTGTACACATGAAAATATTTTCACTTTTATTTTTTGACGCTATTTTTCTTTTTTTATAATTTTTTATTTTCTTTTATTTATATTTTTTATTTAAAAATTTTTTTAATTTCATATTTTCAATATACACAAATAAATAAATAAATATATACACAACATATATAAAATATACACTTAACAATACAAAATACATCTGTAATATCTAAAACACATCAATAATACATTTACAATAAATCTATAACATATCTATATAATATTTTTAATATTTGTTTAATTTTATTTTTAAATTTTTTATTCTCAAAACATCCAAACAATATTCATACAATATTCACAAAACATTTAACAATTTTTTTTTATATAAAATATGCACAACTTAAATAACAAATATATCATACGCATATAACATCTACAACATATATAACATATCTACAATACATTTATAATACATCTACTATATATCTACATAACGAAATTTTGTGTGTGTGTGTGTTTTTTTAGTTTTTTCATGTGTATAATAAGTAAAATTTTTGTTTAAAAATGAATTTAATGATTTTTATTAATATATTTTTGTATATTTTATTTTATTTTTATTTTTTTGAGTGTTACCTTTTTATAATTAAAAATTAATTTTTTTTCTTTTTATGAAAAATTTTGATTTTTATATTATATAAAATAATTTAAAATATTAATTTTTATTATTTTATTAGAATATTTTATTTAATATTGAAGTTTAAAAAAATAAAAACTTCAAGTAAAATATTGATTATAGTGAGGGAAGATGTATTTTTGAGAATTTTTTTTATTTTACTGGAAAATGAGATATTTTTGAAATTTTATATCAACTTTTTATAAAAGTGTAAATATTTTGAGTTTTTGTACTATTTTTATAATAAAATATATTTTTAGGGTAGTTATGTGAACATCCTTAATATTTATAATATAAAATAATTATATATTCTTAAATAATCAATTAAAAATTATTTATATAATAAAATTATTATTAAAATAACTTTAAAATATAAATGTATTAAAAAATTTCTTAAAATATATAAAAATAAAAAAATACAAGTCAATGTGAAGTAAATGATGTGTATGTTATATTTTAGTATTAGAACTTAATGATAAAGAATAAAAGTTAAGATAATGTATAGATGACAATATAAATTTTATAATAAGAAAATTTTATTTTATTTTCTATTTATTTTTTCTATTCTAAATTCCAAATTAAAAGTTATTTTATATAAAATATAAAATATTAGATTATCTTAATCATTTAATTTTTTACATTTAATTTAGAAAATAATTTCTAAAAATTCATAAAAATAAATTTTAAATTAGTTAATAATTAAATTAATAAAATAATTAAAAATAATTTAGTAATTTGATAAAATTAATAAATTCTTAATAAAAATAATTAAAGATTTAAATAAACTATTTCTCAATAAAATAATAGTTCATTATACAATAATATAATTATAATAATATATTAAAATATATAACACATATTTTTTATTCTTTTGGCGCAAATAATAATAAAATGACATAGTTTTGAATTGTATTAAAATTATGTAGTTTTAGTTAAATGGATTATAGCGGATTCATGTGTTAATTGGCTACACGACCCGTTTAAAGTCATGATATATCATAAATGGGTCGACTCTTTTATGTCACTAATCCATTAAAGGTCAACCCTAATATGATAATTTTATGTATTTTGCATGTCGGGTCGTGTTCGTGTGTCATGACCCATTTTGACATCGTTGTACATGGTAATGTTCGTAAAACATATGGTCATATTTAATTAATATGTGTTTTATATATCCACCATATATATAAAAAACTACAATATCTTACATAGACATAGTCATATTAAACGTACATATGTTATATATGAATGTGTTTAAGTGAATACATGGTCATATATATAACACACATAGTCATATTAATGTTTATGTTTAATATAAAATCCATATAAATGAAACACCACAGTATCTTATATAGATATGGTTGTATTGAACATACATATATTATATATGAATGTATTTATGTGATATGTACGACCATGTCTGTAACATACATGCTCATTTTTAATTAATATGTGTTGTATATGATAGCTATATAAACAAAATTGTAGATGCCTAAATTTGGTGCCTTGTATAATTTATGAAAATTGTTGAGTTCAATAATCTTACTATCAAATTTAACAATTTTTAGGGATTATCAAGGTCATCAAATATTAAAATTAACAATTTAAGTAAGAATAATTAGGCAAGTTAAAGATTGTCACGCTCGACAGACAGTTGTCATTTTCCTATAAAAGGTAGGTGCAATGCACCTTTTTGGGGGATAAAAAAGTTAATCAAAGAAGTAGAATTCTCAACAACTAAGAGGTCTAGTGAGCAGCTTGACACATCAACTCTACAATCCAATCAGCCTTAGCCAAGAGTAGTGTATCACCCTTTTACCATATATATGTATAATATATACATCACGTATATATAAAATACATATATAAAATACGAGAGTGCTGCAGTAATTAACTATAGAAGTTCTCATACTTGCTACCAAAATTAATTATGACTTCAAAAAGATAAAGTTAGTAGATAAATACATATATGCTTAACAAATAAATAATATATATAAGAAAATATCAGAGAAAAATTCGCTAGAGTTTTTTTATAATTTTAGAAAACCCAAATCAACAACACTCAACTTGTAAAAGAAAATACACTCCCAAAAATATAACTTCTCCAAAATTCATCATTTCTTTCAACATCATCAAGTACTTCAAAAAATATATACATAATGTACTTTGTTTACGTTATAAAACTTTACAATACTATAATTATATGAACATATTTACAAAATGTTATAAAGTACATAAACATAATGTATTTGAACAAAATATATATTTACATGATGTGCAATCAAGCATCGATTTGGCAAGTCTTGTGGCAAAAGTCTTTAATTTCAGAATCTAACTTAAAATTTATACATGCTCAGGTCAATCGGGGTTCCATCTCTCCATAACCCTGTCACTTGTGCGATAAAATTAAGCCGTGTTAAGCTAGAAGCTTAGTGGTACATAGTTTGATGCATAAAATAATTATTTAAAACAATGTGACTCTATTATAGCATAAAATATACTTATCACAACAAAGAATGCAATGCTCAATCAATACTTATAATCTCATAAAATATTTAAACATAATACCACAACACACATTGGGCCCAACAAATCCTTGCGCAATATTCAGATTCTAGAAAGATTGATTTGGCCTATCGTGGCCTGAAGGTCCGGCATCGGAGGTCAAGTGTCACATGATGCCAGTGTATCACTCTCATCCGAAGGCTACTTCCTCAATAATAAAATGTCCAATACTAGTGTGCCTCTCTCGAAGGAATAATAATATATATGATACCAATGTACTCGCCTAAAGGCATATAAAACATCTGACGTATTGTTGGCATGCCAACTTAATAGTACCAAACTCAATATTCAGGAAAAAGTAATTGTGCGGGGTTAATAATCACACAATTTCATATCCCATTTCATATTCTCATCTCAATACATCATTTTTCCATAATTTCCACATTATATCACATTCCATAATTATTTTCACATTGCACATTACATCACATATCAATAATGCACTTCATCCAAGACATAACAAATCCCCATCTCACAATGGTTTAATGCTCAATGCAACGTTCACATCACATTTATGAAATAATACATAGGTTATATTAATAATCTCAGTTTTAAATAAAACTATAAACTTTTACAATGATAACATGATTATGCCAAACATGGATTTTTAAAATATAAGTTATCAAAGTATGAACTAACGTCCCTTTACTCCATAATCACTTTCTAAGCTTTACTTTCAAGGAACTCTAAACTTCTCTACTTGAGTTGATTTGGCCTAAACACTCCTAATCCAAACAACAAGTAAAATTCTTCAATTAAAAACATATTCATATTTAATTTACTCAAAATAACTACTAACTATACTAATATTAGCCAAATCCCATCAGAAATCTAACTTCCAAAGCTTTCATAAACCCTAACTTCATGAAACAAACTTACTTCCACCATTAAATCACTAATTCAATACATAAACATCATAATCACTTCATAAGTATCCTCTTTCTCAATTAAAAACCAATTTCTCTCACTAACCAAATTATACATAATCTTAAAAATTAACAAAAATAAGCTTAAGGTAATGGAAACTTACTTAAATCTTTGGTTAATCTTCAAAACCAATTTGAACCCTTGGATTTCTAGTGAAATTTGATGTATTTGATGAGAAAAATCTCTCCCCACTCTCTCTGAAATTTCAGCCATCATGGAAGAAGAAGAAGAAGAAGAAAAATTTCTTTTAGCTTTTATATTCCTTCCCACCTATATATATATATTTAATTAACTAAATTAATTATTATATAAATATTATTTATTTTATTTTTCTTAAATTAACATCCATAAATATCCATCTTCCTTTTTGATTTTTATATTCACTTTTTTTAATATGTATATTTATGGGTATGTATAACTGTATTTACATTATGTGTCCAATATATATATTATGTATATCTAGTATATATATTATGTATACAATGTATATATTTTATATATCTTATGTTTATATCATGTATCTCTCTTCTAAGACACTTAGTTTGTAACACCCTTATACTCTATATACGTATAATGCATACACCCAGTATATGTAAAATACGCATATATTGTAATATCCCGATTTTTGATGTACTTTAGAATAGTAGTTGTGAGAGAGTATATTGGTGAAATATGTAAAGAAAATATAATAAGAGAGAGATATGTATGAAGGATGATATGTATATATTGTATTTGAAAGATATGGGAAATATAAATACAATATATAAGATATATACATATATCAACATATACACCATATATACAAGATATATATATATATATATATTGGTGTAGGAAAAGTAAAATGTAAATAATTAATTAATAATAATAATAATAATGATAATAATGACAAGAGAAAAAGAAGAATAGAAAGTCAAAGGGAAGGACAAATATAGTGGTGGAAAATTTTTAGGTGTATATAATTATATTATTATTATATATATATGTATATATAAGATAAGTTTGAAAAGGAAGAGAAGACTTTCTCTCTTTCTTTCTTTCTTTCTTATTCTTCTTCTTCCTCTTGAATGTGGGAGAGAGAGAGAGAGAAGTGTGATTTTGTTGGCATACATATCAAATTCATAAGGGCTTTAAGAGAATTGAAGGTGGATATTGAAGATTTGGCAAAGAATTCAAGTGCTCTTTTTCTTGTGTTGATTTCTATAGATTGAGTTTATATTTGATATGGTTAGTGAGTGAAAGTGATGATTAATTGAATAATATTATGATGATGATGAAATATTGAAGTATATATATATGTTGAATTGGTGTTTAGATGATGAAAATATGGTTATTTATGAGGATGATGATGAGTTGTTGAAATTGTTTAGTAAGGGTTAAGTATAAATGAGTTGGGAAATTGAGTAAATTGATATATGGATGATGTATATAATGATTATTATTATGATATGATGAAATTATATAAGTGTTAAATTAATAGGTGAACTATGAACATAAACTAAGATGTTGATTAAGGGTGTTGTAGTATGGATTTTGGAGTGATTGTGTTTATATGTATGAGAGTTCGAAATGTAAAACTTTTGCCTGACATGGCCAGTGACATGGCCATGTCATTGGGCATGTCAACGGTGTTGAGTTAAACGTTTGTGACATGACCATTAACACGGCCATGTCATTGGACGTGTCATAGCTGCTGAGAAAAAAGATAATTGACACGGCCATGAACACGCCCGTGTTGTTGGGCATGTCAATGTTTCTACGAGGTAGAATGAATGACACAGGCAGTGACACGCTCATATCATTGGACGTATCAATGCTTCTGTATGAATGAGTTAATGACACAGTCTTGAGCACGTCCGTGTTGTTGGGCAAGTCACTTGAGAATAACTCCTTTTGTTGTTTTTCATTTGTAATTCTTATTTAAATAATTTGAATGTTAAGAATGCCTTAGAATGTGATACTAAATTGTTGTTTATGATCACATTTGGTATAGGCATTGAGAAAGAGTAGTTTGCCCTACCTTAGTGTTGAAGGGCAACTTGGAAGAGAAGGTTAGAGGAAGTTTTAAAGCTTATTTGGAGTGTTTCATAAGGTAAGTACAAACCTTACATGATTGCATACATTTACATGATTTTGGGACTTAACACATTTGGTTGGAAAATGTGTTAGGTTACCTATTATATTGTTGATATATGAGAATGGTGCAATGATTTGTATTATGTGCATTATGTGAATTATATGTTGAGGATTCAAAATATATGAACAAAGTAAGTTGTGATGTGCACTCAAATGATCAAATGTGAAGCCATTGATGTTGGCTATAATGATGTAAATGAAATATTGAGGCATTGTGCCTAGATGATTATGAGAAAATGAGAATGGAATTGATAATAAAATAATGAAAGAATTATGTGCCTAGTATGTTATTTAATTTTTAGAGTTTTGTTATTGGTGGCATGCCTAAAAGTAACACTCCCTTGAAACTGGGTTGGGCTTGGTCCTTGAAGCCAAGTTGGGTTGATGCTATAATCCCCTTGAAGCTTGGTTGGGCCTAGTCCTTGAATCCTAGTTGGGATGTTACATATGAGATGTTTCTCATTGTGATAATGATTCGCCTATGGGATTGATAAATGTAATTATTGGACCAAAACAGTAACTCTGGAAGTTGAATGGCATATTAGTTTCTTTTGGGCCCATGCATGTCTTTGCTTTAATGTGAATTATGAAATATGATGCAAATGATTAATATATTGAGATTTAATGTAATGAGTTGTTATATTCACATGCGTTGTGCATTAGCATCGTATTGATCTATAATGAGTCAATTGAACTGTGGCTTGTGTTAAAGATATATATATAAATTATGGAATTAGCGAAAAGATATGCATAGTGTTTTGAAAATGGGAAACATAATAAGAATATAATGATAAATGATGTTACTATATGAGTATGATTTTCTGTAATGTATGTATATAATATTTATTTGTACTACTAAGCTTTCGAGCTTAGCGCGATTGTGTAAATCGCGTAGGTGAGTAGATGGCTGATTTGGGAGTCAAACCGTTATGCCACGAGAAAGGTAAGAGTAATTCGAGACCAACTAGAAGGTGGTGCATACATGTATAGTTTTATTATGCGCTATTTTGATAAAAATGTATAAGTACATAAGTGATTTTTTTTTAAAGACAATGTAATTTATGTATATATGTAATAACATCAAAAGTGTAATGATTTTGTAAATGTTCTTTAAATAAAATGTACATTTGTTTGGAACTAAGGTAAGGGTTTTAAACAGTAATAAAAAAATGACATCCTTATATTTTATATATGTATTATATGTATGCAAGGTGTATGTATAGTACTTATATAGAGTATATGGATGTTACAATTATTTTTGTATCGAGCTTAGGTTTGAGATTCTCAGCCTAAGTAGATTTAAAAAAAAAGATGAAAATTTTTGAAAATTGAAATTTGTGATACATGCATATGCATTAACACCTAGATTGGTCTCAGATGTGGTATTATGTGATTTGTGATGTATTTAATTTACATGAGATGGATGATAGTGTGTGAATGAGGCTTTACATGAAAGTAAAGCTAGAGAAAGAAATGATATGGAAAAATTTGTACAAGTTTAATTGATAAACTAAAGAATTGGAGTTTACTTCAGTAAAGCTAATTTTGAAAATTTTGATTACTGAAATGTGTTTGTGAAATAGGTTACAAGAGAATGAATATGAGAATAGTATTGGAAATGAGTTAAAAAAATCAAGATTTAAGTAAGTACTCTTTTCTCTAAAATTTGGATCTCTTTCTAATAAAGATTTTGTTTGGACTGCTAGAGAGAGGAAATATTGTTTGATTGTTAAAATGGATAGATATGATATTAAAATGAAGAGAGTATGGTGGAATATTGAGTGGGTTGATTAGTATAGACAAGATGTGAAAATTTAAGATTTGGTTATGTAAAGTTAAGGTTTTTAAAAATGGATGATGTTGGTTAAAGTAAGGAGAAATAATAATGTTATTTTAATGCAAATATTGTGATTTTAATGTTAGAAATGTGATATGCTTAAGTGTTGTTAAAGCTCATGTTAATGGTGGTAATATATGAAATTTGGATTTTTGAAATGAACTTTAATAATTGTGAAAATGATGTGTTTTGATGTTATATTATGATATATATAATGTTTTTAAAGTTAATATTAAGAAAAATGAGATTAGTACATTTAAGTTTAGGAAAAGTAGTAAGCTGAGAGTTTAGAGTTTTAATGAAATTTTAATGAGGATTATTTAGATATCGATAGTTTAATGTATATTAAGCATATGAGCTATTTTGAATGAATAAGATTACTTATAAAAGCACTATGTAATGTGTAATGTGGTCGATGATATAAAAAAATGTTAATTATGTTGTGGTTAGAGTGTGTGTATATATATATATATGTAGAGTTAATGAATAACCTAAGTCATGTTAAAGGAATGGGAAATGAAAATGTTCACTAAAAAGTAATAAATGTTAAATTTGTATAGGTTGTATGTAAAAGAGGAATTAAATATAATTGTATGATTATGTGTATACATGTATATGATATGTGAGAAGAGTTTCCAATATTAACGCAATTTTAATATGTGAGAAAATGTGGAAAGTAAGTCACATTGTGAATGTGACTCACGAATGTGTATATGGATGATAGAAAAAAAAATGTTATTGTGTGTTTGGTATCTTATACAATTACTGGTCTAGTAGTATTGAGAATGATATTGCATGTATTAGTAGACCTAAGAGAGATTAGATCTTGACCTGTGTAGAACTAGGTCGTATGATGAAATTGAGATTGAGAATGGGCTCGAACAATACTAGACGGTGAAATTGTTATTGTAATAACTGAATGTGATGATTGTATAGCATTTTAGGCCCAAAGTATATGTGTGTGAAAATGTTTTATGTATATGTGTATAATAAGAAATTGTAAGGAAAAAGGGAAGTATAATGCATGAAAATTTTTATAAGAGATAGATTAGAAATGGAGTAATAAATGGAAATTGTGTAAAATTTGCATATGATCGAATGTGTATACGTAAGGGATGTTAATGATAATATTGTTGAAACATGAGTTAGGCTAATGATGATCAAGTGATCAAGAGTAAATTGCTTTGAATATGTAATCTTTATGATATGAACTTAGCATTGTGATTTGAAATGTTTAAAGAAGAATGATAGAGGAGCAGTATGGACTTATAAGCCATAGGCATGACCATTAATATACTATGGTCGTATGATTTGTTTAGTATATTGGTCGATTACTTTTGTTATCCACGGACATGGACCTGAGATGACATGAGCGTAGGATAGTTTTGGTGAGATTGATAGTTATGCTTCAAGAAACATGATCAAGATTTATAGTCTGTATAATTGTATCTTATAATTTTATGTTAGAAATTTATTTATAAATATATAAAGTATGGAAAAAGAAGAGTATTGTGAAAATATAATGAGTTATGGATAATGTGATAGGAAAGTGATTATATAAATATAGTAATGGTATGAAAATGTAAGGTGATGATAAATGGGAGAAATTGCAAAATGTGATTGAAAGTTATATTGAATATGTTCACAATGGTATATTGTGAATAAGTTGTTGGCAATGATGTTTAAGTGAATGAACTATGGGTAATAAATATGGTATGAGATAATCATGAGAATTATGTGGAAATTGTATTGAGATAATAGAAAACAAAATATGTGAATATTAAAAAATAATTTGAAGTGATTTGTTATAAATAATCATTAATTTCAGAAAGTTGAAATGATGGATCCAAAGAGATCAGAATTTGAATATAAGTTTGACCTAATAGAGTTAGGTCATATATTGAAATTTAATGATAAGTTTAAATAAGTTAATTGTTGGCTTGAATCGAATAAGATTGCGACGTTAGTATATGTGACAGATAGATCAATTGATCTAGATTTCGCTAAGATTGTGAATCATTATGGAGATTTAATATGTATAGTTGTACTAAGAGTGTAAGAGATATGTGATAATGTATATGATGTAATATTCTTATATGTGTATGGATATGAATGAGTTAAGGTATATCAGTTGTGAATGATGATAAAAGGAAAAGGATGATTATCTGTAAAATAAGTTTAAAGGTATTGTATTAATGTTAATGTTAAGAGAAAAACATGTTAAAGAAGGAATTAAGTATGAAAAATAAGAAAATTGTTATCAATTAAGGTTTGACAAGTGTCTATTTATAAAATAAGAAAGAGATAGATAAACAGTGATATAATTCTGAAAATGACTATGGTGACTGGATAGTCAGTGTTAAGAAAGTATATTTATAAATTGATGAAGTGATAAAATATTTTTAAGAACAATAGATGGGTGAGACATATATATTAATAAGATGAAGTAATTCTTGTCTATTGATAATTTGATTGGTTATGTAATGAGTTATCATGATTGCTTTGTTAGGAAATAATATATATATATATATATATATATAGTGATAAGTGATGAAATTGGAAGAAGATGATTGACTTAAAGGGGAAGAGTAGAGGATATGTAAATTGATAAAATAATAATTTAATAATATGATTAACTTCATATGAAAATTTAAGATGGTATTTTCTTAAGGATGGATTATTACTGTATCGGATAATTTTGAGGACGAAATTATTTAAGGGGGAGAGAATTGTAATACCCCGATTTTTGATGTACTTTGGAATAGTAGTTGTGAGAGAGTATGTTGGTGAATATGTAAAGAAAATATATTAAGAGAGAGATGTGTATGAAGTATGATATGTATATATTGTATTTGAAAGATATGGAAATATAAGTACAATATATAAGATATATACATATATCAACATATACACCATATATACAAGATATATATATATATTGCTATAGGAAAAGTAAATTGTAAATAATTAATTAATAATAATGATAATAATGACAAGAGAAAAAGAAGAATAGAAAGTCAAATGGAAGGACAAATATTGTGGTGGAAAATTTTTAGGTGTATATAATTATATTATTATATATATAAGATAAGTTTGAAAAGGAAGAGAAGACTTTCTCTCTTTCTTTCTTTCTTATTCTTCTTCTTCCTCTTGAACGTGGGAGAGAGAGAGAGAGGTGTGATTTTGTTGGCATACATATCAAATTCATAAGGGCTTTAAGAGAATTGAAGGTGGATATTGAAGATTTGGCAAAGAATTCAAGTAAGTGCACTTTTCCCTGTGTTGATTTCTATAGATTGAGTTTATATTTGATATGGTTAGTGAGTGAAAGTGATGATTAATTAAATAATATTATGATGATGATGAAATATTGAAGTATATATATATGTTGAATTGGTGTTTAGATGATGAAAATATGGTTATTTGTGAGGATGATGATGAGTTGTTGAAATTGTTTAGTAAGGGTTTAGTACAAATGAGTTGGGAAATTGAGTAAATTGATATATGGATGATGTATATAATGATTATTATTATGATATGATGAAATTATATAAGTGTTAAATTGATAGGTGAACTATGAATATAAACTAAGATGTTAATTAAGGGTGTTGTAGTATAGATTTTAGAGTGATTGTGTTTATATGTATGAGAGTTCAAAATGCAGAACTTTTGCCTGACACGGCCATGTCGTTGGGGGTGTCAACGGTGCTGATTTTAACATTTGTGACACGACCATTAACACGACCATGTCATTGGACGTGTCATAGCTGCTGAGAAAAAAGATAATTGACACGGCCATGAACACACCCGTGTTGTTGGGCATGTCAATGTTTCTGTGAGGAAGAATGAATGACACAGGCAGTGACATGCTCATGTCATTGGACGTGTCAATGCTTCTGTATGAATGAGTTAATGACATGGTCTTGAGCACGCCCGTATTGTTGGGCGTGTCACTTGAGAATAACTCCTTTTGTTGTTTTTCATTTGTAATTCTTATTTAAATAATTTGAATGTTAAGAATGTCTTAGAATGTGATACTAAATAGTTGTTTATGATCACATTTGATATAGGCATTGAGAAAGAGTAGTTTGCCCTACCTTAGTGTTGAAGGGCAAC
The DNA here is from genome assembly GCA_947685225.1 of Garcia nutans. NCBI lineage: Eukaryota > Viridiplantae > Streptophyta > Magnoliopsida > Malpighiales > Euphorbiaceae > Garcia > Garcia nutans. Next base: position 31,923,304 of record CANTUV010000002.1, read on the forward strand.
TTGGAAGAGAAGGTTAGAGGAAGTTTTAAAGCTTATATAGAGTGTTCCATAAGGTAAGTACAAACCTTACATGATTGCATACATTTACATGATTTTAGGACTTAACACATTTGGTTGGAAAATGTGTTAGGTTACCTATTATATTGTTGATATATGAGAATGGTGCAATGATTTGTATTATGTGGATTATGTGAATTATATGTTGAGGATTCAAAATATATGAACAATGTAAGTTGTGATGTGAACTCAAATGATGAAATGTGAAGCCATTGATGTTGGCTATAATGATGTAAATGAAATATTGAGGCATTGTGCCTAGATGATTATGAGAAAATGAGAATGGAATTGATAATGAAATAATGAAAGAATTGTGTGCCTAGTATGTTATTCAATTTTCAGAGTTTTGTTATTGGTGGCATGCCTAAAAGTAACACTCCCTTGAAGCTGGGTTGGGCTTGGTCCTTGAAGCCAAGTTGGGTTGATGCTATGCTCACCTTGAAGCTTGGTTGGGCCTAGTCCTTGAAGCCTAGTTGGGATGTTACATATGAGATGTTTCTCATTCTAATAATGATTCACCTACGAGCTTGATAAATGTGATTATTAGACCAAAATAGTAACTCTTGAAGTTGAATGGCATATTAGTTTCTTTTGGATGCTTGTCTTTGCTTTAATGTGAATTATGAAATGTGATGCAAATGATTAATATATTGAGATTTAATGTAATGAGTTGTTATATTCACATCTGTTGTGCATTAGCATCGCATTGATCTATAATGAGTCAATTGAACTGTGGCTTATGTTAAAGATATATATATATATATATATAAATTATGGAATTAGTGAAAAGATATCCATAGTGTTTTGAAAATGGGAAACATGATAAGAATATAATGATAAGTGATGTTAGTATATGAGTATGATTTTCTGTAATGTATGTATATAATATTTATTTGTACTACTAAGCTTTCGAGCTTAGCGCAGTTGTGTAAATTGCGCAGGTGAGTAGATGGTTAATTTGGGAGTCAAACCGTTATGCCACGAGAAGGGTAAGAGTAATTTGAGACCAACTAGAAGGTGGTGCATACATGTATAATTTTATTATGAGGTATTTTGATAAAAATATATAAGTACATAAGTGATTTTTTTTAAAAGACAATGTAATTTATGTATAAATGTAATAACAACAAAAGTGTAATGATTTTGTAAATGTTCTTTAAATAAAATGTACACTTGTTTGGAACTAAGGTAAGGGTTTTAAACAGTAATAAAAAATGACATCCTTATATTTTATATACGTATTATATGTATGCAAGGTGTATGTATAGTACTTATATAGAGTATATGTGTGTTACATATATAGTATAAGAATGTCACAACCCATTTTAATAAAAAAAATTTCATATTCCCAATTAAAATCCCGAATGCTTAAAATTGTATATTTAAATAGTAAATAAAATATAAAAATCTATATTTATATAAAAATCTCTGAGAAAAATTCACCAGAGATTTGTCTGTAAATAGGACATTCTAAAAATTCGACAATTACTCAACCTGCATAAAAACACACTCCCAGTAAAAACAAATCACCATTTTATCAATACTTCTCAATCATCTTCCATTTCCTTAAAACATTTATACATATACATATATATATATATCAAAACACATATATACATCCACACATTATACAATTTATTTAAAATATTCTTTATAATTTACAATGTACTAAAAAACATAACCATAATATATATGATATCAAAATGTACTATAGCATAAAATATAAACATGATGGCAATCAACACTGATCTGGAAGCAGCAAATCAACTCAATCAACCTCTAGTCTAGACCCAACCAGGTCTAGTAGAACTCTTCGGATCTACCGGATCACCCCTCTAACCTGTGCAATGAATTATAATTACGCTAAGCTAAAAGCCTAGCAATACAAACTTTGATAGTAATAAAACTTTAATACAATGCCAATGGTATGTTATGTTGCAATGTGACACTCAATTTCACTTTAAAACATAATCTTTAATCATTTAATAATTCACATTAACACATACACTTGCATGGGCCCAAATAATCTAATATATTATTCAAATTTCAGAGTTACTATTTTGGTCCATAATGACACCCAGTGTCTAGCCCTGAAGGCAAATCATAGTGATGCCAAAAATCTAGCCCAAAGGTAAATTATATATCAGTGACGCCTAGCGTCTAGCCCCAAAGCAAATCATATATCAGTGATGCCTAACATCTAACCCCGAAGGTAAATCATATATCAGTGACACCTAGTGTCTAACTCCGAAGGCAAATAATGATTATAACCTCATAAGCATGACGCCAAACACAGAACTCTGAAAATTGAATAACATAGTAGGCACACAAATAATACATATTTTTCATAATAAACTTTTCTTATCACATTGCCTTAATTTCTCATTTTTTCTTATCACATTGTCTCATTTTCTCATTTTTCTCATTCATATCAATGTCAACTCATTTTAATTCATCATATCTTATCCTTTCATCACAATGTATATCATTTCACATTAAAATCACATTACCCAAATATTTTTGGGTCATTCTCACATAATGAACATAAATCTCATTTTATTCATTTTAGCCATTAATAATAGCTTTTCATAATGCACATAATGCATACACAACAATTCACATGTTATCACACAATGTTCATGAATGTTCAAGTTACCAAGTAGCTCAACACATTTTCTATCCAAAATGTGTTAGGCCAAATTTAATGCAAATATATCTAAATTATCAAAAGTTTGTACTTACCTCAAATAGCACTCAAATACAAGCTAAAGATCACTCTCCAACCTTCACTTCTAAATTGCCTTCAACACTAAGGTTGGGCAATTTACATCCTCTTAATGCCTATTCAAAATGTGAATAAATACTATCATTTAGAATCTCATTTCAAGGCATTGAAAACATTAAACCCTAATTAAACATCACTCCTACAAATATCCCTAAATTATGCCTAATCTTACTTTAACATTGGGAATCCATTTTAATCCAATTAAATTGATGTTTTAAGTTATTTATATCATTAAAAACATATTATAACATGTTTTAACCAATCACATTAAATAAACACATGCTCTTTATACAAAACCCTAAAATCCATAACCTTCATCAATTAAGGTTCTTCATTCCAACTCATTCCAATTGTTAATCCAAGTTTATTTCCATCATTTATATTATTAAATAACATGATTTATAATCATTAAAATCAAACAAATACCAATACTTTGAAAATTCCCTTCCAAAACCCTAAATTCAACACTACCTTATCCAATCTCTAACCAAACTTGGTTAAATCCATTATTTGACTTTAAAATTCTTATTTATGCATCAAAACAACAAATTTGGAATCCATTTGCACAATTAAAACACATGATTTTAAATGTCCAAATTTTACATAACCCTAAATCATGTTCTTCCTCCAAAACCCCTTCAAACTTAATCATTTCTTCAATCCAACTTAAGAATCATTAATAACTAATCAAAATAGACTCATACAAACTCATTCAAGCAATTAAATCATGGTAAGACAAAATCTCAAACTCAACATACTCAAAACTTCATGGAATTTCAAAGAATAAGATGAAAAACTTACTATTTATGGGAAAATCACAAAAATCCCACTTGAATTTTGAAAATTCCTTCAATATGTGATGTATGAAAGAAGAAAAAACTCAGCTTGGTCTCACATGGAGGTTCGGCCTCCTCTTGAAGAAGAAGAAGAAGAAGAAGAAGAAGAAGAATAGTTAAATTTTTCTCTTTCTTTCCATTAATTTTAAGACCATATATATAATATATTTTAATATTAATTAATTAATTATTTATTTATTTAAAAAATCACAATTTACCTCTTTCATCCATAATTAATTTATTTTAAAATTATTTAATTAATTTTAATTTTACAAAGTATAATTACCATTTTACTATTTGACTTTTGACTTTTCTATTTAAGAGTTGACTTTTATATATATTATATACATTTCATATATATTTCACATATACACTCCACTTTTTCACTTTTAATACTTCAATTTTTCATTTAAATTATTTTATTTAAATTATTTAATTTAATTTTAATTTATTTAAAAAATTAACTTTGTTGACTTTGTATATGTTATGTATATTTTGCATATATATCACATATCATTCCACTTTTTCACTTAAAATTCTCCCATTTTTCCTTTAAAACTATTTATTTAATTTATCTAATTAAATTTTAATTTATTTTATTAAATTTTTAAAAATCTCGAATGTTATAATTCTCTCTCCCTTAAATAATTTCGTTCTCAAAATTTCCAATACCGTGATAAATTATCCAACTCAAAAATAAAATCTTAAAATCTCATATGAAATTAATCATCTCATCAAATAATTATTTCATCAAATCACATAATTTCTCCTCTCCCCCTTAAAGTCCTTCTCAAAAATCTTTTCACAATTTTCACAACTCATCATTATACCTTCTATTTAATCAAACAATCATAATAGATTATCTGTAAAAACACAAATAATAATCATTCTCAAATAACAAGTCTTAACTTAATAATCTTCTACACATCCTCACACTGATCTTACTTTCTATACTATTATCGTGTATTATCTTAAGATTATCAGTATACAACAACAAAATCTTATTTTGTTATTAAGATTCAGTCTTACAGGTTATTCATCAACCTAAAATATACATACATTCCCATCACAATATAGTTAATGAACGTAATAGCGAGATAAAAATTGTTTGAGAAAACTTAACAATATTGTGTGACCATCAAAATCTTATTTGCCCTTCAAACAATTTTTATCTCGCTATTACGTTCATGACTCGTTGGTCACACGTCTGTGGCATCTCAAAATTACACATTTTATTCACGTTATGACTTTACTATTATCATTCCTTCATTGTTTATATCATATATACATTTTTAAACACTTTTCTCACTTCCCACATTCATATCCATATTTCACTTTCTTTCGATAATTTTCCAACTTTATCAAGTGATCAACTCACTCATGATCACTTTCATATTTTATCTCATTTATGAATTTTCTTAAATTTCCATACAATTATCATATTCCATAATTCACATACTTACTCAACATAATCTTGAGTAAATGTGACTCATCTCCACATTTTATCATTTTTTTTTACAAACACATAAATAGTATGTTGCATTTTATATTCTATCCCAATTTTGTATTTTCATTATCATCTTTTCAAGTCATTTCTAGCATATTTCATACATTTTCCATTCCATACACAATAATATTATTTCTCACATCAATTTTTAACCACATACTTATTCATACATGTCACTTTAAAGAATATCTTTATTCTTTAAAGAATACTCACATATATAACAGTGTACATTATTAATTAAATGAAATGTTATAAAAGTATGTACTAACCATATAATCCTTTTTTTCCTCTCTTATAATTATTCTTAATTATTTGTATAACTTCTATTATAAAGATCATTAATAAATATAAATTCTCCATTTATATATATCCCACGTACACTTTAACTCAAAATTCCAACCACAAATTCAGCTGTTCAATATAATAATACATCCATACATTTCAGATCATTTCTATCATTAACTTCCAAATTCTTTAATTTCAGTTTTTTTACGTAGAAATTTGAAATCCTCTTTATATAAATCATACTTTCAAACTCCTCTGATGACCTAATCTCATTGCTATCTTTGATAATCATCTAATATCAATTACAACTACTTCCACAATTTACTCTTTATGTTTCAATTTATTATATCCACTTAAATCAACTAGATCATATTTTGGTTAGTTAATTAACTACCATTCATGGAATAAATTAAAAAGTCATTTATTATACAATTATCTTATATCCATTATTAAATCTTTATAACCACCTTAGATATTCTGAAAACATGCTTATTATCCTTTCTCATAATATTCATTTCCGCATAACACCTCAATGAACACATCGTAATCATGCATTCAAATATGGATTGTATAAATAACCTCAACTCGCTTTAACTTAGTGATCCATTTATGCAGATTTATATATTTTTTTAATTACTCAATATGAGGAACAACATTTAAATCCTTACTTAGTCATAGTCACTCTTGACTTAACTAATACTATACTTCATATTAATATATCCTCAGTATATTTTCATCATAAATAATTTGTTGTCATATACCATTTCTCTATTTAATTTTTAATTAAGAAATCTTTGTTCTAAATTATTAAAAATCCCTATTCTTTCTTCATATATAAATTTTCATAATTTCCTTCATTTATTTGTCACATGTAATTATTTTATTACTCACTTATACAAATTCTCTTGACTTTCTCACTTTCATGTCAATCTTATTTCTTAATTTTTAATTCCTTACCAATTCTTCATAAAAGATTATAAAATTTTAACCATGTGCACTTGACACATATAAGAACTTATATTTAAAATTTTAGATTTTTCCAAGCCAACTTACTATATTTAAAAATTAAATCTTCTAAACCCATAGAATTTGTCTCTTTAATAATTCTTCTAGGAGCACATGATTATCTATTTTTTTAGGTATCACCTTAATAAAAATTTATGAAATTTTAACAATATACTCTAGAAATACACATGATATTGTATGTAAAATTCCAAATTTTTTCTGGGTTGGTTTGCTATAGGTTTTAAATATGTTTCTCAATTTCTATGGATTCTGAGTTACTGAAATTGTTCCAACAATCTGTGTTCTTCTATTTTTCTTAATTAGTAATTTATCTATAAAAGTTATGAAATTTTTATACATTGGATTCTAACATATAAAAAAACTTCCCATTAAATTTTATCACTTTGCAACACACATATAGAATTTTCTTTAATTATCTTACTCATCTCTCAAACTTTTTATTTCATATCTTAAATTATTTCATAGATTATTTTTCTTAGTTTCACTTGTTCATCAATTAAATCAACTATGAATCTTAATTTCAAATTAAAAGTTTCAAAAATTCTCAATTCATAATTTCTAGAATGACGCTTCCACTGTGCCACTCTGATATATGCAACCCAACGCCATCTCAACTCATATCCGTTACATCGAACGACATTGCCACATCAGAGATCAGATAAAATGCCAGTGCTAATGCATGGATCGCAATTTAAAATCATAATTAAAACCTCCATTTTCTCTTTCTGAAAATCCACCTAGGTCGAGAATCTCAAACTTAGGCTCTAATACTTTACTATTATCAAAATAGGATTTAGGATCTAAAAATTCGCCATGTTTCTGGATGTTTAAGTTTTGGTTTTAGGGTTTTTGATTTAAGGTGAAGGTTATTGGATGTTTGGGATTTGGTTTAGGTTTTGGGAATTAGGGTTTGGTTTAGGTTTTGGGAATTAAGGTAGAGGTTACTAAATGTTTTGGACTTGAGGTTTTGATTTAAAAAAAAATGTTGAGATTAGGGTTTGAAGGTTTAGGGTTCTTAGGCTTAAAAAGGGATAATTTCATTCTACTGGGAATTTGGTTATTAGATTAAACGAACAACCATAATTCTTCGTGCAATATAGGATTAATTTAAATACTTGTTAAAATGGCTTTCCAATTACTGGTTGATATTTTTTCCAAAGGAAACACTCTTATTGTGCATTGAAACTAATTGTAAATCTATATATCAAGCCCTGTAAATTTATATGGATTTAATGATTGAAGACAAACCTCCATTGTTGATTCCACCAAAATTAATGAATTGAAACAAGCCCTCTGCTACTGCTTGCCTGGATCAATTGAGGTTTTTTGCTGAAGATCGCCTGATTGTTGCTTCTGTTTTTTGCTTTTGTTAAACCATGTTAGCTACTGGTTCTGTGCTTTTCACAATTATTGTTTCCTGTTTTAATCTTAAACATTAGTATTTATATGCATAATTAGGTTTAAAATAAAACCTAAAAACTTAATCCAATGGTTCAAATGAAATCCATCTTAATTACAGAATTAATAAGTCAAATTAGGACCGGATTAGCTGGACCATGGCAAATTGGAAATTGCCAATTTGCCATGGTTTGCCACCCATGGTGTATTAGCCTTAGCCAATTCATCATGGTTTGTTGTTTTGGTCCTGTCCGACTCATTTTTATGCTTTAAAATTGAATTATATCCGTTAAATGATAAACCGGACTAGGTTTAGGGCCTTAAAGTCAAACCAACTTATTTTTCAGACTAAACTTGATTTATAAAAGTTATAATCTAGGTTTTAAACTTTTATAAATCTAATCAACTTATTTTTAGGCCTTGTTGAACCAAACTGACTCATTAAAAGCTATGAACTAGGTCTAAGATTTTTGAAATCAGATCAAATATAGTTTGGCCTTTGTTAATTAGGATCAGACTAACGTAGGGTCAAAATTAAGGGTCTACAATTTGCCCCCTGCTTGAGCGATCTGAGACATCAGTAGAAGAGAGTGAAAAGCAATATGATTTTTGAGCTAAGTTTGGATGAGGATGAGTTCTGGACCCAAACAATAGATTTGAATTCTTAATCCGAGATTGGACTTGATTTGGGTACTCGACCCGAGATTAGATTTGGGTTCTTGATCTAAGACTGGATTTGAGTCCACGGCCCGATGCTGAATTTTGGGTTCTTAACCCAAGACTGGATTTGATTTGAGTACTTAATTCGATGCTGGATTTGGGTTCTTGACCCTAGACTATATTTGAATTCTCAATCCGAGACTGGATTTGATTTGGGTTCTAGACCCAATATTGGATTAAGGTGATTGACCCGAGACTAGATTAGGGTGCTCGACCCAAGACTGGATTAGGGTTCTTGACCCGAGATTGGATTAGGTTTGTCGACCTAAAACTGGATTAGGGTGCTCGATCTAAGACTAGATTAGGGTTCTTAATCCAAAACTGGATTAGGGTGCTCAACCCAAGACTAGATTAGGGTGCTTGACCAGAAATTGGATAAGGGTGCTTGACCCGATACTGAATTTTAAGTTCTTGATCCAAGACTTAAGCTACCGAGACTGGATTAGGGTGCTTGACCAGAAATTGGATAAGGGTGCTTGTCCCGATACTGAATTTTAAGTTCTCGATCCAAGACTTAAGCTCTTCTAGCCTGATCATCCCTTTGCCATTTAAGAATTTTGGCTTTCTTTTAATCAATTGGTTCCATTCTTTAATGGATTCTGCTAACCTTCCATCATCTGAGAGTTTTGGCTTTCTTCTAGCTAGTTGGTCTATTCTTTAATGGATTGACTTCAGCTCTTCTAACTGGACTAACCTTCTATCATGTGAGAGTTTTGGCTTTCTTTTAGACACTTGTTCCATCCTTCCCTGAATTAACTTCAGTTCTTCTGACATTTTATCTTTTGTATCTTTCTTCTTTTAGGTTCTTACTTTCTTCTTTAGTTCTTCCTTTTACAAAAAATTCAGCTATTTTTTAGCTAGCTCTCATATCCTCTCTTTGCGCCCCCTGTGCGGCAAAATATTAAAAGTGAGTCTAAAAATATTTTGTACACGTATAAAATTAAGAATTAAAAAGAGGAAGTTTTGCCCCCCTGTGTAGGCTCAAACAAATGATCTTATTCCCATGCTGGCTCTTGATTGATGTTTGCATTTTGTCTGGTTTTTTGCATAAGCACGCATTTCCATTTTTATAAAGTGACTAGATCTTCCTCAAGCAATGGACATTCTATGCCCTCCTGATTCCATATCTGCTTTATGTTTGCTTCATAGAGCATCTGTTGTTCATTTTGACAAAGAATAGACAATGCAGTGTGATATGCTCATGTACACATGATATGCATGAATAATACTTACAGTGGTTCTATTGACTCATAGACTGAGGTAATCAGCTGAAGTGCCACCATGGTTTCCTTCTGGATGCTCATTCAAGTCCTGCATTGAAATGGTAGAAGACTTTACATTTATGGCTTTTAAGTGTTCGTGTATGTGCCCTAGGCCATTTATTTGGATCTTTATGTTATACATTCATTATTAATAAATGAGGTTTTATTATCATTATTGTTTGTTTGCATGTTACACAATTTTGATATTTGTCCCTGGTTTATTATTGTTATAGAGATTAGAAAAAATAATTCTTAACCAGTATGAACATTGATTTGATAATAATCAGATGGTTATGTGTATAGTGATACAAATCAATTTCATAGATACTTGTTAGAAAACAATGTATTGGATAGACCCATCATGAGATTACTACATGGGTTAGTGTCATAAGTAAATCTCATGATAGTTATGTATTAATTCTTTGACTTGAGATTGTCATAGTTTCCAATATAAGGATTATTATATTTTGACATGATCAAACATTATCCGTATCTGGATAGTAATAAAGGTTATGATCATATATGATAGAAATTATGTAGAGGATAATGAACAATCAAGATAGAATTTGTCCCTCTCTTTGAGAGAGATATCTTTTGGGCCCCTCGATAAGTGAGACTATGAAATGCATGGTCGTGCTCAAATGAATTGATAGTGTGATCAATTTCATTTGTTTTTATCAGTCTACTTGGAGATTGAGTAATCATAAGTTTGGACAATATAAGTATGACGTTGACCATGACTTATGTTCAAGCTATATATCGTGTGACAAAGGGATTAATGCATGTACTATTATTAGGCAAATTGGACATTCCTTATATTAATTGGGTAGTTGTAACACCTTGCTAGAGGCCAATTACGACTTGTTGGTTTAATAGAGATTAAATTGACTGCCAATTGATATGGGCCTATCGGGTCACACACAAGAATATGCTTTGGGCTGGATATAATATTAATAATATTAATATTAGATAATATATTCAGAATCCTTATTAGATTTGGATTCTGATTTTGACTTACCTTATCCAATTTCGAATTGGATTCTGGAGTGATTATATTCACTCCAGATGTTAAGTCTTCTCAGAGGTAACATTAGAAAATAAAAGAGAACGAAAAAAAGGAACCCTAATACATTTTAGAGAAAACATTTTTCCAGCCTTCGCCGTTGCAGAGAGCTAGCACTCCAGACGGTAGCATTCGTGTGGATACGCGATAGAGGGTGTTTCGCGATCAAGGCATCTCTTCCAAATTGTGATTTCAAATCATCAACAGGTTAGTTCTTTGAACACTTTCGTCGAATTAAACGAACAGCATGGATCCTGGTGGGAAATCAGAGATCAAAAAATTTTCCGCTGCATGTTTTTGGTTTGCAGTGATCTCCTTGATTTCCTAACAGTAATAGCCCTTGCTTTTGCAGCTTATTGAAAACCCAAGATAAAAGTTCTCCCTAACTCTAAAAATTGCCTCTTATTCCCTTGGCTAGTAGTTGCATTGACATCCATTTCTTTTTATGCACTCTGATTGCCAGATTGGTCCCTCTTTCATTCCTCCCTCTAGAAAAGTGATTCTTCTTCCATTTCCACTCTTCTATTTGTAAGCCAACTTGCATAAGATCCTTGAAATCCAAGATGAGTGTATGAGATATTCTTTCATAAAGACTAGGCAACACCCCTCTTACAATCATCCTAATCTGATCAGATTCATCAAGCCTCTTCTTGAGCAATGCAACCTTGTTTCTCCACCTCTTCACATAGTCAACAAAATTTGCATTTGATTTCTGCCTTATGGACTGAACTTCCATCAAAGTGACCTCTAACTCAACATTGTACCCATATTGTTGGATGGAGGCCTTGTACAACAAATCCCAACTCTTTTGAGTACTATCCTCTAAAGTGTTGAACCAATTTTGCACATCTGGATCCAATGAAAGAATGAAGTACCTTAAAGTTTGAACCTTAGTAGGTTGAGCAGATTGCATAGCTATGATATACTGTTTCACATGAAGATGAGGGTTGCCAGTTCCATCAAACTTAGCAAAAGATGGCATCTTGAATTTTATAAGGGACCTCATCATCTTGTTCAAATAGCTTGTCCACTTCTGACATCTCTTCGATTTTTAGCTTCTTCTCAAACTTATTCTCCAAATCAACAATCATCTTCTCCACGTCAGAAGCCTCAATCTTTTCAACAGTTGCCTTCTCCACAAGCTTCAACTCCTTCTTATCTTAAGGATCTTAAAAATATTGAGCCAGTATTCATCATCGTCCATAACCATCATGTCATCATCGAATGCTACTTCACCAACCTTAGCCTTTCCCTTGTCTTTCTGCTTCTTAGTACTAGCAGATGCTTCAACTGTGTTCCCAAACAAGGCAGCCATTTGGCTTTTCATGATCTCAGCTAGGGCTATGAGCAAGAAAGGATTGATGATATGAGATGCATTGCTTGTATGCATGTATGTATGGATGCACAAGTAACAAACAAAACAAATCAACTCAACACAGTGGAAACAAACCTTCCAACCTTATAACTTCCACACAGGAATGACGAGTCTCTTTTCCTAGGTATATGGCCAACAAATCTTTTTTTTGAATAATTCACTCGGATGTTTAATCAATAATTGTATTTTCAAACTTAGAAGTCAGTCTATGATAACTTCCATTAATTAGGTCTCAATCCATTGGATAAAAAAAAAGTAGCTTTCATGCTATATTGGATTAAAACTAAATTAAAAGGTTTATCATAAATAGATTTCCCCAATTGAAGAATAACAAATGATTCATGCCACAAATAATCCCATGATTAATAAGTCTTAGTGTAAACGAGGTCCACAATTAATTTTTAATATTCCATAATTGACCCAGCTAGTTGTAAGCCCACTGAAGAAAGAACTATTTAAAAGCCTATTAAAAAAGATTTGTTTAAAAATAGATTTGGGCTTTGAACTTGGGCCATGAGGTTAAGAGAATTTTTGACCCATCTTGAAAAAGGTTTTATGTCCAAAGACCACCTTTGAAAAGTGTTGAAAATAATTTTAAAATTAGTTTTGGTCCTTTGGGCTTTAAAAAATTACTTTAGATTTACAATATAATTAGGTCATATTAGGAATGGAACAAATTGAATAAGCCATGATTCAAACTAAGATATGTCAAATATAGTCAAAAAGCAAGCATTTGGGTATAAACCTAAGGAAAGTAACTAGGCCAACTACATGGGCTTTAGTCTTTGGGTTAAAAAGCTTAGGTTCCCATAGCAAGTATATACCAAATGGTACGAGGCTATGAGTTGTTATACCATGCTCATTCTCTATACCTTGAGTGAAAGTATGGTATCCCTTACATAACACAACGCGGGTTTCACGGGCATCCTAACTCACACACACAATGCAATATAAGATGATGCAATGGATAATATCATAATAAAAAAGAATAAAATAATATAAAGACCAATGGAATCAACTTCTTTTATCCCTAGTGGAGTAGCCAGTGGAATGGTTCTTACGACTTCGGCATTGTTAGATTCAGGACCTTAGAGAACACGAGCCTAAACTCAGAAAAAATAGAGTTACCACCCGGATGGGCCAGAAAAAAAAAAGGGGTGGATGACTCGATTCCTAAGGAATCCCCAACCCCTATTGGGTTCAAAAAGTTGGGTATGCATAGGGAAGGTGAGAAGTGGCCCAGCACCCCCATAACACCCAGTTTATTGGAACTGGTCTCCTTTTTAGGTCTAGATATTATTAAATTCTTAAATATTACGATATTATCCATATTACATGCGAATATTAAAATAAAAAAATTATTGCATTAAAATAAAATAAGTCCAAATAAAATAATAAATATGCATCCATCCGTGGATAGAAATATGCCTTTACAATGCTCAATGGAATGCCCAAAAAGAAAACAAAGTAAATAAAAATGGGACACCCATCATAGATGAAAATATGTCTCTTACAACAGTCCCAAAATCTTTAAAAGATAAATTAAATTACATAATAAAACTGAGGCACCCACAAATTGAAAACATGCCTTTTACATCCTTAAAGTCCAAAACAAAATAAATGTAAAATCATAAACACATAAATAATCATCATGTAAAGAGTAATAAAATTAGGACTTAATTAAAAAGGAAATAAATAAGATAAATACCAAAGAATACAATCCACAAATAAATATTAATCCCATTGACGAGAGATCATGTATGGAGGTCCCGCTAGCTGGTTAGCTGGCAAGGGTCAAGGAGGCAGCACCCTTGAAAGCTAAACGGTTTATAGGATATGATTTTATTGGGGAATTAGGGTTTCTATATAAGCTAGGGTTTTATATTTATAGAAATCAAGGTTTTTCTTGAATTACATGTAAATGAAGGTTTTGGAATTAGGGATTAAGGAATTTAGGGTTTTGGATTAAGGATTTAAGGAATTAGGGTTTGGAAGCTAGGGTTTAGGTTTTAGGGTTTTGTAAGTTTGAGTTTTAGGGATTTAGGATTTGGTTTTGGTTTCTGGATGTTTAAGGTTTGGTTTTAGGGTTTTGGATTTAAGGTGGAGGTTATTGGATGTTTAGGATTTTGTTTAGGTTTTGGGAATTAGGGTTTGGTTTAGGTTTAGTTAGGGGCTTAGGGTTTGATTTAAGTTTTGGGAATTAAGGTGGAGGTTACTGGATGTTTTAGACTTGAAGTTTTGATTTAAAAAAAGGTTGAGATTAGGGTTTGAAGATTTAGGGTTCTTAGGCTTAAAAAGGGATAATTTCATTCTACTAGGAATTTGGTTATTAGATTAAATGAACAACCATAACTCTTCATGCAATATAGGATTAATTTAAATACTTGTTAAAATGGCTTTCCAATTACTAGTTGATATTTTTTCCAAAGGAAACACACTTATTGTGTGTTGAAACCAAATGTAAATCTATAGATCAAGCCACTGTAAATTTAAATGGATTTAATTATTGAAGATAAACCTTCATTGTTGATTCCACCAAAATTAATAAATTGAAACAAGCCCTCTGCTACTACTTGCCTGGATCGATTGAGGTTTTTGGCTGGAGATTGCCTGATTGTTGCTTCTGTTTTTTGCTTTTGTTAAATTGTGTTAGCTACTGGTTCTATGCTCTTCACAATTATTGCTCCCAATTTTAATCTTAAACATTAGTATTTATAGGCATGATTAGGTTTAAAATAAAACCTAAAAACTTAATCCGACGGTTCAAATAAAATTCATCTTAATTATGGAATTAATAAGTCAAATTAGGACCGGATTAGCTAGACCATGGCGAATTGGAAATTGCCAATTGGCCATGGTCACCCTAACATGGCGAATTGGCCTTAGCCAATTCATCATGGTTTGCTGTTTTTGTCTGGTCCAGCTCATTTTTATGCTTTAAAATTGAATTATTTTCGTTAAATAATAAACCAAACTAGGTTTAGGGCTTTAAAATTTAACCAACTTATCTTTTGGACTGAACTTGATTTATAAAAGCTATAAACTAGTTTTAAAACTTTATAAATCGAATCAACTTATTTTTATGCCTTGCAGAACTGAATCGACTCATTAAAAGCTATAAACTAGGTCTAGCTTTTTGGAATCAGATCAAATATAGTTTAGCCTTTGTTAATTAGGCTCGGACTAACATAGGGTCAAAATTAAGGGTCAACAGTTACCCTTTGGGATCTAGAAACCACTAAACAAGCCCCAAAAGAGTCTTTCTCCTCATTCCTTATGAGATAGAGGGCAAAAGTAGTACAAATAGTGAACATGCCACCTGAGCAGGAGCACATAGATATAATAGTTAAGAACTTGCAGCCTGTTTACCAAACCTACCTCTACTGCAACCAAAATAGAAGATTTGTTCCAGTATGGGAAATTAAAGGATGAATATGCTAGACCCTCATCCTTTAGATACAAAAAAGGGGAAGACTACCTGAGTTCCCATCCTAGTCCTACCAGTAATCAAGAGAATAGTCAGGTAGCTAACATCAGTACTCAACAACTTATCATATTGGATAAGCATGAACCAAGACCCTTTACAATTTAGGTATGCCATTGAATACAATATACAAAAAGGTCTTGTAAGAGAAATTGGTACAACCTTTGGAGCTAAGACCTCTACCAAACCCGTTGACTAAGAGTTAGAACACCAATGACTTCTGTGAGTATCATCAAGGCATTAGGCATGAGACAGACATGTGCAAGAACATAAGGTGTAGAATCTGGGACTTGGTGGACAATGGAACCATTATTCCCCTTAGAAAATCATAAACATAACCTCTTTTAGATGATCACTTTCATGCCAAGCCCCCATAGCCCACCTAATGATTGGTGCCATGAGAAGGCCAAGTGTCTCAGTCGATATGTCACCCTTCATATCAAGCCTCAGTCAGAGTCCCCAAGGCTCCAATTTAATTCAAATCTCAAGAGCTCCAATCCAGTCCATGTCTTAGAAAGTCCAAGCTTGCTAGTCCTGAGTCTATTAGAGTCTAATTCGAGTCCACTTCAAGTTTAAATCAAAATTAGAGTTTCTACCAAATGTTGGTCCCTTCTCTATAAATATTTCATTTGTCAATAAAATGTCCACCAATTTACAATTTATTTAATTTTCTTGATTGGCATATTTCTTGCTAAACATGTTGCTGGACTTTTTTTCTTGAATCTTACTACTACCCTTATTGTTATTTTGCGATTTTTAGCCTAAAACCCCATTTTGTCTGTTAAATAATTTCATTATGATATTTTTGAACTTTAAATTGCTATGGCAGTCCTAAACTGCTGATTCTAGGTTGATTTCCAACACTTCATCCACTGTGAGCGACCATAATTGATACACATTATTTGTATAAAATGTACATAGTTTTTTTGCCCCATGATGCATCTATCTAATGAACTTAACTAGTTGGAAGCACATAATTAGACTTGCTCAATGTTATGATCATGTTTATATGTGTTTTTAGGGTACTTTTGTTTGCTTTTTAGTTATTTTATAAATAGTTTATTCAAGTTTGTTGTTAAGTTTTATATTTTAGGTTGAAGCAAGGAAAGCATGTGAGAAAAGAGCAATAAAATGTGCAAGTCCATTGTTGGAAGTTGGCTTCAGAAGGAAATATATAACATGGTCAGAGCAGATGAAGCTTGGCCATGTCTAAGGAGAAATTTAAGAGACATGGCCAGGATAGATGAAGCTTGGCCATGTCCGAGGAGAAATTCGATAGACATGGCTAGGGAAGCTTTAACATGACCGTGTTCTGCCTCAAAAGAAGAAATTTAGATAGAACTGGACATACCCACATGTCTTGGCCATGTCACATTAGACATGGCTAGGATAAGACCCATCTTGGCCATGTCACATGACATGGCAAGGACAACTTGGAGCTTGGTCGTGTCTCTCATAAGAAGGAATTAAAATTTAGACAGAAATAAACCCACGCACAAGTCCTCGTCGTGTCACATGACATTGCTAATACAACTTCAAGCATGGTCGTGTTCTCTATAAGAAGAATTGGAAATTTTAATAGAATGCAACACACTCACACATCTTGGTTGCATCACAGGAGACATGGCCTAAACCAGACCAATCTTGGCCATGTCACTGGCTGTGTCATATGACATGGCCAAGACAACTTGAAGGTTGCTCGTGCCCCTCACAAGAAGAATTAAAAGACATGCAGAATGAGACACATTCACTCATCTTGGCTTTGTCACATGACATGGCCAAAGTCTTGGTCATGTTCAAGGTCTTAGTAAGACTATTTAGGGAAGAAATTGAGAATTCATCAACAAATTCAAGTGAATTAAGAGAAGAGCGACCTAAACTCATCTTCAAAATGGGGTTTTCTATTCTTTCAATTTGTTCAATTTTTAGAATTTGATTATTAAATATATTATTTTTTAATGAAGTTTTGTAATTTGAATTCTATTGAAATGGGTTTTTATTTTGATTTGATGAAGAGCTACCTATGCTTAGGGGTTGTAGCAGATTTGATTAAATGATTTAATTTAATAAATTCCATTAATAAGCCTTGTTACGAGTTGATTGCATTGGATTGTATGTTAGGTTGATAGATTTGCCATTTATTAATCTCTAGTTATTGAATGAAGAACCAAGAGGTGAAATTTGATATTAGAACTATGCATTCAACTACCCTAAGAATGAATTAGAAATATAAGTTCTAGGGTATGCTTAATTTGCAAGTTAATAATAGTTGGTTTTTATTAATTCATGAATGTGAGAACCAATGAATTGATAATTGCTAATTGATCTTAAGGAAGAAATCAACTTATGAGGTTATATTAATGGATAATTGAGAATTAAACTTTTATCAAATCGATCTATAAATCCTAAGTACCCTTCTAAGAATTTAAACAAATTCCAAGCAAACCATTATTTGATTCACTAGTAATTTTTACTTTTATTACTATTTCAACATCGTTTCAAACATCACACACTTACTCTCAAACTTATTTTGTTTTAATCAAATTATTATGAATAATAACTTTCTTATGAGATGACCTTGGTGCGATCACCATTACTATAACAACCTCGTATAGTTGTGAGAGTCGCTATTAGTAGTGTTAAGTAGAGCGTAATAAGTTCTTAGCGCCACTGCTGGGAAAGGCTATTTAAATTGTAGTAATTTATTCTTTTAATTTAATTGTTTGAATGTTTCTCTTTGAATTTTTAAGTGTTTTATGCAAGAACGCAGGTCTCAAGGCTGTGAACTTGTTCCATTTGTGGACAACATTCATAGACTTCCTAGAATGGGAAGAATAGATCCCTTAGGACAAGAAGAGGAAGAAGTATAAGAGCAATTCAAAGAAGAAATGGAAGTAGAGATGGGTGATGTAGAAGAACTGTCCATGAAGGAGTTTGCCCGACCAATTATTGGGGTAACCATATCTTGCATACAGTTGAGCAATGTAGCAAGAAACTATGAGCTGAAAAATGCTCATTATAGCATGTTGGCTTCTTTTTATAGAATGCCGAATGAAGATTCCCTTAACTTCATTCATGATTTTTATTCAACTTTGCACACTTTCCCTTTGCAAAACTTAACCGAGGATGAGCTTAAGATGAGCTGTTTCCCTTACACGCTGAAGGATAAGGCAAAGGCATGGTTAATGACCTTACCAGAAAATTCATTGACTATATGGACTGAAGTTTATAATAAGTTCATGGGTTGAAGTTTATAATAAGTTCATGGGCAAGTTCTATTCACACCAGAAGACAAAGGAGCTTCAGGGAAAAATTACAACATTTACTCAAATGGATGGTGAGCCATTTCATGAGGCAAGGGATCACTTCAAATTCTTATTACTCTAATGCCCTCATCATTATTATCCATAGCAGTTGCTTAATCAATTCTTCTATGATGGGCTCACACAACAAAGTCAGATTTTAGTGGACAATGCAGCCGGAGGTGCAATAGGTGAAAATAAAGCTGCTGAAGTTGTACAACTATTTGAAATGCTAGGAGCAAATTCACAATAGAAAAGTATAGGAAAAAGGTGCAGAGGAGTTTATGAGGTGAACTCTGATTCTAAAATGGCAAAGCAAATAGCTGAATTAACAAGACAAATTAAGATGCTAAATGCAAAAGGATGCTCACCAATGCCTGGCCAAAATATATGTGCAACATGTGGTATTTTAGGATAAAGTGCAAATATGTTTTCATCCAACTTTGAATAATACCAAAAAGGGCAAGAGCAAGTCAATGACCTAGACGGTTTCCATCAAAGGGGAAGAAATTATCCATATTTTAACACATATAATTCCGGTTGGAGAAGTCATCTGAATGTTTCCTGGGAAAATTAGCAGCAATTTCTGCCTCACCAATCTTTTCAGACTTTTCAAAGAGATCCTCACTTTCAAGGACAATCTTCAAATCAAGATCAATTAAAGATAACCACGCTGGAAGATAATTTGAATACTTTTATTCAAATTAGCACTCAAAATCAGGAGGTGAACAATAAGAGATTTGATTCCTTAGAGGCATCATTAAAGAAGGTGGAAACTCAAGTTGGAAACTGGCAAGTCAACTCCAGGCACACCAAAAAGGGAAGTTTTCAAGCCAACCAAAGCAAGCCAAAGCGATCACAGTTTTAAGGAGTGGAAAGGTAATAGATAATAAAGTTGGTGATTGTTTGGATGTAGGTACTAATGAAGAAGAGAATGGTGTGGAGATGCAAGCCAACCATGGACAGCCAAGTCAACCAAAGGATGAAAGCATGGAGACATCATTTCACTAATGATGCATAAGTCTCCCAACCCTTATAGGCCACCAATTCATTTTCCAAGTAGATTGAATGGTGAGAAGCATGATAAGTAATTTTCTGAAATTTATGACATGCCCTCCAAAGTCAGTATTAATCTTCCTTTACTTTGGGTAATTAAGATATGCCAACTTATGTCAAAATTTTCAAGGAATTAAATACCAAAGAGAAAATATATGAGCCAAATAAAAAGCTGATAGTTTTGAAGGAGGCAAGTGCTATTTTACAACATAAGTTACCTCCTAAGCTAAAGGATCCTGAAAGTTTTGTAATTAATATTTCTATGGGAAACGGGAAAGAAATAATGGGCATGTGTGATTTGGTAGCTACTATAAACTTGATGCCTTACTCAATTTACTTGCAATTAGAGCTTAGGCAGCTTAAACCAACCAAGATGGTCCTACAATTAGCAGACCAAACTCTTAGATTCCCTAGGGGATTTATAGAAGATGTCCTAGTTCAGGTTTGTAGACTTTATAGTCCTTGATATGGAGGAAGAAATCCATAGGGATGCCGAACATATGATTTTGTTAGGAAGCCATTTCATGGCCACAACTAACACCATAATTGATGTTTAAAATGGAAAACTAACCATGACTGTTTTAGGACAAATTGTGGTATATTCAATTTTAATACTTCCCCTATTCCTATTAATACGGTTTATAAAAATTATTCTTTTATTGATTGTACTGATCTTGCTATTAGAGATAATTTTTTGCAGGAAAGTAGTGAAGACAAGCTTAAGATGGCCTTGAGCTTGGGAGAAGAATTTGAAATTTTTGATGTAGAAATTTAGGACTGCAAATTGATGTTAGATGGTTAAATTACTGAGAGGGGACTTGATGCTGTTAAGATAAAAGAGGAGGATCAAAACAATTGTAACACCCCGATACCTTATATAAGTACTATACATATACCTAGTATACATACGGTAAGTATATAAAGTATAAGGATGTCACTTCTCGTTATTTTTTTTTAAAACCTATAAAATAATTCCAAACCATAATACATTAATTTAAATAACATTTACCAAATCATTATCTTTATCAAAAACTTCATTTATACATATAATTACTTTCTCGTCATAAATACATCAATATAAAAGTTATACATGTATGCATTTCCCTCTAGTTGGTCTCGACAAACTTTTACTCTTCTCGTGGCATAACGAAAGACTTCATATCTTCCACCTATTTACCTGTGCGAATACACACCCGCGCTAAGCCCGAGAGCTTAGTAGTCCAAATATAAAATATAAACATATAGTATAGAAGTATTAACATATAATGATATATCAATTCAAGGTATAATTAGTTCTTATCATATTTTCTTTTCTTTTTAATTGCATCTTTCATATATCCTAGCTAATTTCATATATGATGTACATATATACATAATAATATCACCAACCCCAATCCATCGCCAATACTCAAAACCAATATATTAATACACCCACATTATATATACCATACCAATCATTATTGCAATACACATTTTACATATCATACCAATTATTATTGCAATACACACATTACATATCATACCACTCATTATTGCAATACACACATTACATATCATACCACTCATTATTGCAATACAACATTACATATCACACTTAATAACATTATATTATTCACAATTCACCAATCATAATTCATTATTAATACTCACAATCAATATTTCAATACTTGCATTTCACATTGACAATAAAGACAGACTTGGGCCCAAAACACTAATATGCCATTCTACTTTCAGAGTTAATGCTTTGGTTTAATTATCACATTTTTCATTATCCCAACTAGGCTTCAAGGATTAGGTTCAACCAAGCTTCAAGGGGAACAAAGCATGCTAAGTATCAACCCAACTTGGCTTCAAGAACCAATCCAACCTAGCTTCAAGGGTTGTAACATCTCAATTAGGCTTCAAGGGCTAGACCCAACCAAGCTTCAAGGGGAGTAAAACATGTTAAACTTCAACCCAACTTGGCTTCAAGGATCAAGTCCAACCTAACTTCAAGAGATTGTTACTATTAGGCATGCCACCAACAACAAAACTCTGAAAATGAATAACATATTAGACACATAATTCATTGATCATTCTATCATCAATATCATTCACAATTCTCATCATCATTTAAGCAAATATGCCTCACATATCTCAATTGAATTGTCATAGCCAATCACAATGGCTTCATATCACATTTGAATCATCATGGCCAATTACAATGGCTTCACAACATATCATATCTCAATTCATATGATACATATAACATCATTGATATAACATTTCAAAATATATTATTCATATAATACATTGCCATTCACAATGCATATAACATAACCTTTCATCATTTCTCAAAACACATTAACACCATTCATTATTAGAGCATTTATCATAACAAATTGCACATACCTTAAGAATGATCCTCATTTCTTCCTATCTTTCCCATTTCATATTTCATCCTTTATATATATATATATAGCGATTTACATTCTTCATTTACATCCACAATATAATAGCTTATTTAACACTTTCATCCAAATGTGTTAAGGTTCAAAGACATATAAGGATATACAATCAAATAGGGTTTATGCTTACCTTTTTAATAATCTTCACATCCTTCACATCATTCAATCATCACCTTAATCCAATTATATTAACAATATAGTAAACCACTTAACATATTTGCAAACAAATGTGTTAAGCCTCAAATCATATAAATAAATACACTCGTATGTATTGGTACTTACCTCAAGAACTATTCCCATCCATCTATACATATCCTCTTCCAAGAATTCTCAACATTTAGGTTAATGCAACACAATCTCTTCAAAACCTAATTCAAAGATCATTATTCATAGGTTTGGAATCATCCACATACATTTGTTTAGGTCATTCTTTGATTACAAAGTATTTAGAGTGTATATAAAATGTTTAGGAACAAAAGACTTTTAAAGAATCAAACAATGCATGAAGAACCAAAAACCATCACAGTAGCAAACGCATCCAAGGGACACGGCCAAGCTTGTGG
Source organism: Garcia nutans (assembly GCA_947685225.1). Classification (NCBI taxonomy): domain Eukaryota; kingdom Viridiplantae; phylum Streptophyta; class Magnoliopsida; order Malpighiales; family Euphorbiaceae; genus Garcia; species Garcia nutans. The sequence goes on from CANTUV010000002.1 coordinate 31,946,470, forward strand.
CCGTGTCTCTCAAGACCAAAACTTCCTGAGGCAGACACGGGCAAGGACACGGCCGTGTCTCTCAACACAACTCATGCAGTAGCAAACACATTCAAGGGACACGGCCAAGCCAGTGGCCGTGTCACCCCAAAACCTATCCAACACGGCCAAAATTCTCTAGACTTGGCCGTGTTTCTCAAAAATAATAAGTCTTGGCCGTGTCTCATCTTGCTTATGGCCGTGTCACTCAAGAACACAAACCCTAATTTGGCCAAAGCTCTTTCACTTGCATTTTCACACTTTTTGCACAACAATAATCTCATTCAATTGGTTCTAATCAATGTTGTTAACACATATCTTATATATTCATTACATTAATCACTTACACAACACATTAATATTACATTTTAAACACAAACCATCTCAAAACCCTAAAACCAAATTCCACTCTTGATCTTCCACTTAACTTACCATATTCAAAACCAAACCAATACCAATTCAATCTTATAACTTACAATCCATTTTAAAACTTATAACACATCACAAACACATTTAATCATCAAATCAACAAACCCTAATTCACTTAAAACACCACTTCACAAGAATAGAAGAAATCAAGGAAAAGAACTTACCAAAGTTGTTGAATTCCACAAATCTTCAACTAAATTCCTTGATTCTCCCTTCAATCTTGATGTTAGAAACCAAAACACTTCAATTGCTCTCTCTTCTCTTTGGATAGCCGGCCACCACTTCAAGCAAAGAAAAGAAGATAACAAGTCAACCTTTCTTTCCTTCTTTTAATCTCCACCAAGAGATTTTCAAAAGAGAATTACCTCAATGCCCTTAACCATTTACTTTAGCTCTCTTTTAACTCACATGTCCTTTATAGTAATTTCACATATCATAAATGAAAATATCTTCTTGCATTGACTCTCCCTTTTGACCAACTTATATGTTATATATATTACCATATAATCAACATATACATTTCTCTCTAAACCCTCTTTTCTTTCCCAAAACATATATACATAAACCTTCTCTTCCCATTTCTTTTCTCTTCACATAACATATACATTCAATCCAACTTACAACAATAACATAATCAAAACTTCTAAGGCATACATGAGGATATTGCAATTCTCTCCCCCTTAAATAATTTCGTCCTCGAAATTATCTAGTATAATTGTAATCCATTCATAATACCATACCATCTTAACTTCCATATGAAGTTAATTATACGTTTAAGTCATTATATCATCAAATCATATAGCTTTAACTCCCCTCTTAATAATCAACCACCTTCTTTAAATTCCATAACTCATCATTCTATATGTTTATACCTTTTGTTACTTCCTTAATCAAACATTCAAAAGAACTCATTACATTTCTTGTTAATGTCTTTATATAAGAATCAGATCATTTTATAGTACACTTATACTCCATCTAATCTTTATATTTAATATATTTTGTTCTTTCACTTCTTTGTAATTACTCTCTTAACTTTAACCTTAAAAAAAACCATTGACTTATATCTGAGCATTAATTATCCCTTCATTACAATCACTGTCTAAATAGACATTTATCACCCTCAATAGATAACAAAATCCTGATTTTTCATAAATGGAGTTATTTCTTTAGCATGCTTTTCACTTAACTTACATATTAATACATTACCTTTCAACTTATTTTATAAATAACCCATCTTTTTCTCTTCTTATCATGATTTACAATTACTATAACTTCATTCATTCATCTAATCACACTTTAAAAATGTTACATCATATACATTACCATGTAAATAATTACACTCTTGGTACTACTATACACATTAAATTTCAATAATGATTCATAATCTCAGCTAATTATAGATCCATTGATCTATCTGTCACAATATATCCACATTCAAATCTTATTCAACTCCAACCAACAATTAATATATTTGACTTATCATAAAATTTCACCATAGTTATATATGTATATATATAACTTCATTCCATTAGGGCAAATTTATGATTAATTCCTGATCTCTTCCGATCCCTATTCAATCAAATTATCATAATAACAAATCACTTTAAATTATCTTTTAATATACACATAGTTTATTCACTTAAACCTCAAGTTAAATACCATCAACATATTCAGTATAACTTTCAGTTATATTTTATAACCTTTTTTTTATATCTCCTCTCATTCCATATCATTGTTATATTTATTTCGATTACCTTATTGTCACATCATCCGTAACTCAAAACCTTTCCATAGTTTCTTTTTCCTCTCTTAGTCTTCACAATTATAACCAAATTTTTAACATAAAATGATAAAGTACAACTTTATCCATCATTACTTTTAACTATACTTCTCAAACAAAATTTTCAATCTCCCCAAATCTGTATTGCAATCATTTTATCTAAAATCCAAATCCATGGATAACAAATTAACCGATCAAATATACTAGACAAAACACATGGCTTTAAGAGATTACTATTCAAGCCTGGAACTTTCAAATCAATACTGTTCCTCTCATAATTTTATTCTCAATCTATACAAATACAAGGCTAAGGTATATCTCAAGAATTACATATTTCTTCTTTGCATTTTTGGCATATCAGAAATTAACACATTCCAATTCTATTTCAAACCAATTTGCACTCGAATAAATGATCTTTATCAACTTAATTCATATTTCAACAATATTACTATAAACATATTCAGTCATATGCAATTCCCTTACAATTTCTATTCGCCACTTCATTTCTAATCTATCTACAATCTCTTATAATATATATATATACATAGAACTTTCCATATGTGAATACCTTAAAATTCTAAATATCACATGATCATCACATTCAATGCTCATCATAACAATTTCCACTGTCCAATATTACTCAAGTCCCTTCCATACTCACTTCCACCACATAATCCATCTAGCTTTACACAATTCAAGACCTAATCTCTCTTAGGTCCACTAATACATACGACATCATTTCCATATCACAAATTCTATAATTATACCACATACATATTCATAAATCACCTTCATAATAATTTTCACATTTTATATATATATATATATCGTAATTTCATTCATATTGAAAAACTCAGTTCACAAATCATATACATGTATACACTTAATTATATGCTCTTATTTTATTTCCCTTTTTCATACATTCAATACAAATTTAATGTTTATCACTTTCTTTTAAACATTGTCATTCTCATTTTTCCAATGTGATGTAAAGTATTTATTCACACTACAATGTATATATATATTCTGACTATACTAACACTTCACATTCATCTTGATCATATTCCCAACGTGACATCTCTTTCACTTTCGTCTTTAAAAACATTTAATATACTTCCCTAACCATCTTTACTCTTTGCAGTTAAAATGACTTAAAATAACTCATTTTCATTTGCTTATCTACTTCTTTTTTTTACTTTAAAACAATTTCTCATACTATCAATCACATTACTCAATTCATAATGCTTTAATGTGGAATATTAGTCATTTCATCTAGCTCATGTATTGAATATACATTAAACCATCAATATCCCAATAATCTTTATCAAATTCCACTAAAACTTTAACTTCTCAATTTACTACTTCGTTTAAGCTTCAATTTGCCAAACTCATCTTTTCTAACATCACTTTAAAAACATCTTACAAATATATATCACAAAGCAATATTAAAACATATAATTTCCACAATTATAAAGCTCACTTCAAAAATCTTAAATATCACATATTATCACCATTATCATGTGCTTTCACAATATCCAAGCATCTCACATTTCTCACATTTAATTTACCATGTTCGCATTAAAATAACAATATCAACTTATTTTCTTACTTAACCAATATCATCTCTTTTTCCTTTAAACAAAACCTTAACTTTATATATATATATATATCCCAACTTTAAATAGTCACACTTTGTCCATAATAACCAACTCATTCAATATTCCACCATTCTTTCCTCATTTTAGTAACATATCTTTCAATAATAACAATCCAGCAATATTTTCTCTGTCTAGCAACCTCGACATAAACATTATTATAAAGAGGTTCAAAGTATAGAGGAAAGAATACATACTTTAATCTTGATTTTGATTTCTACTCATTTTCAACTTTATTCTCTTTATGTTTCAATTCACATTATGTCCTAAATGATATTGCTCATAAACATCAACATTACATTCCATGTTGCACACAACATGACATTTTCCATATGCATCATCAATATACATATATCACATTACATTTCACAATTCGTTTCTCATAATCAATTAGGCACTATGCCTCAATTATAATTCATTTCCAACATCATTGCCAACAATCATGGTTTCTCATCACATCAAAATGGTATACACATATATCATCAATTATATTGAACATCTCATATAACAAAAATATTCTACAATTCATATAATGCCACATCCGAGACCAACCTAGGTGTCAATGCATATGCACGTATTACAAATTTCATTTCAAAATTTTTCCTTTTTACTTCAATTTAAACTTTTCAAAATTTTTTTTTCTGTTTAATTTCACTTAGGCCGAGAATCTCGAACCTAAGCTCTGATACCAAAACAATTGTAACACCCCGATACCTTATATAAGTACTATACATATACCTAGTATACATACGGTAAGTATATAAAGTATAAGGATGTCACTTCTCGTTATTTTTTTTTATAACCTGTAAAATAATTCCAAACCATAATACATTAATTTAAATAACATTTACCAAATCATTATCTTTATCAAAAACTTCATTTATACATATAATTACTTTCTCGTCATAAATACATCAATATAAAAGTTATACATGTATGCATTTCCCTCTAGTTGGTCTCGACAAACTTTTACTCTTCTCGTGGCATAACGAAAGACTTCATATCTTCCACCTATTTACCTGTGCGAATACACACCCGCGCTAAGCCCGAGAGCTTAGTAGTCCAAATATAAAATATAAGCATATAGTATAGAAGTATTAACATATAATGATATATCAATTCAAGGTATAATTAGTTCTTATCATATTTTCTTTTCTTTTTAATTGCATCTTTCATATATCCTAGCTAATTTCATATATGATGTACATATATACATAATAATATCACCAACCCCAATCCATCGCCAATACTCAAAACCAATATATTAATACACCCACATTATATATACCATACCAATCATTATTGCAATACACATTTTACATATCATACCAATTATTATTGCAATACACACATTACATATCATACCACTCATTATTGCAATACACACATTACATATCATACCACTCATTATTGCAATACAACATTACATATCACACTTAATAACATTATATTATTCACAATTCACCAATCATAATTCATTATTAATACTCACAATCAATATTTCAATACTTGCATTTCACATTGACAATAAAGACAGACTTGGGCCCAAAACACTAATATGCCATTCTACTTTCAGAGTTAATGCTTTGGTTTAATTATCACATTTTTCATTATCCCAACTAGGCTTCAAGGATTAGGTTCAACCAAGCTTCAAGGGGAACAAAGCATGCTAAGTATCAACCCAACTTGGCTTCAAGAACCAATCCAACCTAGCTTCAAGGGTTGTAACATCTCAATTAGGCTTCAAGGGCTAGACCCAACCAAGCTTCAAGGGGAGTAAAACATGTTAAACTTCAACCCAACTTGGCTTCAAGGATCAAGTCCAACCTAACTTCAAGAGATTGTTACTATTAGGCATGCCACCAACAACAAAACTCTGAAAATGAATAACATATTAGACACATAATTCATTGATCATTCTATCATCAATATCATTCACAATTCTCATCATCATTTAAGCAAATATGCCTCACATATCTCAATTGAATTGTCATAGCCAATCACAATGGCTTCATATCACATTTGAATCATCATGGCCAATTACAATGGCTTCACAACATATCATATCTCAATTCATATGATACATATAACATCATTGATATAACATTTCAAAATATATTATTCATATAATACATTGCCATTCACAATGCATATAACATAACCTTTCATCATTTCTCAAAACACATTAACACCATTCATTATTAGAGCATTTATCATAACAAATTGCACATACCTTAAGAATGATCCTCATTTCTTCCTATCTTTCCCATTTCATATTTCATCCTTTATATATATATATATAGCGATTTACATTCTTCATTTACATCCACAATATAATAGCTTATTTAACACTTTCATCCAAATGTGTTAAGGTTCAAAGACATATAAGGATATACAATCAAATAGGGTTTATGCTTACCTTTTTAATAATCTTCACATCCTTCACATCATTCAATCATCACCTTAATCCAATTATATTAACAATATAGTAAACCACTTAACATATTTGCAAACAAATGTGTTAAGCCTCAAATCATATAAATAAATACACTCGTATGTATTGGTACTTACCTCAAGAACTATTCCCATCCATCTATACATATCCTCTTCCAAGAATTCTCAACATTTAGGTTAATGCAACACAATCTCTTCAAAACCTAATTCAAAGATCATTATTCATAGGTTTGGAATCATCCACATACATTTGTTTAGGTCATTCTTTGATTACAAAGTATTTAGAGTGTATATAAAATGTTTAGGAACAAAAGACTTTTAAAGAATCAAACAATGCATGAAGAACCAAAAACCATCACAGTAGCAAACGCATCCAAGGGACACGGCCAAGCTTGTGGCCGTGTCTCTCAAGACCAAAACTTCCTGAGGCAGACACGGGCAAGGACACGGCCGTGTCTCTCAACACAACTCATGCAGTAGCAAACACATTCAAGGGACACGGCCAAGCCAGTGGCTGTGTCACCCCAAAACCTATCCAACACGGCCAAAATTCTCTAGACTTGGCCGTGTTTCTCAAAAATAATAAGTCTTGGCCGTGTCTCATCTTGCTTATGGCCGTGTCACTCAAGAACACAAACCCTAATTTGGCCAAAGCTCTTTCACTTGCATTTTCACACTTTTTGCACAACAATAATCTCATTCAATTGGTTCTAATCAATGTTGTTAACACATATCTTATATATTCATTACATTAATCACTTTCACAGCACATTAATATTACATTTTAAACACAAACCATCTCAAAACCCTAAAACCAAATTCCACTCTTGATCTTCCACTTAACTTACCATATTCAAAACCAAACCAATACCAATTCAATCTTATAACTTACAATCCATTTTAAAACTTATAACACATCACAAACACATTTAATCATCAAATCAACAAACCCTAATTCACTTAAAACACCACTTCACAAGAATAGAAGAAATCAAGGAAAAGAACTTACCAAAGTTATTGAATTCCACAAATCTTCAACTAAATTCCTTGATTCTCCCTTCAATCTTGATGTTAGAAACCAAAACACTTCAATTGCTCTCTCTTCTGTTTGGATAGCCGGCCACCACTTCAAGCAAAGAAAAGAAGATAACAAGTCAACCTTTCTTTCCTTCTTTTAATCTCCACCAAGAGATTTTCAAAAGAGAATTACCTCAATGCCCTTAACCATTTACTTTAGCTCTCTTTTAACTCACATGTCCTTTATAGTAATTTCACATATCATAAATGAAAATATCTTCTTGCATTGACTCTCCCTTTTGACCAACTTATATGTTATATATATTACCATATAATCAACATATACATTTCTCTCTAAACCCTCTTTTCTTTCCCAAAACACATAAACATAAACCTTCTCTTCCCATTTCTTTTCTCTTCACATAACATATACATTCAATCCAACTTACAACAATAACATAATCAAAACTTCTAAGGCATACATGAGGATATTACACAAGATGACCTTCACATGTCCTTTTGGGACATTTGCTTTTCAAATGATGCTATTTAGGCTTTGCAATGCATCAGGTATATTTTAGAGTTGCAAGCTATCCATATTTTCAGAAATGGTAGACAAATTCATTATGGTTGGAAGTAGCATTTTATATCACACATGGAAACGGTGGAAATCATGTTTCATCTAAATTCCTGCTCATTAAATTTATGCATGTTCACATTAGGGATAATGTGAATCTCTAAGTATGGGGTGCAAAGTTTTTACTTTTAACTTATTCTTAGTTTATGTTTTAGTAATGTAATGTTTTTCCTTAAATAAATGAATTTTGAAAAGCTCAATAGTTATAAGATTGCTGATAGATTACCTTTAAAATTTTTGAAGCATGAATTTGAGAATTGAATAGAATTGATACTTATTGTCAACTTTGATGGTCATTCTGGGCATGTGCAAATTTGAGCCTTTAAGTTTAATACCAACTTGTTATTCTTTGTGTGAGCATTCTTTATTGATATATTGCTAGAGCTTGATTAGATATGCATTTCAAGATCACATGAAAATTTTAATTGTGCATTAATATGGTTAAGGCAGCTAGGTGTACCCATTTAGCTTAAAAGGCCAACAAAAAATATGTCTTTAGTATGCCAACTTTAAACCTATTTCATTTTTTTCCCATTTCTTTCTTTTACCCAATAACATTAGCCTTGAACTGTTTCATTCCATTTATTGTCCTTTCGAAACAAGAGTATTTGAAGAATTTAGTAATTGAAGTTGTTGTGTCAATTAAAGTGTGGGGTTAAATTTAGTGGGTTGAAAGTTGCAAATAAACACTTTGTAATTACTGTAATTCTTTAGTAGATTTTATTCTTCCTTATATTATTGTTATATTAAATCTATAAATAGGAATCAATTCAAAATCCTATTTTGTTTTAAAAAAAAGAACAAAAACTATAAAAGAAAAAAAAAGAAAAAAATTAGAAATTATTGTTCTTATGGCTAAGGTTGGAATAAGCTTGGGTATGATCTTTGCAATAAAATAAGAGGATTCGAATTAAGGGTATTTTAACATCAAGTGCTATATGATTAGAGGTTGTTTTGAGATTTTTAGGTTATATGTATGATTGGTTACTTCATTCTTAAAGTGCTCTTAAACTTAATGAATAAGCTCACATTCCCAAATGCTAGCCCCATTATAACTAAATGAAAGGCCTTAGATTAATGCTTGATTATAATTAGGTAGTGAAGATTTGATTGATAAGCAAGCCTACGGAGATATTTTTTCATCGAATGTTGAGAGTGCAAACATTACCCTGATTAAACACTTGAGAGATTTTGTGAGGGAGTGACATTTTGGGATGCATTGGGAGGCCATTGAATTACTTGAGTATTGATTTTATTTGGTTTGACAATGAGTGTGAACATTGTGAAAAGGGAATTCTTGATGATATCTTCTAATTCTTAAGTTTGATAAATTCCTTCTTGTTTTGTTTTGTTTTGTTTAATTAAACTTTGCTTAGGGACAAGCAAAGAATTAAGTGTGTGGTAATTGTTATGATCATGTTTATATGTGTTTTTAGGGTACTTTTGTTTGTTTTTTTAGTTATTTTCTAAATAGTTTGTTCAAGTCTGTTGTTAGGTTTTGTATTTTAGGTTGAAGCAAGGAAAGCCTGTGAGAAAAGAGTAATAAAATGTGCAAGTCCATTTTTGGAAACTAGCTCCAGAAGGGAATATATAACATGGCCAGGATAGATGAAGCTTGGCCATATCTAAGGAGAAATTTAAGAGACATGGCCAGGATAGATGAAGCTTAGCCATGTTTGAGGAGAAATTCAATAGACATGGCCAGGACAACTTTAACATGACCGTATTCCACCTCAAAAGAAGAAATTTAGACAAAACTAGACACACCCACATGTCTTAGCCATGTCACATTAGACATGACTAGGATAAGACCCATCTTCAGGATAACTTGGAGCTTGGCCATGTCTCTCATAAGAAGGAATTGAAATATAGATAGAATTGAACACATCCACAAGTCTTGGCCATGTCACATGATATGGCCAAAACAACTTCAAGCCTGGTCGTGTTCTCTACAAGAAGAATTAGAAATTTTGATGGAATGCCACACACTCACATGTCCTGGCCGTGTCATAGGAGACATGCCAGGACAAGATGAATTTTAGCCATGTCACTGGCCATGTCACATTTCATGGCCAAGACAACTTGAAGCTTGGTCGTATCCCTCACAAGAAAGAATTAAAAGACATGCAAAATGAGACACATTCACTCATCTTGGCTGTGTCACATGACAAGGCCAAAGTCTGGGCCTTGTTCAAGGTGAAGTTAAAGGAACACAACAAAGACAAGTCTAACTTGGCTGTGTCCTACCCCAAAGAAAGCAAGAATTGAAGCAGAGCTTAACACAAGGAACCATCTTGGTCGTGTCACATCACACCACCAAGACAACTTGGTCTTGACCATGTTCCACTCAAGAAAGCAAAGGTAATGGACTTGGCAGTAATGGACACACTCAAGCATCTTGACCATGTCTAAGGAAAAATATGAAACACACGGCCAATCCATGTCAAGCTTGGCCATGTCTATTAATTAAAGAAGTAAAATGAAGGCCAAAATATGAGTTGAAAAGTGAGATAAAGAAGTGTGGCTTAGCAGAATAAGAGGGATGGGGAATTTTTAAAATAAAAAGGAAGATGGAATGTTAGAGATGGTGGAGACAAAAGAAAATGGCACAAGAAAAATAAGCATTATTTTTATTGAAAAGGGAGTGGGCTTTCAATTAAAAAGGGGAGCTATTGTCGCCATCTCCATCTCTATGGTTGGAAAAACACACAAACACCACACGACCAGGTTTGCTTTTAAGGAAAAGAAGATTGTTCTTAGACACCTATCATCATTCATCATCCATTAACACATATCTTACTCAACACACCACCATACACATCTTTATTCACATTTTGGAGATACGGGCAAGGAAGAAACTCTCATCTATTCTTAGAGCAGAAAAAAAGTCTTAGCAAGACTATTTGGGGGAAGAAATTGAGAGTTCATCAACAAATTCAAGTGAAGCAAGAGAAAAGTGACCTAAATTCATCTTTAAAATGGGTTTTTCTATTCCTTCAATTTATTCAATTTTCAAAATTTGATTATTAAATATATCAATTTTTCAATGAAGTTTTGTAATTTGAATTCTATTGAAATGGGTTTTTATTTGGATTTGATGATGAGCTACCTATGCTTAAGGTTTGTATTAGATTTGATTAAATGATTTAATTCAATAAATTCCATTACTAAGCCTTGTTATGAGTTGATTGCATTAGAATGTATGTTAGGTTGATAGATTGGCCATATATTAATCTTTAGATATTGAAGGAAAAATCGAGAGGTGAAATTTGATATTGGAACTATGCATTCCACTATCATAAGAATGAATTTGAAATATAAGTTCTAGGGTATACTTAATTTGCAAGTTAAAAATAGTTGGTTTTTATTTATTCATGAATATGAGAACTAATGAATTAATAATTGCTATTGATCTTAAGGAAGAAATTAAGTTACAATGTTATATTAATGGATAATTGAGAATTAAACTTTGATCAAATTGATCTATAAATTCTAGGTACCATTCTAAGAATTTAAATAAATTATAAGCAAACCATTATTTGATTTACTTGCAATTTTTACTTTTATCGCTATTTCAACATCATTTCAAACATCAAACACTTACTCTTAAACTTAATTTTGTTTTAAGAATTATTACCAATAACAACTTCCTTTTGAGACGATCTTGGGGCGATCTCCATTACTATAACAACCTGATATACTTGTGAGAGTCACTATTAGTAGCGTTAAGTAGAGCATAACACTCAATTTCTCGTGATTTTTGAATTGTGATAAGAACCAAGTAAGTCGATGACAGGGCCCACTCACTCCTTAGGTTAAGAGGCCATGAGTAGAGTTAGTAGCCACTTGAAATTGTGACCATTCGAGTAACCGATTCTAGCATCACAAATGTTTGCCCTCACATCAAAAGATTGGTGACATTTTAGGCAATCATTAAAAAGCGCTCCATAAATAAATGAAAATCAGGTTTTTTTAATAAAGTCTTTTTAATCTCAAGGGATTGAATGTAGTCTTCTATGTGTGAATGACTTTCCACTTAGTAATTTAATCACCATCAAGACTGGGTAAAGTTCTTAACATTTTATATTTATAATGTCCTTGATTTGGCCACTCAACACTTGTGAAATGTCAGATAGCTTATTATATGAGTTTTTAGTTTTAGCTGTCATTCTATTCCCTTAATTTTAGCCTGAAATGAATTCGATTCTAATTAAAAGGCCCAAATCAAACATAGTGCCAATTAAAAGGCCCAATCAAATCTGGTTCCAATTAAAGGTCTCAATCAAATTTAGATCCAATTAAAAAACCTAAACCAACTCTAGTCTAATTTAAAAATCTAAAACTATTGCACCGACCCAAAACTCATGACGAATTGGCCATGCCCCTAATTTAGACAATTTTAGTCCTACTAAAACTCAAACAGGCTCAGGCTTTCCTAAGTTAATTAGGATTGTCTAACATCCGACTTACCCTAATGTTGCCTATAAAAAGGGCAATTAACAAGAGCAATGGGAAGCCACAACAAAGAAGTAAAGAGCCACCTTTAGTAAAGGAGAGCCACAACCAGTAATTTAGCAATCAAAAAGTAAGCAGCAGACATTTAAGTAGGAACCCAAAAACCAAAAGAAAATAGATATCGAGAGTAAATAAAGAACCGGTGACCACCTTTAGCAATCAGAAAGATAGAGAGTAAACCAAAGACATAGAGAGACAAAAATAAACATATAGAAACCTTGAACCCGTTGTTCAACCAAAACTTTAGCTGACTTAAACCCATAAAAATTGTACAAGGCAAAAATGATTATACAATTAAGAGGATTACTTCAACATCCAAAATTATTTTGGCAGAACCAACAACAAAGGTATGATCTATATTAATTAAATTTATCATCTTCATTTAGCTTTGTAAAGTTTATTAAGTTCTGATTTCATTACAATCTCATCCAATAAACGTTAGTTTTAGGATCAAACCCTAATTTGAATGATTAAACCCTAGTTTTAGAATCAAACCTTATTTCACAGTAAAATCCTAATTTGTATGTTAAACCCTAGTTTAGGATTAAATCCTTATTTTGTTTGTTAAATCCTAGTTTTAGGATTAAAACCCTAATTGCATGCTCAAACTCTATTTTGTAAATCGTTTACTTTTTGAGGGCATTGGCTCTGATCCCCCACAAGGGGTACTGACCCCTTATCCCGTCCACTAACCGACTAGCGAGACTGTCATATGCTTTGCACCTTATATCTCGTTAATAGGTTAACATTAAGATATGTTTCCTTTTAATAAAACCCTAGTTTTATAATTCTTTGTATAATGATTATTTATATGTTTCTATATTGTTTTATTATTTCGATTTTAAGGATGTAAAAGGTATGTTCCCACTTATGGGTGCCTTATTTGACTTATTTATTTAGTTTATTTTATTTAATTTAGTATAAGGATTTTGGGACAATTGTAAGGGACACATTTTTCACCTTTTGATGGGTGTCCTATTTTATTTATTTTTATGGATCTTGGACATTTGTAAAGGCATGTTTTCATCTTGTATAGGTGCCCATTTTATTTGATTTATTTGATATTGCTTGTAATATGAGTAATATCATAATAATTTAAGAATTTAATAACATTTAGACCTGAAAAGGAGGTTGGTTCCATGTAACGACCCCACCTGCACGGTCTTACGACAGCTAGTCTATTGGGCCTTTTCTCCCGTAGGTGGATTGTAGTCCCAACCCTCAACCCGGCAGGCCGCCACATGTTAGTGTATATGCCCTAGGCCATCGATTTGGACCTTAATGTTATTGATTTTGTTATTAATAAAGAAGTTTTTATTATCATTGTTATGTTGGCATGTTATATATAATAATGATTATATCCCTGGTTTATTATTGTTATGGAGATAATAATAAATATAACTAGTGTAATATTGATTTGATAATCATAAGATGATTATAGGTATGAAGATACAAATCAATATTATGGATACATGTTAGAGAACAGTGTATTGGATAGACCCACATAGATATCACTTCATGGTTTAATGTCATAAGTGTATCTCATAATAGTTTTCATTTAATCCTTTGACTTGAGATTGTCATAGTTTCCAACATAAGGAATATTATGTTTTGACATGATCAAACGTTATCTGTAACTAGATAATTATAAAGGTTATGCTTGAACATGATATAAATTATGTAGAGGAAAATGAACAATCAAGATGGAATTTGTCCCTCTCTATGAGAGAGATATCTTCTGGGCCCCTTGATAAGTGTAACTGAGAAATGCATGGCCATGCTCAAATAAGTTGATATAAGATCAATCTTATTTGTTTATCAGTTAACTTGGAGATCGAGTAATCATAAGTTTGGACAATATAAGTATGACATTTACTATGACTTATGTTCAAACTAGATATCGTGTGACAAAGGGATTAATGCATGTACTATTTCAGGTTTTTCATTTATAATGATTCTCATGATTAATTGGGTAGTCGTAATGTCTTGCTAGAGGCCAATTATGATTTGTGCATTTCAATAGAGATTGAAATACACTACCAATTAATATGAGCCTATCGGGTCACACACATAGAACGTAGGCTGTACTTAAATAATAATAATTATATTTAATTATTATTGTTAGTATTATTATTATTATTAGATATTAATAATAATATTGTTATAATAATTATTATTAGATAATAATTATTAAAACGTGGGTCCATATGGGATATGGACAGTTAGGGTTTTGATAAAAAGAAGTCTTTTAAAACGGTTTTAAAAGGACTGGAGGTTTAATGATCTTATTATTCGTTTTGCAAAAGAAAACGTAAGAAGAAAAAAAAAACCTAAAAAAACCCTAGTTTCGTTTTGAAAAGGTTCAGCCACTGCCGTTGGTGAGCTAGCACTCAGACCGGCATACGTTTGTGTGGATTTCGTTAGAGGGTGTTCGTCTTCAGAAGGCAGCATCTGTTAATCATTTTTGAAGCTACACAAAAAGGTTAGTTTCGAATCTCTTTTATCGAACTGAATGGATCACATGGATCCTGTGAGTAAATCGAAAGAATTTTTGTTTTTCCGCTGCGGCAAGGGTTGCAGATTCTTAACGATTTACTAACAGTGGTATCAGAGCCTCTTGTTGATTCCATTTAATTCGAAATATACCATGTTGATGTGTTGATATGATCTATTGTTTTTCGAATGGCATGATTAAATTCGTTTTATCATTTGATGATGATTCGAATCTGTTATATGAGATATAACATAAATTGTTGTTGATATATGATGTCAAAGATGACCAATTGTATAAGATACAATTCTGTGAAATCAAATTGGGGTTGGTATACGATCTGTTATGTTTTCGAATTAGGGTTAATATGATTAATTCAATTCGTTTATTCATATTGAATGTATACATAGATTTCGATTTTGATTAATATGATTATTGAGTAAATCGTTTCTAAGGTTTCTGGTAATAGCGGGACCGCCGTATGTTCGCGCCCTATAGTTCGTTACCGCGACATTAAGAATGTCAATATATTTGTTTCTATTTAACATGTTAGTGATGAATATGTTATGTTTGTTTGATGTCTTGGCATGGTGCATAGCATGGCCTTATGACCTATGTGATTGGTTTATTTATATCTTAATTTTTTATAAATACGGCCTGCGTGTCGTTTATTTTTGTAACTTTATAATTACTAGTTTAGTAGTTAGTTTTTATTATTAATGTAATAATGAAGACTCAAGCTTGGAGAAGAAGATGAAAATTCCATGGAGATGAAGTTGCCTTTCAAGATATGAAGAAATGTACTATTGCAAATGTTGTAATAGATAGGTTTTCTTTTCACCTAGGGTTGCCTATATGATCTTCATTTGGTCTCATGAAGATCATATCTAGTTTGGCCATGCTATGTCACGTTTATTTTTATCAAATATGTATGAGATGCCATGTTTGATAGTTTATGTATGCATATAGGATATGATATATAAATGTCAATTTTAACATGTTTTCAAAAAAAAAAAATTAAATGGAATGAACCCTCACTATTAATCTAAGTTTTAATGCCATCCATGTCTTAAACACTTATCAAGGCTAAGATCACCTAAATGTAGATTTTGCCAAAGCAAAGTACTTTAGGTTATCCTAGCAAGATATGATGAGTAATGGTGCTGCTCATGCGTTTAAAATTGGTTAGACTTAATTAGGCTATCAAAATGGTTTTGGGCCTAAGGCATTAGATGGGGTATAACATGCTATGACATATGATGTCATGATCCCATATTATCTAAGAGTTACATCTGATGTAATTGGTAATGGGTTACCTACCATAATAACTTGATTTTAAGTGTCATGCCAAAGCTGACTTAATATTAAGTAAAATTGGATCTTAGCCCACTAAAATGTCATTGTGATGATTGAGGGTTATATTTTAGTGGGAGTTTAATTACTTATCACCTTTTATTAATTAAAATTTGCATATTTTGTAGATTGAAATGGCTACCAACAATAACTCCACTTTATCACTGCGATCCATCCTTGAGAAGGAAAAACTGAAAGAGAATGGGACTAATTTTGTTGATTGGTTTAGGAACCTGAGAATTGTTCTCAAACAAGAAAAGAAGTCCTATGTGCTTGATGAAGCTGTCCCTGAGCCACCTCCTGCTAATGCTTCTAATGCTGATAAGAACAAGCATAAGAAGCATATGGATGATTCCAATGACATTGGATGTCTTATGCTCGCTACTATGTGTCCAGAACTTCAGAAGGATCTGGAACACTTGGAGGCTTATGAGATGAGTGTCCATCTCAAACAAGCTTTCCAACAGCAAGCTAGGCAGGATAGATTCGACACTGCTGTTGCATTATTTGACTGCAAGATGTCAGAGGGCGAATCGGTTAGCGCTCATGTTTTGAAAATGAAGGGCTACATTGATCACCTTGCCCGACTTGGATATCCCTTGAGTCTAGAACTCTCCACGGATTTGATCCTTCATTCTTTGCCCAGCAGTTTTTCACATTTTGTTATGAACTATAATATGAACAACATGGAAAAGTCCATTCCTGAGCTACATGGTATGCTCAAAACTGCTGAAGGGAATATCAAAAGGCCCACTAAGGCTACCCATGTATTGAATGTCAATAAGGGTAAGCCTATGAAGAAAAAAGGCAAGGCAAAGGGTAAAGCAACAGTTGCTACAAAGCCTAAGGGACAGCCCAAGCCAAAAGAACGCAAGGCACCTGTTCCTAAGGAAGGAACTTGTCACCATTGCAAGGAGCCTGGGCATTGGAAAAGAAATTGCCCACTTTATTTGGCTGAATTGAAGAAATCGAAGGGTAGTGCGACTACGTCTTCAGGTATATATGTTATAGAAATTAACTTATCTGCTTCTACTTCATGGGTATTGGATACTGCATGTGGTTCTCACATTTGTACAAATGTGCAGGGACTCAAAAGGAGTAGATCACTGAAAAGGGGCGAAGTTGACCTACGAGTTGGGAATAAAGCAAGAGTTGCTGCACTAGCTGTAGGATCTTATGAACTTCATATGCCTAATGGCTTTTTGTTAAATTTGAACAATTGCTATTATGTTCCTACTCTGAGTAGGAATCTTATTTCAGTTTCAGTTTTGGATGATGAAGGTTTTTCATTTTTAATTAAAAATAAGACCTGTTCTATTTTTGATAAAGATGATTTGCTTTATGGTATTGCAAGATCTTTTAATGGCCTTTATGTCCTTGACTTAGATGATTCTAGGGAGAATCATATTTATAACATAAACTCTAAGAGAATTAAGCCAAATGACCTAAACCCTACATTTTTATGGCATTGTCGTCTTAGCCATATAAATGAGAGACGCATTTCTAAACTCCATCAAGATGGATTATTAGATTCATTTGATTTTGAATCATTTGATAAATGTGAATCTTGTTTACTTGGCAAAATGACAAAGAATCCTTTCACCGGACAAGGTGAAAGGGCTAATGACTTGCTAGGACTAGTACATACAGATGTATGTGGCCCGTTAAGCATTAGTGCCAGAGGAGGATATAATTACTTCATTACTTTTACTGATGATTTCAGTAGGTATGGCTATGTCTACCTAATGAAACATAAGCATGAGGCTTTTGAAATGTTCAAAACTTTTCAAAATGAAGTACAAAATCAACTTGGTAAAACTATTAAGGCACTTCGATCTGATCGAGGTGGTGAATTTTTGAGCCAAGAGTTTGACGAACATCTAAGAAATTATGGAATTGTTTCACAATTAACTCCTCCAGGAACTCCACAGTGGAATGGTGTTTCTGAAAGAAGAAATCGAACTTTATTAGATATGGTTCGATCTATGATGAGTCAAGCAGATCTTCCATTATCGTTTTGGGGTTATGCCTTGAAGACAGCTGCTTTTGTTTTAAACCGTGTACCATCTAAAGCGGTTGAAAAGACACCATATGAGATATGGACTGGCAAAACACCTAGTTTGTCTTTTCTTAAGATTTGGGGTTGTGAGGCTTATGTGAAAAGACCAGTTTCAGATAAGTTAGCTCCAAAATCTGCTAAATGTATCTTTGTGGGATATCCTAAGGAAACTAAAGGATATTATTTCTATATTCCATCTGAGAACAAAGTGTTTGTTGCTCGAAATGGAACCTTCTTGGAAAAGGAATTCATTTCTAAAAGAACTAGTGGGAGCACAGTTCAATTAGATGAATTTATAGAACCACAAGAGGATATTGAACCGCCTGTAGAAATAGTTTCAGAACCACAAGTCATTGTGGAAACTGAAAATGTTACACAAGTTCTGCGCAGATCTGATAGACCACGTCATCAGCCTGAGAGATATGGATTTCTCATGACTGAAAGTCATGAAGTTTTGCTCATAGATCAAGATGAGCCAACTACCTATCTTGAAGCTGTGTCAGGTCCAGATTCAGAGAAATGGCTTGGAGCCATGAAATCTGAGATGCAGTCCATGTTTGACAACCAAGTTTGGGCCTTAATTGATCCTCCCGAAGGTATTAAGACTATTGGTTGCAAATGGGTTTTCAAGAAGAAAATTGACATTAATGGAAATGTGCAAACCTATAAAGCAAGGTTGGTTGCTAAAGGTTTCAAACAAACACATGGTATAGACTATGATGAAACTTTTTCTCCAGTTGCTATGATTAAATCTATTAGGATTCTCCTTGCCATTGCTGCATACTATGATTATGTGATATGGCAAATGGATGTCAAAACCGCTTTCCTTAATGGAAATTTACTCGAGGATGTGTACATGACACAACCTGAGGGTTTTGTAAATCCTGAGAATTCTGGGAAGGTTTGCAAGCTTCAAAGGTCCATTTATGGATTGAAGCAAGCATCTCGAAGCTGGAATCTTTGTTTTGATGAAACAGTTAAGAACTTTGGTTTCATTCAAAATGAAGATGAACCATGTGTTTACAAGATGGTTAGTGGGAGTGCTATCGTGTTCTTAGTCCTATATGTAGATGACATATTGATCATTGGAAATGATGTCCCCACTTTACAAAAGGTTAAAGATTGGTTAGGGAATTCTTTTTCAATGAAGGACTTGGGAGAGGCTGCATATATCCTTGGTATAAGGATCTATAGAGATAGATCTAGAAGGATAATTGGCTTAAGTCAAAGTACATACATTGACAAAGTGTTGAAGAGGTTCAGTATGCAAGATTCCAAGAAAGGATTCTTGCCTATGTCACATGGTATTCATCTTGGCAAGAATCAATGTCCTAAGACATCTGAGGAGCGAGATAGAATGAATAAGATCCCTTATGCTTCTGCTATTGGATCTATTATGTATGCCATGCTATGTACTAGACCTGATGTCTCATATTCTTTAAGCACAACAAGTAGATATCAAGCTGATCCTGGTGAGGGTCACTGGACAGCTGTTAAGAACATTCTTAAGTATCTAAGAAGAACTAAGAATGTTTTCTTAGTTTATGGAGGTTTGGAAGATGAACTAGTTGTAAATGGTTACACAGATGCTAGTTTCCAAACTGATATAGATGATTACAAATCGCAGTCAGGTTTTGTATTCACATTGAATGGTGGAGCCATTACTTGGAAAAGTTCCAAGCAAAGCACAGTAGCAGATTCTACAACAGAAGCTGAGTATATAGCAGCATCAGATGCTGCTAAGGAAGCAGTTTGGCTGAAGAAATTCATCACTGAGCTTGGAGTGGTGCCTAGCATTGCTAATCCTATGGCTATCTATTGTGACAACAATGGTGCCATAGCGCAAGCAAAAGAGCCAAGGTCCCATCAAAAATCTAAGCACATACTCAGGCGATTTCACCTCATTCGAGACATCATTGATAGAGGTGATATCAAGATATGCAAAGTTGACACAAATGACAACATAGCAGATCCATTGACAAAGCCTCTCTCGCGGGTCAAGCATGATCAGCACACTAGGTCTATGGGCATGAGATATTTGTTAGACTAGGCCTAGTGCAAGTGGGAGACTGTTAGTGTATATGCCCTAGGCCATCGATTTGGACCTTAATGTTATTCATTTTGTTATTAATAAAGAAGTTTTTATTATCATTGTTATGTTTGCATGTTATATATAATAATGATTATATCCCTGGTTTATTATTGTTATGAAGATAATAATAAATATAACTAGTGTAATATTGATTTGATAATCATAAGATGATTATAGGTATGAAGATACAAATCAATATTATGGATACATGTTAGAGAACAGTGTATTGGATAGACCCACATAGATATCACTTCATGGTTTAATGTCATAAGTGTATCTCATAATAGTTTTCATTTAATCCTTTGACTTGAGATTGTTATAGTTTCCAACATAAGGAATATTATGTTTTGACATGATCAAACGTTATCTGTAACTAGATAATTATAAAGGTTATGCTTGAACATGATATAAATTATGTAGAGGAAAATGAACAATCAAGATGGAATTTGTCCCTCTCTATGAGAGAGATATCTTCTGGGCCCCTTGATAAGTGTAACTGAGAAATGCATGGCCATGCTAAAATAAGTTGATATAAGATCAATCTTATTTGTTTATCAGTTAACTTGGAGATCGAGTAATCATAAGTTTGGACAATATAAGTATGACATTTACTATGACTTATGTTCAAACTAGATATCGTGTGACAAAGGGATTAATGCATGTACTATTTCAGGTTTTTCATTTATAATGATTCTCATGATTAATTGGGTAGTCGTAATGTCTTGCTAGAGGCCAATTATGATTTGTGCATTTCAATAGAGATTGAAATACACTACCAATTAATATGAGCCTATCGGGTCACACACATAGAACGTAGGCTGTACTTAAATAATAATAATTATATTTAATTATTATTGTTAGTATTATTATTATTATTAGATATTAATAATAATATTGTTATAATAATTATTATTAGATAATAATTATTAAAACGTGGGTCCATATGGGATATGGACAGTTAGGGTTTTGATAAAAAGAAGTCTTTTAAAACGGTTTTAAAAGGACTGGAGGTTTAATGATCTTATTATTCGTTTTGCAAAAGAAAACGTAAGAAGAAAAAAAAAACCTAAAAAAACCCTAGTTTCGTTTTGAAAAGGTTCAGCCACTGCCGTTGGTGAGCTAGCACTCAGACCGGCATACGTTTGTGTGGATTTCGTTAGAGGGTGTTCGTCTTCAGAAGGCAGCATCTGTTAATCATTTTTGAAGCTACACAAAAAGGTTAGTTTCGAATCTCTTTTATCGAACTGAATGGATCACATAGATCCTGTGAGTAAATCGAAAGAATTTTTATTTTTCCGCTGCGGCAAGGGTTGCAGATTCTTAACGATTTACTAACACCACAGTACTGGATCACCCTCGTGGGCTCCCACTAGGATTTTTTTATTTGGCTTAAATGGTGTACAAGCCATTCAAGTCGCCTCCCCGGATCGAACACCTGACCTCCCACTTAACAAAGCCAGTGTAAGCAATCCAGTACCATTTCTACCACTGGTATGTACACCTCCTAAGGAGGCAACTTGAATGGTTTGTACACCATTTAAGCCAAATAAACAAATCCTGCTGGGAGCCCGCGATGGCGATCCAGTACTGTGGTGGCCTGCCGGGTTGAGGGCTGGGACTACGGTCCACCTACGGGAGAAAAGGCCCAACAGACCAGCTGTTGTAAGACCGTGCAGGTGGGGTCATTACAGTTAAAAAGGCACCTTTTTAACTATGGCAGCCCAACCGGCTTGACCGGAGTCCACAGGCCTAAGCCTACCATAGTACTGGATCCCCTCACGGTTAGCCAATAGGTATTTGTTTATTTGGCCTCCTACGAGGTCACCTTCCCAGATCTAACTCGCGCCTACCCACTTAAGAGCAAACTGAGAAGCAATCCAGTACCATTTCTACTAGTGGTAGAAATGGTACTGGATGGCTCACGCTGGCTCTCTCAAGTGGGAGGTCAGGTGTTTGATCCGGGGAGGCGACTTTAATGGTTTGTATACCATTAAAGCCAAATAAACAAATCCTGCTGAGAGCCTGTGAAGGCAATCCAGTACTGTGGCGGCCTGCCGGGTTGAGGGCTTAGACTACGGTCCACCTATGGGAGAAAAGGCCCAATAGACCAGTTGTCGTAAGACCATGCAGGTGGGGTTGTTACATTCCAATGAATGGGGAGTTATAGGAGTGCTGGGTCACTTCTCACCTTCCTCATACATTCCTAACTTTTTGATTCCAATAGCAATTAGGGATTCCTTAGGAATCAAGCCATTCCCCCCTTTCCATCTTCCTGGCCTATCTGGGTGGTGACTCCTATTCTCTGAATTTAGGTCCATGTTCTTTAAGGCCTAGAGCTTGATAGTGTCAAAGTCACAAAAACCATTTCACTAGGAGTGGAAGCAAAAATTTCCTCTCACATTTATTGTAGATTAGATTGTGATCGACGAATGTGGGGATTAGTGTTTCAAAATTGTAAAGTGCTTGGGCACAAGCAAGATTTAAGTAAAATCTCATATCTTCATTGTCGTTCTCTCAAAAGTCATGTCTTCAGAGGGCACCTCAAACTCATTCCCTCAAAGTCCAACCCCAATGTCAAAACTCTAAGGTCAAGCGTCTAGGGGATAAACTCCTAAACTATGACTCGAGTCTTAGATGTAGGTAAAGTACCTCCCTAGTGTCTCCTTAAAACTCGATTATCTTAACTAGGTGTTATGCCTTCTCATGGTATCATAAACCAAACACTTATGGCCACCCAATTCTCAAACCTATCAATAAGCCCTATTTTTGCACTTTCTCCTAATATGTGTTGAAAAAGAAGCAAATTGATCCCCTCACGAACAAACTATGGTCCTTAATGCAAAGGTTCTAATGATGCTCAAATATGGTACTAAAAATGTCGAACAGAATAATGAACATTAATCTCTTTAAAATGACAACCACTAAAAAAATAGAGATCCATAAAGTATAAGTCCTCCTTACGAAGTCCATTCAGCCAAACCATCTCCTTATTCCAGCTAGCCAAACCATCTCCATATCAGCAAATAATCCCAAAGTCAACCATGTAAAAAAACTCTAAAAAGTTGAGCCCTCCAAAGACAGTCAAGCTAATCCAAAACCAAACCGACAATGGCCTCCTTAAATGATCCTTTCTACTCACCACATTTTTTATCCTACCAAACTCAACCAACCATCATCTTGCCCAATCAATCAAAAACTAGTATCACCCTACTAGCCTCATCACTTTGCCATCCCCAAATGAGGGGGCATCTTTTTGGCCACCTTCAATTGAAAGCCTAGATGTCAAGGTACCTAATCCCCATTGCAGGCACGGATCAAACCTAAGATGTTCTTCTTAACCTTTTATATCCATTCTAAAAAAGTACCACATTGTCCTCTTTAGGTTTATCCAGTTAAACTTAGAGTTCAACTTCCTCTTCAGGTTTATCAAGTGAAACCTGGACTTTAACTTTCCCTTCAGGTTTATCTAGTTAAACATAGATTTTAGCATCCACTTTAGGTTTATCCAGTTGAACCTAGTTATCAAAATTCTCTTTAGACTTATTCATTTAAACATGGGTTTCAAAATTCCCTTTTTGTTTTATCCAATTAAACCTAGATTTCAACATTCTCTTTAGGTTTATCCGGTTAAACCTAGATTTTAACCTCCTTTTAGGTTTATCCAGTTAAACCTAGATCAAATTCCTTTAGGTTGGCATATGAACCTAGATCAAATCCTTTTAGGTTGGCATACGAACCTAGATAAAATCCTTTTAGGTTGGCATAAGAACCTAGAAAAAATCTTTTTTTAGGTTGGCATAGGAAGCTAGATTAAATACTTCTCAAGCTAGCATAGAAACTATATCAAATCTTTTTAGATTGGCATAGGAACCTAGTTTAAATCCTTCTAGATCAAGCTATTGTTTTAGGTTGGCATATGAACCTAAAACTTGCAGCTCAACCCATGTTTATCAAGTTGGACTTAGAATCAACTTAGACTCACTATCAATCTAGGTTATTAGGCCAGTACTAGACTCATCCAATTAGATTTAGGTTAAAACTAAACCCTCATTAGTTGTTCACTACATCATGGTTCCTTGCAAGCAAAGAAATCATGGTTCCTTTGCAAGCAAAGAAACCATATTGAGAGGCAGATGTGAATAAAAAATTTTTCACCCAAGAGAAACACTTAAATCTTGATTCTAGATGAAAGTCCATGTGAACATAAATTGAATTCAATTGGAATCTTTGAATTAGTTGTCGGGTGGGAGTTTTTTGCACAAATTGGCACTTCTACGGCCATAAATCTTTAATTTTTGATTATGATATTAAAATTTAGTTTGTTATGATTCTAATGCATTAAAAATCACTCAAAATAGATTTGGACGAGAGAGAACGGGTGTCCAAAATTTTGCTGCACAACATTGGGCCCATTATGATAGAAAAATAAGCCCATTAGAGGGTGTGCCGCAGGTGTGCTATGCAGTAGCTGCAGGTACCCCTACAACACCCATGTGTGCTGCATGAGGCAAAAATGTGTCATGATGGGCCAATTGTGTACCGCAGGAGCCTTATCCAAGTTTTTTCAAATTATTTCAAATTTATCAGATTTTAGCCTCCAAAAACTCTATGAAAAGGCCTCCAAACCCGATTTCCCACACCCCATTCAACCAAGAAAGCCTAATAACTAGTTGTATTACTTTCTTTCCCTCTTTTCTTCTTTTAAAAAAAAGGTTCTCTCTTCCTTAGAGAAGAACCACCTATATTTCAAAAAAAAAAAAAAAGAGAGAAGAACCACCTAAAGTTAGCTTTCTTAGTTGGCTTGGGTGCTTGGCCCCTCTTTGGTCTAGCCTTCCTCAGGCTAAATTAAATCAAATTGCTTCCTTAGCAAACCCCTAGCCTAAAGTCAATTTTATTTTGCTTCCTTCATAAAATAAAGTCCAAGCCAAGGTGGAACTGCAGTCTGATCACACACTCAAGCCTCCATCAAGCAAACCGCCAAGGAAATAGATAAGAGCTCTTAAAACTCAATTTAAATTCATTATTTACAATATTTAAGTTTTAATTCATCTTACCCCAACTTTGGAAAATTATCATCTAATTTTAAAAATTACTCAAATCAAGTTCTATTTTCAAGTCAAAAATCGTTTCACAATTAGGGTTTCATCCAGTTCTCCCAAAACCAATTTTCAAATTAGGGTTTTATCCAATTGTCTCTCAAAACTATTTTTCAATTAGGGTTTAATCCAATTGTCTCCCAAAATCATTTTTCAAATTAGAGTTTCATCTAGTTATCTCTAAAAATAATTTTTCAATTAGAGTTTTATCCAATTATCTCCCAAAATCATTTTTCAAATTTGGGTTTCATCCAGTTGTCTCCCAAAATCATTTTTTTTTCCAAATTAGGGTTTCATCCAATTATCTCTTAAAACCATTTTTCAAATTAAAGTTTCATCAAGTTGTCTCCCAAAACCATTTTTCAAATTAGAGTTTCATCCAGTTGTCTCCCAAAATCATTTTTCAAATTAGGTTTCATCCAATTGTCTCCCAAAACCACTTTTTCATTGTCTTCTAAAATCATTTTTCAAAATAGGATTTCACCCCAAAAATCTTTTTATAAACTTAAAGTAGACTTAGGCTTCCTTAGCTTAGGTTAGAACCCCATTTTATGTCTTCAAACAACCATTTCGTGATGGTTAGAATTTTATGCTTTGATTCCAATTTCAATGGATATGCATGCTTACTTAAAATTTCACTCCAAGTATTAAGTCTACTTCCTAAAATAACTCTTCCTCTTATTCCTATTAAAATTGTCTTTTGAGAAAACCTATGTCACTTAAAGTTTCACATGACTTGGACACACCTAAAGAGCCAGTTATGACAAGTGTTTTTAATCTCGAGTCAACAATAATAGTTGGGGAATGTGTCCCCATCCTATAATCTATAAGGTTAGAGTTAGGATCCCCTAATTTTTGGTTTTGTAGTGAAATATTTATTTTTTGTATTTTATCAAATTATCTTGATGTATATTTCATATTTAACTGTCATTTCATATTATACATGTCATATTATGAAACTCATTTTATAAGTTCTTATTTAATCCAAGGCTAAACTAATTTTTCTTAAAAGCCCAAACCTAGCTCCCAAATCTATCATTTGGTTCAAGGCTAGTACTTTTTATTCTTGGGATTAATGTTGGAGTCATTTTTAGCGTTTTTCTTAAATTTTCTCTTTTTCAAAATAATTTGAGTGGCGACTCATTTTTAAATTCATTTTACTATCGATTCAATGTAGCCAACGAAGGCAGAGTGACCTTAACACATTTTTGTGTGAAACCTAGCCTAATTTTTCAGCACACCAGTCTTTCATCTTTTGCAAGCTGGGATTGAACCAGGTGTGCTCGGGCTAGGGGAAAAAGAACCTCTCACATTTACTTAAATCAAAGTTTATCAAATTGAGTTTAAAACCACCTGAGGTCAAAACCTCAAAGCCATTCCCCTGGGGCATACCCCCAAACCATCACTTGAGTCTTAGGTGTAGGTGCAATCTTCTTCCTAGTGTGTTCCTTTAGCTTAATAGTTAAAGCACATTCTCATATAGTCATAATCCAAACACCTATAGCCTCCCAATTGCCAGAGTTGCTAGTTTTGTAAGTGAATGAAATTTACTTGTGATAAGTGTTGGAGGAAAAAAAAGCCTATTTGATGAATGACTTGACTGCCTCATCACCCTCATGACTTAACCTTATTTCTTGATGCAAGGTTTCTAATGATTTTTAAAATGCTAGAAAAATGGCTTAGCCAAAGTGAAGAATGAGCTCCTTATTTTAATAACCACACATCAAAGGCAAAGTTGATCAAGATAGAGCCAAATTTTTGCAAAGGGTGAAATCCACAATATTTATGACTTCTTTGGACAGCAGATAGCCAAGCCACATTAACATAACAAAACCAAAACCAACTTGCCAAACTATTAGCTTTGGGCTATATCTAGATAGCCTTAACATCTTTACAGCTCGAATTCCTCAAGGGCAAAATCGATAACCAAGACAACCACACAAGGTATGATCTAAACCATCTTTATAAGACCACAATGCTTAGCCAATACTTGTGAGAAGAAAACTTAAGTTTCCCTTACAATGCCCAAGCTAGCCTATAGCCCTTATGTATTGAACACTCTTTCATGATCAAACCTAACCATAGCCTATACCCAAAGAAAATTCATGAACCAAGATCTAGAATAGACTAGTCTCCTAAGCCAAAGGCCAAATCTATTAAAGCTTTCCAAATCTAACTAGGCCCAAATCAAAACTTAATTGGAGCCTATCCAAGAAAATTGCAACCTTCCTAAATAAGCAAAACAAACTATAGGTAGCCAAATAGATTGCATATTGCCTACCTAAGCCAAAGTTTCACAGCTTAAGGAGCGAACTCATCCTATAGTCGATCAGGTCAAAGTACTCTAAGACAAAACAACCTAAGGCCAAACTCAACTATGGCCTCCCTAAATAATCCCTCATAATCAAAAATAAAATCCTGATCATAACTTGATTATAGCATTTTGGCCATAACATTTTGACCTTACTAATCTAAAACTACCATCGAAACTATCCATTCAGTCTAAGCCTAGTGGTAATCCTTATTACTTTGTCACCCGTAGATGAGTAGACAAATCAAGACAAATGATAAAATGTCAAAGTCCTTAAATTATCATCTCCTAAATTTGGGAGTATCTTCTTGATTACTATCAACCAAAAGCTTAGGTTTTGATGTGCCTATTAGCACTCCTAGATCAGACCTAGGATGTCCATCTCTAGATTGAACCATCACCACCATCAAATATCCAAAACCATTATATGTAAGAGTCCTAGAACCCAACTGTCTAAGTAATAATCCTAAAACCTGATTTCACCTATGAAGACTAAGACTTTAAATTTTGAAAGATTCGATCATCTATACATCTATGCATTCATCGTTCATCAATAATTCATACATCATCCATTACATAAAGTAAAACAAATGCCTAAAAGGTAAAACAAGAGATAGAATAAGTCTGTTTGCATGGCATTTTAGTTTGCATGTACATACTTTATCTTGTAACATGTATGGTCCAATGTCCCTGCCTCCACCTCGACTCAGCAGAAGAACGAGCCTCCTCATCCTAAGTACAAATCCTATCCTCAATAATAGCTAGGTAAGTCATGGGAAGCCAACAACAAGACAACTGGAATTATAGAAAGTGAAAAAAATGACAGAAAAGTTACAAAAGTGGATTACAGAAGTAAGAGAATTTCGACCAAGGTAAAGTCATACTATACCAATCAGGTATGCATCTAGTGTCATAGTTCTAGGTACTTGAAAAATAAGTTTTGCTCCATAAAATATGGATTTTCTTTCTTCATTCACAACCATCATGCCGAACTTAAAAATCAATGCTAATATGATAGGGACAACTTTGAATCCTTAATTTTTTTTTTCATTACCATATTAAAATTCATTATGTTATGAACACGTGGATTCAAGAATCACTCAGATTGGATATCAGACAGTCCTAAATGAGCATTATAAATTTACTGCATAAAATGGGGCTTGTTTGAAGTAGACAGAAATTCTGCATCAATTTTGGGTTTTACTACTACAATGACCCATCTTTCTACAACAACATTTTTAGGGTTTTCCATCCAATAATTCAGCTTGAAAACTCTATAAATATCACCCCACCCCCATTTTCTAGACACCAACTAAGAAAACCTAATTGATAATTAGTTCTCTCTCTCTCTCTCCCTTTTTTCTTCTAAAAAAAGAAACGATTCAAGCTTTTTTAATGCGAACTGCTTAAAACTTGTTCTTTAGCAAGTTTGGGTGCTTGATTCCTCTTTAGGTACTTAATATCTTTAAGCAACCTTTAAAGTTGCTTCCTTAGGATCCCTATGCTTAGGAATCGTGGAAATAAGGTCCAGACATAAGTTAAGTCATTGGTCTGTAGGTACTAAAGAAGGGATAAAACTTTAGCCCTAATCTTGACCATCTTTTGGTCACTTTTATTATTATTCTTTTTTTACTTAAATGATTTAAACTAGACTTAAATAATTTGAGTTTAGGCCTAAATGGGCCTAACTAAACTTAAATGGATCTTCATAATTGGACCTAAATGGACTGCTTGAACTTAGATAAATTGCACTTTGAACCTAAATGAACTTTAGGCCTCAATTTGAACTTAGTTTTTTCTGATTGAACCTAAAATTTTTCATGATTTGGATTTACATTACAAATTTAACCTAAAAGACTTTAGTTTTACCTAAACCCCAAAGAACTTTCAAAGAAGTTAAAATCAAATCGAACTCTTCCAACAAGTTGGAGTTTTCTTTCAAAATTAATTTGGGCCATCTTCCAAATCAATTTTCCTAAATACATTTTGGACTTTCAAATAAACTTTCCAAATACATTTTAGACTTTTCCAAATACATCTTAGACCTTTTCCAAGTACATCTTGGATACATTTTGGACTTTTTCATTAACTATCCAAATACATTTTAGAAATTTTCCAAAATGTGAGTTTCAAATCAACTTTCCAAATATATTTTGGACTTTTTCATCAACTTTCCATGTACATTTTGGATCTTTCAAACTTTTTTCAATACATTTGGACTTTCAAACTTTGTCTAATACATTTGGACTTTCAAAATTTGTCCAATATATTTGCACTTTCAAACTTTGTCCAATACATTTGCACTTTCAAACTTTTCAATACATTTCACAATACATTTGGACTTTAAAAGCTTGTCTAATACATTTAGATTTTCAAACTTTTTCCAATACATTTGGACTTTCAAACTTTTCCAATACATTTAAACTTTCAATACACTTGGACTTTCAAACTTTGTCTAAAACATTTGGACTTTCAATTTTTTTCTAATACATTTGGACTTTCTAATATGGTTGGACCTTTTGATCAAACCTTTTTCCAAAATATTTAGGTTTAAACATTAAACATTGAATCTAAAATTTAGACTAGATTTAGGTTTGAATATTAAATCTAAAACATGGATTATACTTAGGTTTAAACATTAAACCTAAAATTTGGATTAGACTTACATTTAAATATTAAATAAAAAAATTGGGATAAACTTAGGTTCGAACATTAAATATAAAATTTGGACAGAGACTTAGGTTTAAACATTAAAGCTAAAATATGAATTAGACTTAAGTTTAAACATTGAAAATAAAACTTGGACTAGACTTAGATTTAAACATTAAACCTAAAATTTGGACTTAGACATTAGGTTAGCCTAGGCATAGATTAAGAAAACCAAAATTATAAGTCAAACCTCCCCATTTCAAAATGGATAGAACTGCATAGGCTTTGATTCCTATTCGAACAAGATATGTAGGCTTCCTTAAAATTTCAATCCAAGTATCGAGCCCATTAAAAGTTAAAAACTTTTTTCTCGTTTTCTTCTCTTAGTAACTCATGGATGTTTTATTTACCTTGTTTACATTTTTTGAGGAATGTGTGCTGATCCTAGAACCCATAAGGGCTAAAGTTGGGATCCCCTATTTTTAGGTTTTGAATTGTAATTTAAGTTAAACTTTATTTTTCTTTATACTTTATAGATGAATAATCTATATGTCATGTATATTATATTGTTCAAGCATTATTACTAGGCATTTCATATTATAATTATTATTTTTATGAAACTATTTGTAAGTTTTAATTTAATTTATGGCTAAACTATGTTTACAAACCTAGCCCCAAATATATCCTTTGGTTCAAAAGTAGTGGTTTTTATCCTTCAGATATAACTAGAGTTATCTTTTGGGTTTTTCTTAAAATTTTCCTTTTTAAAATAAATTCAAGTGGCAACTTAAACTATTTTTCTTTAACCAAGAACCGAGAGTGATTAGATGTGAGGAAGAGTGACCTTGGCACTTTCATGTGAGAAATCACCCAAATGAGGATTTTGGCTCTCATCTAGTGGGTCACATAGGTGTTCAGGCAAGGCTTTACAATGATTCTTAAGGAATAGTAAGATTCATAATTTAGAGTACACGATAAGAAATTCTCCAATATCTATATAATTATCTCATAATTGATAAGCCCTTAGTTCTTAAAACTGTTCCATAATCATTTGAGAATGTAATTTAACTCAATTAAAAATGGGTCACTTTTAAGAGCGAAAAGTTTATTAATTATAGAATAAAGCAATTTTAGGTGATCCTATATGGAGTTGCTAAGTCTCCTACATGTGTTTGAGTAAAAAGGGATGAAAAAGGCCAAGGCTTCCGTAGTAAGATATGCCTAAAGGCATGAGGCATGTAAGTGGTTATGCAATGTTTGTTCTTCAAATCTTGAGTAAAGATATGATATCTCTTGCATCACACGGCACGGGCATCACCGGTCACCTTAACACACTCACAGCATGTAACTGCTGTAATACAAGTATAATATTTTGAATTATTAACAATAAAATAATATATGAATCAAATAACTAACTTCTTAAATTTCTCTAGTGGAGTTTCCATTGTGAGCATTGATCTCACTCCTAGTGGTTTTGCAGCCTTGGCACTATTAGGCTCTTGACCTTACAGATTCAATGGGTTAAAGCCCCTTAGAATGATGGAGTTTCCACCCAGCATAAACTAGAAAAAGGATAAGGAGTAGCATACTTTTGATTCCATGAGGAATCCCTAACCCCCTAATAGGCTCAGGAAGTTAGGTATGAATGAGTAATAGGAGGTATACTACTACTCGCATACATCAAGCCCATTGGAACCAGCCTCCTCTATGATTTACATATTATCAAATTAGAACTATTTAAAATATTATTTATTAATTGATTTTAGAGGATAAATAAGTGAACAAATAGATAAAACATACATTAAAAAAACATTCATATATAGTATGAGCGAGTGTGCTATGCATGAGTGCAAAAATAAAAAATTAGCACACATCTAAGTGTAAACATGCCAATATAATCCTTCAAAATGAATTATAAGGAAATAAATGAATGAATTACATAATTGATAAACCTATTACATTTTATCTAAAAAGGAAAAATTACATTCAAAGCCTATATACATCGAACTTACAAAAGTGTGGTATGTATGCATGAATGTAATGATGTGGCATATGCAACATAATAAAAAATAAAACTAAATAGGTTTAAATAGAATGTAATAGGAATGAAGATAGGAACATTATTAAAAAACAAAACCTAATAGTATAAGGGTAAACATTATCAAATTCGATAATAGGATTATTGAATTCGATAAATGAAATGACAAACTAAACATCTTTTGCATATAACTACAAAAACCTACATTTGGTGCATTATTTTAACTTATTCGACTATATGACTACCAAATTTGACAATTAAGATATTAATTTGATAATATCCACATCTCCTTTTCATTTTCCAATTTAATTTATTCATTTCATGATTTTAAACTATATTCAGATATAAAATAAGTTAATTCTAGCTATCCTGATTTATCTTAGCTCATCATACTGTATTTTGGTTTATAAAATAGTTGATTTTAGCATAATGATATTTTAAAAGTACGGTTGGTTTGTTTGTAAATGTAAAATGGGACAAGAATACTATCGAGTTTGATAGTGAATTTATTGAACTCAAGAATATTCTTATTCTGAGAAAAGAATGACTTCTTCAATTCAATTCTAAAAAATGACTTATTCGGCTCAATTCTCTAAGTTTTTATGTTAAAGCTTCAAGAAAAAAAAACAAAATTAACCAAAACTAGCCTTAAAACACACATATGAACATACAAAAGCTTCATTTTAACATCTAACATGTTCAATGATAAAAGGTTTGACATTTTCTATTATTCTTCTTCCATTCCAACCTCTTTTAATTCATGTTTATTATTTTTGTGCTTGTCTTTTCATGAGTAAAGCACACATCATAGCATGCATAACATGTTAAAACTCAGTAAACAACTCAAAAAGGTCAAAGAAAGAGAAGTATACCTTCAGAGTGTAATTTATCTAGTTTTTGAAAAGTTGGTCCAAGAGAGTTTGATCAACAAGATCCTTGTTGTATTAATCTTCCTTTGGATTAGTTGATTGATTCTTGAAGTGTGTTCTAAAATCTTCTAATTGGATACCTTTTTTTGACTTTTGAAGCCTTCAAAATTACTGATTGGATAGTCGAACCATCATCGACCATCATACAAGAAGTTCTCTTTCCTCTCACCTCCGCTTTGATGAACAAGTTCTGGACATGATCTCTACCAAGGGAGGTCTACATTTAAGAAAGTAATTACCTTTGATGCATCCTTAGGTATCTCATATTTACAATCTCTTATTGCTACCAAGTCAATCAGCTCCTTAGGGATAACAAGAGATTCAATTTGCATATTAACCAAAGCCTTGGTTAATGCCTCTCTATACTTGTGACATCCATAAAATTTTTAAATACAATACAATAATTAAAAAGAAGGATTATTAGAGTGATGAAAGAATAAATACCTAATGTATATATTGGGTATATGGTAAATATACCTAAAGTATAAAAGTCACTAAAAGACAAAAAAGTCAAAGTCAAAAGTCAAAAGTAAAAAAGTTAAAAGTTAAATATATTTTAATATTAAAAAAATAAAATTAATTAACTAAAAATGGATAATTATGGATGGAAGAAGATATTTTATATATTTAATAATTAATAACTAAAATAATTAAATATATATATATATGGAGGGGAAAAGAAATTAGAAAATTAGACAAAAGACTTCTTCTTCTTCCGTCCATCCTTTAGCCAATTTTATTCAAGAGTAAGAGGGGAATTTTTCTTCATTGATACACCAAATTTCACAAAGGATTTAAGGTGCTTTTGATTTAGGTAAGTAATTTATGCTTTAAGCTTAGTTTAATATTTTGATTAATATGTGTAGCTTGACGTTTTGATAGAGGTGCTCTAAATTATTAATATGAATTGTTTTGAAGTTGTTTGGCATGTAAGTGGTGATTTTATGGTTAGATGTTGAAGATGAGTTGGTGATGGTGGTATTAGGGTTTATGGGATGAGTATGTAAATTTAGGGTTTTTGGAGAAGGTGTTTTTAATTATTTTAATGGTTTATTTTAATGTAGTTTTGATGTATAAATAATGATTTTATGATTGGATGATAGAAATGAGTTAGTTGTGCTGAAGTTTTGATAAGGTAGCAAAGGGTAATTAGGGTTTTTGTTAGAAATTGGTTAAAAATTCTATAGTTAGTGATGGTTTTGAATAAAATGAATAGAAATATGATTTTGGTGACCTATTTCTATTTATTATTTGATGTAGGAGTGAAAGAATCAATGTTGTCCAAGTGAAGACATTTACTGTTTTTGAAAAGTAAGGATTGGAAGCTGACTTGGAGTTGATTTTGGAACTCTAAGAGGTTAGTATATTCTTTGGTAAATTTTAAATTTGTATTTATATGAATAGCATTAATCATTTTGGTATACTTTAAAGGATGCTCTTATTCCTGTAAAGTAGCATTGTGCATTGATATTACTAAGAATAAATGTAAAAATATTATGTAAAATGAAATGTGATTGAAAATATGGTTAAACACATAATCCATGCATTGTTGCATAGTTATATGATGCATGTTGTATTGGGTAATAGATCATTGAAAATAAAATGGTATTTGGATATGATTTGTGTGTAGTATGTTAGTGATGTAAGAAATAACACCGTTGTGTGCATTATGGAGAAATTATGGAAAAAAATAAAATACGATTAAAAGTGTGAAATATGCTATAAATGATTTTAAAAGATGAGAATAAACAATATGAAAAGTAATGAGAAAGAAAAAGTGGAAAAATAGCTAAATATGTGAAAAATGAGAAAATTATGAGAAATGAGAAAATGTGATGAAAATATGATAATGAGATGAAATGTAAAATGTAACGTGATGTGTACTATATATATGTTTGTGTAAATGTCGAAAATAAATAAAAACAATGTGGGAAATTTTGGAAATTGATAAAATACAATAATAAGATGGAAAATGTGAAATGAGATTGAGAATATGAGAAATGGTTATGAAATAATTGGAAATGTGATGTGACAGTGATCATAGCATGGGATGATCACATGGAAATGGAAATGGGTGTGAAATGTGGGAATTGAGAAAAGTGATGAAAAAGTGTTGAAAATAAATAGTGAAGGAATTAGATATGCTAAAGTAACAATGTATATGAAATATGTGTTTGCATTATACAGTATATTAAACCAGAGAATTGTATTCGGTGCTATTGATATGATTTGCCTTTGAGCTAGATGATGGCTGTCACTTATGATATCATTTGCCTTTGGGCTAAACACTGGGTATCACTATTATTTGATGTAATAACCCCCATTTTTGGTGTACGTGGGAATAGTTGATATTGACAATTAAATAGATGTGATGGGTTGAGAGAAATATAAGATGTATGAATTATAGATATGAGATATATACATGTTATATATTTGAAATATAAATGAGATATAAAAGACATATACATATATATATATAATATACCATATATATATTAAGTATAACTTGGTGGTGAAAAAAGTGATGATGATGCTAATAATAATAGTTATTATAATTATAATTATAATTATAATTATAATAAAAGAAAAAAGAGAACGTCAAAAAAGGAAGAAAGATGATTGGTGGATTGACATATTAATTAATTAATATATATAAATAAGGGATAATTAAAGGGATATTTTCTCCTATTCTTCTTCATCTTGAACATGAACTTTAAGAGAGGTGAGGAGAGTTTGGTTCTTTTATATATTGAAATTTTACAAGGGATTTTAAGAGGATATAAGGGGATATTGAAGGTTTATTGAGGAAATCAAGTATTCATCTTCAAGCTTATTTTTATGTGATTTTAAGAGTATGTTAGATATGATTAGTGAGAGAAAATGGTAGTTAATTAAGAGTTGGATTTTTGTGCCACTAGAAGATTGAGAGTGCTTTAGAACCAACTAGAATGTGGAGCATGCATGTATAGTTTTGGTTATTTTGTATTTTGATCATATGAATATGTACATAAGTGGATTAGGGAAAGAAAAATGTATTTTTATATATATGTAATCAAATGAATATTATAATAATATAATGTTTTGTAAATATTATTTCTATATAGATGGTGTTTGGATAATTTAGGGTTTTTCCATTGTCAAATATATATATTTATTTTAAAGCTAAAGAAAAGAATTAAAATTGTACTATTATGTGGCATCCTTATATCTTATACGCGTATTGTATGTATACAGAGTATATGTATGATACATGTAATATCCCAAAGTGTACCCTAGAAGTTTTGATATAATTGTTGTTTGATTTAAATTAAAAGTATATGTGTAATTGGAAAGAGAAAAGAATTTAAAAGAGAGTGTATATGTTGTATATATGGAAATATATATAACATATACACAAGTCAAATGGATGGTCAAAGGAAGAAGATATTTATTTTGTTATGTATGAAATTACTAAAAAGGGCAAGTAAGTGAAAGGAAGTTAAAACAAATAGAAGAGGGTATTTAAGTAATTTTCTTTTTAGATTGCTTGGTGGATGTTTAAAGAGATGAGAAGTTTGACTTTGTCTCTTACTCTTTTTCATTTTTCTTCTTTTCTCTTTGTGTTGGCCGGGCATCAAGGAAACAAGAGAGCAAGAGAGGGTTTTTGAATTTTAAGAGCAAATTGAAGGAAGAATCAAGTGATTGAGTTGGAAAATTTTTGAAGTTTCATCAACCTTGGTAAGTTCTCTCTTGATTTCTTTTGTTATATTTGAAGTTAGGTGTGAGTTTGATTATTAATATTTGAAAGTAGGGTTATGTTGGTGGTAGTGTGTTGATGTGTGTTTGATTTAATTGATTGTGGTGTTGGTTTTGAATTGAAAATAAAAAGGTTAAATTGATGTTGGTTTTGGAAAGTAAAAGTGATGTTGGTTTTAGGGTTTTGAAGTGGTAAGTGATGTTTAACTTGAGTTTGATCAATTATTTTCATAGATCTTCATGTTGTTTGTGTTTGTTGGAGTTGTAAGCCTAGAATATGTGAATTTGGTCAAAAGCAGTAACATATTGGATGCCACGCCTATGGCCCTTAGATGTCATGGCCATGGGGTGTTGAACAATTTGGGGCAGAATTGTTTTCTAACCCACGCCAGTGGGGGTTGGGGTGGCCACGGCCGTGGGCTTTAGATAGTGTTGTTGAGTTGTAATTTGTGATCTAAAGGTCTAAGATGAGGTTAATAAGTGATAAATGGTATTGGAATTCATGTATTGTATCATGTTTGGACTAGGTTTTGGAAGAAGGTGATTTGCCCTAATTTAAGAAGAGAAGAATTCTTGGAAAAAGAAGAGTATAGAGTTGTGTGAGTGTTCTTGAGGTAAGTACAAACTACAATATTGTATACATTCATATGATGTTGAGACTTAAAACACAATTGATTGTAAATGTGTTAGGAAATCTAATGCATTGTTGATGCATATTAATAATGTTATGTTTGGTATAGTGTAAAGATTGTGATGAGCATGTAAAATGTATGTTAATGTAATTGGTTGTGTACACTTAAATAATGAATTGAGATATAATGAAATGTAAACCAATGTAGTTGGTTATAATGATGTACATAAGATGATTGAAGTATGTTTGCCTATATGATGATGAAATGAAATATGAAATGTGAAAGATATGATGTTATGATGAATTGTCTTAATGTGAGTTGAAATGATATGAGATGTTAGGCCATAGTTGTTGGCTATGATAATGTAAATGAAATATAATTGAGGCATATTTGCCTAGTTGATTATGGAATATGAAATGAGAAATGAAATGAGAAATGAAACGAAAATAGAATGATAAAGAGATAAATGAAAAGATTGTGTGTCTAATGTGTTATTCAACCTTCAGAGTGCTGGGTTTGGCGGCATGCCTATAAAGTACTGGATAGGTGAAAAGACAGGGTCGTAAGCCGAATCTAGTTGATAAATGTGAAATGTGATGTTTTTGGGCCAAAGCAGTAACTCTGAACTTTGAATAACATATTAGTTTCTTTTTGGGCCCATGCTTGTGTTTGTTAAATTGTGATTCTTGAAAGATGAAACAAATGAATATTGAGATAAGTTATTTATGAATGTGAGAATTATCAAATAGTATTCTTTTGAATTGTTTTTAAAACTTGATTGTATGACATTAGCATGGCATTGAAACATAATGATATTGTAGTTTGTACCATTAAGCCGTTGGCTTAGCGCGAGTGTGATTCATCGCGCAGGTGATAGGGAAGAACCAGAGAGTTCCTCTAGGCCGAGTAGAGTCTAGATCTTGAGGTGTTGATAGTGGAGCTTAAAGATCAAAGACATACTGCCAAACATGTTTATATTTTCTATTTTGTAAAACTTGAGTTTTATTGTATATGTATTTGTAAATATTTGTTATATTTTCCGCTGTGTTTTGTATAAATATTTTGGTCTATTGTATTTTATAAATTTCCTTAAATGTTTTAAAACTTTTATTATTATTCAAAAGGATGGTTTGAGTGTTTTGTAAACCGTGGCATTTCTATATTCAGTATACGTATATTACGATCGTATAAGCATGCTGTGTACGTATACGGGGTATAGGGGTGTTACAATTGTTTTGGTATCAGAGCCTAGGTTTGAGATTCTCAACCTAGGTGAATTGTAAGAAAAAGAATATTTTGATTTTAAAAGTTGGTTTTTGAGTAAAATACATGTTTTGGTATGGCAGTCTTTGATCTTTAATGAGGAATATTATGCTGTGTTTGCAGATATAGGTAGTAATGGAGTCCCATTCACGTCAGACTGTAGAAGGAAGCGCTGAGAGTGTAGCTCCAGGAGAGAGTAGAGATGGAGCTAGAGTTGATAGAGTTAGTGAGGCACCTGTTTCT
Source organism: Garcia nutans (assembly GCA_947685225.1). Classification (NCBI taxonomy): domain Eukaryota; kingdom Viridiplantae; phylum Streptophyta; class Magnoliopsida; order Malpighiales; family Euphorbiaceae; genus Garcia; species Garcia nutans. Next base: position 31,985,866 of record CANTUV010000002.1, read on the forward strand.
GTGCCAAAGAGACCAGCTGCAGAGGAGGGTCCGCCGGGTTGGTTAAGTCATTGATAGAACTATTGAGGCCAGCTCCAGTGCAGCACCCACCACCACAGCCTCAGGTGCCGGTAAGACATTATGACAAGTTGAGAAAATATGGGGCTGAAGATTTCTTGGGTACTACCGATCCTGCAGTGGCTGAGCAGTGGTTGGATAAAGTGCAGAGGATATTCATTCAGTTGCAAGCCACTTCGGATGAGAAATTTGACTATGCCATATCCCTCCTTCAGAAAGATGCCTATGACTGGTGGAAGACTGTTCCTCATGCCATGGATGATCCACCTACACTATCTTATAGTGATTTTCTGAGGGAGTTCGAGCAGAAATATACTCCGAGGGAGTATAAAGATATTAAGAAGATGGAATTCCTGAATTTGAGGCAAGACAACCAGACTGTAACAGAGTATGAGATTGAGTTCATCCGGTTGAGTCGATATGCCGGGGGAATTATCTCTGATGAAATAGATCGGTGCAGAAGATTTGAGGAGGGATTGAGGCCCTCTATTATGTGCATTGTGGCTGGTTCTAGATACCAGGATTTCTCTCAGCATGTTGCAGCAGCTAGAAGTGTTGAGAGAGCGCAGAATATTGCAGCAGCTGCTACTGAGGAGGAGACCAGAGTAAGGAGATCCCAATTTGAGGTAGGATCTTCATCTATGAAGAGGGGCAGAGGAAGTTTTGTTCCAAGGATTAGTAGGAGCCAGAGACAGTAAGGTAGGTCAATGCAGTATCAGAGACAGAGACCGAGACCTACAGCTTCTGTAGCCAGTGCTCCAACTCCAGGGGTTCAGAGGTCTACTCCACCTACATGTGAGCTTTGTGGTAGAAACCATGTGGGTGTTTGCTGGAAGATTAGTAGATCGGCTGTGTGTTTTAGGTGTGGATCGCCTGATCATTTTATTAGGGAGTGTCCTGAGATGCCAAAGCACAGGCAGGCTGAGTCTGCAGTTTCTCGATCCAGTGTCAGTAGAGGTGGTCGAACCGGGTTTAGTCAGAGAGGAGGATTATCATCCGGAGGTAGTAGGCCAGAGGAGGTCGGATCTTCTCAGAGAGTATATGTGATGCAGAGGCAGCCAGATGCTTCAGCAGTTATAGCGGGTACATTTTCTTTATTTGGCATTTCAGTACTTGCTTTGATTGATCCAGGATCTACTCATTCATACATAAGTGCATCCATATTGCCTGTGTCTGAATTGCATTCAGAATCCTTAGGATTTGATGTTTTGGTGACAAATCCTTTAGGACATACTGTGGTTGTTAGTAAGGTGCACCGTGATAGTGCAGTTGTGGTGCAAGGTGAGGAGTTTCTTGGTGATCTGATTGAAATGTCTTTTAAATAATATGATTTGATCTTAGGCATGGATTGGCTGTCTAAGCATGGAGCTGTGGTAGATTGTCAAAAGAAGTGTGTCACCTTGAGAACCAGTGATGGTAAGGATGTGATAGTATCTAGTGAGCAGAGACAACTTGCATCCTTGTTTGTATTAGCTGTAACAACTAGAAAGTTGATTAGAAAAGGGTGTCAAGCTTATCTTGCTCATATTGTGGATACTAGGGTATTAGGTTCTCAACTTGATAAAATATCCACAGTTGCAGATTTTCTGGATGTGTTTCCTGAGGAATTTCCAGGGTTACCCCCTGAGAGAGAGGTTGAGTTTGGTATCGATTTGTTACCTGGTACCACTCCCATCTCTATCACCCATTATCGAATGGCCCCTACTGAATTGAGAGATTTGAAGGTGCAGTTACAGGAGTTGTTGGATAAAGGGTTTATTCGCCCCAGTGTTTCTCCTTGGGGAGCTCCTGTATTGTTTGTGAAGAAGAAGGATGGTACTTTGAGGTTATGCATTGATTATAGGCAATTAAACAAAGTAACTATCAAGAATAAATATCCTTTGCCTAGGATTGATGATCTCTTTGATCAATTGAAGGGAGCAGCAGTGTTTTCCAAGATTGATTTTAGATCAGGGTACCATCAGTTGAGGGTTAGAGCTGAAGATGTTCCTAAGACAGCTTTCCGTACCAGGTATGGGCATTATGAGTTTTTAGTAATGCCTTTTGGGTTAACGAATGCACCTGCAGCTTTCATGGATTTGATGAATAGGGTGTTTAGGCCCTATCTGGATCAGTTTGTGGTAGTTTTTATCGATGATATTTTGGTGTATTCACATAATGAGGAGGAGCATGACAAGCATTTGAGGATTGTGTTATAGATCTTGAGAGAGAAGCAGTTGTATGCTAAGCTGTCAAAGTGTGAGTTTTGGCTTGATCAAGTAACTTTTCTGGGTCATATAGTTTCAGCAGATGGTATAAGAGTCAATCCAAGTAAAGTTGAAGCTATTTTGAATTGGAGTCCACCAAAGTCTGTAACTGAAGTTAGAAGTTTTCTGGATTTGGCAGGCTATTACCGACGGTTTGTGAAAGTTTTCTCTTTGATAGCTACTCCACTCACCAGATTGCTTCGGAAGGGAGTTAGATTTGTGTGGACGGATCAGTGTCAAGCTAGTTTTAAGCAGTTAAAAGAAATATTGACTCAAGCGCCCGTTCTTACTTTACCTGTGGAAGATAAACCGTATGTGATTTACAGTGATGCTTCACATAATGGTTTAGGATGTGTTTTAATGCAAAAGGGTAAAGTTATAGCTTATGCTTCTCGGCAATTGAAGCTGCATAAGCTTAATTATCCGACTCATGATTTGGAGTTGGCAGCTATAGTGTTTGCTTTGAAGATTTGGCGACACCACTTATATGGGGAGAAATGTTTTACCTATACGGATCACAAAAGTTTGAAATATTTGGGTGTTCAGAAGGAGCTGAATCTTTGGCAAAGGCGATGGTTGGAATTGATTAAAGATTATGACTGTTTGATTGATTATCATCCTGGTAAGGCAAATGTTGTTGCTGATGCCTTGAGTCTGAAGTCTTTGGCTGGTTTGACTGTGTACTCGCTCTCGTTACTTGTTAAGTTGAGAGCATTGCATGCTAGTTTTGAATCATGTGATGATGGTGCATTATTGGCTCAGTTGCAATTGAGGCCAGTATTGTTGGATCAGATTAAAGAGGCTCAATTGGCTGATGAGAAAATTCAGAAGATTGTATCAGATTGCCAAAATGGGGAGAGCCGAGATTTTTATGTGAAGAGTGATGGTAGTCTTTGGTTCAAGGATAGGTTGTGTGTACCTAATGATGATAGTTTGAGAAAGATTATTTTAGAGGAAGCACACCAATCAGTTTTTGCTATGCATCCTGGAAGTACAAAGATGTACCATGATTTGAAACAACACTACTGGTGGTCTGGTATGAAAAGAGATATAGCTGAATTTGTGTCCAAATGTCTTACTTGTCAGAGGGTGAAAGCTGAGCATCAAGTTCCAACAGGGTTGCTTCAACCTTTAACAGTGCCTGAATGGAAATGGGAGAGAGTAACAATGGATTTTGTGTCTGGGTTGCCATTGACTCAGAAGAAGCATGATGCTATTTGGGTGATTGTTGATCGGTTGACAAAGACAGCTCATTTCCTTCCTGTTAGAATGGAGTATTCTCTTGAAAGGTTGGCTGAGCTGTATATTAGTGAGATAGTGAAGTTACATGGAGTCCCAATTTCTTTAGTGTCTGATCGAGATCCCCGGTTTACTTCGAGGTTTTGGAAATGTTTGCATAATGCATTGGGTTCTCGATTACACTTTAGTACTACTTTTCATCCAAAGACAGATGGGCAGTCAGAAAGAGTGATACAGATTATTGAGGATATGTTGAGAGGCTGTGTTATTGATTTCTCTGGAAGTTAGGACAGATTTTTGCCACTTGTGGAATTTGCTTACAACAACAGTCATCAATCCAGTATTGGTATAGCTCCATTTGAGGCATTGTATGGTAGAAGATGCAGAACGCCTTTATGTTGGAATGAAATTGGAGAGGGCAAGTTAATTGGTCCCGATTTGGTTAAAGAGACTGAAGAGAAAGTGAAAATAATTCGGGATCGGTTAAAAGCGGCTTCAGATCGACAGAAGTCTTATTCATATTTGAAGAGGAGAGATATAGAGTTTGATATTGGAGATAAAGTATTTTTGAAAGTGTCTCCTTGGAAAAAGATATTGAGATTTGGTTGAAAAGGGAAGCTGAGTCCTCGTTTCATTGGACCGTATGAAGTTTTAGAAAGAGTTGGGCCAGTTGCTTATCGTCTTGCTTTGCCGCCTGAGTTGGATAGAATCCATAATGTATTCCATGTTTCTATGTTGTGGAGGTATAGATCGGATCCATCTCATATCTTGCAAGTTGAATCCATTGAAGTGAGTTCGGATCTGACATTTGAAGAAGAACCAGTTGCTATTTTGGCACATGAAGTGAAAGAGTTGAGGAATAAGAAAGTGCCATTGGTGAAGGTTCTATGGAAGAATCATGGGAGAGAAGAGGCAACTTGGGAAAGCGAGCAAGCAATGCAAAATCAGTATCCTCAACTGTTTCAGACATAATACCAGGTAATTTCGAGGATGAAATTTCTTTTTAGAGGGGGAGAATTGTAATATCTCAAAGTGTGCCCTAGAAGTTTTGATATAATTGTTTGATTTAAATTAAAAGTATATGTGTAATTGGAAAGAGAAAAGAATTTAAAAGAGAGTGTATATGTTGTATATATGGAAATATATATAACATATACACAAGTCAAATGGATGGTCAAAGGAAGAAGATATTTATTTTGTTATGTATGAAATTACTAAAAAGGGCAAGTAAGTGAAAGGAAGTTAAAACAAATAGAAGAGGGTATTTAAGTAATTTTCTTTTTAGATTGCTTGGTGGAGGTTTAAAGAGATGAGAAGTTTGACTTTGTCTCTTACTCTTTTTCATTTTTCTTTTTTTCTCTTTGTGTTGGCCGGGCATCAAGGAAACAAGAGAGCAAGAGAGGGTTTTTGAATTTTAAGAGCAAATTGAAGGAAGAATCAAGTGATTGAGTTGGAAAATTTTGAAGTTTCATCAACTTTGGTAAGTTCTCTCTTGATTTCTTTTGTTATATTTGAAGTTAGGTGTGAGTTTGATTATTGATATTTGAAAGTAGAGTTATGTTGATGGTAGTGTGTTGATGTGTGTTTGATTTAATTGATTGTGGTGTTGGTTTTGAATTAAAAATAAAAAGGTTAAATTGATGTTGGTTTTGGAAAGTAAAAGTGATGTTGGTTTTAGGGTTTTGAAGTGGTAAGTGATGTTTAACTTGAGTTTGATCAATTATTTTCATATATCTTCATATTGTTTGTGTTTGTTGGAGTTGTAAGCCTAGAATATGTGAATTTGGTCAAAAGCAGTAGCATATTGGATGCCACGCCCGTGGCCCTTAGATGCCATGGCCGTGGGGTGTTGAACAATTTGGGGCAGAATTGTTTTCTAACCCACGCCCATGGGGGTTGGGGTGGCCACGGCCGTGGGCTTTAGTTAGTGTTGTTGAGTTGTAATTTGTGATCTAAAGGTCTAAGATGAGGTTAATAAGTGATAAATGGTATTGGAATTCATGTATTGTATCATTTTTGGACTAGGTTTTGGAAGAAGGTGATTTACCCTAATTTAAGAAGAGAAGAATTCTTGGAAAAAGAAGAGAATAGAGTTGTGTGAGTGTTCTTGATGTAAGTACAAACTACAATATTGTATACATTCATATGATGTTGAGACTTAAAACACAATTGATTGTAAATGTGTTAAGAAATCTAATGCATTGTTGATGCATATTAATAATGTTATGTTTGGTATAGTGTAAAGATTGTGATGAGCATGTAAAATGTATGTTAATGTAATTGGTTGTGTACACTTAAATAATGAATTGAGATATAATGAAATGTAAACCAATGTAGTTGGTTATAATGATGTACATAAGATGATTGAAGTATGTTTGCCTATATGATGATGAAATGTGAAAGATATGATGTTATGATGAATTGTCTTAATGTGAGTTGAAATGATATGAGATGTGAGGCCATAGTTGTTGGCTATGATAATGTAAATGAAATATAATTGAGGCATATTTGCCTAGTTGATTATGGAATATGAAATGAGAAATGAAACGAAAATAGAATGATAAAGAGATAAATGAAAAGATTGTGTCTAATGTGTTATTCAACCTTCAGAGTGCTGGGTTTGGCGGCATCCCTATAAAGTACTGGATAGGTGAAAAGACCGGGTCGTAAGCCGAATCCAGTTGATAAATGTGAAATGTGATGTTTTTGGCGTGAAAAGACTAGGTCGTAAGCCTCAAAAATAGTAACAGTCTAGCCGGGTTGAGGATCTCCTCGAGTTTGGCCGGGTTGAGGTCTAAGAGACTAGGTCTATTACACTATCCATGGATAGAGATATGTATATGTTTCCTACAGGCTTGATGATTATGATTATAGACCAAAGCAGTAACTCTGAACTTTGAATAACATATTAGTTTCTTTTTGGGCCCATGCTTGTGTTTGTTAAATTGTGATTCTTGAAATATGAAACAAATGAATATTGTGATAAGTTATTGAAGAATGTGAGAATTATCAAATAGTATTCTTTTGATTTGTTTTTGAAACTTGATTGTATGACATTAGCATGGCATTGAAACATAATGATATTATAGTTTGTACCACTAAGCTGTTGGCTTAGCGCGAGTGTGATTCATCGCGCAGGTGACAGGGAAGAACCGGAGAGTTTCTCTAGGCCGAGTAGAGTCTAGATCTTGAGGTTTTGATAGTGGAGCTTAAAGATCAAAGACATACTGCCAAACATGCATATATTTTCTATTTTGTAAAACTTGAGTTTTATTGTATATGTATTTGTAAATATTTGTTATATTTTCCGCTGCGTTTTGTATAAATATTTTGGTCTATTGTGTTTTATAAATTTCCTTAAATGTTTTAAAATTTTTATTATTATTCAAAAGGATGGTTTGTGTGTTTTGTAAACCGTAGCATTTCTATATTCAGTATACGTATATTACGATCGTATAAGCATGTTGTGTACGTATACGGGGTATAGGGGTGTTACAATACATATGTATGGTATAAGGGTGTCACATTTGTCTTCAAGTTTAGACACAAAGGTGTCAATAGGAGATAGATACGACACTTAGATATCCAGTGTCGCGATAGGCCATAACAATATCTCTAGAACTTGAATAATGTATAAGATCATTTGGGCCCAATGTATATGTTTGTGATATGTTTGTAAATTATGTGATTAGAGAATGGAAAATGAATTATACTTGATGATTGTGTTTAAACATTTATATGATAAGGAATGTGATAATAAATGGTGTACATATATATACTGAGAGCGCAATGTACCACAAATATAATGTATACTTTGACTTTAAAATAGTTTTACGTTATCAAAGTATGTACCACTAAGCCTTTGAGCTTAGCGCAGTAGTATGTATCATACAGGTATTCAAAGTGCATACCAGGGTGTTCCAGATTGGGATTAAGACTTGGAGATTGTATACGTTCCACGAGACCAGCTTAGAAGGTATTTCATACATGTAAATTTTATGATACTGGATATTTTGGTTTATGTATAATTAATCTCAACATATGTATAGCGAATGACATTTTGGGATAGTTTTTTATATATATAATCATGACAAATAATGTTTTTAATTATAAGACTTTAAATATGAACTGATGAAGTAGAGATTTTGATATAAATTTGAATATTGGGAGTGAAATTTTATTTACAAGTTGTGTTTTGATGAATTTGGGGGAATATTGAAATTTCAAATAAAACTCTGGCAATTTTTTTTTTAGAGATTTTCTTTATTTATTAATAATTATCTATATTAATTAAAATGAGAATTTTATTATGGAGTTTATTGTGGCACTCTTATATTCTGTATGTAAACACTCTTATATTCTATATGTGCATTTTACATGTATGAGATATATGTACTATAAGTATATAGGATATAAGGATGTTGCAATACTTATAAGAGGAGATTAGCAAATCCCAAATAATAACATTTGCTCATGTTCTCTTCAATTACTTCAGCACAATGTCTTCTTCTACTTCCTTTTCTTTATTCTTCTCTGGTATGATTCCATCTTCTGTTTCTCTATCATCCCTTTTTTCCTTATTTAAATTAGAGTCCTATGCATAAGGCTTACCAAAACTGGTGACCTGCATTGCTTCCTTGGTATCTACTTTTACCTAGAAAAAATCTTTATTTACCATGCTTTCTTGGGCATTTACCATCTCCCAAAAGCTTTCAATTACCATTACTTGGATTTCAGTTTCCTCAGGTGCAACTGGGGGCTCATTAATAGGATTCTGAACATCTTCAAAAGAAGCCATCACAATGGACTCATCCAGTCGGGAGCCAATTAGGTAGGTAGCTAGTGGAGGTGTATTGTTGTATCTAAGCAATGGATTATTATAGGTGCTTGGTTTGGTAGGCATAGGTAAAATTTATATCCATTTTTCATGATATTATTCACAAATTAGATATATCATGGCGAATTTTCAAAGGTGAGGTAATTAATTATTAAAATAAAAGTAACTCAAAAATCCACTATATGAGAATACTTCAACTGGTATTTTTTTCATAAAAAGTAAACATGAGATAATAAATCCAGTCAGTTTGGTAGGCATGGGTATCTTTTTGCTATCTATTAGGTTTTGAATCTCATATTTTTCAAGTGCATGTAGCAGTCAATGTCATGCCCCTGCATCTGATGGAATTGGCAAAAGGCATGAGTAGTTTGATGGTGGCAGGTTACGTACATGTTGGGGTTCCAAAGATTGTAAGAGGCAGTGGCTCTTTAGGTATTCAAAAACTTTATACATGGGTCTTCCAAGGTCTAAGAATTATCTATAGGTTACAACAATATTAATTTTTTTTTGTAAGTTTATGGTTATTGGTTCTAGATTGGTAGTTGATCTTCCTTTGGATGGTATATATCCCCTCTTCTCTTTTTGCTACTTCAAACTATAGACCCAAGTCATACAAGTCGTGAAAATCTTTAATAAGTACAAATGGCATCTTCTTTTCAAGTGGGAGCCTTTGATCAACAACCTAATTTGATCCCTCTTAGAGGCTTAGTCATTGAACGGCATGACCTTTCCTCTCTACTATAACATCCTTATACCTTATATACATTGTGAACCTCTGTTTCCACCCGAAAAGAATTCGGAGGAACATTCACTTGCTGTTAGGAGTCGCCACTCAGTTTTTTCTGTTCAAAGGGAAAAACTAAGAAAACCCTTGTTTGACTCCAATAATGCATCCAATGTAAAGGTTTCTAATCTACGAATCCAAGGTCGGACCGCCGTGGAAGTGACCAGGGCGGGAAAAAGGAAAAAGCAAAAACAGCGGCGGACAGACCGCCGCGTCGGCGGTTGAGCCCCCCAAAATAGCAAGCATGATTTTCGTTCAAACTAATTTTTCGGGAGCTACGGACCTCCAAAAATTATTCCGGGACCATATCCATGATCCTTGCGTCGCTCCGGACATTTCAAATACCATAAAGACATACTTTCGGTGAACTTTACCGTGGACCTCCGGTCCGGCTCGGTCGTCTACAGTTTGAGAAAATCGGCTTTCTGAGCCTCAAAATTCGAGTATTCACATACATATAATATATGCACTCCAAATATATAAAATACACATATATATATAATACAAGAACGTGGTCATCCCTATCATTAGAAAATTTTTCTTAATTTAAATAAAATAGTTTATTCTTTAAAAGATAATTTAATAGGTAAATAAATATATATATAGTAATTAATTGTTAAAAATGCCAATTTAAAAAGAAAATCTCTAATAAAAATTTGCAAGAGTTTTGTCTGTAAATTGGATGTTTCCAAAAATAATTAAAAACATAACTTACAAAAATTACACTTCCAATAATAACATCAAACCCAAAACTCCAACATATCTCCAAAATCATCAAAAATCTCCAAATCACATACATATGTATATATATATATATAAAGTGTTCAAATATTTTCAATACTTTAACTAAACATTTATTTCACTACATTTTTTGTAACACCCCCATATCCAATGCACACACACTACAACCACAACAATGTAGCATAAGTGCACCAAACATAGGGATGCTACGGTTTCCTTAACATTCAAAACATTTTAAAACTTGATACCATATCCATATCATTATATCTTATTAACAAAATAGATCATTTACTTATAAAACAAAACATATTAGTTATATATATATATATATACATTTATATATTACACAGCGGAAGTTATAAAATATGTATATATATGAAAACATTTGAATACATATTTACTATTATACATATATTTACATTATCAACAAAACTTTACACAATATAAAAGATTTATACATGTTTGGCAAGTCAGCTCTGATCTTTAAGCTCCCAAAATCAACTCTTCAATGTCTACTCTCACTCGGTCTCGAAGAGCTCTCGGGTTCGATTCTATCAGTTCTATCACCTGCGCGATTAAACACTATCGCGCTAAGCCAAGGGCTTAGTAAGATAAAACATGCAATAGACATGCTTAAATGTTATACAATGCCAATTTTAATTTATATCATACATGTAACAACATAGACGCAAAGCTAACAACATACATTTACATTTCATAACCTAGCGTACATATATGTATATCACATTTCAACATTCTTGCATATACTTTATTAGTTAATCATTTAATCATCCATGAACAACACTAAGCAAAGACAAGCATGGGCCCAAGACACACTAATATGTCATTCAATTTTCAGAGTTAATGCTTTAGTTTTGTTATCACATTTATCAATATCAATATCATATACCCAACTAGGCTTCAAGGATTAAGTTCAACCAAGCTTCAAGGGGAGCAAAGCATGCTAAGCATCAACCCAACTTGGCTTCAAGAACTAACCCAACCTAGCTTCAAGGGTTGTAACATCTCAATTAGGCTTCAAGGATTCAATCCAACCTAACTTCAAGAGATTGTTACACTCATTAGGCATGCCACCAACAACAAACTCTGAAAATGGAATAACACATTAGCCACACAATTCATTTAGATTTCATTCTCAATTCTCATTATCATTTAGGCAAACATGCCTCATTTATCTCCATTAAATCACCTTAGCCAATAACAATGGCTCCACATTTCATTTCACAATATAACACTTCATTATTCAAGTGTATATTTATCTCACATAACATCATTCATAAATATTAACATTTCATTCCACATTACTCATAAAACACATTACCATTCAAAGTGCATAACATAACATTGTTAATTCTCAACAATGCAATTAGGGCAAAACACAATTGACATGATTCATAGCTTTAGGACCATCCACATTCATTTGATTAGATCATTCTTGTGTTTGAAACATGTTTATAATGTTCATGTTTAAGTTTAGGAACAATGGAACTTTTGAAGAATTTAAACCATGCAAAGAGAACCAAGAAATCAAACAATGTTCAAATCATTTGAAGGGCACGCCCAACTCACTTGATTGACACGCCCAACCAGCTTGAGTGACACGCCCGTGTCCTTAAAAAGAAAAGAGGCAGTAGCTTCCTCAAATAAATGACACGCCCAACCAACTTGAGTGACACGCCCGTGTCCTTAAAAAGAAAAGAGGCAGTAGCTAATTCAAACAATTGACACGCCCACTCCCCTAAATTGCTTTTGGCCGTGTCACCAAATCACAAAACCTTAACTAAAACCAACCCTTTCTCAATTGCACTCAAACACAATATTCATCATATAACATATTTCACATGAACATAATCAATGTTCTAAACACATATTCATCACAAGAACTACTTCACCACACATTAATATCACAATAAAACACATATTAACTCAAAACCCTAAAATCAACATCCTTCTCCATCCATCCAAATCAACAACCATCATTTCCAACAACAACCTTCAATTAAACTCATAACTTAAAATCAATTTAACACTTGAAAACACAACCAAACACATCTCAAATCCACCAAATCACAAAATCATCAAACTCTACTTTACTTCCAACACAACTTCCAAATAATTAAAGAAAACAAGAAAATACTTACTTGAAAAGAAGAAATTCCACAAATCCTTTGTCAAAACCTTGGATTGCTTCATCAACTTGCTTCTTGCCTCAAGAACACTTTTCTTTCCCTTTTGCTAATGGAGAGCCGGCCACTTCATGAAGAAAGAAGACAATGATCAAGATACAAAGTCAAATTTTGCTTTTAATCTCCACCAAGTATTCTTATCCAAGCAAATACCAATATGCCCTCAATCATTTAGCCAACTTTTGTCTCATATGAGCCCTCATATGTAATTTCATTAACAACCAAAAATATCTTCTTCCACTTAACCATCACCTTGACTCTTCATTTGACCACTTTATATGTTATATATATCATCATATACACAACATATACATTTGTCTCTAAACCCTAATTCTTCCTCCAAAACACATATGCACAAGCATTCACTTTCCAATTTCTTTTCTTATCCCATCATATACATTCAATTCAATTTATAACAACAACAACAACATAATCAAAACTTCTAAGCCACATATGAGGATATTACATTTTTACATTATAACATAGTGTATATAATAATAAAAAGTTTAACAAACAAATATTTACATAATATGCAAATGGCTCTGGTATGGTGGCAAAGAGTCAAGCTTCTAGTACAAATCTACTACCCTTGACCTGATTAGGTCTAACATCACTATTTGTATCTACCTTGTCACCTGCATGATAAACAAATAACGCTAAACTATTAGCTTAATGGTACATATGTTGATAATAAAATAATTTTAAAATAATGTTCTACGCTTTCTTTTCAAACATGAAATGTATTAAGCACTAAAACATGCATTTATCATATAAAACATCCATTTATCATAATCACATGCATTGGGCCCAAATAACCCCATATAGTATTCAGGTTTTAAAGATATTGTTATGGTCTATTACAACACCGGAGATCTAAGTGTCATATCAATCCACCCAAAGGTGCATCCCCTGTTGACATCTCTGTGTCTAGCCCAGAAGGCAAATAATAATCACATCATAAGTGACATTTCTGTGTCTAGCCTCGAAGGTAAGTAATATCTCATCTCACATCAATGGCATGCCAATCCAATAGCACCAAACATAATTTTTTGAAACAAGATACTATATAAGGCAAAAAAAACACATAAAACATACACTTTATAACATTTTGTTTATTTCATATATTTTCTGATAATCATGTAAAATTCCCATATTTTCAATATATTGTAATGCATTTCACCATTTCCTTAGTCACATTCACTATATGACTACTAACTATGTTTCTTGTGCATTTTTCACATTTCTCATAATTTACACATAATACATATAATAGCCATAATACAATGGCTTAACATATCACATATTACACAATTCACATGTTTGTACTCAAAATAATGTATTTCTTATATGAAAACCAAGGTTCAAGTAGCATAACACTCCTATTTACAATGTTTTATGCCAAAACCAATTCAATTGAAACAATAATTATCAAAGTATATACTAACCTCAATTATGACAATCTAATCCCTAATCACCTTCCAACTCTAACTTCTACCAATACCTTTCAAGTCTTTAAATTCACAACTTCACTTACTTGATCCTAAACCAAATTATAAGTTAAAATAAATCATTAGCAACATATTTCTACTACATTTATCCAATCAAACATCAATTACTTCAATTCCACCCAATTTCCACTAGTTGCTCTTCAATTCTTTAATTTTGGAAATCCCCTCTAATCAATCCTAAAGCAAGTTTTAACTTTAAATATAGCATTAGAATTCCATTTTAACATATTTTAATCATTCAAACACCAATTACATCAAATTCTAAACAAAAATCTGATAAAAAACCATAATTACCTTATGACCTCTTCCAAACTCCCGCCAAATTCATTCATTTCAATCATCCAACCACAAAATCATTGCTTCCACACCAAACCATTTTAATAATTATAGAATCCTCCTTCAAAATTGAAAATTCTACATAATCATACTTTTCAAAAAAAACCTTCTTAAAATTAAAAGAAACTTACCTATTTCTTGTTATTTCTTCAAAACTATCTTAATTCCTTGAAGAATATTATAGAATTTGATGAGTTAGAAAAGAAAAAGCTCTCCCTTGTCTACCAAGGAGATTTCAGCCTAAGGAGAAAGAAGATGAAGATGAAGAGTTTTCTTATTTATTCTTTCTTTTCTAACCATATATATATAATTATTTAATTAATTAGTAAATAATTAATAAATATTTGACATTTTCTTTTCTCCATCCAAAAGTAATTTAATTTTGAATTATTTTTTTAACTTTTTACTTTGACTTTTACCATTTTATTTTTTGACTTTTCATTTTATAGTGACATTTATATTTTTTGTATATTTCACATATATCCTACATATACATTAGTCATTTTCTTCTTCCAACACTAACCCTTCTAAATTATTTATTTAATTATATTTAATAAAACTACGGGTATTACATCATCTCTTTATGTAGTTTGGGAAGTTTTCATTCTATTGATACTTCAAGGATTCCAATTCCAACAGTGAAACCTTTATATTGGTATTGTATCCGAACTGCTTAACAAAAGCATTGTATAACAACTTTCAGTTTTCCTTGGTGCTAGCATCCAAAGACTTATACTAGTGGATTGCATTCCCTACCAGAGATAGCCTGAACTAGTTGAGGATCTGCTCATTAAACACCGACTGGCTCATATGGATTTCAGGATCTCGTGTACCATCAAACTTGGGGATATCAGGCAGCTTGTGTAATATCCCTAATTTTTATAAATTAAATAAAATAAATTAAAATTAAATTAGATAAATTAAATAAATAATTTAAATAAAAAATAAAAGGATTTTAAATGAAAAATTGGAAGGTATATGTGAAATATACATGAAATATACATAAAGGATATAAAAGTCAATAAAAAGTCAATTCTTTTAAAAGAAAAGTCAAAGGTCAAATAGCATTTTTGTAAATATACTTTAGAAATTAAAAATTATTTAAATAATTTAAAAATAATTTATTTTTGTATGAAAGAGGAAAATTATTATTTTTTTAAAAATATAATTTAATATTATATATATATGGTCTTTAAGAAAGTGAAAGGAAAGAGAAATTCTTATGTCATCTTCATCTTCTTCTTCTTTCTCAAAGGGCCAATCCACCATTGATGAAGAACTCAAGATTTTGCTTCTTCCAAGCTTCCAAAGTTGAAAGGTTTTCAAGGTTTTAAGTGAAGTTTTGGTGTTTTCCACTTGAATTAGTAAGTTCTATACCTTCTTTCTTTGGATTTCCATGAAATTAAGGTTATGTTGATTTTAGACTTTTGAAGTAGTATGATTTAATTTCCTATTTGGGTATGATTGAAGTTGTTTTGAGTAGTTAGTAATGATTTTAAGGTTGGATTGAAGAAATGGTTAAGTTTGAGTGAAGTTTGGTGGAGAGAAAATTTAGGGTTATGAAACTTTTGGATTTTTGAATTCATGTGATTTAAATGTGCAATTTGGTTCCAAATGTGTTGTTTTGATGCATAAACAAGGATTTTAAAGTCAAATGATGGATTTGGTTAAGTTTGGATAGAGTTTAATAATGGTAGTGTTGATTTAGGGTTTTGGAAAAGGGATTTTTCAAAGTTTGGTGAATTGTTTGATTTTAATGTTTAAAGCATGTTATTTAATGAGAAATATGGTGGAAATAAGCTTGGATTAATAATTAGAAAATAAGTTGTATCGGAGAACCTTCAATGGGAAAGGTTATGCCATTTTAGGTTTTTGTACTAAAATGTGTATTTAATTAATGTAATTAGTTTAAACATGTTAAAATATGTTTATAATGATATAAATAACCTTAAAACACTAATTTAAATGGATTAACATGGTTGTCCAATGTTAAAGTTAGGTAAGGCTTAATTTTGGGGATTTGTCTAGAATGATGTTTAATTTAGGTTTAAGGTTGGAAATGCCTTAAAATGTGATACTAAATGATTTTATTTGATCACATTGTGTATAGGCATTGAGAAGTAGTAGTTTTCCCAACCCTGGCATTGAAGGGCAACTTGGAAGTGAAGGTTGAAGGGAGATTTGTTGCTTGCTTTTGAGTGCTTTCTAAGGTATGTATAAACTTTTGATAAATTATATATGTTGGCATTATATTGGGCTTAACACATTTTGGTTGAAAAATGTGTTAAGCTGCTTGGTGCATTAAACATTCATGAACACGGTTCTATGACATGTGAGTTGTTATGTATGTATTATATGCATTACGAAAAAACATTGTTAATGGCTAAATTGAATAAAATGTGAAATATGTGCATTATGTGAAAATAACCCAAAGTGCTTGAGTAATGTGATTTTGTTATGAAATATCATACATTGTGATGAAATGATGAAATATGATGAATTGAAGTGAAATGACATTGACATGAATGAGGAAAATGAAAAATGAGGCAATGTGCCTAGTTGATTATGAAAAAAATAAGAAAGAAATTGATGATGAAAAATATGAATTAATTGTATGCCTAGTATGTTATTCAATTTTCAGAGTTCTGTGTTTGGCGGCATGCCTATGAGGTTATTCTCATTATTTGCCTTCGGGGCTAGCTTTTGAGCATTACTTTGATTTGCCTTCGGGCCTAGACGCTTGGCGTCACTGTGGTATGATTTGCCTTTGGGGCTAGCTTTTGAGCAATACTTTGATTTGCCTTCGGGGCTAGACACTTGATGTCATTATGGACTAAAACAGTAACTCTGGGATTTGAATAGTGTATTAGTTTGTTTGGGCCCATGCTTGTGTATGTGTTTATGTGAATTAATAAATAATGAAAGAATATGTTTAAAAGTGAGCTTGGATGCCACATTGTGACATAGCATAAGAGCATTAAGCATTGGCATTGTATTTAAGTTCTATTATTATCAAAGTTTGTACCGCTAGACTTTTAAATTAGCGCGATTGTAATTCATTGTACATGTGACAAGGGTGATTCGATAGAGCCAGAGAGTTTGTCTAGACCGGGTCGGGTCTAGATTTTAGTTGATTGTGGAGTTAATTTTGGTGCATCAAGGTCAGAGACAGTGCCAGCATGTATATATTTTATATTATAGTACATTTTGGTAATATGTATATATCGTTATGTTTTTGGAGTATATATTATAAATTATAAAGAATATTTTGGGACAAATTGTATAATGTGGGTTGTGCATGTGTTTTGATCTATATATGTATATATATAAATGTTTTGAGAAAATTTTGGAGGATTTGAGAAGTTGAGGTGAAAATGTATGATTGGCTTTATTGGGAGTGTTTTTCTTGTGCATGTTGTGTTATTGTTGGAAATTTGGGATGTCTAAAATACAAACAAAACTCTGAGGAATTTTTTCCGATGATTTTCATATAAAATTCTTATTTTGGAACCTATGATTGATAAAGAATATTTTATTACTATTTAAATATACATTTTTAAGTATTTGAGATTTTAAATTTGAAATGTGAAAATTTTTAGTTTTACCGGGTTGTGACATTTTGATACCATATGTGCATATTTTACATATACTGGGTGTATGTATTATACGTATATAAGGTATAAGGGTATTACATTTATTTTGGTATCAGAGCTTAGGTTTGAGATTCTCGACCTAGGTAGATTGTTAGAGAGAGAAAATAGGGATTTTTAAATATGGTTTTCAATTGTGATACACGCATTGGCACCGCATTTTTTGATCTCTGATGTGGTAATTTCTACTATATTTATAGATATAGGTAGTTATGGCATCTGGGACGTAGTAGTCTGTAAAGGGTAGTGCAGAGAGTGTAGCTCCTGATGAGGGTATAGTTGGAGCTTGTGTTGAGTCTACTGGTGAGGCGTCTACTTCTGTACCTATTAGACCAGCAGCTGAGGAGATTTTGCCAGGCTGAGTATGACATATGGTGGAGGTGTTGAGGCAGAATCCAGTTCAGCAGCCACAGCCGCCACCACAGCCACAACCGTAGTAGTAGTTTTTAACGCGAAAGTATGACAAGCTAAGGAAGTTTGGAGCCACAGATTTTGTTCGCACTATAGACCCTGCTGTAGCAGAGCAGTGGCTGGACAGGGTCCAGAGAGTATTTATTCAACTGTAGGCTAGTCCAGAAGAGAAGTTTGATTATGCTAGATCTCTTCTACATAGGGATGCTTATGAGTGGTGGAAGACAGTTCCCCATGGTACAGCTGATCCACCAGTACTAACCTATGCCTATTTCCTACGGGAATTCGAGAAGAAGTATACTCCGAGGGGGGTATAAGGATGCGAAGAAGATGGACTTTTTGAGTTTGAGGTAGGACCCAAGGTCAATGACTGAGTATGAGATTGAGTTTATCCGGGTGATCCAGTATGCTTGAGGGATTATATTTGATGAGATTGACAGATGCCGGAGGTTGTTGAGACCCTCTATTATGTGTTTTGTGGTAGGCTCTCTGTATCAGAATTTTTCTCAGTTGGTTGCAGCTGTTAGGAGTGTAGAGAGAGCACAGAGTCTTGCAGCAGCTGCCAGAGTAGAGGAGAGTATAGCTAGGAGATCCCAAGGTGAGGCAGGGTCTTCATCAGTAAAGAGAGGTTGAGGGAGATATCCTCAGAGATTTAGTAAGAGCTAGAGGCAGTCTAGCAGGTTAGCACAGTAGCAGAGATAGAGCTTTAGCCTCAGTGGCTAGTGCCCTGACTCCAATGGTTTAGAGGCTTGTTCCACCTACCTATGTTCATTATGGTAGTGCACATGGGGTTGTCTGTTGGAGGTCAGGTGCACTAGTAGTGTGTGTATAGGTGTGGATCACCATACTATTTTCTCAAGGATTGTTCAGAGCCACCAAATGACAGACAGATAGATACAATAACTTCTAGACCCAGTGTCAGAGGGGATCGTGATGGCAGAGGTTTTGGCAGAGGTGGTAGATCTAGGACTGGTCAAAGAGGAGGTTTTACAACTAGGGGTAGACCAGATGAGGAAGGGCCATCACAGTGGATTTATGTGATGCAGAGGCAGCCGGATGCTTCAACTATCATAGTTGGTATTTTTACTTTATTCATTACTTCTGTTCATGCATTGATAGAACCTGGGTCAATTCATTCATACATCAGTGCTTCCATATTGCCTATGAGTGATTTGCATTCTGAGTTCCTAGGATTTGATGATTCGGTCACAAATCCTTTAAGGCACAGTGTTGTAGTTCGCAGGGTGCACCAAGACAGTGTAGTTATAATTCAGGATGAGGAATTTCTCGATGACCTGATTAAGATGCCTTTTAGGGAGTATGATCTTATTCTGGGCATGGATTGGATATTCAGACATGGGGTTGTGGTAGACTGTCAGGGGAAATGTGTTACCTTGAGAACACGTGACGGTAGAGATGTGGTGGTATCTAGTGAACACAAACATTTTTCATCCATGTTTATTTCAGTTTCAGCTAGGAGGATGATTTGAAATGGATGTGAGGCATATCTTACTCATGTTGTTGATACCAGAGTAGTGGGGTCCCAGCTTGAGAGTATACCCACAGTTGCGTAGTTTTCAGATATTTTCCTTGATGAATTACTAGGGATACCTCCTGAGAGAGAGAGGTAGATTTTGGTATTGATCTCATGCCTGGTACCACTCCTATCTTTATTACCCCTTATCAGATGGTACCTATAGAATTAAGGGAGTTGAAAGTGCAATTGCAGGGGTTACTTGATAAAGGGTTCACCCTAGTGTGTCACCGTGGGAAGCACCTATTTTGTTTTTGAAGAAGAATGATGACACCTTGAGATTATGTATTGATTATAGGTAGTTGAATAAGGTGACCATCAAGAACAAGTATCAATTGCCTAGGATAGATGATCTCTTTGGTCAGTTGAAGGGATTAGTAGTATTTTCTAAGATTGATCTGAGATCAAGGTATCACCAGTTGAGAGTTAGAGATATGAATGTACCCAAGACAGCTTTCCGCACGAGGTATGGTGAATTTTTCCCAAAGATTTTCATATAAAATGCTTATTTTGGAACCTATGTTTGATAAAAAAAAATATTTTATTACTATTTAAATATACATTTTTAAGTATTTGGGATTTTAAATTTGAAATGTGAAAATTTTTATTTTTATGGGGTTTAGATATTTTTATACTATATGTGCATATTTTACATATACTTAGTATATGTATTATATGTATATAGGATATAAGGGTGTTACAGCTTGATCTTAGGAGGTAAGTCCTAATCCTCCATGAATAATTTGTCCAACTCTAATAGCTTATCAGCTTTAGAGGATTGTTATTCATTTCCATTCCCTTAGACATGGCTTTTTCAAAGTCAGTGACTTCCTTCTTAAGGTCTTCATCCTTGATCTAAGCTTATCTAGTGTAATCATAATTCTCGACCAAATCATCAAGCATCTTATCTTCTTCCTCATCCTCATCCTCGATAATGACCTTCTTACCTTTATTTTTAGAATTGTTGGTTGATCCCTTGACCTGAAGATTTAATCCATTGTCATCATAGCTGCCATTTGATTCCTCATCTCCATCATTTCAGAGCCATCATTTCCTTGATTATAATCTTGATCCTTTCCTCATCCATGATGGCAGAATAAATGCCTACTAAGCTTTCCATTAAAGAGGTATCACCGGTGATGCCATTGTTAGTGGCGTCTACACTTTGCCACTCCAGGTCTACAAGTCTTGAATTATATAACTCTGTAGAAACTATGGAGCCCAATAGTCCAAATGTCTAACTCAACAATATCTAACAAGTTAAAGGGGATGGAGTGTCTACCGAGGGGGATCTTTTTATCTATAAAAATAATATATAAAAAGAATTTATAGAATTCCTCCCCTCCCCCTCCTTTTAAATATGCAAATCAATTTGTCTCTAGCTAGAATACAACATGTGCATGATGTATATATTATAATCAACCAACAGTATTGTACATTTTTTTCACTTGGAACACAATATCTACACAACTCATACAGGACATATACATTATAATTAAGCAACACATAAAATCTATACATATTTTTCTCTTGGAATACAAAATATACATCATATTTACATGATATTTACATAATGTATACATGTAATTAAGCATCATATAAAGGTTGGAACACAATGCATATGCAACATTTACATGATGTTTTTATGAATCTAATGGGAGGATGGAATACCATATTTTGTAGTTTTAAAAACTTTTTTCCATAACTTTAAAATTTTTTAAAATC
This sequence comes from Garcia nutans, assembly GCA_947685225.1. Lineage (NCBI taxonomy): Eukaryota > Viridiplantae > Streptophyta > Magnoliopsida > Malpighiales > Euphorbiaceae > Garcia > Garcia nutans. The sequence continues at coordinate 32,007,141 of CANTUV010000002.1, forward strand.
CATATTTTTTAAAAGATTTTTCTTTTTTTAGAGTAGATATGTAAAAAGCCCTATAAGATGAGTAATAGGTTCAAATCTACCACAAATTTGATATATAAGGCTGATAATGTATCTAGACTTGCCACTAATGATGAAAATATTATCCATCTCAAATCCATTTATAAACTATTCATAATAGATTTTTTACAAAATTTTTTAAAAAAATAAAAAAAATTATAAAGTTTTCTATATTTTAAAATATTTTCAAATTCACAAGAATTTTTTATTGGTTTATAAATTATCATATTCATATAATTTATCATCAGTTTATTATATAAATGATAATTTTTTTAAATTTATTATGAATTTATTATATACTTGTATAAAATATCTAAATGTCCTTAACAAAATATGAAAAAGAAATTATAAAATATAGCAATGGAGAAAATTATACCATTTACTATCTTTTAACTTTTCTTCTCATCTTTAAGATTAATATATTTTTTTTTATTTTTAACTTTTTTTTTTCATTTTTACCCTTCATCAACTTTTCTTTACAAAAATACATCTTTTTTCTCAATCTTTTCCTTATTCCTCGTCCTCTTCCTCTTCCTTTCTAATCTTTTTTTATGTGCTTTTTTTTATTGTTGAATAAAAGCTATTATGGGTTTTATCAAACAAATAATATTTTGGGTATGAGATTTTGTCAAAGCATACAAGTTCAAAGACAAACACTGGTATATCATGCATACCTCCTTAAAATTTATGTTCCTTTGACTTTTTTTCTCGATTGTTTTTTATAATCTTAAACTTTTTAAGTGTTTAATGTACCAAGTTCAAAGTAAGAATGTTTTGTTTTGTAACACCCCTATACCCTATATATGTATAATACATATAGAACACGTATACAGAATACAAACAATTTTAATTATTTAAAAATTTCTATAATTATAAGAAAATATTTTAATCCTTAAAATATAGTTTAATATGTAAATTATAATACTCATTAGTAAATTAACTACTAAAAATATGAATTTTAAAGAAAAACCTTTGGAAAAAAATTTGTCAGAGTTTTGTTTGTATTTTAAACATTCCTAATTTAGATAATATTCACAATCTGCATAAAATACACTCCCGAAACACATTTAATCATCCATTTCTCTAAAAGTACCCAATGGCTCAAAAATATCCAACATTACAATATATACATATATATATAAAGTATTTAAATACTTAATTTACAATAACAAACTTGGAGTTTATAACTTTAATACATATTAACATATTATAAGAATATACTAAAGTCCATAACATAATAATACATGAGATATTGGTCCTCTGGTTTTGTGGCAAAAAGAAACTTCAAGTATTATCTTGAGTCCTAGACCTAATCTGGTCTAACTGGACTCTCTCTATCTACTATGTCATCTCCGCGATAGCCAAATTGCACTAAGCTAATTGATTAGTGGTATATATTTTTGTATTAATAAATGATATTTAAGATAAATTATTAAAAAGTGCATTATGCTTCAATGGCATACAAATTGCATACAATTTAACGTCATATTAATCACCAACACACACTGAGCCTAAAATCCTTATATATTGGTCTAGTTCCAGAAATATTATTTTGGTCTATCACAATAACAATGATACCAGTATGTCTCAACCAACAGCATATTCATAAACGTGACACCAACATGTCTCACTTGAAGGCATAATCATATCTGTAATACTAGCTGTGGGCGGGAATTATCACCCCTACTCCCGAGTAGAATGATTCTTGCAATTTTGGCACTGTTAGGCTCAGGGCCTTAGAGAATACGGGCCTAGGCCCAGAGAAAAAGGAGTCGCCACACGGACGGGTTGGGAAAATAGAAAAGGGTGGATGACTCGATTCCTAAGGAATCCCTAACCCCCTAATGGGTTCAAAAAGTTGGGCACGTGTGGGAAAGATGAGAAATGACCCAGCACCCCCACAATGCCCGGTTCATTGGAATCGGCCTCCTTTTCAGGTTTTAATATTATAAAATTCTTAAATATAATGATATTATCCATACTACATGCAATAATTAAAATAATGTATCATTATATTAAAATCAAAGCAATGTTCAAATAAAAAATATATATAGACACCCATCCGAGGATGAAAACATGTCCTTACAACGTTCAATGTCTAAAATTAAATAGGACACCCACCAAAAGGTGGAAACGTGTCCTTTACATTAATCCCAAAATATAAAAACAATTTAAGTTTCATGAAAATTAATTAATGAGGTACCCAATCATGAAAATATACCGCTTTCAATTTTAATAAATAAATGATAATTGAAAAAAATATTCATCCATGATAAATTAAACAAATTAAACATCGAAAATAAATTGATCATCAAAACATATAATAAACAACATAATTAAATCTAGAACTAAATAAAGCAATAAATGTATAAGTCTAGAGTTTACATATTAAATTAGGGTTTTGGAATTAATATAAATATTATTTAGAATATTTAGGCTATTGGGAAGGTTTTTTGTATAAATAAAAATTGATTAGGGTTTTGTAAATTCTAAGAAAATAATAGGGTTTAGGTTAATTAAATTAGGGTTTATGGCTAATATCATGCAATTAGGATTTTGAGATTTTAAATGAATTTGGGTTGGGATTTTTATGAAAACAGAATTAAAGTTTTGCAATAAAAAATAATATCTATTGTGATACATTAAAAGAGTGAGCCTACTGTGTCTTGAAAATTTAGAAAATATGTCCGTTGGTTTTATTGAATTATTGCATAAGTTTTGAGAGTCTCGTTACTGCCAAGAAAAAATCTCCTAATCCAAAAAAAGTCTCTTTGCCTCTTTTAAAAGTTTTCCAGTCCAAAAAATTCCAAAATCATAAACGTCCCCTGTTTTATTTTTTTTAGCTCATATTTATTGTAAAAACCTAATGATAATTCCATTTGATTAAGGAAATAAAGATTATTTAGGAAAAAAAAGATATAAAACCGAAGTAAACAAGGTTTTGGCAAAATTGCCAGCGTGCGCGAGCTGCTGGGGGTTGGGCCTGCTGCGAAAAACAGGCTGTGAGAACTGGTGTGAAAGGCATGCTACAACGTGCGAGAACGGGTATGCGAGAATCGGCCTGCTGCATCGCTTGAAAAACCTACGACTCTTGCAAGCACCAATTGCTGCCTGCCGCGCGTCGCTTGCCGATCAGTCCAATTTTTTATTTTTTACTTTTTATTTTATTTTTTTATTAAAAATAAATATTATTATATTATTAAAAATAAATAAAATAAATATTATAAATAATAAATAAAATAAATATTATATTATTAAAATAAATATTAAAATAAATAGTAAATATTAAAATAAATAAATAATACATATTTAAATAAATAATAAATACCACAAAATTTATTTTGGACTACTTTAAAATTTTTGGATTGGACCTAGTAAAAAATTAAGGGCATACAGTTTGCCCCCTGCTTGAACGATCTGAGACTTTCAGTAGAAGAGAGTGAAAAGCAATATGACTTTGAGAAGATTTTGGATGAGGATAGGTTCTCGACCCGAGATTGGAGTTGGTTTGGGTTATTGAATCGAAAAAGATTTGGGTACTTGGACCCAGGACTGGGTACATGGACTCAAGACTAAATTGGATACTTGGACCTGAGACTGGGTACATATACCCGAGACTGAATTGGGGACCAGAGACTGGGTACTTGGACCCGAGGCTGAATTTGATTTGGGTACTTAAACTTGAGACTAAACTTGATCTGGATACTTAGACCCGAGATTGGGTACTTGGACCTGAGACTGAATTGGGTACTTGGACCTAAGACTAGGTACTTGGATCTGAGATAGAATTGGTTTTGGGTACTTGGACTCGAGATTGGATACTTGGACTAGAGATTAAATTGGATTTACCTTTTATCAGTTAACAATTCTGGCTGCTCCGGCTATTCCTTTCTTTAATGGATTGTGGGTCTTCACCCTCAAAATGGATCTTCATCTTGGACCTTGGATCTTCATCCTTGGCATCAAGTCTTCACCCTTGAAAATGGATCTTCATCCTCGGAGATCGGGTCTTCAATCTTGAAAGTGGATCTTCATACTTGGCATCGGGTCTTTACCCTTGAGAACGGATCTTCATCCTTGGCATCGAATCTTCACCCTTGAAAGTGGATCTTCATCCTTGGCATCAAGTCTTCACCCTTGAAAATGGATCTTCATCCTTGGAGATCGAGTCTTCACCCTTGAAAGTGGATCTTCATCCTTGGCATCGGGTCTTCACCCTTGAAAATGGATCTTCATCCTTGGAATTGAAAGTGGATCTTCATCCTTGGCATCGGGTCTTCACCCTAGAAAATGGATCTTCATCCTTGGAGATAGGGTCTTTACCCTTGAAAGTGGATCTTCATCCTTTAAGTTGGATCTTCATCCTTGGCAGGGTCTTTACCCTTCAAAATAGATCTTCTTTCTTTGGACTTTGGGTCTTCATCCATTGAAATTGAATCTTCATCCTTGGCATCGGGTCTTCACACTTGAAAATAGATTTTCATCTTTACAAATCGGGTCTTCACCCTTTAAATTGTATCTTCATCCTTTTGAACTTTTATCCTATATTGGCTTCAGCACTTCTAGCTGGACTAATCTTTTGTTTTTTGTATCTTTATTCTTTTGATAGTTCTAATATTCCATTCTTTTGCACTTTTTGCAAAAAATTCAGCCACTTTTTAGTTGGCCCCTTATATCTTCTCCTTGCCCCCTGTGTGGCAAAAATATTAAAAGTGAGTCTGCAAATTTTTTGTACATGCATAAACACAAAAATTGAAGAGAGAGACTTTGCCCCCTGTGTAGGCTCAAACCAAAGATTTTTTCATGCAGGCTTTGATTAATGTTTTTGTTGTCTAGTTCTTTGCACAAGCATGAATTTCTTTTTTTTACAAAATGACTGGAGCTTCCTCAAGCAATGGGCCTTCCATGCCACCTGATTCCACATTCGCTTCATGTTTGCTTCATAGAGTATTGCTATTTACTTTTGACAAAGAAAAATGCAGTGTGATATGCTCATGTATGCATGATATGCATGAGTAATACTTATAGTGGTTCCATCAACTCGCAGACCAAGGTGATAAGCTGAAATGTTCTCATTAACTCCTTCCAGATGCCTATTTGTTGCACTCGAATTAAGTTCTACTACAAGCATCACTCGCAAGTATATGAGGCAGCTGTAGCAAAGGTGATCGCCCCAAGGTCGTTTCCCCAAGAATGTGTATTTCGTAATAGCTTGATTAGCAAGTAATTTAAAAGAGAGAGTTTGTTGTTTGGAATTGTAAAAGAACAATTTAAACCTAAGATTAAGGAGTGTAGGGTTGATGTATGAAGGTTGTACAAGATCAAATCGATTCTTGGGAAGGTGCCTAGGGTTATAGGTCCATTCAATCAAAGCTCAATTCTCAATTATCCATTAACATAACCTTGTAAATTAATTTGTTCCTTAAGGTTAATTAGTCAATTACCAATTCGTTAGTTCTCACATTCATGAAATAGCAATAACCAATTATTTTACATTTGCAAATTAATGAAACCCTAGAACTTATATTTTTAATTCATTCATAGGGTAGTCGATTGTATAGTTCCGATATCGAATTTCACCTCTCGGTCCGTCATCCAATATTCAAAGATTAATAGGTAGCTAATCTATCAACCTAGCATTTAATACAATACAATCAACCAACAACAAGGTACATCAAAGTAAATATCAAATCAAAGCATTTAATCAAATATACTACAAACCCTAGGCATGGGTATTTAGCTCAACATCATCAATTTAAAACATTCATTCAACTCAATATAAATCAAATACAAATTGTTCATTGCAATATCAATTCTCTTAATACAACAAAAACAATATTGAAATGAATTAAAAGAGAGAATAGAAAAACCCCTTGTGAAGATGCCAAGAGTAGGATTACTAGTCTTCCTCCTAGCTCCACTTTGATGTTTGATGAAGAACTCAATCCCTCTTCAATGGTTGATTCCCCTTTGTAATATGGAATGAAACTTTCTCAAGTCACCAACCCTTCAATTAATTGTGCCTTTGGAAGATAGAATGGAGCTTTCTCAAGTCACCAATGAAGCTTCTTCAACCTTCAAGAGCTTGTTAACCCAACTTATCCCAAAGAACCTCAAAGATCTTATCAATGGAAGATGGAGAAGATGAAGATGGAGGATGAAGATGAAGATGAAGGGACAAGAAGAGTGTCACTCTCTCCTCATCCCAAATGTGTTTGCTCTCTCCTTCTCTTTTCTTTTCTCCCTTTCAAACCCTAGCCGTCTCCTCCCCTTTTTTTCTTTCGAGCAGAAGAATTTATAGAAATTAAGGGTGACACGGCCAAGCTTGATTTGGCTTGGCCGTGTCCCTCATTTTTCTTTGGGACATGGCCAAGTTTGCTGGTCGTGTCCCTCACTACCTCCTTCTTTCTTTCTTTCTTTTCTTTGTTTTTCAAAGAGTGACACGGCCAAGTCAAGAGTGGCTTGGCCGTGTCTCATGTGACACAGCCACAAGCTTGGCAGTGTCACATGAGTGTGTTTGCTTCTACTTCTTTTTTTGCTCTTTCTTTGCTTTGGTCTTTGTTTTGCTCCTTAAATGAGACACGGCCAGTGGCTTGGCCGTGTCTCTTGGCCTTGTCAAGCTCTACCATTTCTTTACTTTGAGGTGACACGGCCAAGCTTCATTTGGCTTGGCCATGTCATGCTTGGTTCATGCTCTTCTTGCACTGTTTTGATCTTCCAAGGGTGTTTTTGCACCTAAACCTAAAACAAACACATTAAACAAACTTAAAACAAAAATCAATCAAAACATTAACTAAAAACACATAAAAATCATACTAAAAACAAGTACAAAAATAATCTAAACAACTACCCCACACTTAATTCCTTGTTTGTCCCCAAGCAAGGCTAAAATCAAAACACACTAACCAGATGAATTTTGTTAATTTCAAGAGTTATAAAGATGCATCAAGATTTCCTTATCCCTAAATCCGCAATCAATATCGAATCAAACAAAATCAACACCAATGCAATTAAGTGGCTTTCCATGCATAACCAATGTTGTCACTCCCTCACCAACTCTTACAAGTGTTTGATCACGGCGGTGTTTACACTCATAACAATCAATGAAAAATTATTGCCATAGGCTTGCTTATCAATCAAATCTCCACCACAAAATAACAATCAAGCATCAATCAAAAGGTCTTTATTGGGTTGTAATGGGGCTAAGGTAAAGGCATGATATTTAGGAAATGTGAGCTTGATCATTAAGTTCAAGAGCACTTTAAAAATGAAGTACCTGATCATATACATAACCCAACAATCCCAAAATACCTTCCTCTCATCTACCCCTTGACATTAAAGAGTTTTTCAAGGGAACTCACTTATTAAATCTTGTAATGATACATTCCAACCCTTTCAACAAGAACAACAATTATTCTTATTATTATATATATATATATCTCTCTTTTTTTTCTTTTTTTTTATTTTATTTTTATTACTATGCTTTGCAATCTTAAACCTACTAAATTTAACCCCACACTTAATTCAACACAACACTCGGTCATAAACACTCTTAAAATGCTCTTGACCTAATGAAAGGGTAAGAGTTAAACAACAAGGTTCAAGCTAATGGTGTTGTGAAAAAGAAAGAAAAGGAAAAATAAAATAAGCTCAAATTGGCTAACTAAGGTTAAAAATAGGGTTGGTCTTTTTAAGCCAAAGTGGGTTCACCTAATTGCCTTAATCATCTTGATGCCTAATTGAAATTTTTATGTAATCTTAAAATGCATGTCAAAGCAAGTTCTAGCAATTCATAAATCAAAGATGTTCACCCACAACAATAATGATAAGTTGATGGCTCAATTCCTCACTAGGTTAATGGCAATGCAAGGAAAAACCAACAAAATTGACAATAAGCACCAATTCTACTCAATTCTCAAATTCATGCTTCAAAAATTCAAAGGTCATCTATCAACAATTTTTATAACAATTGAACTTTCTAAAACTCATTTATTCAAGGTAAAACATTATTAAACTTAAAAAGTAAAAACACAAAATGCACTACCCCACACTTAAAGATTCACATTGTCCTCAATGTGAGCATGCATAAACTAAAAGAGAGTTTAGATGATACCTGATTTCCATCGTTCCCATATACGATGTGTAGGGCTCCTTCCACCCATAATGTAATTGGAGCCCATGTGTGAGAGGATGAACAACATGCAACTTTGAAATGTGCCCAATGTATTGAAAAACCTAGGTAGCATCCTTGGAAGAGCAATTGTCCAAAAAGAACATGTGAGGGTTGTCTTAACTTGATCCTCTAATGCTATAGGGACGCGGTAAGAACCTTTTTCAGTTTGCAACATGGTTATATATGGTTTTTGCTCGTTCTCACCACCAAGGGTGGGAGAGATGATAATTTGTTGCCTACTGTACTCCCCAATCAAAACGTCTTTCAAAATTCTTGGGGTCTTTTTAAGTTCAACCAAGTTTGGTTGAACCACTTCTTCATCCATTTTAGCAATTTGAAGCTCCCCCTCAACAATCTTATTATTTAATAGTAAATTTCTCTCCTCAATTTCTAAATTGAAAAAAGTAGGCTCTACTCCTAAGGTCATGGCTACCTCAAGCTTATCTTCACTATCTTCACCACAGGGCATGTCATAGAGTTTAGAAAGTTGCATACCTTGTTTCTCTTCATTCAGCATACTTGGGAATGGGATTGGTGGCATACAAGGATTTGGAGGTTCATGCAATGTTGTCAAAGTTGATGCTTCCAAATTCTCCTCCTCCTTTGATTGAATTAACTCCTCTATGTATGGCTGTATTTCCTCACCATCTTCTTCTTGATTAGTTCCTGCATCAAAGGAATCACAAAAACTATTATATATCACCTGTTCACTCCTCAAATTTGTGATTACCTTGACTTGCTCCAGTTGGTTAGGAAATTCCTCTTTTGGTGTGCTTGGAGTTGATGTGCCAATTGCCTAACTTGAGCTTCCACCCTCTTCAATGATTCCTCCAAAGAATCAAACCTCTCATTGCTCCCTTCCTGATTTTGTGTGCTAATTTGAAGGTAAGCATTCAAATCATCTTCCACTGTGGATTTCTTGCATTGATCCTGATTTTGTGCACTAATTTGAATGAAGGCATTCAAACTATCTTCCAAAGTGGGTTTCTTAAGTCGATCTTGATTTTGTGCGCTAGTTTGAATGAAGGCATTCAAACTATCCTCCAATGTGGGTTTCTTAAGGTGATCTTGATTTTTTTAGCTAGTTTGAATGAAGGCATTCAAACTATCCTCCAATGTGGGTTTCTTAAGGTGATCTTGATTTGAATATTGTTCTTGAGAGTAAGGATTTCTTTGGTAAGGTTGAAAAAAATTTTGAGGTGGAATTTGTTGTTGATTTTTCCAAGAAAAATTTGGGTGCCTTCCCCAACTTGAATTATAAGGTCTGGAGTATGGGTCATTTCCACCCATTTGCTGGAAATTTTCATAGGCATATTCTTCCTCTTGCCTCTCTTGGTATTGTCCATAACCAAATGAACACATGTTTGCGCTATGTCCTGCAATGCCACATGCTGAACATACTTCACGAGTAGGCATAGGTGTTCTTCCTCTTGCATTTAGCATCTTAAGTTGGTTCATTAATTCTGGTAATTGCCATGTCATGTCAGAATCATCGTTCCTATCATAAACTCCCTCGTGCCTTGAAAACTACATCTTTACAAAAGGCACTTAGCAACTTAAAGAAAACAAACAAATAATTAAATTAAAAGAAAATCAAACAAAAACAAACAAACAATTAAAAGAAAACAAACATACAATTAAATTGTAAATAAAAATCAAACTATCACTACTGTAATATCCCAATGTGTGCCCTAGAAGTTTGGATATAATTGTTGTTTGTTTGAATTTTGAGTATATGTTATGTTGATAAGAAAAGAAATTGAAAAGAGAATGTTTATGTATTGTATATAAAAAAAAGTAATGTGTAGAGAGAAAGTGTATATGTTGGGTATATGGTTATATATATAACATATACATTAGTCAAAAGAGATGGTCAATGGAAGAGGATATTTATGTGTGATATGTGAAATTTCTTTAATGGGCATATAAGTGACAAAGGTTAAGTTAAATGGATGAGGGCATTTAGGTAATTGCTTGGCTAGAATTGCTTGGTGGAGATTTAAAGAAGAAAAGAGGTTGACTTGTGTTTATTTTTCTTTTCTTCTCATTTGTGTGCCGGCTATCCAAGAAAAGAGAGAGCAAGAGAGGTGTTCTAAATGCTAGAATCAAATTGAAGGAAGAATCAAAGGATTAAGTTGGAGATTTGTGAAATTTCTTCATTTAAGGTAAGTACTCTCTTGTTTTCCTTTGTTATTTTGAAGTGGTGTTTGAGATGATTTATAGATTGTTGATTTTATGAATAAGTATGTTTAAGATGTGTTTATAAGTGTTAAAATTGATTGTAAGTTAAAAGGTTGAATTGGTGTTGTTTTTGGTTTGAAGATGGTAAGTTAAGGGTGATGTTTGGTTTTAGGGATTAGAAGTGGTAAGTGATTGATTGTATGGTTAATATAGTGTTAATGTAAATATTGTGATGAATATGTAAAATATGTGTTAATAACATTGATTATATCCATTTGAATGAGGTTAAGTGGTGTATAATGTGTTCTTGATTCAAGTAGAAGAGTTTTGGCTACGTTTAGGGTTTATTCATGAGAGACACGGCCAAACCTAAGAAGAGACACGGCCAAAACAAAATATTTTTGGGAGACACGGCCAAGTCTATGGAAATTTGGCCGTGTTGGATGATTTTTGGAGAAGACACGGCCGTGTCCCTTGCCCATGTTTGCTTCTGTTGCTTTTGGTTGAGAGACACGGCCACAAGCTTGGCCGTGTCCCTTGAGTGTGTTGGCCACTGTGATTTTTCCTTGCTCTTCTTACATGGTTGAGATTGAACTTACATTTGATAATGCATATGATACTATATGAACAAGGCCATGTATTATGCATTGTGAATCTTGTGAATGGTAATGTGTATATGAATAATGTACTTTGAAATGCTATATTAATGAGGCTATATGTATAATATGAATGGAGATATGAAATGATATGAGGCCATTGTGATTTGGCTATGATGATTCCATTGAAAGAACATAAGGCATGTTTGCCTAATTGATGATGAGAATTGAGAATGAGATAATAAATGAATTGTGTGTCTAATGTGTTATTCATTTTCAGAGTTTTGTTGTTGGTGGCATGCCTATTGGTAACATTCTCTTGAAGTTAGGTTGGATTTGATCCTTGAAGCCTAATTGAGATGCTACAACCCTTGAAGCTAGGTTGGGTTGGTTCTTGAAGCCAAGTTGGGTTGATACTTAGCATGCTTTGTTCCCCTTGAAGCTTGGTTGAACCTAAATCCTTGAAGCCTAGTTGGGTTTATGATAATGATAAATGTGATAACAAAACCAAAGCATTAACTCTGAAAATTGAATGGCATATTAGAGTGTTTTGGGCCCATGCTTGTCTTTGTATATAATGTGATTCTTGAATGGTAAAATCAATGGAACTATGAAGATGTAATATGAATATTGTTATGACATTGAATGTAGTATGATGTGGTAATGTGATGTGCTTCTATGTGTATGGTTTATGATATATAATGGTATGATGTTAACTTTTCACTTATGATGTTAACTTTATGATTTAGATGTGTAACATTACTTTGCCTTAAAGTATAATGTTGGTATATTTTGTACTACTAAGCCGATAGCTTAGCGCGATAGTGTTTGATCGCGCAGGTGACAGAGTTGAACCTGAGAGCTTCTCGAGACCAAGTGAGACTAGACATTGAGGATTTTTCTTTTGGGACTTAAAGATCGGAGAAAAGCTGCCAATCATGTATATATTCTATGTTTTGTAAACTTTGATTTATAACATATTTGTAATAACTTCCGCTGTGAATTATTAAACATTTTATATATAGTGTCTTTTGGATTTCTTTTATTTGTTTGAGATTGGTTTCACTTATTTACAAAGATATTTGTTGTGTCTTTTAAAACCGTGGCATTTTCTATATTCAGTATACGTATATTACGATCATTTAAGCATGCTTGGTACGTATACAGGGTATAGAGGTGTTACAATTGTTTTGGTATCAGAGCCTAGGTTTGAGATTCTCAACCTAGGTCAAGTGTAAGAAAAAGAGTGTTTTGATTTTAAAAAGTGGATTTTTGAATAATATACATGTTTGGCATTGGCAGTCTCTGATCTTTAATGAGAGGTATTCTGCTGTGTTTGCAGATATAGGTTGTGATGGATTCTCACTCACGTCAGTCAGTCGAGGGTAGTGCTGAGAGTATAGCTCCTGATGAGATTAGAGAGCGAGCTAAAGTGGATAGTGCTGGAGAGGTACCTGCTTATGTGTCGGGGAGACCAGCTGGTGAGGAGGTTCCGCCAGGTTGGTTTAGGCATGTGATTGATTTGTTGAGACAAGCACCAGTACAACCACCACCGCCACCCCCACAGCCTTTGGTATCAGTGAGACAGTATGATAAATTAAGGAAATATGGAGCAGAAGACTTCTTGGGTACTATTGATCCAGCTGTAGCTGAGCAGTGGCTAGATAAAGTACAAAGAATATTTGTTCAGTTGCAAGCCACTCTAGAGGAAAAGTTTGATTATGCAAGATCATTGTTGCAAAAGGACGCATATGACTGGTGGAAGACAGTGCCCCATGCTATCCACCAACATTGTCCTATGCTAATTTTCTAATAGAGTTTGAATTGAAGTATACTCCTAGGGAGTAAAAGATGTGAAGAAAATGGAGTTTCTAACCTTGAAGCAAGATCACCGGACTGTGATGGAATATGAGTTAGAGTTTATCCGGTTGAGCCAGTATGCTGGGGGTATTATATCTGATGAGATTGATAGATGCCGGAGATTTGAGGAGGGATTGAGGCCCTCTATCATGTGTTTGGTGGCTAGATCTAGATATCATGATTTTTCCCAGCTGGTTGCAGCAGCTAGGAGTGTGGAGAGAGCTCAGGTTATTGCAGCTGCTTCAGAGGAAGAGATCAGGGTTAGAAGGCCCCAGTTTGAGGCAGGGTCTTCATCTGTGAAAAGAGGTAAAGGAAGTTTTGTTCCTCGGGTTAGTAGGAGTCAGAGGCCAGCGGGTAGGTCAGTACAGTTTCAGAGGCAGAGATCTAGACCTACAGTTTCAGTGGCGAGTGCTCCGACCCCAGTGACTCAAAGATCCACCTTACCCATATGCATTCATTATGGTAGGCCACATGATGGTACTTGTTGGAAGACTGGTGTAGTAGGGGTATGTTTTAGATGTGGATCTCCAGATCATTTTGTGAGAGATTGTCCTGAGAGACAGGAGCGGATGTCAGTGGATACTGCAGCTTCCCGACCTAGTGTGAGGGGAGGTCGAGGAGGCAGAGGTTTCAGCAGAGGAGGCAGATCTAGGTTCAGTTCTAGAGGAGGTTCTACATCCAGGGAGAGTAGACCAGAGGAGGCTGGATCTTCTCAGAGGATTTATGTGATGCAGAGGCAACCAGATGCTTCGGCAGTCATAGCTGGTACTTTTTCCTTATTTGGTATTTCAGTACTTGCTTTGATTGATCCCAGATCCACGCATTCATATATTAGTGCATCTATTTTGCCTGTGTCTGATGTGCATGCTAAATCCCTAGGATTTGATGTATTGGTGACAAATCCGTTAGGGCATAGTGTGATTGTTAGCAAAGTGCACCGAGATAGTGCAGTATTGGTTCAAGGTGAGGAGTTTCTTGGAGATTTGATTGAGATGCCTTTTAAGGAATATGATGTGATCCTAGGCATGGACTGGTTATCTAGACATGGAGCTGTGGTTGACTGCCAAAAGAAAGTTGTTAACTTGAGAACCAGTGATGATAGAGAGGTGATAGTATCTAGTGAGCAGGGACAGCTAGCATCTTTGTTTGTTTCAGCTGTTGCAGCTAGAATATTGATTAGAAAAGGGTGTGATGCTTACCTTGCTTATGTTGTAGATACGAGAGTAAAGGGTTTTCAACTTGATAGTATACCCACAGTTGCAGAGTTTCCAGATGTGTTTCCAGAGGAGTTGCCAGGGTTACCTCCTGAGAGAGAGGTGGAGTTTGGTATTGAATTATTGCCTGGTACCACTCCTATCTCTATTACTCCTTATAGAATGGCACCTGCTGAACTGAGAGAACTGAAGGTGCAGTTACAGGAGTTGCTGGATAAAGGGTTTGTTCGCCCTAGTGTTTCACCGTGGGGATCTCCTGTCTTATTTGTGAAGAAGAAGGATGGTACTATGAGATTGTGTATTGATTATAGGCAATTTAACAAGGTGACTATCAAAAATAAATATCCTTTGCCTAGAATTGATGATCTCTTTGATCAATTGAAGGGTACAACAGTATTTTCCAAAATTGATTTGAGATCAGGGTACCATCAATTGAGGGTCAGAGCTGAAGATGTTCTTAAGAATGCTTTTCGGACCAGGTATGGGCATTATGAGTTTCTAGTTATGCCTTTTGGTTTGACAAATGCACCTGCAGTTTTTATGGACTTGATGAATAGGGTGTTTAGGCCCTATCTGGATCAGTTTGTAGTGGTCTTTATTGATGACATTCTGGTGTATTTGCGTAATGAGGAGGAGCATGATAAGCATCTGCGAATTGTGTTGCAGATTTTGAGAGAGAAGCAATTGTTTGCTAAACTGTCGAAGTGTGAGTTTTGGCTTGACCAAGTTACTTTTCTCGGTCATATAGTTTCAGCAAAGGGTATTAGAGTTGATCCGAGTAAAGTTGAAGCTATTTTGAATTGGAGTCCACCAAAGTCTGTGACTGAAGTTAGAACTTTTCTGGGTTTGGCAGGCTATTACCAACGGTTTGTGAAAGGATTTTCTTTGATAGCTACTCCACTTACCAGATTACTTCGAAAGGGAGTTAGATTTGTGTGGACAGATCAGTGTTAGGCTAGCTTTGAGCAGTTGAGAGAGATGTTAACTTAAGCACCTTTTCTTACTTTTCCTGTGGAAGATAAACCATATGTGATTTACAGTGATGCTTCACATAATGGTTTGGGTTGTGTTTTGATGCAAGAAGGTAAAGTTATAGCTTATGCTTCTCGACAGTTGAAACCGCATGAACTCAATTATCCGACCCATGATTTAGAGTTGGCAGCCATTGTGTTTGCATTGAAGATTTGGTGACATTATCTATATGGGGAGAAGTGTTTTATCTATACTGATCATAAAAGTTTAAAATATTTGGGTGTCCAAAGAGAGCTCAATCTTCGACAGAGGAGATGGTTGGAGTTGATTAAAGACTACGACTGTTTGATTGATTATCATCCTGGTAAGGCAAATGTTGTTGCTGATGCCTTGAGTCGGAAGTCTTTAGCAGGTTTGACTGTTTATTCGCTCTCGTTGCTTGTTGAGATGAGAGCGTTGCATGTTAGATTTGTATCTTGTGATGATGGTGCATTGTTGGCACAGTTGCAATTGAAACCAGTTTTGTTGGATCAGATTAAAGAGGCTTAATTGGCTGATGAGAAAATTCAAAAGATTATTTCAGATTGTCAGAATGGAAAGAGTCGAGATTTCATGGTGAGAAGTGATGGAAGTCTTTGGTTTAAGAACAAATTGTGTGTACCTAATGATACTAATTTGAGAAGGATCATTTTAGAAGAAGCACATCAGTCAGTATTTGCTATGCATCCGGGCAGTACAAAGATGTATCATGATTTGAAGCAGCTTTACTGGTGGTCTGGTCTGAAGAGAGATATTGCAGATTTTGTGTCTAAATGTCTCACATGTCAGAGGGTAAAAGCTGAGCATCAAGTTCCAACAGGGTTACTTCAACCGTTATCAGTACCTGAGTGGAAATGGGATAGAGTAACCATGGATTTTGTATCTGGTTTACCATTGACACAAAGGAAGTATGATGCTATTTGGGTGATTGTTGATAGGTTGACTAAAACAGCTCATTTCCTTCCGGTTCGGATGGATTACTCTTTGGAGAAGTTAGCTGAGCTATATATTCATGAGATTGTGAAGTTGCATGGTGTCCCAATTTCTATAGTATCTGATTGAGATCCCCGGTTTACTTCAAGGTTTTGGAAGAGTTTACATGGTGCTTTGGGTTCTCGACTACACTTCAGCACTGCTTTTCATCCGTAGACAGATGGGCAGTCAGAGAGAGTGATACAGATTATCGAGGATAAGTTGAGAAGCTGTGTCATTGATTTCTCTGGAGGTTGGGATAGATTCTTACCACTTGTAGAATTTGCTTATAATAACAGACATCAATCCAGCATCGGTATGGCCCCATTTGAGGCATTGTATGGTAGACGGTGTAGGACACCTCTATGTTGGAATGAGCTTGGAGAAGGTAAGATAATTGGTCCTGATTTGGTTAAAGAAACTGAAGAGAAAGTGAAAATGATTCGAGATAGGTTGAAAACAGCTTCAGACCGACAAAAATCTTATTCAGATTTGAAGAAGAGAGACATTAAGTATAATGTGGGAGATAAGGTATTTTTGAAGGTGTTTCCTTGGAAAAAAATCTTGAGGTTTGGTCGGAAAGGGAAATTGAGTCCTCGTTTCATTGGACCGTATGAAGTTTTGGAAAGAGTTGGACCAGTTGCTTATCTGCTTGCTTTGCCACCTAAGTTAGAAAGGATCCATAATGTATTCCAAGTTTCTATGTTGAGGAGATACAGGTCGAATCCATCTCATGTGTTGCAAATTGAATCTATCGAAGTGAGTCCAGATCTAACATTTGAAGAAGAACCAGTTGCTATCTTGGCACGTGATGTGAAAGAGTTGAGATATAAGAAAGTGCCTTTAGTGAAAGTTCTATGGAAGAATCATGCAAAGGAAGAGGCAACTTGGGAGAGTGAGCAAACAATGCGAGATCAATATCTTCAACTATTTCAGACTTGATATCAGGTAATTTCGAGGACGAAATTTCTTTTTAGAGGGGGAGAATTGTAATATCCCAATGTGTGCCCTAGAAGTTTGGATATAATTGTTGTTTGTTTGAATTTTATGTATATGTTATGTTGATAAGAAAAGAAATTGAAAAGAGAATGTTTATGTATTGTATAAAAAAAAGTAATGTGTAGAGAGAAAGTGTATATGTTGGGTATATGGTTATATATATAACATATACATTAGTCAAAAGAGATGGTCAATGGAAGAGGATATTTATGTGTGATATGTGAAATTTCTTTAATGGGAATATAAGTGACAAAGGTTAAGTTAAATGGATGAGGGCATTTAGGTAATTGCTTGGCTAGAATTGCTTGGTGGAGATTTAAAGAAGAAAAGAGGTTGACTTGTGTTTATTTTTCTTTTCTTCTTATTTGTGTGCCGGCTATCCAAGAAAAGAGAGAGCAAGAGAGGTGTTCTAAATGCTAGAATCAAATTGAAGGAAGAATCAAAGGATTAAGTTGGAGATTTGTGAAATTTCTTCATTTAAGGTAAGTACTCTCTTGTTTTCCTTTGTTATTTTGAAGTGGTGTTTGAGATGATTTATAGATTGTTGATTTTATGAATAAGTATGTTTAAGATGTGTTTATAAGTGTTAAAATTGATTGTAAGTTAAAAGGTTGAATTGGTGTTGGTTTTGGTTTGAAGATGGTAAGTTAAGGGTGATGTTTGGTTTTAGGGTTTGGAAGTGGTAAGTGATTGATTGTATGGTTAATATAGTGTTAATGTGAATATTGTGATGAATATGTAAAATATGTGTTAATAACATTGATTATATCCATTTGAATGAGGTTAAGTGGTGTATAATGTGTTCTTGATTCAAGTAGAAGAGTTTTGGCTACGTTTAGGGTTTATTCATGAGAGACACGGCCAAACCTAAGAAGAGACACGGCCAAAACAAAATATTTTTGGGAGACACGGCCAAGTCTATGGAAATTTGGCCGTGTTGGATGATTTTTGGAGAAGACACGGCCGTGTCCCTTGCCCATGTTTGCTTCTGTTGCTTTTGGTTGAGAGACACGGCCACAAGCTTGGCCGTGTCCCTTGAGTGTGTTGGCCACTGTGATTTTTCCTTGCTCTTCTTACATGGTTGAGATTGAACTTACATTTGATAATGCATATGATACTATATGAACAAGGCTATGTATTATGCATTGTGAATCTTGTGAATGGTAATGTGTATATGAATAATGTACTTTGAAATGCTATATTAATGAGGCTATATGTATAATATGAATGGAGATATGAAATGATATGAGGCCATTGTGATTTGGCTATGATGATTCCATTGAAAGAACATAAGGCATGTTTGCCTAATTGATGATGAGAATTGAGAATGAGATAATAAATGAATTGTGTGTCTAATGTGTTATTCATTTTCAGAGTTTTGTTGTTGGTGGCATGCCTATTGGTAACATTCTCTTGAAGTTAGGTTGGATTTGATCCTTGAAGCCTAATTGAGATGCTACAACCCTTGAAGCTAGGTTGGGTTGGTTCTTGAAGCCAAGTTGGGTTGATACTTAGCATGCTTTGTTCCCCTTGAAGCTTGGTTGAACCTAAATCCTTGAAGCCTAGTTGGGTTTATGATAATGATAAATGTGATAACAAAACCAAAGCATTAACTCTGAAAATTGAATGGCATATTAGAGTGTTTTGGGCCCATGCTTGTCTTTGTATATAATGTGATTCTTGAATGGTAAAATCAATGGAACTATGAAGATGTAATATGAATATTGTTATGACATT
Source organism: Garcia nutans (assembly GCA_947685225.1). Lineage (NCBI taxonomy): Eukaryota > Viridiplantae > Streptophyta > Magnoliopsida > Malpighiales > Euphorbiaceae > Garcia > Garcia nutans. Next base: position 32,025,941 of record CANTUV010000002.1, read on the forward strand.
GAATGTAGTATGATGTGGTAATGTGATGTGCTTCTATGTGTATGGTTTATGATATATAATGGTATGATGTTAACTTTTCACTTATGATGTTAACTTTATGATTTAGATGTGTAACATTACTTTGCCTTAAAGTATAATGTTGGTATATTTTGTACTACTAAGCCGATGGCTTAGCGCGATAGTGTTTGATCGCGCAGGTGACAGAGTTGAACCTGAGAGCTTCTCGAGACCAAGTGAGACTAGACATTGAGGATTTTTCTTTTGGGACTTAAAGATCGGAGAAAAGCTGCCAATCATGTATATATTCTATGTTTTGTAAACTTTGATTTATAACATATTTGTAATAACTTCCGTTGTGAATTATTAAACATTTTATATATAGTGTCTTTTGGATTTCTTTTATTTGTTTGAGATTGGTTTCACTTATTTACAAAGATATTTGTTGTGTCTTTTAAAACCGTGGCATTTTCTATATTCAGTATATGTATATTACGATCGTTTAAGCATGCTTGGTACGTATACAGGGTATAGAGGTGTTACAACTACTTAAACAACCTTCCTCAGCAGCGGCGCCAAAAACTTGTTGCGCTCTAATTAACACTACTAGAACTACACTCGCAAGTATACGAGGCTGCTGTAGTATCTTGGTGAACACCTCAAGGTCATCTCACAAGGAAGCTAGTTAAGCTAATTGATTATCAGGTTGCAAATAACAAATTATAATAAATTTAAATTGCTAAAAACTAATGAAAATAGATCGATAGGAGTTTAAAATAATAAAAGTAAACTGAGTTGATATATTGATTCACTTAATAGAAAGGTCTAGGGTTTGCACTTCTCTACTAACTTATATGTATGAACGGTTATTCCTCTCAACCAATTAAATTTCAAAGATTAGATCTCAAGCAACTTAATTAATCGAATCAAGGAAATAAGCTCTCCCATTCAAACCTCTTTCAAATAATCTTGTTACAATTGAAATAATCCTTTTCTTAGGTTATATTTCTAATTCACCTAAGTCCCTAATTGAATTGTTCCAGCATTAGACTTCATCTCTCAATCCATCATCTAATACCTCAAACACATAATTGGTGGCCAATCAATTAAATATTAACAGTAATCCATTCAATCAAGGCTAAAGAAATAATTTAGTTAAGAGCAATAACCAATTCATACAATCATAGTAGATCCATACAAACCCTAGACTATATCAAATTAGTTCATAATGATGCTATCAAACATATTCATCTCATTAGTTCAATTTAGACATAATAGAATTCATGAATACAATTCCAATGAAACTTAAGAGATAAAGTTTGAGAACAAAACCAAATTACAAACTCCCTTTAGCTTCTGAAGAATCTCTTATTCAGATCTTTGCTAGAAGAATGTTGCAATGGCAAAAACAAATTTAATCTAGACTATTTTTATCAAAGTGTAATAAAAAATCTCTAAGAAAACAAAATAGAAACCTAAAGTTAATGCTTGACGGCTGATCAAAATTCTCCCTCAAATAAAACCCTAATCCTCTTATTTATACGAAACCTCACTCCAAAAATCCGCATTTTCTTTCTTCCTTTAGTCCATGGAGTGACACGACCAAGCTTCTAGCCATGTCATGTGACACAGCCAGCGGCTTGGCCGTGTCACTGAATGTGTCCACTTCTGCTTCATATATGCTTCTTTGGAATGGAGTGTGACACGGCCAGTGGCTTGGCCATGTCACCTGAGTGTGTCACCTACTGCTCTCTTCGTTCTTTGCTCTTCTTTCTTTAGTTTCTTCCTTGGCTAAGTGTGGGACATGGCCAAGCTCCTGGCCATGTCATGTGACATGGCCAGTGGCTTGGCCGTGTCACTTGAGTGTGTCGCTTACTGCCAAATTTTCCTTCTCTCTTGGTTCCTTGGTTTTGCCCTCTGCTTCATGCTATTCTTTCTTTCAAGGAAATAATTTGCATATTAACCTAAAATAAACACTTAAACAAACTTTAAACAAGAATCAAATAAACATTAACCAACAACACATAAACACCACACTAAAAACTAGAACAAAAATGACATAAACACTGAAATAAATTAAAACTACCAAAATTGATGAAAACACTAAATAAACAGATTAAAACTAACAAAATACCTAAAGAAAACAATAACCATCATAATAAATAAGATACAATTCTATGACAAAAACTAATAAAATACTATTTAGGTCTTGCATTGGAATGATAGAAAGCTTTGCATTTATGGCTTTTATCTTCAAGATGTTGAAAACATGAGTGGTGAGATCCAAGCAGCAGAGTAAGGGATACATCCATTTCAAACTATGATTCAGCATGTCAGTTGGTAGCTTCTTCATAACCTTGCCAACAATCATTTACTTTGAGAAATGTGTCCTTCGAGGTTCAACTGTTCACATATTTTCCTTAACTTAAAGGCTTTTTACAATAAGAAAATAGTTTTTTTTTAAAATCAAATGTTGACTTTGTCAAATCAGTGTCATTGCACCTCAGGACTTGATTTCCCAAATTAACATATCTATGACATAACAACCCTAGTTACCGTACTAAACTCAGGAATCATTTCTATTTAAGCAAGAACTGTTGCACTTCAGATAGGCACATACACATTACTTGGTCAAAGGTCTCATTGAGTTTGAAGATTGTCTATCTCATATGCATGCTTATTTAAACTATCTCCACTAATAGACTCTACCTACCAAGAGAGATCAACAGGTCTTTGATAGGCTTGAAATGTGGTCTATAAGGGACACAGGTTAAATGAAAGCCATTTTCATATTGGAGCTGATATGACACAATGGACAAACCTTCACACTACAAACTACTTGTTGGAACTTTAGACAGTTGGGAGCATGAAAAGATAGAGTTGTGAGTGTTCTCCCATCTTCTTGGCATTAATCTAGATCTTGATTGGGACAATCTTTGCCTTTGCAAAGAGTTTGGCACCCACATTCCTTTCTTTTTTTCCCTTTTTTTTTCTTTTGGCATTTCATCATTTTGTCCTTTTCCTATGTAGGATTGTCAAGTACAGGAATTTCAAAAACTAGATTGTCTTTCTCCTTTTTCTCTGATTTTGATTGAATTTTGGTTGGGTTGGACCAATTCAAGTCAAACTGTCCTTATAAACCAAATGGAAGTCTTTTGCTACTTTAGGTAAAAGAGAACTCGGTTAGCTTTCTGAATTGTTTTGGGTTTTATTTTCTTTTCTTTTTTCTTCTTTTTCCCTCTTTTTTTCCTTTTTCCTTTCCTTTCTTTTTCCTTTTTTTCTTTTTTTATTAGGTCTTAATTCCAGATGAATTGTCTTGACTAAAGATGAGTGGAGTATAGTGAGTCTACTTCAGTGAGGATAAATTATTTGTTGTTCTGATGTCATCTTAATAAATTGGAGATATTAGGTCTAGCATCAGGTGAACTTCAACTACTCTCATGGTTTTGAGAACATCAACTATCCTTATGGTCTTGGCTATGCATTCCTTTCTTTTTAATCTTCTTGCCTCTTTACCTTAGTGATCATAAGACTTGTCAAAAGTATCACAACAACTCAGGGTAGGTTATTAGGTTTACTAGCCAATGAAGAGAAAGCTGAAATTTTATGAAGGCTCAAAGGGACAACTAGGGACTGATATTTAATTGGGTGGGTACTAGTTGTTGGCTTATCAAACAATGCATAGATCATTTCTCTCTTAAATAAGTAGAGTTTAATTTCGCCTTAAAAGCTTGCCAAAGCATATTCTAAGATTGACTATGACCTAGACATAGGTCTTTATACAGGAGCCCTCTCTAAGTAAGCATACACAACTCAATTTTATAGAATAATTCCCTCATCTAGTAAAGTTATTCAAATCATGATGCCTAGATATATTAATTTATAAATATCAAGCTAGATTAATCATTGATTGAGCACCAAAATGAGCAAAGACCAATAAAAATTTAACGAAAATAATTTATTCAAGCACCTTTAAATTTGAAAAACACAATTGTTCCATAAAACACCAAATAAAGAAAATAAAACAAATAACCAAACAAGCCAAGGGATGTTTGTTGAGTTAAGCTTCTTCTTCTTTCACATCTTCAATATTCCCATCTTGAAAAGAGGATAAGATAAGATCTTCCTCCAATCCTCCTCCTACCATGAAAGTTGTTGTTGGTGGGCACTCTGTTGAACCTAGGCAGAGGATTGCTTTTGGTATTGGGCTTATCCGTCTCAAGTAGCCTACCACTATCAATCAAATCTTGGATCTCATGCTTCAATATGGTACATCTATCTATCTCATGTCCTTAAGTCTGATGAAATTGACAAAAAGCTTTAGTATCAAATTTTGGGGGTAAAGGATTTGGCAAAGGTCGAGGGGCCAATGGTTGTAATAGTCCCTCCTTTTGTAGCTTATTGAAAACCCAATACAAAGGCCTTCCCAAATTTAAAAATGTCTTCTAATTGCTTGACCAGATGTATTGACATCGACTTCCTTCTGGGTATTTTGATTGCCAGACTGATAATTCCATTTTGTAGAAAAATGGTTCTTCTCTCTTTTTCATTCTTCTATTTACAAGCCAGCTTGAAGGAGATCTTTGAAATCCCTTATGAGGGTGTGAGACAGCCTCTCATGGAGATTAGGTAGGACACCTCTGACTATCATTCTTTTCTGATTCGACTCATCAGGCCTCTTCCTAAGCAAAGTAGCCTTATTCCTCTATCTCTTCACATAGTCCACAAAATTCTCATTGGCCTTTGTCTAATGGACTCAACTTCCATTAAGGTAACTTTCAGTTCGACATTGTACCCATATTATTGAATGAAAGCCTTGTATAACGAATCCCAACTCTTTTGAGTATTATCCTCTAAGGTGTTGAACCAATTCTGGACAACTAGGTCTAATGAAAGCATGAAGTACCTTAGAGTTTGAGCCTTAGTAGCTTTAGCAGACTGCATGGCAGTGATGTACTGCCTAACATGCAAGTGAGGATTTCTTGTACCATTGTACCTAGCGAAGGAAGGCATCTTGAACTTATAAGGGACCTCCTTATCTTGTTCGAACAACTTGTCTACCTCTGACATTTCTTCAGTTTTCAGCTTCTTTTCAAACTTCTTTTCCAAATTGGCAATTAGCTTCTTGACATCAGAAGTATCAGTCTTTTTGACAGTTGCTCTTTCCACAATCTTCTGCTCTTTCTTCTTATCTTGAAGATCTTGGAAGTATTATTCCCAGTCGTCATCATCAATCATTACCTTGTCATCATCAAAAGCTACTTCATCAACCTTAGCCTTCCCTTTGTCCTTCGGCTTCTTGGTGCTAGTGGATGCCTCGGCATTGTTCCCTAAAATTGTAGCCAATTGGTTCTTCATAGTCTCCACCAGGGCCTCCTTTAGTTCTTCCATTTTGGCATTGATGGCATCGTCCACCATTCATTGAATTTGTTCGGGCTTCATTGCTCTTGGTGAGAAGGTAATTGAGTCGCTACTGGATTCTACGTCACTGGAGTAGGTAGGGTTGTCGTACGCTCTTGAACTACTGTACTTCAGGTCTGTGAGCTAGAAAGGATTAATGATATGTTATGCAATGTGTGTATGCATGTATGCATAAACAATAAACAAACAAAGATAATTAGGATGTTCCTTCCAACCTTATAACTTTCACACACAAATGACGAGTCTCTTTTTCTAGGTATCTGGTCAACAAAATACCAAAATGGGATATTTTATTTTCAAAAAATTCCTTCAGAAAATTTAACCAATAATTGCATTTTCTAACATAGAAGTTGGTCCATGATAATTTCCATTAATTAAGCTTTAATCCATTGAATCTTAACTAAAATAACTTTTATGTTATATTGGATTAAAAAAAATTAAGAGGTTCATCATAAATAAATTTCTTATTTGAAAAAGTAACTAGTGATTCATGCCGAAAATAAGCCCATGATTAATAGTTCTTAGCATAAGCTAGGCTCACAATTGATTTTTAGTATTTCCATTATTGACCTAAATATTTATAAGCTCTTCGTAATCTCTGATAAAAAATAATTTTATTGCAAAAACCTTTGGGCCATAAGGTAGAAAAAGAATTTAACCCATCTTAAAAGGTTTTAATGTCCAAAGACCTTCTTAAAAATTTTTAAATTAGTTTTGGTCTTTTGGATCTTAAAGGAAAAGAATTATTTTTGAACTTACAATATAGGTAGGTCATATTAGAAAAAGAACAAACCAAATAAGTCATGGTTCAAACCAAGATATATCAATCATAGTCAAACAACGAGCATTTAGGGTAAAACCTAAGAAAAGTAACTAGGCCAATTACATGAGCTTTAGTCTTTGGGTTGAAAAGGTTAGGTTCCCATAGCATACCAAAAAGGTACAAGGCTATGAGTGGTTATGCCATGCTTAATCTCCATACCTTAAGTGAAAGTATGGTATCCCTTACATAACGCAACACGGGTAATACGGGCGTCCTAACTCATGCACACAATGCAATCTAAATGATGCAATGGATAATATCATAATAAGAAAGAATAAAATAATAAAAAGACCAATGGAATCAACTTCTCTTATCCCCAGTGGAGTCACCACAATGAGCAGGAATTTTTGCCCCCACTCCGGCATTGTTAGGCTCAGGACCTTAGAGAACATGGTCCTAGGCCCGGAGAAAATAGAGTTGCCACCCGGACGGGCCAAAAAAATAGAAAGGAATGGATGACTCGATTCCTAAGAAATTTCCAACTTCCTAATAGCTTTGGAAAGTTGGGTATGTATGGGGAAGGTAAGAAATGGTCCAGCACCCCCACAACGCCCAATTCATTGGAACTATCCTCTTTTTCATGTCTTAATATTATAAAATTCTTAAATATAACGATATTATCCATACTACATGCAATAATTAAAATAAAGCATCATTATATTAAAATCAAAACAATGTTCAAACAAAATAAATATATGGACACCCATCCGAGGATGAAAACATGTCCTTACATCGTCCAATGTCTAAAACTAAATAGGACAACCACAAAAAGGTGGAAATGTGTCCTTTACATTAATTCCAAGATATAAAAACAATTTAAATTCCATTAAATTAATTAATAAGGTACCCAATCATGGAAATATACCTCTACAATTTTAATAAACAAATAATAATTGAAAAAATATTCATCCATGATAAATTAAACAAACTAAACATCGAAAATAAATTGATCATCAAAACATTTAATAAGCTACATAATTAAATCTAGAACTAAATAAAGCAATAAATGTATAAGTCTAGAGTTTACATATTAAATTAGAGTTTTGGAATTAATACAAATATTATTTAGAATATTTAGGCTACTATGAAAGTTTTTTGTAAAAATAAAGATTGATTAGAGTTTTGTAAATTCTAAGAAAATAATAGGGTTTAGGTTAATTAAATTAGGGTTTAGGGCTAATATCATGCAATTAGGATTTTAAGATTTTAAATGAATTTGGGTTGGGATTTTTATGAAAACAGAATTAAAGTTATGCAATAAAAAAAATAATGTCTATTGTGATACATTAAAAGAGTGATCCTACTGTGTCTTGAAAATTTAGAAAATATGTCCGTTGGTTTTTATTGAATTATTGCATAAGTTTTGAAAGTTATAATTCATCAATTTTAATTGATTAATGACTAATGGATGAAGATGATTTTTGATGAACAAAGTTAGATAAACATACCTACATTTGAAGGCTTCACCAAAATATTTAGATGAAAATTTCGGAGTAGCTAACACCAAGACAATCACCACTCGTTTGCTGCCTTGACTCTTGTCTTTTGCTCAAAATCTTTTTGCTAAAATTACCCAAAGTTTGAGAGTCTTGTTACTTCCAATAAAAAATCTCCTAATCCAAAAAAAGTCTCTCTACCTCTTTTAAAAGTTTTCCATTCAAAAAATTCCAAAATTTCGAATCCTCCCCTGTTTTAATTTTTAAGCTCGTATTTATATCAAAAATCTAATAATAATTCTATTTGATTAAGGAAATAAAGATTAATTAGGAAAAATCCAAAATCGAAGTAAATAAGGTTTTGAAAAAATCGGCAGCGCACGCGGACTGCTGGGCTTTGGGCCCGCTGTGAGGAACGGGCTACAAGAACTGGAGCAAAAGGCATGCTGCATCGTGTGAGAATGGGCCTGCTACGCGAGGATCAACCTGCTGCTTCGCGTGAATTGCCTGCGACACTCGCAAGCGCCTGGGTGAGGATCTCGATTCCCTGCAGGCAAAGCCTGTGGCGAATTGGCTTGCGAAAGGCCAATTGCTGCCTGCCGCGTGTCGCTCGTCGATCCGTTTGATTTTTAATTTTTATTTTATTTTTATTTAAAACAAATTTTATTATATTATTAAAAATAAAAAATAAATAAAATAAATATTATAAATAATAAATAAAATAAATATTATATTATTGAAATAAATAGTAAAATAAATAGTAAATATTAAAATAAATAAATAATAAATACCATAAAATTATTTCGGACTATTTTAAAATCTTTGGACTAGATCTAGTAAAAAATCAAGGGTCTATACTAGCATATCTCGCCCGAAGGCATATGGCAATGCCAAATCTATCCAAAAATGGTTCCCTGGAATTAGGCATTATACAAGGGCGCATGCAATTCACATTCATCATATTCCTTTTTTTTTTCATATTTTCACACATTTCATATTCATTTTCCAAATTTTCATTCATAACCAACATCATTCAGACTCACATTGTAAATGTGGCCAACTTCCACATTTTAGTACATAATTAGCCCTTTTCATAATTTTGTATATATTATCATTAGTATCAATTCTTTAATGGCTTAACGTGCCATTTTTATTCAAATTATGCATTGTTACTATAAACAATACTTAACACACACAAACACCATGTTCAAGTAATATAACTCATTCATTCATATCTAATGTATTATGTCTAAAACAATGCAATTAATTAAGATAAGTTCCAAAGCATGTACTAACCTCACAATTGATGAAATGTAAGTTAATTTCTCCTCCCAACACTAACTTCTACCAATGCCCTTCACACTTTGATCAAGCAACTTGGTCCTACTCAACTCCAACTATTAGCAAATCACCAAAATCACCCTTGTTTCTTAGAAATTTGATGAAATTTTATGTATTTGGAATAAAAAATTCCTCCCCTCATGGAGAATTTTGGCCATCTTGAAGGAAGATGTAACTCCCCAATTTTTGTTAACTCTATCTAAATACACACTAATTGGAAGGATTAAGAGAGGTTGAGTAGAAGAAGATATTAAAAATATAAATGAAATATATATAACATATAAATAATTAAATGAAAATAGTAAAATAGGTAAAAAGTCAAAAGTAGAAAATTTAAAATATAAAATAATAATATAAATTAAAATATCTTAATTAATTAAATAATTATATATTAGTGGTGGAGGAAGATATTAAAGTCAAAGACTCTAGAAAGCTTGATCATCTTCTTCTTCCTTCTCTCTCTTTGGCTGACTTCCATAGCTAAGCAAGGGATAGTTTTGATTCTCTCATACATCAAGTTTTAGCAAGGTTTAACAAAAGTTGAAGATAGCTTTGGTGATAATTCAAGTTCTAGGCGAGTTTCTTCTAACTTTAGATGAATTTCCTTTAAGTAGCATTTCTAAGGAATTAATTTATAATTGTTAAAATGAAATGGAATAAAGTTATTTGATATAGAAGTGATGATTCTAAACTTAGGATATTGATTGAATGAGGTTGTCTAGGGTTTGGATAAGTAAGATGGAAATTAGAGTTTTGGCAAGGGCTATGGCCAATTTGAGTTTTGGTGTATTTCAATGAGTTAAAAGATGTTTATATGCATTTCTAATACTATATCTAAACTTATAATTTGGTTAGGAGTAAAGTGAAGTGAGTGAGTAATTTGAGAGGAGAAGACCACTTAGAAGAAGTGGAAAGACTTGGTTGATTGGAGCTTAGAAAGAAGGTTATCATTTCATTTTGGGTTTCAAAAAGATTAGTATATACTTTGATAATGCCGTTTATTGTTTTTGCATTGTTTTGAGTTGACCGATTATGATTTGGTACAAATTTTGGGCACTACGGGCATGGCCAAGTGGAGAGGCAAGGCCATGGGTTTTGATTTAGGTCTGTTTGTCAAAATTTATGAAGTAAAAATGTTGAATTCAAAGCCACAAGTGTGGCACTGGAAAGCCACAACCGTGGCTATGATTTCTTCATATGGTGGTAGCTTTTTCAAAGACACAGACATGGCTTGAGGATTGTCACTACCATGGGCCTATTTTAGAAGTTGGACAGAAGCATTTTAAAGTGCAAGGTTGCCTTCACGTAGGCATGGTAGTGGCACTTGGATGTGATTAGAAAAGTGTTTATATTATTTATAACCTTGAGAATATGATATAAATGGTGATGATATGTGAAAATTATGACAATGATGTGGGATGAGGAAAAAGAATAAAATGTTGATTGTGTATTGCGTGTAATCTTATACTTTAACTAGTTCCAGAAGATTGATTTTGGTAGTTTGGTATGCCATACACTGTGGGGCAAGACACTGGATGCCACAGATATAGCTACACCCCTGAGATAGACACATTTGGTGTTAGAGATATGATTATGTTGTGGATGAAACATTGGATGTCACAAATATAGTTACGTCCACTATCGAGATGCAGTGGTGTCATTACTATTGAGATAGGCCAAAGAAATATTTCTGGAACTAGATTATTATTGTATAAGGATATTTGGTCCCAATGCATGTTGGATGTTTCATATTTGTCCATAAAATAAAGATAATTGTATGTGACATTAAATTTTGATGCATATTCATATTATGTTGCTATGTTAATATTGTATTATCAAAGCATGCAACACTAAGCGAGAAGCTTATTCAGAGTAATTTATTATGCAGGTGACAGGGTAGAGACTAGGAGCCCTTCTAGACCAAGACAGGCCTACTGTGTTGGAGTGATACAAGAAGTTTTTCTATTACCACCAAACTAGAGTCTTTGGCATTGCATGTTAATATTCTTTTGGTTAACTATTTTATTATTATGTATTTTGTAATGCGAAGTGAAATTGTAATGTAACTTCATGAGTTTTGTATAAAATTGACAACATTTGTTCACATATGTATTTATATAACCATAGGATTTTTGGGATGTGAGTTCAATGGAAATACCTTGAGAAATATAATTTTCTTTATAGGTTGATTTATTGAATCTTTGATAATGCTCTAATTTCATATAAAACTTTGACAAAATTTCCAAATGATTTTCCTATACATATATTACTAGTTATAGGTTATTATTAGCTATAAGTTAAACTATAAAGAGGTAATGAGTTAATAAGGATAACTTAGTGATACTCCTATAACCCATTTGCATATTGTATAAGTTCAAGGGGATGTGTATGATATGTAGGTAGGGTATAAGGGTATTACAAAAGAAGATGAAGATGATGAAAATTATATTTTGGTTTTTTAAGTCTTATTTTATTCTTAGCCAAGTATATATATTATTTAATTGTTTAATTAGTTAATTATTTATTTATTTTAAAAATTCTAATTTCCTTCTTCCATTCAAAATTATTTTAATTATGAAATTTTTTTTAACTTTTTACTATTTAATCTTTGATTTTTTATATATTATATATATTTAACACATATTTCACATATACATTTTTTATTTTCCACCTTTCAATACTTTAATTAAATTTCTAAATTATTTATTTAATTATATTTTAATAAAGTTACGGTCATTATATATTTTGTGGGATTATAAGATTGGACAACAATAATAGATATGTAGGCAAAACCACTAACTTTGATAACTTATGTAACCTTTAAACATAAAATATGTTTTATAGAACTTTAATTTTGATTTGGTTTCTTGTTTGTCAATCTTTTAATTTTTGTTTGATTTTTTTTTGGGTTTCAACTGCAATAATTGGTTTTTTTTTTTTTGTTCATCAATTGTAAGTACTCTACATGTTCAATAAAATACTCTAGGAATAGTTTTTTTTTTCAATTTTTTCACTTTCTATTACTTTTTACATATTATATGCAACATATATAACATATAATAAATTATATGCAACTTATATAATATATAAACATCATATTTAACATATTATATGTAATATATGTTACATATAATAAATTTTATGTAACAAATATAATGACATATATGCAATATATATGTCATATATATGGAATATATGCAACATATATGCCATGTATGTTGTATATATTATCAATATTTATCAAATTATATGTTTCTTATCATGTGATTTATCACATTTATTACTTGTTATAGGAAACATATACAATATATAACAGATCAAATGTAGCATACAACAAATTATATGTTATATATGTCAATTTATGTTTCTTAATTTTTTTAACTTTTCATCACATTTTGCAAATTATATGCAATATATATAACACATAAACATCATATTTAACAGATTATATGCAATATATATAACATATAACAAATTATATGTAACATATATGAAGACATATAATTTATAATAGATATATGTACCGTATATAACATATAGCAAATTATAAGCAACATATATAACATATGAACATCATATTTAACATATTATATGTAACATATTTAACATGTAATAAATATGAGGACATATATAATATATAACAAATTATATGTAACATATTTAATATGCAGTATATATATAATAGATTATATGCCATATATGTTGCATATATTATCAACATTTATCAAATTATATATTTCTTAATATAAGATTTGTCATATTTATTAAAATTATATACAACATATATAACATATAATGGATTGTATGCAATATATATAAGGAATAACATATTTTTTTAATCTCCAAGAATATGAGTGTGAGCAGGGATTTTCGCCCCCACTCCCGGTGGAATGGTTCTTGCGACTTCGTCACTATTTAGGCTCGGGGCCTTAGAGAACACGGACCTAAGTCCGGAGAAAATGGAGTCGCCACCCGGACTGGTTGGGAAAAAAGAAAGGGGTGGATGACTCGATTCCTAAGGAATCCCCAACCCCTAATGGGTTCGGAAAGTTGGGTACGTGTGGGGAAGGTGAGAAATGGCCCAGCACCCCACAACGCCCGGTTCATTATGGAATTAAAATAGATTAGGGTTTTGTGTTTTAAAAGGTTGGTAAGACTCTTTGGTTAACCAAATTAAGGTTTGAATGATGAAATAATAAAACTAGGGTTTTGGACACTTTGAAATACTTTTTTTATTCATGATTTTAAATAGTGATTTAAGCTACTGTGTGATTTTTTTAGTTTTCATGTTTTTATGGTTTTTAATGTTATAAAAGGATTAGGGTTCATAAAAATTAAGATTTAAGATTTTAAAAGGATTAAGGTTCATTGTTTTAGGTTTAAAAGTTGAATTTTGGTTTTAGGCTTTGAAATCAGGGTTCTCGGGTAATGAATTTGAATTAGAGTTTTAAAAAGCAATTTGATGATTTATGAAGTTTTATGAATTTAAACACATGGATTGAAGTTTTTATAAGTAGAAAAGATGTTTTTGAAGGCTTTTTGAATGAAATAGAACCTACTTTAAAATCTTAAAAGAAACGGAATTTGATTTTGGTTTTGTTGAAAAATATGTTCAATGAGAGTTTTAAGATTTTTAAGAAGAAAAAATAACAATTTTAAGTCTTTTTAGAAAAGAAAGTCACGTTTTAGTGTTTTAATCTTGGAAGAATTAAATTAAAGTTCTAAAGTTTTGATTTAAAAAAAACTTAAATTGTATAGATTTGCTACTGTGTTACATAAATCAAAAAGAATTTAACATACCTTCTTTTGTTAATTCTCCAAAAAATAACTCTTCTCGGATGAACTAGCTCCAAAGACAAACCTTTGTTGCCTTTGAATTGCTTAATTCGTGGTGCTCCTCCCTTTAAAAATCAATTGAATTGATTTCTTGCTTTTCCTTCTTTGATTTGGTTTCCAATCCCAAGCTCACTGTGTAAATTTTTTTTCTCCATTAATTTGGTTTAATTGGTCCTTATTTATAATGGTTTTTAGGTTATTTCTTCCTAATTCCACATGGCAATTAATATTAATAAAAAAAAAGAAATTAAAACCTAATTGGATTAGGTTTTAAAAATTTTGAGTCAAAAATTTTTGCGCTGGCGAAAACTGCGGCCGGGCCCGTGGCTGGGCGTGTGGGCGCCCCAGCCGCAGGAAATTCCTGCGGGAAAGTTATTTCGTCCGCAGGCTTGCGGGCTAAATAACTCACCCGCGGGAAGTTATTTCGCCCGCAGAAATTTTCTGCGGGCAAAATAACTCGCCCGCAGGAATTTCCTGCGGGAAATTATTTCGCCCGCAGGAGAGGTGCTGCTGGCCCGACGGGCCCGCGCGACCACTTTTTGCTGCCGATTTTTTTTTCCGACTCCGACTCCGATTTTTATTTTTATTTTTTGATTTTTATTTGTTTATTTTTATTTTTTCTTAATAAAAATTAGATACTAAGGTAAAAATTATTTAATTAAAATTATTTTGGACCAATTAAACAACAAAAATCATTTTAAACTAAATAAAACATAATGGACCGGATTTGGTAAAAAATTAAGGGTCTACAGTTTGCCCCCTGCTTGAATGATCTGAAACCTTAGTGAAAGAAAGTGAAAAGCAATAAGACTTAATTTTTGATATGGCGACTTGTTTTGGGTACTTGGACCCGAGCTTGAATTGATTTTGGGTACTTGGACCTGAGAATGGGTACTTGGACCCGAACTTGAATTGATTTTGGGTACTTGGACCCAGAATTGGGTACTTGGACCCGAGATTGATTTGATTTGGGTACTTGGACCTGAGATTGGGTACTTGGACCCGAGCTTAGGTACTTGGACCCGAGATTGATTTTATTTTGGGTACTTGGACCCGAGATTGGGTACTTAGACCCGAGATTGGATACTTAGACCCGAGCTTGAATTGATTTGGGTACTTGGACCCGGGATTGGGTACTTAGACCCGAGATTGATTTGATTTTGGGTACTTGGACCCGGGATTGGGTACTTGGACCCGGGATTGATTTGATTTGGGTACTTGGACCCGAGATTGATTTGATTTGGGTACTTGGACCCGAGAATGGGTGCTTGGGCCAGAGATTGAGTTTGACTGACCTTTTATAATTTGAGAAATCTGACTGCTCCGGTTATTCCATGCATTGTGGTTTTCCACCCTCAAAATGGATCTTCATTCTTTGAGATCGGGTCTTCATCCTTGAAAATGAATCTTCATCTTTTGACATCGGGTCTTCATCATTGCAAATGGATCTTCATCCTTTGAGATTGGGTCTTTACTCTTAAAACATGGGTCTCTATCCATTGGAGGTCGGGTCTTTACCCTGGCTTCAGCTCTTTTAGCTGGATTGGTCTTTTGTCTTTTACATCTTCATTCTTTTGAGAGTTCTAATGTTCCATTCTTTTGTTCTTCCTTTTTGCAAAGATTTAGCTATTTTTAATTGGACCTTATATCCTCTCCTTGCCCCCCTGTGTGGCAAAATATTTGTAAGTGAGTTTAAAAATATTTGGTATATAAACTCAAAAAATTGAAAAGGAGAAACTTTGCCCCCTGTGTAGGCTCAAACCAAAGATTTTATCCATGCAAGCTTTGATTGATGTTTTTGCCGTCTTGTTCTTCGCATAAGCATGCATTTCTTCTCTTTACAAGATTACTGGAGCTTTCTCAAGCAATGGGCTTTCCATGCCCCCCTGATTTGACATCTTCTTTTAATTCTTTACTTCACAGAGTGTTTGTGTAATATCCCAATGTGTGCCCTAAAAGTTTGGATATAATTGTTGTTTGTTTGAATTATGTGTATATGTTATGTTGATAAGTAAAGAAATTGAAAAGAGAATGTTTAGGTATTGTTTTAAAAGGAAAGTAATGTGTAGAGAGAAAATGTATATGTTGGGTATATGGTAGTATAAATAACATATATATAAGTCAAAAGGGATGGTCAATGGAAGAGGATATTTATTTGTTGTGTGTGAAATTACCTAAATGGGCAAGTAAGTGAAAAGAGAGTTAAAACAAATGGAAAGGGGTATTTAAGTAATTTTTTATTTTGGAATACATGGTGGAGATTTAAAGAGAAGTTGACTTTGTTTTCTTCATTTCCTCTTCTTCTCTTTCCCATATGTTGGCCGGCCATTCCAAAGAAAGAGAGCAAAGTGATTTTTGTTTGTTTCAAATTCAAAATTGAAGGAAGAATCAAAGGATTAATTTGGAGATTTGTGAAATTCATCAACTTTGGTAAGTTCTTTTCCTTGATTTTCCTTTGTTCTTTTGAATTTGTGTTTGGAGTTGATGAATTGATATGGATGGTTGATTAGATTTGTTTGTGGTATGTTTTTAAGTGTTGAATTTGATGTTAAGTTGAGAAGTTAATTGTTATTGATTTTGGAAGTGTTGAAGTTGAGTTTGTTTTAGGGTTTTGAGTTGATATGTGTTGTTAATGTTAAGTTTTGTTGATTATTTTCATAGATCTTCATGTTGGGTGTGTTTGTTGGAGTTGTAAGCATTAAACATGTGATTTTGGTCGAAGGCAGTAGCATTTTGGATGCCACGCCTGTGGCCCTTTGGTGCTATGGCCGTGGAGGTGTTGGATATTTTGGACAGATTTGGTTTCTATCCCACGCCCGTGGGGGTTGGGGTAGCCACGGCCGTGGGCTATAATGTGTGTTGATGGATTGTTAATTATGATCTAAAGGTCTAAAAGGAGGTTAACAAGTGCTAAATTGTATTGGAATTGATGTGGTTCATCATTGTTTTGGGTTAGGTTGTGAAGAAGGTGATTTGCCCTAATTTGGAAAGTGAAGAATCTTAGAAAAGGAAAGTGTTTAGAGTTGTGTGAATTGTTATTGAGGTAAGTACAAATCTTGCATTATTGCATTGTTAATGCATATGAATAATGTTATGTTGTGTACATTGTGGAACATACATTCATATGATGTTGAGATTGAATATACATTTGATGATATTGATGATGCTTATGACCAATGTACTTTGTTATATTTATGTCAATGATGCCATAAGTATAATGTGAAGGATATGATGTAAATGATTGTGTATTTGAAAGATGAGTTGCTATAATGTTATGTTTTGCATAATGTGAATTGAGATAAGTAAGGCATGTATGCCTATGTGATGATGTTTAATGTATTTGGTTATATATACTTGAATAATGAAGTGTGATAATGTAAATTGAGACATGATAAGATATGAGGCCATTGTGATTGGCTATGATGATTCAAAAGAGACATGAGGCCATTGTGATTGGCTATGATGATTCAAAAGGGACATGAAGCCATTGTGTTTGGCTATGATGATGAGAATTGAGAATGAAATAATAAATGAATTGTGTGGCTAATGTGTTATTCCATTTTCAGAGTTTGTTGTTGGTGGCATGCCTATTATTAGTAACAATCTCTTGAAGTTAGGTTGGACTTGGTCCTTGAAGCCTAATTGAGATGTTACCACCCTTGAAGCTAGGTTGGGTTGGTTCTTGAAGCCAAGTTGGGTTGATACTTAGCATGCTTTGTTCTCCTTGAAGCTTGGTTGAACCTAATCCTTGAAGCCTAGTTGGGTTTATGATAATGATAAATGTGATAACAAAACCAAAGCATTAACTCTGAAAATTGAATGGCATATTAGTGTATGTTGGGCCCAATGCTTGTCTTTGTTTAAATGTGATTCATTAATGATAAAATGATTGAATAATGAGATCTATGGAAGGACTTTGCAATGGGATATGTATATATGTGTATGGTTTGTGAACTATGAAGGTGTAGTATTACTTTTCCACTTGTGATGTTATTTTTATTGCTAAAATGGGTGACATTGCATTGCATTAAAGCATAATGCTAGCATAATTTGTATTACTAAGCCATTGGCTTAGCGCGATAGTGTTGATCGCGCAGGTGACAGAGTTGAACCCTAGAGTTCCTCGAGACCAAGTGAGAGTAGACATTGAAGAATTTACTTTTGGACTTAAAGATCAGAGAAGAGCTGCCAATCATGTATATATTCTATGTTTTGTAAACTTTGGTTTGTAACATATTTGTAATAACTTTCGATGTGAATTAATAAACATTTTATATATATCTATACATGGTGTCTTTTGAATTTCTTTTAAAATGTTTGAGATTGGTTTCATTTATTTACAAAGATATATGTTGTGTATTTTTTTTAAACTGTGACATTTCCTATATTCAGTATACGTATATTACGATCGTTTAAGCATGCTTGGTACGTATACGGGGTATAGGGATGTTACAATTGTTTTGGTATCAGAGCCTAGGTTTGAGATTCTCAACCTAGGTGAAGTGTAAGAAAAAGAGTATTTTGACTTTAAAAAAAATGGTTTTTGAATAATATACATGTTTGGGATTGGCAGTCTCTGATCTTTAATAAGATGTATTCTGCTGTGTTTGCAGACATAGGTTGTGATGGATTCTCACTTGCGACAGTCAGTATAGGGTAGTGCGGAGAGCGTAGCTCCTGATGAGGTTAGAGAGGGAGCTAGAATGGATAGTGCTAGAGATGTACCTGCTTCTGTGTCGGGGAGACCAGCTGGTGAGGAGATTCCACCAGTCTGGCTTAGGCATGTGGTAGAGGCTTTGAGGCCAGTACCAGTGCAACCACCGCCACCACCCCCACAGCCTTTGGTATCAGTGAGGCATTATGACAAATTAAGGAAATATGGAGCAGAAGATTTCTTAGGTACTATTGATCCAGCTGTAGCTGAGCAGTGGCTAGATAAAGTACAGAGAATATTTGTTCAGTTGCAAGCCACTCCAGAAGAAAAATTTGATTATGCAAGATCCTTGTTGCAGAAGGATGCATATAACTGGTGGAAGATAGTGCCTCATGCTATGGATGATCCACCTACATTGTCCTATGTTGATTTCTTAAGAGAGTTTGAATTGAAGTATACTCCGAGGGAGTATAAGGATGTGAAGAAAATGGAGTTTCTAAGCTTAAAGCAAGATCACCGGACTGTGACGGAATATGAGTTAGAGTTTATCCGGTTGAGCCAGTATGCTGGGGGTATTATATCTCATGAGATAGATAGATGCAGGAGATTTGAGGAGGGATTGAGGCCCTCTATCTTGTGTCTTGTGGCTGGATCTAGATATCATGATTTTTCCCAGCTTGTGGCAGCAGCTCGGAGTGTGGAAAGAGCTCAGGTTATTGCAGCTGCTTCAGAGGAAGAGATCAGGGTTAGAAGGCCCCAGTTTGAGGCAGGGTATTCATCTGTGAAAAGAGATAAAGGAAGTTTTGTTTCTCGGGTTAGTAGGAGTCAGAGGCCAGCTGGTAGGTCAGTACAGTTTCAGAGGCAGAGATCTAGACCTACAGTTTCAGTGGCGAGTGCTCCGACCCCAGTGACTCAGAGATCCACTCTACCCATATGCATTCATTGTGGTAGGCCACATGGTGGTACTTGTTGGAGGACTGGTGTGACAGGGGTATGTTTCAGATGTGGGTCGCCTGATCACTTTGTTAGAGATTGTCCTAAGAGGCAGGAGCAGATGTCAGTAGATTCTGCAGCTTCTCAATCTAATGTGAGGGGAGGTCGAGGAGGCAGAGGTTTCAGCAGAGGAGGCAGATCTGGGTTCAGTTCTAGAGGAGGTTCTACATCCAGGGAGAGTAGACCAGAGGAGGCTAGATCTTCTTAGAGGATTTATGTGATGCAGAGGCAACCAGATGCTTCGGCAGTCATAGCTGGTACTTTCTCTTTATTTGGTATTTCAGTACTTGCTTTGATTGATCCCGGATCTACACATTCATATATTAGTGCATCTGTTTTGCCTGTGTCTGATTTGCATGCTGAATCCCTAGGATTTTATGTATTGGTGACAAATCCTTTAGGGCATAGTGTGATTGTTAGTAAGGTGCACCGAGATAGTGCAGTAGTGGTGCAAGGTGAGGAGTTCCTTGGAGATTTAATTGAAATGCCTTTTAAGGAATATGATGTGATCCTAGGCATGGACTGGTTATCTAGACATGGAGCTGTGGTAGATTGTAAAAAGAAAATTGTTACTTTGAGAACTGGTGAGGGAAGAGAGATAATAGTATCTAATGAGCAGGGACAGCTAGCATCCTTGTTTATTTCAGCTGTTGCAGCTAGGAGATTGATTAGAAAAGGATGTGACGCTTATCTTGCTTATGTGGTGGATACTAGAGTTAAGGGTTCTCAAATTGGTAATATACCTACAGCTGTAGAATTTCCAGATGTGTTTCCAGAAGAGTTGCTAGGGTTGCCTCCTGAGAGAGAGGTGGAGTTTGGTATTGAATTATTACCTAGTACCACTCCTATCTCTATTACTCCTTATAGAATGGCACCTGCTGAACTGAGAGAACTGAAGGTGCAGTTGCAGGAGTTGCTGGATAAAGGGTTTGTTCGCCCTAGTGTTTCACCGTGGGGAGATCCTCTTTTGTTTGTGAAGAAGAAAGATGGTACTATGAGATTGTGTATCGATTATAGGCGATTGAACAAGGTGACTATTAAAAATAAATATCCTTTGCCTAGAATTGATGATCTCTTTGATCAATTGAAGGGTGCAACAGTATTTTCTAAGATTGATTTGAGATCAGGGTACCATCAGTTGAGAGTCAGAGCTGAAGATGTTCCTAAAACAGCCTTTCATAAAAGGTATGGGCATTATGAGTTTCTAGTAATGCCTTTTGGTTTGACGAATGCACCTGCAGCTTTTATGGATTTGATGAATAGGGTGTTTAGGCCCTATTTGGATCAGTTTGTGGTGGTTTTCATCGATAATATTTTGGTGTATTCGCGTAATAAAGAGGAGCATGACAAGCATTTGCGGATTGTGTTGCAAATTTTGAGAGAGAAGCAATTGTTTGCTAAACTGTCGAAGTGTGAGTTTTGGCTTGACCAAGTAATGTTTCTCGGTCATATAGTTTCAGCGGAAGGTATTAGAGTTGATCCGAGTAAAGTTGAAGCTATTTTGAATTGGAGTCCACCAAAATCTGTGACTGAAGTTAGAAGTTTTCTGGGTTTGGCAGGCTATTACCGACGGTTTGTGAAAGGATTTTCTTTGATAGCTACTCCACTTACCAGATTACTTCGAAAAGGAGTTAGATTTGTGTGGACAGATCAGTGTCAGACAAGCTTCGAACAGTTGAGAGAAATGTTGACTCAAGCGCCTGTTTTTACTTTACCTGTGGAAGATAAACCATATGTGATTTACAGTGATGCTTCACATAGTGGTTTGGGTTGTGTTCTGATGCAAGAAGGTAAAGTTATAGCTTATGCTTCTCGACAGTTGAAACCTCATGAGCTCAATTATCCGACCCATGATTTGGAATTAGCAGCCATTGTGTTTGCATTGAAGTTATGGCGACACTATCTGTATGGGGAGAAATGTTTCATATACACTGATCATAAAAGTTTAAAATATTTGGGTGTCCAAAAAGAGCTTAATCTTCGGCAGAGAAGATGGTTGGAATTGATTAAAGACTACGACTGTTTGATTGATTATCATCCGGGTAAAGCAAATGTTGTTGCTGATGCCTTGAGTCGGAAGTCTTTAGCAGGTTTGACTATTTATTCGCTCTCGTTGCTTGTTGAGTTGAGAGCATTGCATGCTAGTTTTATATCTTGTGATGATGGTGCATTGTTGGCACAGTTGCAATTGAAACCAGTATTGTTGGATCATATTAAAGAGGCTCAATTGGCTGATGAGAAGATTCAAAAGATTATTTCAGATTGTCAGAATGGAAAGAGTCGAGATTTTATTGTGAGAGGTGATGGGAGTCTTTGGTTTAAGAACAGATTGTGTGTACCTAATGATGCTAATTTGAGAAGAATTATTTTAGAAGAAGCACATCAGTCAGTATTTGCTATGCATCCGGGCAATACAAAGATGTATCATGATTTGAAGCAGAATTACTGGTGGTCTGGTTTGAAGAGAGACATTGCAAATTTTGTGTCCAAATGTCTCACATGTCAGAGGGTAAAAGCGGAGCATCAAGTTCCCACAGGGTTACTTCAACCTTTGTCAGTGCCTGAGTGGAAATGGGAAAGAGTGACAATGGATTTTGTGTCTGGTTTGCCATTGACACAAAGGAAACATGATGCTATTTGGGTGATTGTTGACAGGTTGACTAGACAGCTCATTTTCTTCCGGTTCGGATGGATTACTCTTTGGAAAGGTTAGCTGAGCTGTACATCCATGAGATTGTGAAGTTGCATGGTGTCCCAACTTCTATAGTATCTGATCGAGATCTCTGATTTACTTCAAAGTTTTGGAAGAGTTTACATGGTGCTTTGGGTTCTCGATTGCACTTTAGTACTACTTTTCATCCGCAGACAGATGGGCAGTCAGAAAGAGTGATTCAGATTATCGAGGACATGTTGAGAAGCTGGGTCATTGATTTCTCTGGAGGTTGGGATAGATTCTTATCACTTGTGGAATTTGCTTACAATAACAGTCATCAATCCAGCATTGGTATGGCACCATTCGAAGCATTGTATGGTAGACGGTGTAGGACACCTCTATGTTGGAATGAACTTGGTGAAGGTAAGTTAATTGGTCCTGATTTGGTTAAAGAAACTGAAGAGAAAGTGAAAGTAATTCAAGATAGGTTGAAAACAGCTTCAGACCGACAGAAATCTTATTCAGACTTAAAAAGGAGAGACATAGAGTTTGATGTGGGAGATAAGGTATTTTTGAAAGTGTCTCCTTGGAAAAAGATTTTGAGATTTGATCGGAAAGGGAAATTGAGTCCTCGTTTCATTGGACCATATGAAGTTTTGGAAAGAGTTGGGCCAGTTGCTTATCGGCTTGCTTTACCACCTGAGTTGGATAGGATCCATAACGTATTCCATGTTTCTATGTTGAGGAGGTACAGGTCAGATCCATCTCATGTTTTGCCAATTGAATCACTCGAAATGAATTCAGATCTGACATTTGAAGAAGAACCAGTTGCTATCTTGGCACGTGAAGTGAAAGAATTGAGAAATAAGAAAGTGCCTTTGGTGAAGGTTCTATGGAAGAATCATGCAAAGGAAGAAGCAACTTGGGAAAGTGAGCAAGCCATGCGAGATCAGTATCCTCAGTTGTTTCAGACTTGATATCAGGTAATTTCAAGGACGAAATTTCTTTTTAGAGGGGGAGAATTGTAATATCCCAATGTGTGCCCTAAAAGTTTGGATATAATTGTTGTTTGTTTGAATTATGTGTATATGTTATGTTGATAAGAAAAGAAATTGAAAAGAGAATGTTTAGGTATTGTTTTAAAAGGAAAGTAATGTGTAGAGAGAAAGTGTATATGTTGGGTATATGGTAGTATAAATAACATATATATAAGTCAAAAGGGATGGTCAATGGAAGAGGATATTTATTTGTTGTGTGTGAAATTACCTAAATGGGCAAGTAAGTGAAAAGAGAGTTAAAACAAATGGAAAGGGGTATTTAAGTAATTTCTTGTTTTGGAATACATGGTGGAGATTTAAAGAGAAGTTGACTTTGTTTTCTTCATTTCCTCTTCTTCTCTTTCCCATATGTTGGCCGGCCATTCCAAAGCAAGAGAGCAAAGTGATTTTTGTTTGTTTCAAATTCAAAATTGAAGGAAGAATCAAAGGATTAATTTGGAGATTTGTGAAATTCATCAACTTTGGTAAGTTCTTTTCCTTGATTTTCCTTTGTTCTTTTGAATTTGTGTTTGGGGTTGATGAATTGATATGGATGGTTGATTAGATTTGTTTGTGGTATGTTTTTAAGTGTTGAATTTGATGTTAAGTTGAGAAGTTAATTCTTATTGATTTTGGAAGTGTTGAAGTTGAGTTTGTTTTAGGGTTTTGAGTTGATATGTGTTGTTAATGTTAAGTTTTGTTGATTATTTTCATAGATCTTCATGTTGGGTGTGTTTGTTGGAGTTGTAAGCATTAAACATGTGATTTTGGTCGAAGGCAGTAGCATTTTGGATGCCACGCCCGTGGCCCTTTGGTGCTATGGCCATGGAGGTGTTGGATATTTTGGACAGATTTGGTTTCTATCCCACTCCTGTGGGGGTTGGGGTAGCCACGGCCGTGGGCTATAATGTGTGTTGATGGATTGTTAATTATGATCTAAAGGTCTAAAAGGAGGTTAACAAATGCTAAATTGTATTGGAATTGATGTGGTTCATCATTGTTTTGGGTTAGGTTGTGAAGAAGGTGATTTGCCCTAATTTGGAAAGTGAAGAATCTTGAAAAAGGAAAGTGTTTAGAGTTGTGTGAATTGTTATTGAGGTAAGTACAAATCTTGCATTATTGCATTGTTAATGCATATGAATAATGTTATGTTGTGTACAATGTGGAACATACATTCATATGATGTTGAGATTGAATATACATTTGATGATATTGATGATGCTTATGACCAATGTACTTTGTTATATTTATGTCAATGATGCCATAAGTATAATGTGAAGGATATGATGTAAATGATTGTGTATTTGAAAGATGAGTTGCTATAATGTTATGTTTTGCATAATGTGAATTGAGATAAGTAAGGCATGTATGCCTATGTGATGATGTTTAATGTATTTGGTTATATATACTTGAATAATGAAGTGTGATAATGTAAATTGAGACATGATAAGATATGAGGCCATTGTGATTGGCTATGATGATTCAAAAGAGACATGAGGCCATTGTGATTGGCTATGATGATTCAAAAGGGACATGAAGCCATTGTGTTTGGCAATGATGATGAGAATTGAGAATGAAATAATAAATGAATTGTGTGGCTAATGTGTTATTCCATTTTCAGAGTTTGTTGTTGATGGCATGCCTATTATTAGTAACAATCTCTTGAAGTTAGGTTGGACTTGGTCCTTGAAGCCTAATTTAGATGTTACCACCCTTGAAGCTAGGTTGGGTTGGTTCTTGAAGCCAAGTTGAGTTGATACTTAGCATGCTTTGTTCCCCTTGAAGCTTGGTTGAACCTAATCCTTGAAGCCTAGTTGGGTTTATGATAATGATAAATGTGATAACAAAACCAAAGCATTAACTCTGAAAATTGAATGGCATATTAGTGTATGTTGGGCCCAATGCTTGTCTTTGTTTAAATGTGATTCATTAATGATAAAATGATTGAATAATGAGATCTATGGAAGGACTTTGCAATGGGATATGTATATATGTGTATGGTTTGTGAACTATGAAGGTGTAATATTAGTTTTCCACTTGTGATGTTATTTTTATTGCTAAAATGGGTGACATT
Organism: Garcia nutans; assembly: GCA_947685225.1. Taxonomy (NCBI): domain Eukaryota; kingdom Viridiplantae; phylum Streptophyta; class Magnoliopsida; order Malpighiales; family Euphorbiaceae; genus Garcia; species Garcia nutans. Next base: position 32,051,206 of record CANTUV010000002.1, read on the forward strand.
GCATTGCATTAAAGCATAATGCTAGCATAATTTGTATTACTAAGCCATTGGCTTAGCGCGATAGTGTTGATCGCGCAGGTGACAGAGTTGAACCCGAGAGTTCCTCGAGACCAAGTGAGAGTAGACATTGAAGAATTTACTTTTGGACTTAAAGATCAGAGAAGAGCTGCCAATCATGTATATATTCTATGTTTTGTAAACTTTGGTTTGTAACATATTTGTAATAACTTCCGCTGTGAATTAATACACATTTTATATATATCTATATATGGTGTCTTTTGAATTTCTTTTAAAATGTTTGAGATTGGTTTCATTTATTTACAAAGATATATGTTGTGTATTTTTTTTAAACTGTGACATTTCCTATATTCAGTATACGTATATTACGATCGTTTAAGCATGCTTGGTACGTATACGGGGTATAGGGATGTTACAGTTTGCTGTTCACTTTGATAAAGAATAGACAATACAAGACAAGAAAGTGCGATGTGATATGCCCATGTATGCATGATATGCATGAATCATACTTACAGCGGTTTTATTGACTCACAGACAGAGGTGATCAGCAGAAGTGTTCTTATTGATTCCGTTTTGATGCTTGTTCAAGCCTTGCATTGGAATGATCGAAAGCTTTGCATTTGTGGCTTTTATCTTCAAGATGATGAAAACATGAGTGGTGGAGACCCCAAGCAGCAGAGTCAAGGATGCATCCATTTTGAACTATGTCTCAGCATGTCAGTTGGTAGTTTCTTCACAACTTTTCCAATAATAATTTCCTTTGCCCAATGTGTCATTTGGAGGTTCAACATACTTCCCTTAACTTGAAGGCTTTGTATGACAAAACTTTTTTTTTTGAAATTTTTGAATTTTCATTTTGAAATCAAATGTTGGCTTTGCCAAATTAATGTCAATGTACCTCAGGACTTGATTTTCCAAATTAACATATCTATAACATGACAACCCTAGTTACCGTACTAAACTCGGGAATCATTTCTATTTAAGCAAGAATTGTTGCACTTCAGATAGGCACATACACATTACTTGGCCAAAGGTCTCATTTGAGTTTAAATATTGTCTATCTCATATGCATGCTTATCCAAACTATCTCCACTAATAGACTCTACTTACCAAGGGAGATCAACAGGTCTTTGAAAGGCTTAAAATGGGGTCTATAAGGGACATGGGCTAAATGAAGGCTATTTGTAAGTTGAGGCTGATGTGACATAATGGACAAACCTTCACACTACAAATTTCTTATTTGAATTTTAGGCAGCTTGGAGGCAATCTTGCTAGTCTCTAAATTCTTTCTATCTTTTTGGCATTAATCTGGATCTTGATTAGGACAGTCTTTGCCCTTGCAAAAAGTTTAAGACCCAAATTCATTTCTTTTCTTCTTTTCCCTTTTCTTTCCTTTTTATTTTTCTTACTCTTCCCTTTTCTTTCTTCTTTATTTTTCTTACTCTTCCCTTTTCTTTCTCTTCCTTACTCTTCCCTTTCTTGTATCATTTTGTCCTTCTTTCTTGTAGGACTATCAAGTACAGAACTTTCAAGAACTGGATGGTCTTTCTCCCTTTTCCTCTGATTTTGATTGAATCTTTGGTTGGGTTGGACCAATTCAAGTCAAACCGTCCTCATAAATCAAATGGAAGCCTTTTGTTGTCTTAGGTAAAAGAGAACTCAGTTGGATTTTTGAACCATTTTGGGTTTTCTTTTCTTTTTTCTTTTCTCTTTTTTTTTTCTCTTTTTCTTTTCTTTTGTCTTTTTTGTTTTCTTTTCTTCTCTCTTCTTCATTTTTTTATTCTAGCTCTAAAAGAGTTGTCTTGTTTGTACCAACTTGTGCTTCCTAATAATGGATGAGTGGAGTAACATAAATCTTCTTTAACAGGGATAAATCATTTGTTACTCTACCTTGATATATTGGAGATATTAAGGTAACTTCAACTACCCTTATGCTTTTGAGAACATTAACTACCCTTATGGTCTTGAGAACTTAAACTATCTTCATGTCAACTACCTTTATGGTCTTGAGAACTTAAACTATCTTCATGGTCTTGACCAATCATTGCTTTCTTTGATCTTCTTGCCTCTTCACCTTAGTGATCATAAGACTTGTCAAAAGTATCACAACAACTCAAGGTAGGTTATTGGGGTTTGTAAGCCAATGAAAAGAAAGCTAAAATTTTATGAAGGCTCAAAGGGACAACTAGGAATTGATATTTAATAGGGTGGATACTAGTTATTGGCTAATCAAACAATGCCTAGATCATCTCTCCCTTAAATAAGCAGAGTTCAATTTCGCCTCAAAAGTTTGTCAAAGCATGTTCTAAGACTGACTAGGACTTAGACAAAGATAATTATGCAAAAGCCCTCTCTAAGTAAGCATACACAATTCAATGCTATAGAGTAATTCCCTCATCTAGTAAAGTCATTCGAGTTATGATGCCTAGACACATTAATTTATAAACATCAATCTAAATTCCTCATTGGTTGAACACCAAAATGAACAAAGACCAACAAAAATTTTGATGAAAGTAATTTATTCAAACAACTTTAAATTTGAAAAACACGATTGTTCCAATTTAAATATTAAAGAAAGTAAAATTGAAAAGCAATATTCAAGCCAAGGAAAGTTCATTGAGTTAGGCTTCTTTTCCTTTCACATCTTCAATATCCCCATCTTGAAAGGATGATAAAACAAAATCTTCTTCCAATCTTTTTTGCACCATAGAGGTTGCTGGTGGTGGCACTCTGTTGAACCTTGGAAATGGATTATTTTGGTGTTGGGCTTGTCCGGGTCGGGCAACTTGCCATTATCAATTAAATTCTGGATCTCATGCCTCAACTTCATGCAATTGTCCGTTTCGTGTCCAGGCCTTTGATGGAATTGGCAAAATGCATTAGTATCAAAGTTAGGTGGAAGAGGATTAGGCAAAGGACGAGGAGTCAAGGGTTGTAACAATCCCTTCCTTTGTAGCTTATTGAGAACCCAAGACAGTGGCTTCCCAGATCTGAAAACTGCCTCATTCCTCTTTCACTAGCGGCATTAACATCAACTTCTTTTTGTGTGCTTTGATTGCCCGACTGGTAATTCCCTTTCTCATTCCTTTTTATTGAAAAGCGATTCTTCTCCCTTTCCCATTCTTCAATTTGTAGACCAGCTTGGAGAAGATCTTTTAAATCACGTATGAGTGTATGAGACATCCTCTCATGAAGATTAGGCAACACCCCTCTCACAATCATCCTTATTTGATTGGATTCATCAGGCATCTTCTTGAGTAAAACAGCCTTGTTTCTCCATCTCTTGACATAATCTACAAAATTTTCATTTGGTCATTGCCTAATGGACTCAACTTCCATTAAGGTAACTTCCATTTCAACATTGTATCCATATTGTTGGATGAAGGCTTTGTAAAGTAGATCCCAACTCTTTTGTATTCCATCATCTAAGGTATTGAACCAATTTTGGACAGTAGGATCCAATGAGAGCATGAAGTACCTTAGAGTTTGAGCCTTAGTAGCTCGGGCAGATTGCATGGCAGTGATATACTGCTTCACATGGAGATGAGGATTTCCAGTGCCATTATACTTTGCAAAAGATGGCATCTCGAACTTGTATGGGACCTCTTCATCTACCTCAAATAATTTGTCGATCTCAGACTTCTCTTCGATTTTCATATTCTTCTCAAATTTCTTTTCTAAATCAGCAATCATTTTTTCAACATCGGATGTCTCGGTCTTTTCAATAGTTGCCAACAACATTTGGTTCCTTTTTGTCTTGAAGATCTTGGTAATATTGAGCCCAATCATCATCGTCAATGATCACCTTATCATCATCAAAAGCTACTTCACTAACTTTGGTCTTCCCTTTGTCCTTTGGTTTCTTAGTGTTAGCAGATGCCTCAGCATGGTTTTCTAAGATTGCGGTCAATTGGTTCTTCATGGTCTCAGCTAGGGCCTCTTTGATTTCTTCCATCTTGGCATTGAGGGCCTCATCCACCATCCTTTGAATTTGTTCAGGCTCCATTATTTTTGGTGAGCAAGTGATTGAGTCGTTGCTTGATGCTTTGTCTCCGACGTAGGTCGGATTGTTGTAAGCTTTAGACCTATTGTAATCCAGGGCTGTGAGCCAGATAGGATCAATGATATGAGATGCAAATGTATGCATGTATGCATGTATGCACAAACAATAGACAAACAAGGACAAATTAGGATGTTCCTTCCAATCTTATAACATCCACACATGAATGGCGAGTCTCTTTTCCTAGGTATATGGTTAACAAAATACCAACATGGGGTACCTTGCTTTCGAATAATTCCCTCGGACGTTTCAACCAATAGTTATGTTTTCAAAAATGGAAATCAATCCATGATAATTCCCATTAATTAGGTTTTAATCCATTCAACCAACTAAAATAGCTTTTATGCTATATTGGATTAAAACAAAATTAAGAGTTTTATCATAGATAGATTTCTCACTTGAAAAAGGTAACTAATGATTCATGCCAAAAACAAGCCCATAGTTAATTTATTCTTAGTGTAAACTAGGCCCACAATTAATTTTTGGTATTTCATAATTGACCTAAATATTTTTGCAAGCTTTTGATGAGAAAAGGTTGGGTGAAAATAGTTTTGTTTCTAAGCCCATTGTAAAAGATTTTAGAAAAATGGATTTTGGGCTTAGTATTTGGGCCATGGGCCAAAGAATTTTTTATTTGAAAAAGTCTTATGTCCAAAGACCATTTTGAAAAGTTTTGAAAAATAGCTTTGGTCTTTTAGATTTTAAAGAAAAATTTTATTTTGAGCTTGCAAATGTACTTGGGTCATATTAGAAAAAGAACAAACCAAATAAGCCATGATTTAAACCAAGATAAATTATCCATAGTCAAACAACATGCATTTGGGGTAAAACCTAAGGAAAGTAACTAGACCAATTACATGAGCTTTAGTCTTTGGGTAAAAAGGCTTAGGTTCCCATAGCAAGTATATACCAAATGGTACAAGGCTATGAGTGGTTATGCCATGCTCGATCTCAATACCTTGAGTGAAAGTATGGTATCCCTTACATAACATAACAAGGGTAACACGGGCGTCCTAACTCACAAACACGATGCAATCTAAGATGATGCAATGGATAATATCATTATAAGAAAGAATAGAATAATATAAAGATCAACGGAATCAACTTCTCTTATCCCCAATGGAGTCGCCACTGTGAGCGGGGATTTTCGCCCCCACTCCCGGTGGAATGGTTCTTGTGACTTCGGCACTGTTTAGTCTCGGGACCTTAGAGAACACGGACCTAAGTCCGGAGAAAATGGAGTCGCCACCCGGACGGGCCGGGAAAAAAGAAAGGGGTGGATGACACGATTTCTAAGGAATCCCCAACCTCCTAATGGGTTCGGAAAGTTGGGTATGTGTGGAGAACGTGAGAAATGGCCCAGCACCCCCACAACGCCCGGTTCATTGGAACCAGCCTCCTTTACAGGTCTTAATATTATAAAATTCTTAAGTATAATAACATTATCCATACTACACACAATAAAAAGAAAGCATCATTATATTAAAATCAAAGCAATGTCCAAACAAAACAAAACAAATAAATGGACACCCATCCAAGGATGGAAACATGTCCTTACATCACATGCCTAGATAGGACACCCACCAAAAGGTAGAAACATGCCCTTTACAAAGGTTCTAAAATAGAAAATCAAATTAAATTACATGATGTTTAACTAATGAGGTACCCACCAAGTGGAAACATACCTCTTACAACTTTTGGAAATCTAAATTGATTGATAAAAGTAAATAATCATTCATCATAAAAAAAAATCATTCATCAAAAGTATTAAAATAAAATATAAAATAAACATCCATCCATGATAAATTAAATAAATCAAGTATTGAATTCAAATAGATTAAAGCATAAGAAATAAATCAAGGTATAAATAAATATGGAATTGAATAAAGTAAATAAAAGTTCAATTATAGCTACTGTGATTTTTTATGGAATTAAAATAGATTAGGGTTTTATGTTTTAAAAGGTTTGTAAGACTCTTTGGTTAACCAAATTAAGGTTTGAATGATGAAATAATAAAACTAGGGTTTTGGACACTTTGAAATACTTTTTTTATTCATGATTTTAAATAGTGATTTAAGCTACTGTGTGATTTTTTTAGTTTTCATGTTTTTATGGTTTTTAATGTTATAAAAGGATTAGGGTTCATAAAAATTAAGGTTTAAGGTTTTAAAAGGATTAAGGTTCATTGTTTTAGGTTTAAAAGTTGAATTTTGGTTTTAGGCTTTGAAATTAGGGTTCTCGGGTAATGAATTTGAATTAGAGGTTTAAAAAGCAATTGGATGATTTATGAAGTTTTATGAATTTAAACACATGGATTGAAGTTTTTATAAGTAGAAAAGATATTTTTGAAGGCTTTTTTTAATCAAATAGAACCTACTTTAAAATCTTAAAAGAAACAGAATTTGATTTTGGTTTTGTTGAAAAATATGTTCAATGAGAGTTTTAAGATTTTAAGAAGAAAAAATAATAATTTTAAGTCTTTCTAGAAAAGAAAGTCACGTTTTAGTGTTTTAATCTTGGAAGAATTAAATTAAAGTTCTAAAGTTTTGATTTAAAAAAACCTTAAATTGTATAGATTTGCTACTGTGTTACATAAATCAAAAAGAATTTAACATACCTTCTTTTGTTGATTCTCCAAAAAATAACTCTTCTTGGATGAACTAGCTCCAAAGACAAGCCTTTGTTGCCTTTGAATTGCTTAATTCGTGGTGCTCCTCCCTTTAAAAATCAATTGAATTGATTTCTTGCTTTTCCTTCCTTGATTTGGTTTCCAATCCCAAGCTCATTGTGTAAATTTTTTTTCTCCATTAATTTGGTTTAATTGATCCTTATTTATAATGGTTTTTAGGTTATTTCTTCCTAATTCCACACGGCAATTAATATTAATAAAAAAAAGAAATTAAAACCTAATTGGATTAGGTTTCAAAAATTTTGCGTCAAAAATTTTTGCGCTGGCAAAAACTGCGGCCGGGCCCGTGGCTGGGCGTGTGGGCACCCCAGCCCGCAGGAAATTCCTGCGGGAAAGTTATTTCACCCACAGGAATTTCCTACGGGCGAAATAACTCGCCCGCAGGAAATTATTTCGCCCGCAGGCCTGCGGGTGAGGTGCTGCTGGCCCGACGGGCCCGAGCGACCACTTTTCGCTGCCGATTTTTTTTTCCGACTCCAATTTTTATTTTTATTTTTATTTTTATTTTTATTTGTTTATTTTTATTTTTTCTTAATAAAAATTAGATACTAAGGTAAAAATTATTTAATTAAAATTATTTTGAACCAATTAAACAACAAAAATCATTTTAAACCAAATAAAACATAATGGACCGGATTGGGTCAAAAATTAAGGGTCTACAATGAGTTTTCTCAGGTTAATCATGACCTTTTTTCTCATTATTTGATTTCATAAGTTATTATTTTAAATCAGCTTAATCACACTTTAGGCTAGAAATTTTTCCAAGCCTAGTAGATGCTTACGTGACAGTCTTGGATATACATGGCAGGCTCGGGTGTGTCATTATTTTTTTAACTAAAATTAATTAAATTCATTAAAAATAAAAATATTAGCATAAATCATTAAAAATGCAATTAATTACCAATACCAATAACAACAATATCAATTTGAAACAAAATAAAAAAATCATCAATCTCACTACTCCAAAACATCAACAATACCAATCAAAACCTCAAATCATGTGCATTTAGAATTTTGGATTTGAATTAAAACAAAAAAAAGCATTTTTACATCAAACAAACTCAATTTGAAATACGATTGTGAGCGAAAATTTTTACTTCCACTTCCATGTGGAATGGTTCTTGCGACTTTGGCACTGCTAGGCTTAGGGCATTAGAGAACACGGGCCTAAATCTGGAGAAAATGGAACCACCACCTGGACGGGCCGAGAAAAAAAAATGGGTGGATGACTCGATTTCTAAGGAATCCCCAACCCCCTATTGGGTTCAAAAAGTTGGGTATGCATGGGGAAGGTGAGAAGTGGCCCAGCACCCATATAACACCCGGTTTATTGGAACTGGCCTCCTTTTCAAGTCTAAATATTATTGAATTCTTATATATTATAATGTTATCCATACTATATGCAAATTAAAAAAATGTAAATATTCATTGTATTAAAACCAAAACAAGTTTAAACAAAACAATAAATGGGCACACATACAAAATGGAAACATGCTCTTACAAACATCCAAATGTCCTCAAAGAAAATAAAATAGGATACCCACCAAAAGGTGAAAATGTATCCCTTACAATTATTCCAAAATCTATAAAATAAACTAAATTATATAAGCAAAATAAATAAGGCATCCACAAGTGGAAACATGCCTTTTACATTCTTAAAAATGCAACCAATAAATAAATATAATTCAATCATTCATAATAAAATATGTAATCTAAGCATATAGTTCAATCATCACAAAAATAATAATAAATTAGAGTTTAATAAAAGGAAATTAAGGTAAATCACAAAGAATTACAATCCACAACTAAATATTGACCCCATTGACGAGGGATGGGCAAGGGTCAAAGGGGCAGCGCCCCCGAAAGGTAAATAGTTCATAAGATATAATTTTGTTGGGGAATTAAGGTTTCTATATAAACTAGGGTTTTATATTAATAGAAATTAGAGTGCTTCCTAAACTAGGATTTTTAGGATTTTAGAAAACAATCATGGTTTTAGAGTTTTATAAAAACAACATTAGGATTTCAGGGTTTTATAAAAACATGATTAGGGTTTTGGATATTTAATAAACTTAGCTACTTTAGTATAATTATAAATTTTAGATCATTGGATATATCTAATTCAAATTAATACTGCGTGAAATCAATGGCTATTGCTACTGTGATATTGAATCAAGGTTACTGTGATATTGAAAATAGATTAAGTACACTACCTTAGATAAAATAATTTACTAGACAATCAAAGTAGGTTTTGTGGGCATGGATTCTTAAATAATTTACTAGATATCTCATAAAGTATAGGAATGAAATAAAATAACAAAACAAGAATATATGGGTTACTCTGAATTCAAAACAAACTGAGTAAGGGATTGTAAACCTCTGTTGTTGGTTAAACCGATATTTTATGTTGATCCAAGCTCTATATTTGACCAATGGTTAAATCTTGGTTGAACAGAATGAAGACAGTCGTCCACTACCTTCTTGGTTTGATGGTTTGATGTTCTGTGTTTCTACTCCCTCAATCCTTAATATTGCTAAGGTTTTTTATCGTTTAAGGCTTCCCATTTTATTGTTACTTCTTGTTGCTACCTACTACTTGTTTTTAAAACATGTATTTATAAGAAAGTATTAAGTTAAATCCTATTAAACGAGTATAAGTTTCTTATTAAATCACGATTTCTTTGAGGCATATCGAATTAAAATAATTTGAATTCAGAATAAACTGTGACCATGTCGAACTAGAATAATTTAAATTTGAGGCCCAAATAAAATAATGTCAAATTGGAAACCTTTTAATCTGACATGGAACAAGGTCCATATCGAATTGACAGCCCTAGTTCAACATGGACAAAGTCCATATCGAATTAGGATTGTCCTAATTTGATATGGATTGTCCATATCGAATAAGGCACGCCCTAGTTTGATATGGACTTGGTCTATATCGAATTAGGCAATGCTTAATTTGATATGGACCATCCATATCAAATTGGACATGCCCAGTTCGATATGGTATGGTCCATATTGACCCTAATTTACTTTCAGACCGTTTCTAGGCTTTAAAACTCGCTTTCAGACCATTTCAAGGTTTTAAAAACTAAATTAAACTTATTTAAACCTTATAAAAAATTGAACCAATCAAATTAAAAGCTTAAAATAGGTTTAAGCCATTAAGAATGGACCGATAAGAACCTAGGCTATCTTTAATTAGGACCAGACTAGCTTAGGGCTAAAATTAAGGGTCTACAATGATCATGAGTTCAAGCACATACTAAAAAATTAATCATGTTTCTCTCAGACATTTTATCAAACATCTTGCTTGCATTATCCAAACAACCATGTTTCTCTAATGGAATCGTGATTCTCTAGTACCAAATTGAATTCCAAAATTTTAATCAAAATATTTCTACATCGAATGAAGATCTATTCGATTTTGAATCAAAACCAACTCAAGTGTTCATGCTACTGAATACAAATGCCACTGAAGAAATCAAACGAAAACAAACCAGAAAAAGTAAGATTGTAGAGGAACAAGCGAAGAAGAAGGTGAAGCGAGAGGAATCTAAGATGCAATTTTTCACATCTATGAACTGTTCTTCTACTAGCAAATGTTATGACTATATAAAAGAAAACAAGCTAAATCTGCATGTGAGTTAAGGTATATATAGACAACTTTATAAAATTGATCTCACTCACCACCACAAACCAGGGGAAAAAAAACCTTGAAAATCAATGCAATTAAATAGCCAATTAACCCACCTGAAACCCAGTAGCCAAATCAATACCAAAATCCATTTCTAATTTAAGGAAAAAAATAGAAAAACTGAACAATAAAACCATAAAATATAAACAGAAAACCAAAACCCATAGAGAGAGAAAGGGCACATTTGCTTTACTTTAATTTGAGAAATAAAAAATAAAAAATAAAAAAGGAAAATTAGAGAGAGAGAGAAATAACAATGAAATAGAGAAACTGTAGAGCCTTGATTTTTTACCCAGTCTGGTCCAATATTTTTTATAGTCCAAAATAATTTTTGTGGTATTTTAATTAAATAATATTTATTTTAATATTTATAATTTTTAATAAAAATAAAAATAAAAAAGGTAATATTAGTAAAGTTAAAAAAAATAAATAAATAATTGGCGATGGAAGAATCGGCGATGAAAAATTTCATCGTTGGCAAAATTGGATCACCGCAGAAATTTCCTGCGGCTAATTGGCCGGCCCGCACCCCACAAACTCTCTCAATTCTCGTGCTGGCCTGCCTGTAGCCCGCAGCAGTTTTCGCCAGCATAATTTTTACCAGCGCAGTTTTTTCCGAAACCGAATTCTACTTGATTTTTATTTCTTTTCCTAAATGGTTTTGATGTCTTTAGTGTAGACCCTTAATTTTTTATCCAGTCTGGTCTGATATTTTTTATATATTCTAAAATAATTTTTGTGGTATTTTAATTGTAACACCCCATACTCTATATAAGCACTATACATATACTTGGTATACATACAATGCGTATATAAAGTATAAGAATGTCACTTTTAGTTTCTATTTAAAAATCTTTATCCAAGGTCAAGCAATATTATATTAATTTAAGAAACATTTATAAGAATCATTATTGTTATCAAAAATAAAACATAATTAAAATCATACATGTATGCATCACCTTCTAGTTGGTCTCGAGACACTCATACCTTTCTCGTGGCATAACAGCTAAGCATCTAGATCATCCACATAAATACCTGCGCGATTACACAACCGCGCTAAGCCCGAGAGCTTAGTAGTACAAATAAATAATAAAATATACATTACAAAATAATCATACCTTATAATTTTAGCATCATGTTTTATTGTTTTCTTACCACTTTTTCCTTTCTCAATGGATTCTTCATATATTGCCACTAATCTCATAAATTAAATACATCATTACATAGCATATTCACAACACAATACCTACCCTTTCTATTTCATATACACATATATATGTATATATAATCACAACAAAACACCATTCAAACCATTAAAAGAACAATTCTCACAAATTCCACATTCACAAACATGTTACACATGATACAACAATTCCATAACCTCATATCTCAACAAAATCAATACATATATTACAAACTCATACTTCATAACATCACTTTATTCACAATTCATTAATCATGAAACACATTTCCATCAAAAGCATTCATAGATCTCATTATTCATTTGTTTCAACATTGTTTCCATATATCTTATTTATCAATCATGTTACCATTCATGACTCACATTACACAAAGACAAGCATGGGCCCAAGACACACTAATATGCCATTCAATTTTCAAAGTAATGCTTTGGTTTATTCATCACATTTATCATTATCATAGACCCAACTAGGCTTCAAGGATTAGGCTCAACCAAGCTTCAAGGGGAACAAAGCATGCTAAGTATCAACCCAACTTGGCTTCAAGAACCAAACCCAACCTAGCTTCAAGGGTTGTAACATCTCAATTAGGCTTCAAGGATTAGACCCAACCAAGCTTCAAGGGGAGTAAAACATGTTAAACTTCAACCCAACTTGGCTTCAAGGATCAAATCCAACCTAACTTTAAGAGATTGTTACTAATAGGCATGCCACCAACAACAAACTCTGAAAATGGAATAACACATTAGTCACACAATTCATTTATTATTTCATTATCATTTCTATTCTCAATTCTCATCATCATTTAGGCAAACATGCCTTATTTCTTTCAATTGCATCACCATAGCCAATCACAATGGCTTTATATTACATTTGAGTCATCATTGCCAAGAACAATGGCTTTATATCACATTATATCTCAAATCACATTTCAAGTTTCATCATTGATATATGCAACATCAATTACATTACTAAACAAACATATCATGAATCAATCATACCATATAGGCATGCTTCAATCATAACATTAAAGTAATTCATCATCAATGATCTCATGATATTCCACATTATACACAACATGCCATTATTCATATGCATCCTCAATCTACATATAGTACAATACAATTTATGAGATTGACAATGCATAAAACCTAACATGGTTCATATAATATCAACGTTATCATCAAATCATATTGATCAATTCAATTCATCACTCAAGTATACATAATCAATGACATTGCACATACTTTTTCATTGATCATTATATCTTCCACATTTCCTATATTATCATTGATATATTCATACATAACAATTTACCTTATTCAAGAACTTAGAATCCTCCATATACATTTGGTTGGATCATTATTGTTTTAAGTGTGTTTAGGTACAAAAGACATTTGAAGATCCAACAATGTTGAAGACCAAATAACAAACACATTTGCAAACACCCTCAAGGGACACGGCCAAGCTTGTGGCCGTGTCTCCCAATATAAACATCCAGTAGCCAACACGCCCAAGGGACACGGCCAAGCTTGTGGCCGTGTCACTCAACACCAATACAAGCAGTAGCAAACATGGGCAATGGACACGGCCAAGCCAGTGGCCGTGTCTCTCAACACAACAATCCAGTACCAGACACGGGCAAGGGACACGGCCGTGTCTCTCAACATAAATCAGACAGTAACAAACACAGGCAAGGGACACGGCCAAGCCAGTGGCCGTGTCTCTCCAAAACTCATCAAACACGGCCAAATTTTCCCTAACTTGGCCGTGTCTCCCATAACTTGGCCGTGTCCTTCAATAATTCAAAGACCAAACACTTCGAAATTCATCTAAACCAAACTCTAATTCAAGATTTCATCATTTTCCTCACAATTTTCTCAACTCATCATCACTTAGATATCAATTCCACACATTTACATACTTCAATCTCTTGTTATCATCATTTTACACACCAATCATACCCAACATAACCTCAATCCAAAAGAAAACCACACAAGAAGGTATATACTTATATATATATATAATCAATAAAATTCATTCAAGAAATGTGTACTTACCTATATAGCTTGCCAAATCTTCATCTCCATCTTCAATACTCTTAAAATCCTTAAGAAATTTAATGAAGATCAATCTCTCTCTCTCTCTCTCGTGCTCTCTCTCTCTCTCTCGTGCTCTCTTGTCCACGAAGAAGAAACAGAAGAAGAGGAAGAAGGAAGGTTCTCCATCCTTCCTTCGATCTTATCTTATATATATATATATAATAATAATAATAATAATAACAATAATAATAATAATAATAACAATAATAACAATTATACCATTTAAATCTCCACCACACACAATTTCTTTTTGACTTTCTTCTTCTTTTCTCTTCAACACACACATTGAATCCAAATACAACAGTAATCCCAACACTTTTAGGGTATACTTTAGGATATTACAATAATTAAATAATATTTATTTTAGTATTTATTATTTATAATTTTTAATAAAAATAAAAAAGGTAATATTAGTAAAGTTAAAATAAATAAATAAATAAAAATCGACGACGGAAAAATCGGCGATGAAAAATTTTCATTGCCGAAAGTGGATTGGCTTGGGCCAATTCACCGCAAGAATTTCCTATGGAGAATTGGCGAATTGGGCACAAGCCAATTAGCCACAGATTAGCCGCAGGAAATTCCTGCAGCGAATTGGTTGGCCCGCTCTCAATTTTCGTGTTGGCACGTGGTAATTTTTTCTCCAGCGTAATTTTTTCAGCGCAGTTTTTTCGAAACCGAATTCTATTTGGTTTTGATTTCTTTTCCTAAATGGTTTTAATTTCCTTAGACAATTAGAATTAGGTTGGGATCTTTTCCTATAAATACCACATTAAAACACTTCAAAAAAGGGGGGATCTGGGACTTAGGAGATGAAACTTAGATCTTTCAAAAAAAGAGAAATTAGGAACCAAACTTGGGACTCTAAAAAATTCTTTCAGCTAAAAGAAAACCCTAACAAGCAAGGCAAAATTCAAGAGCCAGGAACCAAAGGAAGCAATTATCTCCAGATTGCTTTGCTCAACCAATATCAAATCTGAAGCAGGCAACAGCTTGGTTCAATCTATTCAAATTTGGTGGAGCCTTCAAACATAGGTAAATTACTCTAACTTCAATTTATTCAATCATTAATCATCTTCATCTTTTAAGCCACATCGCACTGCCTTTGTTAATAAATTCTTCCTTCAATTTAGTTTAGGCAGTAGCATAAATTAATTCATATAATACTTAAGATCTTAATTAAAGTAAATAATATAATCATTAAACACAAAATCTAATTTCATAAATGTGAGAGGGGATTTTCGCCCCCACTCCCGGTGGAATGGTTCTTGCGACTTTGGCACTGTTTAGGCTTGGGGCCTTAGAGAACACGGATCCAAGTCTTGAGAAAAATGGAGTCGCCACCCAGATGGGCCGGGAAAAAGAAAGGGGTGGATGACTTGATTCCTAAGGAATCCCCAACCCCCTAATGGGTTCGAAAAGTTGGGTACGTGTGTGGAAGGTGAGAAATGGCCCAGCATCCCCACAACGCCCGGTTCATTAGAACCGGCCTCCTTTACAGGTCTTAATATTATAAAATTCTTAAATATAACAATATTATCCATATTACACACAATAATTAAAAGAGAGCATCATTATATTAAAATCAAAGCAATGTCCAAACAAAGCAAATAAATGGACACCCATCCAAGGATGGAAACATGTCCTTACATCACATGCCTAAATAGGACACCCACCAAAAGGTAGAAACATGCCCTTTACATAGGTTCTAAAATAGAAAAGCAAATTAAATTACACGATGTTTAACTAATGAGGTACCCACCAAGTGGAAACATACCTCTTACAACTTTTGGAAATCTAAATTAATTGATAAAAGTAAATAATCATTCATCATAAATAAATCATTCATCAAAGCTATTAATCAAAATATAAAATAAACATCCATCCATGATAAATTAAATAAATCAAGTATTAAAATTAAATAAATTAAAGCATAAGAAATAAATCTAAGAATAATCAAATATGGAATTGAATAAAGCAAATAAAAGTTCAATTATAGCTACTGTGACTTTTTATGGAATTAAAAAATATTAGGGTTTTATGTTTTAAAAGGTTGGTAAGACACTTTGATTAACCAAATGAAGGTTTGAATAATGAAATCATGAAACTAGGGTTTTAGACACTTTAAAATACTTTTGATTTGTGATTTTTGAAAGATGATTTCAAGCTACTGTGTAAATTTAGAATATTTGTAAATTTATGGTTTATTAATGTTTTAAAGGATTAAAGCTTAGAAAAAGTTAGGATTTAAGGTTTTAAAGGGTTAGGGTTTACTATTTTAGGTTTAAAAGTTGAATTAGGGTTTAGTGTTTTTAGAATTTATGGTTACGGGTGATTTGTTAATTTTAAGGTTTGGAAAAAATAATTTTATGATTTTATGAAGTTTTATTAATTTAAACAAACGTATTGAACTTTTTATAAGTAGAAAAGATGTTTTTTAAGGCTTTTTGAATGAAATAGAACCTAGTTTAAAATTTTGAAAGAAACAGAATCAAATTTTGGTTTTGTTGAAGAATATGTTCCATTAGGGTTTTGAGACTTTGAAGAGGCAAAAAATAACAATTTTAAGTCTTTTTGGAAATAAAGTAACGTATTAGTATTTTTGACTTGGGAAAACTAAATTAAAGTTCTAAAATTTTAACTTTTGAAAAACACAAAAATCCTAGTTTTAGCTACTGTGTAAAAAAAACAATTAAAAAAATCAATTAACACATACATTCTTTTGATGATTCCTCCAAAAACAATTCTTCTTGGATGAACTAGCTCCAAAGACAAGCCTTTTTTGCCTTTGAATTCTTTAAATTGTGCTGCTGCTCCTTTAAAAATCAATTGAATTGAATTATTGCTTTTCCTTCCTTGATTTGGTTTCTAATTTTCCAAGCTACTGCCAATTTTTTGCCACTCCCAATTTGGTTGCCTTTGGTCCTTATTTATAAGGGTTTGATGTAGTTTAATCCTAATTAGCTAAGACAAGTAATATTAATAAAAAAAGAAAAAAGAAACCAAAACCTAATTGGATTAGGTTTCGAAAAATTTGCGTCGAAAAATTTGCGCTGAAGAAAAAAATTGCAGCAGGAAAAAATGAGCTGGCGAAAAAAAATTGCAGCAGAAAACTGCGGCAGTGGGCGAGCTGGGGCGTGGCCCACAGGAATTTCCTGCGGGCGAAATAACCCACGGGCCCGTGCGACTATTTTTTTGCTGCCGATTTTTCCAACTCTGATTTTTATTTTTATTTTTATTTTTTGATTTTTATTTGTTTATTTTTATTTTTTATTAATAAAAATTAGATACTAAAGCAAAAATTATTTAACAAAAATTATTTTGGACCAATTAGACAAAAAAATCATTTTGGACTAAATAAAACATATTGAACCGGATTGGGTAAAAAATTAAGGGTCTACAGTTTGCCCCCTGCTTGAATGATCTGAAACCTTAGTGAAAGAGAGTGAAAAGCAATAAGACTTAATTTTTGATGAAATGGTTGAGGTTTTGGGTTCTGGACCCGGTTTGGGTTTTGGACTCAAGGGTGATTCTAGGTTCTGGACCTAAGGAAAATTTGGATTCTGGACCAAATTCGAGTTCTAGACTCGAGAATAATTCTAGGTAGAAAAATTTGGGTTCTAGACCCGAGGATAATTTGGGTACTGGACCCGGTTCGAGTTCTGGACTCAAGGGAGATTCTAGATTCTCGACCTAAGAATAATTTGGGTTCTGGACCCGGTTCGAGTTCTGGACTCAAGGATAATTCTAGGTTCTGGACCTAAGGAAAAATTTGGGTTCTAGACCCGGTTTGAGTTCTGGACTCAAGGATAATTCTAGGTTCTCGACCTAAGGAAAAATTTGGGTTTGGACCCGGTTCGAGTTCTGGACTCAAGGATAATTCTAGGTTCTGGACCTAAGGAAAATTTGGGTTCTGGACCCGGTTCGAGTTCTGAACTCAAGGATAATTCTAGGTTCTGGACCTAAGGAAAATTTGAGTTCTGGACCCGAGCTAATAAAAAAAGTTTGGCTAATTTTTAGACATGTGTCTTCTTATTGCCCTATTCACTATTTATATATTTATATACCTGCAATTATTTGAATGATTAAGATGAATAAATGAATTTACTGTGTTATCACTGTTCATGCACTATTCACTATTTATAAATAATAAATTTACTATTCGCAAATAGTATCAAATAGTATTTACTATTGGGAAAAGTAATTTTACTATTTACAAATAGTAATACTATTTATAAATAATAATATTTACTATTTATAAATAGTAATACTATTCATAAATAGTGATATTTAATATTTATCAATAGTAATACTATTTATAAATAGTAAAATTTACTATTTATAAATAGTAAAATTTACTATTCATGAATAGTTTGGAGTTTGTTTTCTTTTGCCCATCCGTTCCTCTATAAAATGCCATCAATTCTTCACTTCATTTCAAAATTTCAATTTCAATTTTAATTTTGTAATTCTCTCAAATTTTTTTCAATTTCAGCATATACTTTTCAAAAATAATGTATGCTTCAAGGTCGTGGACTCATTCTAATGCCGAGTTATTGGAGTTTATTCAGCATCATGAAGACGGAAATCTAGATATACTGGCCGAGATGCTGCTCCATCGCAGTTCCAACCAAAAGAGCGAGGTAATTACTTTTCCCGTTCTGTCTCTTTTATATATATATATATATATATTTTATTTTATTATTTTATTATTTTTTATCTTCTTCTTCTTATTATTTTTTATTTTTATTTTTTATTATTTATTTTATATATATATGTATTTTATTTTATTATTTTTTATCTTCTTCTTATTATTTTTTTTATTTTTATTTATTTATTATTATTATTTTATGAAAAATAAATTAATTTAAATAGATAGAATAACACGTACTTACCTTGTATTAACTTATCTGGGTCTGTGTTAGCATGATCGTTGTGTCGTTAGGGCCGGACGGTGTATTTATAAAGCCCGACAATGGTATTATATAGTGCCTTCTCGGGTAAGGCAGATTATCCGAGATTGCGGCTTTGAGCAGTTCACCTTACAATTGCCGCCCGAAGAATATCAGATAGACCGAAGCGTAGTCCAGGCGCTGGCAGAGTGATAGCTAGATACCACTCACACTTTTTACTTGCCCATCGGGGAGATGACGATTGGTCCGATCGATTTTACTGCCATAACCGGCCTTCCATATGATGGTGCTTCGGTTCCTCTGACCAATGAAATTTTAACATTTGAAGATATTCAGGAATTAATTGGTATGGAACCGTCATATAAAGGGCCTTTTAAGATAAAAATTGAGCCGATTCGCAGTTATTGGATTAACTACGAAGGTCGGATTGGCATAGACAGGGCCGAACAGTATGCTCAAGGATTTTTGTTATATCTACTCCAATCGACTATCTTTCGCAGCACTGAATCGTCCATTCACTTGTCAGTGTTGAGTGCCCTTTCTTATCTCAGAATGGTACCATCTTCTGGCTGGGGTGAAGCTGGTCTCGCTTGTCTTTACTATGGCCTTGATAAGCTTTGCCGAAACAAGAATTCTTTTGTCGGCTTGATGGCAGTTGTCGAGGTATTCTTTCTTCCACCAATGTCTTTTCCCCTTTTCTCTTGCATGAATGTGATCTTTATTGTTATTGTAGATATGGGCATATGAACACAACCTCGTGAGGGTATCCCGCATTTCCCGAGAGAGAATCGGGTATCCGAGATTAAATTACTGGTTGTCCGATCGTGTGGATGTTCCTGGCTCTCATCATGTGCATACTCATCGCTTTATGTTGAGCCGCTTAACCTGGGATCAGGTAAAACAACATTAGTATGCTTTAAATTTTATGTGAAAGTTTTACTTACCATGTGTTATTTTGCAGGTGAATTTGGCCTGGTGGAATCCAGAAGAACGAGCAAATTGGTCTCCTTTGATGAGTGCTGCACTATCTTTCCAACATTCTCGCCGAATTATTGCTGGCCCAGTGTCTAGTGGCTAGTTTCTCATGGAGAGAGTTTATGAATGGTTTCTCGGCCCAGAGCAGCGAAGGTTTTCGATGCAAATCCCGGAATACACTTTAAATATTATGTCGATGCTGGAGGATGCTTGGTGGTCGGCCCGGTATGGTTATAATGCCGAGTCATGTCTCCATTTACAGGGTCCATTTTATGCCCATTTTATTCAAATGAGACTCTTGCACTTTGATGTATCTCCTGTCGATGTGCGGGAGATTTCCGATGGAAATGAGGGTAGAGATGAGGAGGAACATCACGGAGATGCAAGAGAGTCAGTTCCACATCTCGGGGCTAGTACTTCTCAGGTAAAATTTTTACCACTTTTCCCTCGCAACTACTTTTTCTTTCTTTGATTCTTTAATGATTGTTGCAGGTTGTTGGCTCGTTTGATCATGAAGCTGGACCCTCTTTCATTGCCCCTTCATTTGCTCATTCTAGCCCACCGGATACACCATCTCATCCGCAGGGTATTGATATGAACTACCTAGTACGTTCCTCATTTCATAATAGGTTACGCTATATGTATGCATGATTATGTATGCTCTTACCTTTTTCTCTCTTGGCTCACAGCGGATGCTTGAAGAACAAAATAAGAAACTTCAAGAAGTGTTGGCTGCAAGTCGTCAGCAGGCTTCTCATTTTGAAAGTTTATATCACCAATCCGAACAAAATTTCTGTGACTTTCGATTTCAAGCAATGAGGGACCTTCTTCATCGAGAGGCCCCCAGATTGATGACCATGAGATCCTTTCGTCTGCTTCTGATGAGGACCATGACAAATCGGAACTCCAAGGCAATAGGGATTTTAGTGCTTCTGCTTCGGATGATCCCGGGATGAGTAATTTGCCCCCTCCTCCAATAGGCAACGACTTCTTCAAGTCTTTATTTGGTGACCTACCACCACCCTCTTAGTGATATGTAAATATTATAGCAATTGTAAAACATTATACAATAATGAAAAATACACAATTTTCCTCTTTACTGTAATCCTTTTTTTTTTGCATATTTTTTCGTTACTGCCAATTTTTTTTTCGTTACTGCCAAAATTATTTATTTATTATTATTATTATTATTATTAATATCCACTTCTTTTGTTAAACCAAATCCAAAGTGGAAAAAGAAATTGTGACCACTTCCTTTCCTTATGCCATATGGTCTTATCCTTTCCCATCATCTTTTCCATTTCACTTTTGGAAAAGGTTTATTTTCTTCTATATAAATCACCCTTCATGCCATATTTCAATTCATAAACCAAAAATCTCTCTCTTTCAACGTGAAGACTCCCTTTAGCAATTTTGGTTCCCCTTTATTCATCAACCATGACCGAGCACCATTTAAAGAAAATAAAAATTCTATTTAAGAATATGGATGCCAACCATTGGAAGCAAATTTCATGGTCAAAGGTTGATATTTTAAAATGCTTTCAAAATGTCAAATTGGACCACTCCTTCTTACATGTCGTGGCTTCCCTGTGGGATACGGATTCTAGGGTATTTAGAATTAGTGGCTTTGAAATGTGTCCCTTGATTGAAGAATTTGAGGCCATCCTTGGACATCCTAATAATCAACAAATGGCGTTAGCCACATTGATTTCCAAAACTCAACAGAAGATACAGATGTTATTTCAAATTCTGAAACCCGAGATCTTCGGTTGATGAGAGGTGAAAAAATTCTACTTGCTCCTTTGATTGACTTTTGTTTCTCTCATTTGGCTCCTACTAAGGCATGGGGACGCATGCTTTATCTTTGCTTGCTCGGCCAATTCTTGCTTGTTTCTTCTGACTGAGATATTGATCCACGATTATTGGATATTATGGACCAAATGGAAGGAGGCTTGTCATCGGTACCTATGATTTTAGCCGAGACCTTAGTTGGATTAGACCGATATAAATCAGGATTGTCAAAGAGACTGACTGAGAGTTCATTGCTGCTTCAGGTAATTACCTAAACTGTCCTTTCGGGTTTTCAATTTAGGCTTTTTTTTTATTGCTCTACCTTTTGCCTAGTCCGCCCATGCGGGTTTTCGGAACTAGCGAGCTGTCCTAATTTTTGCCTAAGCTACCCTTGCGGGTTTTCAACTAAGCGGACTTCTTTTTTTTTTCTTAACTTAATTCTTTCTTCACAGATTTGGCTTCAGGAGCATCTTTGTTTACTTGATACTCCCTCCATGGATTTTGCCAGATACCTGCCACGTCATCATTCTGCTAGGAAGCTACTCCATCCTGCTTCTTCATATGCTGCTGGGTTGACTAGATCCACTCACGCTCTGAAGTCAATATCCGTTGGTTGGTACCTTGGTGGAAGATTTCTCGTATCACCATGTGGACATACTTGATGTACGTTCCTCTTGCTGCTCTTCGTCAAGGTACATGCTATGATCCTCGCCGACTTGGGCATCAGTATGGAGCTGAGCCTTGTGATTCTGACTTTGCTCCTGACCTAGACATGCCTTGCTTGACTGAAGCCTACTTAGATCGGTTAAGGCAAAGTTGGCCTGCACGTTACACTTATAGACTGCCATAGATTTTACATTTGTCAATTCAGAAAGTGTTTTGTTAGGATGAAAAATAACTAAAGTAATAAAAGATGCTTTTTTCCATTTATAATTTGTCATCATCTTTTGCAATTATGATTATTTATTTCATTCGTATCCGGTCAAATACTTATAACAGTGCACATAGAACAAATTTAATCATTAATTCTGTTTTATTAAATTGGGGAACAACCAAATATAAAGCCAGCATACACAAGATCACTCCTGTTGCCAATTAGCCCTTTCAGGTTTTCTAATTGATGATTTTCTCTTATTTAGCCCTAATTGTTGCCTAGCCCGCCCTTTCGGGTTTTCAAAACTAGCAGACTACTCTAACTTTTGCCTAGGATACTCTTTTTAGGTTTTCAACCTAGCGAGCTCTTTTTTCTTCTTTTTCTTCCTATCATACATAAAACCTCTTCAACCTGTCAATGTTTACTGGCTCACTAAATTCATTCCCATCCATGTCTGATAACTTCACCGCACCTTTGCTCATGACTTGTTTCATGACATATGGCCCTTCCCAGCTAGGTCTGAACTTCCCTCTTGGATCAAATACATTAGGCTTACATTGCTTCAACACCAAATCTCCAACTCTAAATTTTCTAACCTTAACCCTTCTATTGTAGGCCCGAGCTATCTTCTTTTAATACATGATCTCAATTTCAATTGGCAATACCGCTTCCATCCCATAAACCAAAGAGAACGGTGTCATCCCAGTAGGTGTTCGCACACTCGTCCTATATCCCCATAAAGTAAAGGGAAGCATTTCCGACCAGTCCCTGTAAGTCTTAGTCATCTTGGATAGAATTTGCTTAATTTTCTTGTTCGTTGCTTCTACTGCACCATTAGCCTTTGGTCTATAAGGAGAGGATCAATGATGATGGATTTGGTACTTGGAGAATAAATCCTTAACTGCTCCTTGAAACTTCACCCCATTGTCTGATATCACACTGTGCGGGACCCCATATCTGCAAATGAGATTCTTTTCGATAAACCTAGCCATTTGACTTGCACCCAGCTTGTTGAAGTGATTCAACTTCAACCCATTTTGAAAAATAATCTACTGCTACCACAATAAAATGGTGCCCGTTTGAAGCTGTCGGATGTATCTCTCCTATAATGTCGATACCCCAGGTGGCAAATGGCCAGGGTGAAGACATTGAATGCAGTTCTTCAGGAGGCATATGATTCAAGTTACCATACATCTGACATTGCTGGCACTTCTTGACAAACTCAATACAGTCTCTCTCCATGGTAAACCAATAGTAACCTTATCGAATAATCTTCTTAACTAGGGCCAAACCACTCATGTGCGGACCGCAACTTCCCGCATGTATTTCTGACATGATGCTCTCCACTTCGGGCTTTCTTAAACATCTCAAATGCACTCCATCAGGCCATCTTCGGTATAACTCTCCATGGAAGGTAATGTATTGCAATGACCACCTCCTTATGGCTCTTCTCTCTTTCTTTGTTGCCCCAGGCGGGTATTCTCTTTCCTCCAAAAATCACCTTATAGTATCA
Source organism: Garcia nutans (assembly GCA_947685225.1). NCBI lineage: Eukaryota > Viridiplantae > Streptophyta > Magnoliopsida > Malpighiales > Euphorbiaceae > Garcia > Garcia nutans. The sequence goes on from CANTUV010000002.1 coordinate 32,075,040, forward strand.
TACCATGCAACATGGTCTGTATCAACTTCCATGATTGTCTCATATTCATAGCAAGGAGTTGATGAACTGGTCAAGATTAGAGGCTTAAGGAATAAGCTGGCAGGATTTTCCCATACCGCAGCCAATGTGGCTAGGGCATCAACCATCTGATTTTCTTCTCTTGACAGGTGTATAAACCTACACTCCTTAAAATTCTTCTTCATCATGGTCAAATAATGGTGGTATGGTTTCAATTTTTCCTCTTTCAACTCCCACTCTCCATTTACTTGGGATACTACTAGCAATGAATCGCCATAAACTTCCACCTTATCCACCTTCATAATCATTAGGGTTTCCAAACCGAAAATACACGCTTCATACTCCACCATGTTATTGGTTGCCCTAAATTTCAACTTCTTGGCTAAAGTGATAAGTTCTCCTTCGGGTGATTCTAGTATAACTCCCAAACCTGCTCCTTTCTTGTTTTCCGCTCCATCAAAATACATTTTCCACCCTTGTACTCCAATTGCTTCTAAATGTTCTTCTGGAAACTCCAAGATTACCTCTTCACTTTCCGGCAATGGTTGTTGAGCTAGGAATTCTACCACTGCTCTACCTTTGATTGTTTTCCTGGTTACATACTCAATCTCAAATTCTTCTAATATTATCAACCATCGACCATATTTCCCAATCAAAGAGGGTGTCTCCCTTAAGTATTTCATTGGATCCAACCTGGAAATTGCTTGCACACTATATGATTGAAAGTAATGCCACAACTTCTTAGAAGACCAAACCACGGCTATACATGTTTTTTCGATGATACTATACTTAATTTCATAAGGTAGGAGCTTTCTACTCAAATAGTAAATGGCATGCTCAATCCCCGACTCATTTGCTTGGGTTAGCATGGCTCCTATCGACTCTTCTTCAACTGCTAAGTATAGTAATAGAGGTTTTTCAGGTTTATGTGGTTTTAAAACAGGTGGATTCAAAAAATACTCTTTTATTCGGTCAAAGGCCTTTTGACATTCTTCATTCCATATGACTGGCTGATTCTTTCTAAGCAACTTGAAGATAGGCTCACAGATTGTTGTGAGCTTTGCTATAAATCTGCTAATGTACTGCAATTTACCAATGAATCCCCGAACTTCTCTCTCCATCTTTAGGGCTGGCATATCCCTGATTGCTTTGACTTTGTCAGGATCTATTTCAATACCATTCACACCAATCACATGTCCCAATAATTTGCCTGAAGTAACACCGAATACACACTTCTTCGAGTTTAATCTTAGCTTATACTTCAAAGCTCTATCGAAGATGTAACACCCCTTCCCAGCCTACGTGTGTAAGCCGAGTAGAGGCGCCACACTAACCTAATGTTGCTACCAATTTTACTTAGTCAAATTTTAGTTTCGGTTTTTACAGAAATTTGGCCAGAGGTTCGCCTAGAAATTGGGTCCCAAGTGTCAACAAAACTGGTTTTTCTGATTTTTGAAAACATTTTTACACACATCAATGCGAACACAATCAGTCTCAAAACACTCCCAATGAATCCCCCTTATAACCTTAACTACAAACCTACAAGAAGAATTCACACTTCTAGTACAAAAATAAAGTAGAGGTTTATTATTATGACATACTACTAATGTACAGTATCACATAGTAATTCTCACTCTTATATATATATACATGTCACAACTAGTTAACTCAAAATGGAAACTAAGAGATCTACCCTGAGATGCTGTGGGTCTGGTCATCGCTTCCCAAGAGTTAGCTACTGCTCCGAACCTACGAGTCAAGAAAAACTTAACTCGCTGAGCAATGTCGCTCAGTGGGTACTTTACCAATGAAAATAAAAGTAAAGAGTATTTGTACAAGCAAGGCAATAAAATATATGAATGTTAAATACTATAAGCAATAAAATATAAAGCTCACTTCAATGAAATAAAAATGTACTTTCCGAAAAAAAAATTTCAAGTTTTTCAAAAGATTTCAACTAAAATTGTAAAATATTCACAATTCAACTTATGCCATAAAATAGTCGAGTCATAGTTTGTAAATTTTTGCTCTACTTGTAAAAGCAGAACCACAGCGATAAGGCAGTGGCCCTCACCACTGTAACACGGGTGGCCCTCACCACCGATATCAAATCATAGGAATGGTCCTCACCATCCTGGTTATAACCAATGGCCCTCACCATTGGCCCCAATGGCCCTCACCATTTAGTTCAGATTACAACAATTCAATTTCAATATCAAGCAGTACTGCATAAGTTAGTATAGTGCACTATACCCTTATCTACCAAGTTCAACCACCAAGTAGAGCTTAAGGGTTTAAAATTCAAATCCAAGATTTCCACAAATTTTCAAATGATTTGCACATCCCTTTTCATTTTTACCAAGTCATGCGATTTCGCCGTGTACTAACTCTGTGGCTAAAAGCCATTTCATTTCCAAGTGTTTACCACCATTCCCAGTCATTTCCACACACTTAAAATCACATTAGAATAATTCCCAAAAATGACCAAAAGAATAGTAACACGGTGCGTAAAATCGGCAACGCAAATGGCATGACCATATGAATAGTAAAATCTGGTTTTTGTCTAAATTTCAGTCAATTTCAGTCATGCATTTGACCAGGTAAATGATCTTATTTTTGACTGAAATTTTACAGAAAACTTATATCATATGTTGACTAATTGCATGTAAAATTTCGTCAAAAACTTCCATCGTTTGCTGCCTCAACCGGCTGCCCAAAGTTGGGTCCAGAATTGGCTCCCAAAAGGGCACCAATTCGGCCCCCACTTGCACTTGGTGCAAAATTGCTTTTTTTTTTTGTTCTAAACCCATTTCAAAGCTTCCCTAATAATGTGATGAAAACTTAGACACCTCCCTTTTAAAATAACTTGATTATTTAAATCAATTTGGACTAAATGGAGTTCATAAACTCTTTTACCAAAATCATTGAAAACATTAGATTTCATTTGAATTTAAACAACCCAATCACCACATGGATTCAAAAATACCACTCAAAAATTGAATTCAAACTCAAACAACACATTTAGGCATTTATAGCAAAAGTTCCATAGATAAATTTTTGGCAAGAAAATGAAAGAAAAATTAATTCTTCCAAGGTAAAGTACCAAACCTTGTATTTTAATTTCCTTTTGCTTTCCCTTCTCTTTCAAGCTCTTCCTTCTCCTTATTTCCACCCTTGCCTACAAAAATTTCACAACACAACCTCAACCATAAACTCTAGAAATTTAGAACATGCACTACCCTTCCATTTCTTTTCAAATTAAGTCCTAATCTAACCTTATTAAACCTTAGAAACCTTAATTCTTCCATTTAATTAATCAATATCATCACTACTTAAGTTTTCCCCAAATCCACCATAAGAACCCTAATTTTAATCTCTCAAATTACTCATTAAAACCTGAAATTAGGATTAGAAATGAACTTACCTTAGTTTAGGACCTTGGATTCTACCAAAACCTTTGATAATAAACCTTAAAACTTGAAAATCACCACCTTTCTTCCTTCTCCTATGGCTTGGACGACCCTCCTTCTCAAGAGGGAGTTTTTGCTTTCTTCTTTCATGTGTTTTTGGTCCAAATGGCTGCCCAATTTGGTTAATAATGTGTTAAGACATATGCTTAATTCCAATTGGTCCACTTTAAGGCAAAATGGCCATTTTTCATTGGTACAATTGTCTATCTCTTTTATTTATTTAAGGCCCAAGCCATTGGGCTTTCTTTTAATCATATTTTGGCCCCTCTTCTTCCCTTTGCTGTAATTTTATTATTTAGGATGTGAAAAGACCAAAATACCCTCCGGCGATAGATTGTCTGTAACTTTTAAACCGTGTGGTTCCACGAAGTGAACCACATATGGTTTTGACCCTCTCGACCTCTACTTTCCATTTTTAATGTCTATTTTAGGTTTCCAAGTCATTTGAAAAATTACCAATAAGCCCTCGACTTTTTATAAAATTCCCTTTAGGTCCTTTCTTTGCTCGGGTTTGCCCGGGCTCCGTTTCTCCTGACGATCATTTCATATTCAACCCCTCGATGTCCTCTACACACTCGTGTTTTTATTTCCTACTTTGGATTCATGTATAAATTTTAATTAATAATGACCAAAATACCCCTAGTCTACGTGTCTTCATTTCTCTCTAACGGGGCGTTTCCGAAGAAAGTCACAGTTCACAGTTTTTACCCGGTTTTTCTCTAGTTTCCATTTCATTACACTATCACATACATTATTAAGACTTCCCAGACTGGTCACCCATCGCCGTTAGTTATGCACGTTTAACCCCGGTCCTTTAATGAATTATAGCTTAACGGTCTAGAGTTAACCGGATCTCTTTAGCATGCCTACTTTGTCAGCACGTGTGAATACTGTACACGTAATTACTGTACATACCTGCTATAGCCGTTTGTGACAATTCCTCCCCTGTTAATTTAGGCTTCGCCCCGAAGCCTATCTGGTGGAAATAAATATGGGTACTGCTTCCTCATAGTTTCTTCGCGTTCCCATGTAGCTTCTTCTACTTTGTGATTCCTCCAAAGTACTTTGACCAATGGGATCTTCTTATTCCGCAACTCTTTGATTTCCCGCGCTAGGATTTCTACCGGCTCTTCCTCGTACGTCAGGTCGGGCTGAATCTCGATGTCTTGAGCTTGTATGACGTGGGTTGGATCTGAACGATACCTTCTTAGCATTGAAACGTGGAAAACATCATGTATTTTACTTAACTCGGGTGGTAACACCAATTGGTAAGCTACCGGACCTACCCGTTTGATGATCTCATATGGTCCGATGAATCTAGGGCTTAGCTTGCTTTTCTATTTAAATCGTAACACCTTCTTCCAAGGAGAGACTTTGAGGAATACTCTGTCACCGACCTCGAACTGTATGTCTTTCCTCTTTAGGTCCGCATATGATTTTTGCCTGTCCGCCGCTGCTTTTAATCGGTCTCGAATAATCTCTACCTTTTCCTCAGTTTCCTTAACTATGTCTGGCCCCAACATCTTTTCCTCGCTCAATTTTGTCCAGCAAACTGGAGTTCTGCATTTCCGACCGTACAGTGCTTCATAAGGAGCCATTTGTATGCTGGATTGACAGTTGTTGTTGTACGCGAATTCCATTAAGCTCAGGTGTTTGTCCCAGCTGCCTTTAAATTCTAAAACGCACGCCCTCAGTATATCTTCCAAAACTTGAATCACTCTTTCCGACTGTCCGTCTGTCTGGGGATGGAATGTTGTACTGTAGTACGTTCGAGTCCCAAGGCATGCCTCTTCTTTCTCCTCTAACGTGCATAATAGGTATGCCTTGCAGCCTTTTTGCACTAACCTCTTAGCTGTCATAGCGAAAATGATGTTAGTTAGCTAGTCCTTCCTCTTTCCCACTAAGGTCACTTCGTCACCGTCTGACGTATGCAGAGTAACTCTCTTCCGTTTACAGTCAACCAGTGCATCGTGTTTGGCCAACCAATCCATCCCAAGGATAGCGTCGAATTCTTGAAATGGTAATTCAAATAAGTCTCCCCAAAAGATACGTCCGTGTATCTCCACAGGGCAATCTTTCACTACCTTCCTCGTAATCACCTCACTCCCTAATGGGCTAGTAACTAATATTCCCTCTTCCTCTAGTTCTACCTTTAGGTTCCCAAGTTTTTCATTTTTCGTGCATATATATGAGTGTGAAGAACCCGGATCTATTAAAACGTAAAGCGGAACTCCAAACATAGACAACTAACCTGCAATCACGTCTAGCGCTACTCGCGACATCTAAAGAACAGAGAAAAACATATACAATCCCATCATCAATAACGACCCAGACCAACAGCATTATATTACCCTAGGTGGCATGTATATAAAGATAAAACTCTTAAATAACACATATACAACACAGCTTTTATTTATTTCCAAGCAAAAGTATTTACATTACTAGGAAGCCCTTATGTACATTCCAAAATTTAGGACTCCTTACTACTATATCATCATCTCATACTACCATACAATATTTACACGATACCCCGATGTCACATATGTACATAACCAAAAGAACCTCCAAAAAGCAACACATCTCAAAGCTCAATGAGTAGGTGCCCTAGGTGAGGTGGCACTGTCAGACAAATACTCTTCTATCTCAGGATCAAACTCTGGGTCATGCGATGCTTCACCAGGTAAGTGCTGGCCTAGCTCCTGGACCCTCTCATGCAAAGCACGGATCTCTCTATGTGCTACCCCAAGGCTCCTACAGGCACTATCAAACTCTACTCTATGACTAAGCATGTCCTCCTTTAACATCTGCACATCTCTTATCAAGGAGGTAATCATCTTATGTTTTAATCTCAGGTCTTCACGATCCTGTATACTTCGATCTGCCAGAATTTCTATGGTATCATCTTGCTCCTGCACTATCTGCTTTAGCCTCTCTACTTCCTTCCTCAGCTCCCTCATCTCATCGCTTCGATCACCCATAATTACTTCTGTTATAATTAGAATAACATAACTAACAATACTACACACATGTATAGTTACCTAATTAGAACCCCTAACCTAATCCTATGTGTCATACATTTAAGGTTCAGTTCAACTAACTACCCAGAATCGGCTAAACCGGAGCTCTGATACCAAAAATTGTAACACCCCTTCCCGGCCTACGTGTATAAGCCGAGTAGAGGCGCCACACTAACCTAATGTTGCTACCAATTTTACTTAGTCAAATTTTAGTTCCGGTTTTTACAAAAATTTTACCAGAGGTTCGCCTAGAAATTGGGTCCCAAGTGTCGACAAAACTCTTTTTTCTGATTTTTGAAAATATTTTTACACAAACCAATGCGAACACAATTAGTATCAATACACTCCCAATGAATCCCCCTTATAACCTCAACTACAAACCTGTAAGAAGAATTTACACTTCTAGTACAAAATAAAATAGAGATTTATTATTATTACATACTACTAACATACAGTATAACATAGTAATTCTCAAACTTATATATATATATATATATATACATGCCACAACTAGTTAAATCATAATGGAAACTAGGAGATCTACCCTGAGATGCTGTGGGTCTGGTCGTCGCTTCCCAAGAGTTAGCTACTGCTCTGAACCTACGAGTCAAGGAAAACTTAACTCGCTGAGCAATGTCGCTCAATGGGTACTTTACCAATGAAAATAAAAGTAAAACATGAAAGCATTTGAAATAAAAGGAAATAATTGAATCAAACATAAACCAACATTAAACCAATGGAAGTTATTGTACATTCAGTGTAAATATGCTTTCAACAAATGTAAAAACCATAATTCAAACTCATTTTGCATTACGTAGTTTAAAAAAAAACAGGACTTTGGCTCTACTGGTATATAGGGAACCATAGCGATAAGGCAGTGGCCCTCACCACTGTAACATAGGTGGCCCTCACCACCATTTTCATATCACAGGAATGGCCCTGGCCATCCTGGTTATAACCAATGGCCCTCACCACTGGCTTCAATGGCCCTCACCATTGAGTTCAGATCATAACAATTCAATCACAATATCAAGCAGTACTGCATGAGTTAGTATAGTGCACCATACCCTTATCTACCACCCCCTACTACCCAGCAGAGCATAAAGGTTAAAATGATTCAATTTAAGTCTCAAATTTCATTTTAGAATGACTCGAGAAATCATTTTAATTCCCGTCGCGCTTTGCCATTTACGCCACGCACCACAATTTTTAGTCAAACCATTACCCTTTTTCACATATTTAACATCCACAATAAACATATCAAACATTTCAAAGCATTCCTCAAAAGGTCACAAATTGACCAAATGAATAGTATCACGGCGCGTAAAATCGGCAACGCAAAAGGCAAGCGGCAAATGAATAGTAAAATCTGGGTTTTTGTCAAAATTTCAGTCCACTTCAGTCATGCATTTGACCAGGTAAATGATCTTATTTTTGGATGAAATTTTACAGAAAACTTATTTCATATGTTGACTAATTGCATGTAAAATTTCATTGAAAAATTTCATCGTTTGCTGCCTCAACTGGCTGCCCAAAGTTAGGTCCATAATTAGATCCCAAAGGGCACCAATTCGGCCCACACTTGCATTTGGTGCAAATTTTGCTTATTTTTCTGTTTTAAACCCATTTCAAAGCTTCCCTAATAATGTAATGAAGACTTAGACACTTTCCTTTTAAAATAACTTGATTGTTTAAATCAATTTGGACTAAATGGAGTTCATAAACTCTTTTATGAAAATCATTGGAAACATTAGATTTCATTTGAATTTAAACAACCCAATCACCACATGGATTTAAAAATACCACTCAACAATTGAATTCAAACTCAAACAACACATTTATGCATCCATATCAAAAGTTCCATAGATAAAGTTTTGGTAAGAAAATGAAAGGAAAATTAATTCTTCTAAGGTAAAGTACCAAACCTTGTTCTTTTAATTCCCCTTTTCTTTTCCTTCTTCTCCTTCCTTAATCTTTGTTTCTCCTTCAAGAAATTCAAGAACACAACCATAAACATAAACCTTAGAAATTTAGAACATGCACTACCCTTCCATTTCTTTTCAAATTAAATCCTAATCCAACCTTATTAAACCTTAGAAACCTTGATTCTGTCATTTAATTAATCAATATCATCTCTACTTAAAATTTTCCCAAATCCACCATAAGAACCCTAATTTCCAATCTTCCAATAGATATATAAATACTTAAAATTGATACTAGAATTGAAATCTACATGCTTTAAAACCTTAAAACTTACCTTGAACTTGAATCAGACTTGACAAAAATTAGAAATTCTTTGGTGTTCTTCCTATGGAGGCCGACGGTTTGGGAGGGTTTGTGGGAGAGAATTTTTGTTCTTCTTGCTAAAATATATAGTGGAAATGATGTCCACTTTTGGGTTGGATGAATGCTTTAGGGCCATTTGTCCATACCTTTTTCTTTTCTTCTTTTAATAATGCTAAATGGCTAATTATGATTGGCCATCAAAAGATTTTTATATTTTTCTTTCCAATTAAGTACTCCAACTTGTCCCTCTTCCCATTTGATACCCCAATTTGTTCCATGTCACCCATATGGTCCCTACATGGAACCGGACCCATTTTACGCTCCGGCGATTAATCGATCGTAACTTTTAAACTGTATAGTTCCATGAGGCAAATTACATATGGTTTTGATCCTCACGACCTCTACTTTCTATTTTTAAGGTCTATTTTAGGTTTCCAAGTCATTTTGAAAAATTACCAATAAGCCCTCAATTTTTTACAAAATTCCCTTTAAGTCCTTTCTTTGCTCGGGTTTTGCCCGGGCTCCGTTTCTAATGATGATCATTTCATATTCAACCCCTCGACGTCCTCTACACACTCGTGTGTTTATTTCCTACTTTGGATTCATGTATAAATTTTAATTTAATAATGACCAAAATGCCCCTAGTCTACAAGTCTTCGTTTCTCTCTAACGGGGCATTTCCTGGAAAAACCGTTACGCGTCGTTGCGACCCGATTTTTCTCTACTCTTCATTTTTAGAGTATGTTATGTGCACTATTAAGAACCTCCAGTACAACTTTTGGAAATTACAGTCACCTCCCCAAAACTTTGCATTTTTTTCAATTAGGTCCCATTGGTCCTATAGCCTTATCTGGGGCCGTTGTCAGGAATTGACTTCTCCTTTCCCCTTCTCTCACTGTGCACGTGAATGCTATGCATAAATGCAGAGGGTGGATGTGACATCTGGAGTACACTGTAACTGATCTAAGGCTCGTATCGTTCCTTCCAGCCAATACTCGGCTATAGAAGAATCATCGTCCCTTCGGGCCCTAAACTCCTTCACCCCGTACTTTCTTATCTTTTCGATCGGGGTTTTCCTTTTCCCTCCCACAGCAGGTACTGGTACGGGTGCTAGCGTTGGTGGTGGTGCTGGGGCGGCACCGGCTAAAGTGGCTAATTGACTATCAAATTAAAAGTAACAAGTAATGAATAAATTTAAATTGCTAACTAAAGAAGAAGTTTAATTGAAGTTTAAAAACAATAAAAATAAACAAGAGCTGATGTTTTGATTCACTTGATAAAAAGGTCTAGGGTTTGCACTTCTCTACTACTTATATGTATGAATGGTTATTCCTCTTAACTAATTCAATTTCAAAGATTAAATCTCAAACAACTTAATTAATTGAGTCAAGGAAATAAGCTCTCGCATTCAAACCTCTTACAACTAATCTTGTTATAATTGAAACAATCTTTTTAATAGGTTATATCTCTAATTCACCTAAGTCCCTAATTGAATTGATCCAGCATTAGACTTCATCTCTCAATCCATCATCTAATACCTAAAACACACAATTGGTGGCCAATCAATTATATGAAACAATATTTCATTCAATAAAGGCAAAAGAAATTATTAGCTAAGAGAATGACCAATTCATACAATCATAGCAGATCCATACAAACCCTAGACTAGATCAAATTAGTTCATAATGCAATCAAACATATTCACCTCATTAATGTTCAAAGAAATCAAAATAGACATGATAATATCCATTAAAACAATTTCAATGTAAATAAAGAGAATAGCAAGTATATATTTTCACTCAAGGTATGGAGATCGAGCATGGCATAACCACTCATAGCTTTGTATCATTTGATATATACTTGCTATGGGAACCTAAGCCTTTTAACCCAAAGACTAAAGCTCATATAATTTGCCTAGTTACTTTCCTTAGGATTTTACCCCAAATGCATGTTGTTTGACTATGGTTAATTTATCTTGGTTTAAATCATGGCTTATTTGGTTTATTCTTTTTCTAATACTATCTAATTACATTGTGAGCTCAAATAAATTTTTCTTTAAAGTCCAAAAGACCAAAGCTATTTTCAAAACTTTTCAAGATGGTCTTTAGACATAAAACTTTTCTAAAAACAAATCAAAAATTCTTTTGCTGATGACCCAAATACTAAGCCCAAAATCCATTTTTTCTAAAATCTTTTTACAATGGGCTTAGAACCAAAATAACTTTTTCTTACAAAGAGCTTGTAAATTATTTAGGTCAATTACGAAATACCAAAAATCAATTGTGAGCCTAGTTTATACTAAGAATAATTAATCATGGGCTTGTTTTGGCATGAATCATTTGTTACTTTTTCAAGTGAGAAATCTATTTATAATAAACCTCTTAATTTAGTTTTAATCCAATATAGTATAAAAGCTACTTTAATTGGTTGAATGGATTAAAACCTAATTAATGGAAATTATCATAGACTGATTTCCATTTTTGAAAATATAACTATTGGTTGAAACGTCCAACGAAAATATTTGAAAATAAGATACCCCATGTTGGTATTTTGTTAATCATATACCTAGGAAAAGAGACTCACCATCCGTGTGTGGAAGTTATAAGGTGGGAAGGAACACCCTATTTATCCTTATTTGTTTATTATTTGTGCATACATGCATACATGCATACATACATCACATCTCATATCATTGATCCTCTCTGGCTCACAGCCCTGGATTACAATAGTTCAAAAGCTTACGACAATCCAACCTATGCTGAAGACGAAGAATCTAGCAACGACTCAATCACTTGCTCACCAAAAACAATGGAGCCCGAACAAATTTAAAGAATGGTGGATGACGCCATCAATGCCAAGATGGAAGAAATAAAAGAGGCCCTGGCTGAGACCATGAAGAACCAATTAGTTGCAATTTTAGGAAACAATGCCGAAGCATCTGCTAGCACCAAGAAAGACAAGGGGAAGGCTAAAGTTGGTGAAGTGACTTTTGATGTTGATAAGGTGATCATTGATGGTGATGATTGGGCTCAATACTTCCAAGATCCTCAAGACAAAAAGGAGCCGAAAGTTGTTGAGAAGACAACTATTGAAAAGACTGAGACATCTAATGTTGAGAAGATGATTGCTAATTTAGAAAAGAAATTTGAGAAGAAGCTGAAAATCGAAGAGATGTTCGAGATAAACAAATTGTTTGAACAAGATGAGGAGGTCCCTTATAAGTTCAAGATGCCTTCCTTCGCTAGGTACAATGGTACTGGAAACCCCATCTCCATTTAAAGCAATACATCACTGCTATGCAGTATGCTAGAGCTACTAAGGCCCAAACTCTAAGATATTTCACGCTCTCATTGGACCCTGTTGTCCAAAATTGGTTCAACACCTTAGAGAAAAGTACTCAAAAAGATTGGGACATGTTGTATAAGGCTTTCATTCAGCAATATGGGTACAATGTTGAGCTGGAAGTAACCTTGATTGAGGTGGAAACCATTAGGTAAAAACCAAATGAGAATTTTATGGACTATGTGAAAAGATGGAGAAATAAGGCTGCACTGCTCAAGAAGAAGCCTGATGAGTCTGATCAAATAAGGATGATCGTGAGAGGCGTCCTGCCCAATCTCCGTGAAAGGATGTCTCACACCCTTATAAGGGATTTCAAAGATCTTCTCCAAGCTGGTCTACAAATTGAAGAGTGAGAAAGGGAGAAGAACTGCTTTTCGACAAGAAGGAATGAGAAAGGAAATTATCAGCCTAGCAATCAAAGTACACAAAAGGAAGCTGATGTTAATGCCACTAGTCAAGGAGGAATGAGGTAGTTTTTAAAATTAGGAAAGTCACTGTCTTGGGTTCTCAATAAGCTACAAAAGAAGGAATTGTTACAACCCTTGACTTCCCGTTCTTTGCCTAATCCTCTTCCACCTAACTTTGATGCTAATGCATTTTGCCAATTCCATCAAAGGCCTGGACACGAAATGGACAATTGTATGAAGTTGAAGCATGAGATCCAGAATCTAATCGACAATGGTAAGCTACCTGAGCAAGACAAGTCTAATATCGAGAACAACTCTTTGCCTAAATTTGGAAGAGTGCCACCACCAGCAACATTCATGGTAGGAAAAGGATTGGAAGAAGATTTTGTTTTATCATCCTTTTAAGATGAAAATATTGAAGATGTGAAAGGAAAAGAAGCTTAACTCAATAAACTTTCCTTACCTTGAATATTGCTTTTCAATTTTACTTTCTTTAGTATTTAATTGGAGCAATCATATTTTTTAAATTTAAATTTGTTTGAATAAATTACTTTCATCAAAATTTTTGTTGGTCTTTGTTCATTTTGGTGCTCAACCAATGAGGAATCTAGCTTGATGTTCATAAATTAATGTATTTTGGCATCATGATTTGAATGAGTTTACTAGATGAGGAAATTGCTCTATAGCATTGAGTTGTGTATACTTACTTAGATAGGGCTCCTGCATAATTACCTTTGTCTAAGTCCTAGTCAGTCTTAGAACATGCTTTGACAAATTTTTGAGGAAAATTGAACTCTGCTTATTTAAGGGAGAGATGATCTAGGCATTATTTGATGAGCCAACAACTAGTATCCACCCTATTAAAAATCAATCCCTAGTTGTCCCTTTGAGCCTTCATGAAATTTTAGCTTTCTTTTCATTAGCATATAACCCCAACAACCTACCCTGAGCTGTTATGATACTTTTGACAAGTCTTATGATCACTAAGATGAAGAGGCAAGAAGTTCAAATAAAGGAATAAATAGTCAAGATCATAAGGATAGTTGATGTTCTCAAGACCATAAGGGTAGTTGAAGTTCACCTAATATCTCCAATCTATCAAGATAACATCAGAGTAACAAATGATTTATCCCTATTAAAGGAGATTTATGTCACTCCATTCATCCATTATTAGAAACCCAAGTTGGTACAAATAAGACAACTCTTTTAGAGCTAGAACAAAAGAAAAAGAAAAAGAAAAGAAGAAGAAAAAAGAAGAAAAGAAAGAAAAGAAAAAAGGACAAAAAAAAGAGGGAAAAAGAAAAGGAAAAAAAGAAAGAAAAAACCTAAAAAGGTGGTTCAGAAAGCCAACTGAGTTCTCTTTTACCTAAAGCAGTAAAAGGCTTCCATTTGGTTTAAAAGGACAGTTTGACTTGAATTGGTCCAACCCAACCAAAGATTCGATCAAAATCAAAGAAAAAGGAGAAAGACCATCTAGTTTTTGAAAGTCTTGTACTTGATAGTCCTACAGGGAAAAAGAACAAAATGCTCAAAGAAAGGGAAGATTAAGAAAAAGAAAGAGAAAGAGAAAAGAAAAAATGATGATGAATATGAGTACCAAACTTTTTACAAGGGCAAAGACTATTCTAATCAAGATCCAGATTCATGTCATGAAGATGGGAGGACACTCAAAGCTCTATCTTTTGTAACTACCTAAAGTTCAAACAAAAAATTTGTAGTGTAAGGGTTTGTCCATTGTGTCACATCAGCTCTAATCTCAAAATGGCCTTCACTTAAACCCGTGTCCCTTATAGACCCCATTTCAAGCCTATCAAAGACCTGTTGATCTCTCTTGGTAGGTAGAGTCTATTAGTGGAGATAGTTTGGATAAGTATGAATATGAGATAGACAATATTCAAACTCAATGAGACCTTTGGCCAAGTAATGTGTATGTGCCTATCTGAAGTGCAACAATTCTTGCTAAGTTTAGTATTATCATGTTAGTATCTAAAGTAATGTGTATGTACTCAACATATTTAGTACGGTAACTAAGGTTGTCATGTTATAGATATGTTAATTTGAAAATCGAGTCCTGAGGTAAATTAACATTGATTTGGCAAAGCCAACATTTGACTTCAAAATCAAAATTCAAAATTGAAAAAAAAAAGAAATTTTACAAAGCCTTCAACTTAAGGGGAGTATGTTGAACTATCGAACCTCGAAGGACACATTGGGCAAAGTAAATGATTATTGGCAAGGTCATGAAGAAGCTACCAATTGACATACTGAATCATAATTTGAAATGGATGTATTTCTGCTACTTGGGGCCTCCATTATTCATGTTTTCAATATCTCAAAAATAAAAGCCATAAATGTGAAGCATCCTGTCATTCCAAAGCAAGACTTGAACGGGCATCTGAAAGAAATTCATGAGAACATTTTGGCTGATAACCTCAGTCTGTGAGTCGATGGAACCATTGTAAGTATTATTCATGCAAATCATGCATACATGAGCATATCACATCGCACTTTCTTGTCTTGTATTGTCTATTCTCTATCAAAGTGAATAGCAAACACCCTGTGAAGTAAGGAATCAAAAGGAGATATTGAATCAAGGGGGCATGGAAAGCCTATTGTTTGAGGAAGCTCCAGTCATTTTGCAAAAGAAGAAATACATGTTTATGAAAGGAACAAGACAAAATACAAACATCAATTAGAGCCCACATAGAAATCTTGGGTTTGTGCCTACACAAGGGGGCAAAGATTCTCCATTTTAATTTTTGAGTTTATACGCATACGAAATATTTTCAAACTCACTTTCAAATATTTTGGTCCAGAACCTAAATTTCTCTTAAGAACTTAGCTTAGGTCCAGAACCTAAATTTCCTCTTAAGTTAAGAACTTAGCTTAGGTCCAGAACCTAAATTCCCTCTTAAGTCCAGAATTTAGCTCGGGTCTAAGCACCCAAATTCAATTAAGTCTTGGGTCCAAGTACCCAGTCACGGGTCTAAGTACCCAGTCACAGGTCTAAGTACCCAAATTCAATCCAGTTTTGGGTCCAAGTACCCAAGCACGTGTCCAAGTACCCAAATCCAATCAAGTTTTGGGTTTAGTACCCAATCTCGGGTCCAAGTACCCAAATTCAATCCAGTCTCGGGTCCAAGTACCCAAATCCAATCCAATTCAGGTCTAAGTACCCAAATCAATTCAGTCTCGGGTCCAAGTACCCAATTCAGTCATGGGTCCAAGTATCCAGTCTCGGGTCCAAGTACCCAAATTTAATTCAATCTCAGATCCAAGTGCCCAGTCTCGGGTCTAAGTACCCAATTCAGTCATGGGTCCAAGTATCTAGTCTCGGGTCCAAGCACCCAAATTCAATTTAGTCATGGGTCCAAGTATCCAGTCTTGGGTCTAAGCACCCAAATTCAATTTAGTCTCGGGTCCAAGTACCCAGTCATGGGTCCAAGTACCCAAATCCAATTCAGTCTCAAGTCCAAGTATCCAGTCTCGGGTCCAAGTACCTAATTCAGTCATGGGTGTAAGTACCCTATCTCGGGTCCAAGTACCCAAATCCAATCGAGTCTCGGGTCCAAGTACCCAAATCAAATTCAGTCTAGAGTCCAAGTATCCAAATCAAGTTCAGTCTCGGGTCCAAGTACCCAAATCAACTCCAAATACCCATCCTCATCAAAAATTAGTCAAAAATCACATTACTTTTCCCTCTCTTTTGCCATAGTCTCAGATTGCTCAAGTAGGGGGCAAACTGTAGACCCTTAATTTTTTACCCAGTCTGGTCCGATATTTTTTATATAGTCCAAAATAATTTTTGTGATATTTTAATTAAATAATATTTATTTTAGTATTTATTATTTATAATTTTTAATAAAAATAAAAAGGTAATATTATTAAAGTTAAAATATATATATAAATAAATAAATAAAAATCGGCGATGAAAAAATCAGCGACGAAAAATTTTTCATCGCCGAAAGTGGATTGGCTTGGGCCAATTAGCCGCAGGAATTTCCTACGGCGAATTGGACACAAGCCAATTCATCGTAGGAAGGCGAAATGGCTAGCCCGCTTGCAATTTTAGAGCTGGCCCGCTTGCAATTTTAGAGCTGGCCCGCAGTAATTTTTTCACAGCATAATTTTTTCAGCGCAGTTTTTTCTGAAATCGAATTCTATTTGGTTTTGATTTCTTTTCCTAAATGGTTTTATTTTCCTTAGACAATTGGAATTAGGTTGGGATCTTTTCCTATAAATACCACATTAAAACACTTCATAAAAGGGGGGATCTGGGACTTGGGAGACGAAACTTAGATCTTTCAAAAAAAAGAAATTATGAACCAAACTTGGGACTCTTAAAAATTCTTTCGGCCAAAAGAAAACCCTAGCAAGCAAGGAGAAATTCAAGAGCCAGGAACCAAAGAAAGCAATCATCTCCAGATTGCTTTGCTCAACCAAAATCAAATCTAAAGCAGGCAACAGCTTGGTTCAATCTCTTCAAATTTGGTGGAGCCTTCAAACGTAGGTAAATTACTCTAACTTCAGTTTATTCAATCATTAATCATCTTCATCTTTTAAGCCTCATCACACTACCTTAATTATTTAATTCTTCCTTCAATTTAGTTTAGGTAGTAGCATATATTAATTCATACAATACTTAAGATCTTAATTAAAGTAAATAATTTAATCATTAAACACAAATCTAATTTCATAAATCCTAAGTTATTCAAACCCTAAATCTTAATCAATTTCGTTTGCAAACTTCCACATTAGCTATTTTGTTATAATTTCATTCAGTGAGCTATTGTAATCTTTCAACAATAAATTTGGCTTTCTATATTTGTTTTCACCTAAAAATACATAAGTAGTTGATATAGTCAATATTAAAAGCACACTCAACTTTGATCACAGAAAAGCATCAAATTCTAAATTCTAAATCATCATCCATAGAATTGAGATTTCAAACTATAAAACCCTAATATCTCAACCGTAAAATCCTAAAACTTTAATAGCCTTAAAACATGTTTTTCAAATCTAAAATCCTAATTACACCTTTCTAAAAACCAAAATAATAATTTGTTTTCTTATAACCCAATCCAGTAAACCCTAGTTTTCCTAAACCCTAATTCTTCAAACATCAAAACCTTATGAAAAGTTCATCAACACCCTAAACCCCTAATCCAGTGAATCTAAAACCCAATCTAGTAAATCTAAAATCCTAATTCCTAACTCAATAACCATAATCCAGTGAACCTAAAACCAAATCTTTTAAAATTATAAACCCTAATGTCTTAAGTTTGATGTTAGCCCTAAACCCTAATTTGATTAACTAAAAACCTTACTATTTTCTTAAATTTATAAAACCCTAATCCATTCTATTTTTTTTCAAAATCCTCACAGTAAACTAAATAATAAATATAATAATTTCAAAATCTCAAAACCCTAAATGTTAATAAAAGAACCCTAAAATTGAGACATAAACCTAAATTTGTATCTTTAATTGCTTTATTTAATTTTAGATTTGATTACGTAGTTTATTATATGTTTTAATTTATTTAATTTCAATGCTTGATTTATTTAATTTATCATGGATGGATATTTTCTTTATTATTATGATTATTATTTGTTTGTTTTGGTATTAAAATTGTAAGAGGTATGTTTCCATATTTTGGGTACCTCATGTCGTGAGCATCATGTAATTTATTTTGTTTTAAAGTTTTTGGACCAATGTAAAGGACACGTTTCCACCTTTCAATGGGTGTCCCATTTAGTTTTAGATATACTTTCACTCAAGGTATGGAGATCGAGCATGGCATAACCACTCATAGCCTTGTACCATTTGGTATATACTTGCTATGGGAACTTAAGCCTTTTAACCCAAAGACTAAAGCTCATGTAATTAGCCTAGTTACTTTCCTTAGGTTTTTACCCCAAATGCTTGTTGTTTGACTATGGTTAATTTATCTTGCCTTAAATCATGGCTTATTTGGTTTTTTTTTTAATATGACTTATTTACATTGTGAGCTCAATTAAATTTTTCTTTAAAGTCCAAAAGACCAAAGCTATTTTCAAAACTTTTCAAGATGGTCTTTGGACATAAAACTTTTTCTAAAAATAAATCAAAAAATTCTTTTCTCAAGACTCAAATACAAAGCCCAAAATCCATTTTTTCTAATATCTTTTTACAATGAGCTTAGAAACAAAGTTTTTTTCATCCAACCTTTTCTTACAAAGAGCTTGCAAATTATTTAGGTCAATTACGAAATGCCAAAAATCAATTGTGAGCCTAGTTTATACTAAGGATAATTAATCATGAGCTTGTTTTTGGCATGAATCATTAGTTACTTTTTCAATTGAGAAATCTATTTATAATAAATCTCTTAATCTAGTTTTAATCCAATATAGCATAAAAGCTACTTTAGTTGGTTGAATGGATTAAAACCTAATTAATGGGAATTATCATGAACTGATTTTCATTTTTGAAAATATAACTATTGGTTGAAACGTCCGAGAGAAATTTTGAAAAATAAGATACCTCATATTGGTATTTTGTTAACCATGTTACATAGGAAAAGAGACTTGCCATTTGTGTGTGGAAGTTATAAGGTTAGAAGGAACATCTTTTTTATCCTTGTTTGTTTATTGTTTGTGCATACATGCATACATTTGCAACTCATATCATTAATCCCTTCTGGGTCACAGCCCTGGATTACGATAGTTCAAAAGCTTACGACAATTCGACCTACGCCAAAAACAAAGAATCTAGCAACGACTCAATCACTTGCTCACCAAAAGCAATGGAGCCCGAACAAATTCAAAGAATGGTGGATGACACCCTCAATGCCAAGATGGAAGAAATAAAAGAGGCCCTGGCTGAGACCATGAAGAACCAATTGGCTACAATTTTAGGAAATAATGTCGAAGCATCTGCTAGCACCAAGAAGCCAAAGGACAAAGGGAAAGCTAAAGTTGGTGAAGTGGTTTTTGATGATGATAAGGTAATCATTGATGATGATGACGATTGGGCTCAATACTTCCAAGATCCTCAAGACAAGAAGAAAGAACCGAAGATTATTGAATGATTAGCTATGGAGAAAAATGAACTTCTGATGTTGAAAAGATGATTGTGGATTTGAAAAAAAAAATTGAGAAGAAGCTGAAAATTGAAGAAATGTCCAAAGTTGACAAATTATTTGAGCTAGACGAAGAAGTTTCATACAAGTTCAAGATGCCATCCTTTGCAAAGTTTGATAGAACTGAAAATCCTCACCTCCATATAAAGCAGTATATCACTGCTATGCAGTCTACCCGAGCTACTAAAGATCAAACTCTAAGGCACTTCATGCTCTCATTAGACCCTGTTATCCAAAACTGGTTCAATACCTTAGATGACGACAGGCAAAAGAGTTGGGATCTGCTATACAAGGCCTTCATCCAACAATATGGATACAATGTCGAGATGGAAGTCACCTTAATGGAAGTGGAGTCCATTAGACAAAGGCCAAACAAAAATTTTGTGGACTATGTGAAAAGATGGAGGAATAAGGCTGCTTCGCTCAAAAGAAGGCCTGATGAATCCGATTAAATTAGAATGATCATGAGAGGAGTGTTACCTAGCCTTCGCAAAAGGATGTCTCATACTCTCATCCATGACTTCAAAGATCTTCTCCAAGCTAGACTGCAAATTGAAGAATGGGAAAGGGAGAAGAACCGCTTTTCAACAAGAAGAAACGAGAAAGGAAATTGCCAGTCTGGTAACCAAAGCATGCAAAAGGCAGTTGGTGTTAATACTACTATCCAAGGAGGAAGAAGGCATTTTTTAGAATTAGGGAAGCCACTGTCTTGGGTCCTCAATAAGCTACAAAAGAAGGGATTGTTGCAATCCTTAAATTATCGTCCTTTGCCTAACCCTCTCCCACCTAATTTTGACACTAAAGCATTTTGTCAATTTCATCAAATTCAAGGACACGATACGGATAGATGTGTGAGGTTGAGGCATGAGATCCAAAATTTGATTGATAGTGGAAAACTGCCTGAGCCCAACAAGCCAAACACCAAAGACAATCCATTACCGAGGTTTAATAGAGTACCACCACCGGCGACCTTCATGATTGGAGGAGGTTTGAATGAAAGTTTTGTCATGTCTTCTTTCCAAGATGTGGATGAAGAAGCAACCAAAAAAGAAGTGGTATCTAGCAAAGTTGAACAAACTATGGTGGGTAAAGAAGTAGCAATCTATGTCGTGAATGAGTTTTGGGATTCAAGCAATAGTGATGACAATCTTGTACCCAAGAAGGAGGAATGGACCTGGTCCGAGCCCGAGAAAGATGAAGTAATGAACACAAGATCTAGTAAGCCTTATGCAAGTCCACCACCTAAGGAGATAGAAGTTAATAAAGGAAAGGAAGTCGAAGTATGAAACAAAAAAGGGGGAAGATGATACTGTGCTTAAGCAGTTGAAGAGAACCCAAGCGAGTGTTAGCATTTGGGACTTATTGGCCACTTCTAAGAAGCACCATGAAACTATGGCCAAGGCCTTCGCTAGCATGCCAATTTCCACCTCTATAACACCGGAGGAACTGATTAACTCCATAAAAGTTGAAGGAGTGATGAAGTGTGAAGACATTTAAAAGAAGAGCAAAGTTGACATATGAATGGTATCTTTCTCGGATGCGGATTTACCGAAAGAGGGGAGAGATCACATCCGTCCTCTCTATATCAAAGTGGAAATCAAAGGAAAAAAGACTCCATGTATAATGGTTGATGATGGGTCACCATAAATGTTTGTCCACTTAAAATATTGCCAAAGCTAGCTATGTCAACGAGAGATCTAAGCCCAACCGAGGTAACCATTCAGGCTTATGACAATACTAAGAGGCACACCGAAGGAACTTTTAAAGCTGCTGTGAAGGTTGGTCCAATTGAAACTATTGTAGAATTTATTGTTTTGGACATACCTGTTACATTTGCTCTACTTTTGGGACAGCCATGATTTCATCCTCTCGGTGGAGTTCCTTCCACCCTCCATCAAAAGATCAAGTTTCCTAACGGAGATGAGACAATGGTCATCGAGGCCGAGGATAATGAGGTTGTTAATGCTCTAATGGTGGAGAGGCCTCTCAATGGTTTCCAAGTCGCTATAATTTCTGATGATGAAGTAGTAGACTCTAAGGTCTTGAACATGATGGAGAACATGAGGTACCTTCCTGGAGCTAGTCTTAGAAAGGGCAAGGCCGGTATGACAAAGATTTCATATTTCAAAACTCAAACTGCTAAGAAAGGTTTGGGATATGATGAAGCCAACAAAGATGTCCAGCCAAAGAAGAATGAGAAGATGAGCTTCTCGCCACTTGAAAAAATCTTTGTCAAAGCTCCAGACATGGGACCACTCCAAGGAAAGCCTGAGCTAATCATGTTCATGGGAAAGTTGATCTCGGGTTTTGAAATTTTTGCTGATGTTGCCGAGTTAGTGAAACAAGTGAAGAAAGAGCTCACCCTGCCAGCCAACAAGGAGCCCAATTCGGAAGAGAAGAAGGAAGTTGTCTTGAAAGCAGAGAAGACTTCGGATGAGATTGCTGCCTTAATAGAAGAAAATTTTGAAGATATTCTGCTTTATGATTTTGATTTTAATTTGTCTGCTTTGTATGAGGATGATGATGTTTTCTTTTCCAAAATGAATGCAATAAAGTCTGATTTTGCTTACTTGTGTGATGTTTCCCCTGATGGTTGCATATATTCAAATAGTGGTTACATGAGCATCTCTAATATTAACTCTGTTGATACGCAGTTATTAAATTTGGGAACAACCAAAAATCCTAAAAACATTAGCATATCATCCGACCTTACTCCTGATGAGAGAGAGAGATTTGAAAAAATGTTTAAAAAATATGAAGAAGTATTTGCTTGGTGTTATGAGGATATGCCTGGAATATATCGAGACATAGTCGAGCATCTCATTCCTACTTACACTCATATGAAGCCTGTCAAATAAAAGATTAGGCATTTGAGGCTGAAATGGGCTGAATTGGTTAAAGAAGAGGTCACTAAACAAATACAAGTAAAGTTCCTTGAAGTGATAGAATATCCAGATTGGCTAGCCAACATAGTACTCGTGCCAAAGAAAGATGAAAGAATTAGGGTCTGTGTGGACTAGAGAGATTTAAACAATGCTTCCCCTAAAGATGATTTTCCTTTACCCCATATAGATGGTCTCATTGATAGTGCAGCCTCTAGCGTGCTACACTCGTTTATAGATGGATTTTTTGCATACAACCAAGTTTTAATGGCCCAAGAGGATAAAGCCAAAACTTCTTTCATTACTACATGGGGATTATTTTGTTATAGGGTGATGTCATTTGGATTAAAGAATGCTGGATCAACCTACCAAAGGATGGCCACCACACTATTTCATGACATGATGCACAAAGAAGTCGAAGTATATGTTGATGATATGATGGTGAAATCAGATACAAGGGAACAATACTTTCAAAACTTAGAATTATTCTTCAATAGAGCATTGAAATATAAGCTAAGATTAAACCTGAAGAAGTGTGTGTTCAGGGTTACCTCAGGCAAATTGTTGGGACATGTGATTGGTCCAAATGGCATTGAGATTGACCCTAACAAAGTTCAAGAAATTAGGGATATGCCAGCCCCTAAGACGGAGAGAGAAGTTTGGGGATTCATTGGTAAATTACAATAAATTGGCAGGTTTATATCAAAGCTCACTACAATCTGTGAGCCTATCTTCAAGTTGCTTAAAAAGAATCAGCCGGTCCTGTGGAATGAAGAGTGTCAAAGGGTCTTTAAATGAATAAAAGAGTATTTACTAAATCCACCTATTTTGAAACCACCTAAACTCAGTAAACCCTTATTACTATACTTAGCAGTAGAAGAAGAGTCAGTAGGAGCTATGCTAGCCCAAGCAGATGAGTCAGGGATTGAACACGCAGTCTACTCTTTGAGTAAAAGCTCCTACCTTGCGAAATTAAGTATAGTATCATTGAAAAAGGCCTGTATAGCTATGGTTTGGTCTTTTAAGAAGTTGCGACATTACTTTCAATCTTATAGTGTGCAAGCAATTTCCAAGTTGGATCCAATGAAGTACTTAAGGGAGACACCCTCTTTGATTGGGAAGTAAGGGTGATGGTTGACAATATTGGAAGAATTTGAGATTGAGTATGTAACCAGAAAAACAATCAAAGGTAGAGCAGTGGCAGAATTCCTGGCCCAACAACCATTACCTGATAGTGAAGAGGTAGTCTTGGAATTTTCAGATGAACATTTAGAGGCCATTAAAGTACAAGGATGGAAAATATATTTTGACTGAGCAGTGAATAGGAAAGGAGCACGTTTAGGAATAATACTAGAATCGCCCGAAGGGAAACTTATCCCCTTAGCCAAAAAGTTGAAATTCAGGGCAACCAATAATATGGTGGAGTACAAAGCATGCATCTTTAGTTTGGAAACCCTAATGACTATGAAGGTGGATAAGGTGGAAGTTTTTGGCGATTCATTGCTAGTAGTATCCCAAGTAAATGGAGAGTGGGAGTTGAAAGAAGAGAAACTAAAACCATACCACCATTACTTGACCAAGATGAAGAAGAACTTTAAGGAGTGTAGGTTTATACACCTACCAAGAGAAGAAAACCAGATGGCTGATGCCCTAGCCACATTGGCTTCGGTATGAGAAAATCCTATCAACTTATTCCTCAAGCCTCTGGTTTTGACCAGTTCATCAACTCCTTACTATGAATATGAGACAATCATAGAAATGGATATAGACCATAATGCATGGTATGATACTTTAAGATGGTTTTTGGAGGAAAGGGAATACCCATCAAGGGCAACAAAGAAAGAAAGAAGAGCCACCGTCTTTGCAATACATCACCTTTCATAGAGAGTTATATCCAAGATGGCCTTATGGGTGCACTTGAGATGCTTGAGGAATCCTAAAGTAAAGCATATCATGTCAGAAATACACGCGGAAAGTTACAGTCCACACATGAGTGGTTTAGCCCTAATTAAAAAGATAATTTGACAAAGTTACTACTGGTTGACCATGGAGAGAGATTGTATTGAGTTTGTAAAGAAGTGCCAACAATGTCAGATGTATGGTAACTTGAATCATATGCCTCCTGAAGAATTGCATTCTATGTCTTTACCCTGGCCCTTTGCCACTTGGGGGATTGACATTATAGGAGAGATACATCTGACAGCCTCAAACGGTCGCCGTTTCATTGTAATAGCGGTAGATTATTTTTCAAAATGGGTCAAAGCCAAATCCTTCAACAAATTAGGGGCAAGTCAAATGGCTAGATTTATTAAAAAGAATTTCATCTGCAGGTATGGGGTCCCGCACAGTGTAATATCAGACAATGGGGTATAGTTTCAAGAAGCAGTTAAGGGCTTATTCTCAAAGTACCAAATCCATCATCACCGATCTTTTCCTTATATACCAAAGGCTAATAGTGCGGTAGAAGCAACAAACAAGACAATTAAGCAAATTCTGTCCAAGATGAACAAGACATACAGGGATTGGTTAGAGATGCTTCCCTTTGCTTTATGGGGATATAGAACAAGTGTGCGAACACCGACTGGAATGACATCGTTCTCTTTGGTTTACGGGATGGAAGCAGTGTTGCCAATTGAAATTGAGATCAAGTCATTAAGAGTGGTCTTGAAAGCTGAACTACCTGAAATGGAATGAGTAGTGAGTAGATATATACAGTTAGCTTTACTAGAGGAGAGAAGGTTAAAAGCACTGTATCATCATCAACTATATCAAAGGAGGATAGCTCGAGCCTATAATAGAAGGGTTAAGATCAGAAAACTCAAAGTCGGGGATTTAGTGTTGAAACAATATAAGCCTAATGTATCTGATCCAAGAGGAAAATTTAGGCCTAGCTGGGAAGGGCCATATGTTGTGAAACAAGTCATGAACAAGGGTGCAGTGAAGTTATCAGACATGGACGAAAACGAGTTTAGTGAGCCAGTGAACATTAACAGGTTGAAGAGATTTTATGTATAAAAAAAGAGCTCGCTAGGTTGAAAACCCAAGAAGGATGGCCTAGGCAAAAGTTAGAGCAATCCGCTAGTTCTAAAAATCTGAAAGGGCAGGCTAGGTAACAATTAGGACTAAACGAGAGAAAATCATCAATTAGAAAACTCGGAAGGGCTAGTTGGCAACAGGAGTAATTTTGTGTATTCTGGCTTTATGTTTGGTTGTTCACCAATTTAATAAAATAGAATTAATATTAAAATTATTCTGTGTACACTATTATAAGTATTTGACCATATATGGATGAAATAAATAAACACAATAGCAAAAGGTGATGGCAAATTATAAAAGGGAAAGAAACATCTCTTATTATTACTTTTATTATTTTTTTCAAAAATTGACAAATGTAAAATCTACGGCAGACAATAAGTGTAACCTGTAGGCCAGCTAAGCTTTAGCCGATCCAAGTAGGCTTCAATCAGATAAGGCATGTCCAAATCAGGAGTAAAATCAGAATCTCATGGCTCAGCTCCATACTGACAGTCAAACCGGCAAGGATCATAGAAAGTACCTCGACGAAGAGCAGCAAGAGAAACATACATCAAGTACGTCTGAATGGTAATACGAGAAATCTTCCACCAAGGTACTAACCAATGAATGTTGACTTCAGCACGAGAATGGATCCAGTCAACCTAGTCAGCATATGAAGAAGTAGGGTGGAGTAGTTTTCTAGCAGAATGATGTCGCGGTAGATATCTGGCAAAATCCATAGATGGAGTATCAACCAAGCAGAGACGCTCCTGAAGCCAAATTTGTGAGAAAAAATTAAAAATTAAAAATTTAAAAAAAAAAAGAAGGGGTGTGCTAAGTTGAAAACCCGCAAGGGCAGCTTAGGCAAAAATTAGGACAGCTCGCTAGTTCAGAAAATCCACATGGGCGCACTAGGCAAAAATTAGAGCAATATAAAATATAATAAATAAAAGGGGATCTGCTAAGTTGAAAATCCACGAGGGCAGCTTAGGCAAAAATTAGGATAGCTCGCTAGTTTTGAAAACCTACATGGGTGGACTAGGCAAAAATTAGAGTAATATAATAAAAAAAGGAGTCCGCTGAGTTGAAAACCCGCAAGGGCAGCTTAGGCAAAAATTAGGACAGCTCGCTAGTTCCGAAAACCCACATGGGCGGACTAGGCAAAAATTAGAGCAATAAAAAATATATATACAGGAAAAAAAACCTAAATTGAAAACCCAAAAGGGTAGTTTAGGTAATTACCTGAAGCAACAATGGACTCCTGGTCAATTTCTTTGACAATCCCGATTTAAGTTGGTCTAATCCAACTAAAGTCTCAGCTAAGATCACGGGTATCGGTGAGAAGCCTCCTTCCATTTGATCCATGATATCCAATCTCGTGGATTAATATCGTCATCAGAAGAAACAAGCAATAATTGGCCAAGCAAGCATAGACAAAGCATACGTCTCATGCCTTAGTAGGAGCCAAATGAGAAAGGCAAAAGTCAATTAAGGGACCAAGCAGAATTTTCTCACCTCTCATCAACTGTAGAACTTTGGGCTTTGAAAGTTGAAATAACATCTGCATCTTTTGTTGAGTCATGGAAATCAATATAGGTAACGCCATTTGTTGATTGCTCTGATATCCAAGGATGGCCTCAAATTCTTCAATCAAGGGACATATTTCAAAGCCATTAATCTTAAATATCCTAGAATTCACATTCCAAAAAGAAGCTATGGCATGTAAAAAAGAATGGTCCAACTTAATATTTTGAAAATACTTCAAAGTATTGATTTTTAACCAAGATATTTGTTTCCAATGAATTGCATGCATATTTTTAAATAGACCTTTTATTTTCTTTAAATTGAGTTTAGTCATTGTTAACAATTGAAGGAAAATTGGAATTGTTAAAAAGAATTTTTACGTTGAAGTAGAAAATCTCCTGGCTTCTGTATGAAATCATGGCGTGAAAAGAGATTTATATGGGATGATTGGCTATTCCAAAATTGACAAGGAAGAGTGTGAGATCGAGATGCACAAGGATAGGAAATTGGTGATGAAAAGGTCTTGAGTTGCCGCGTTGCCTTTGGTTTTGTAGGTTAGTGATACTGTGGAAATATTGAATGTGAAGAGGAAAGGCCAATAATTATATCGTAGGAATAATAATGATGATAGAAACAAAAAAAAATTAAAAAAAAAGTTGCAGTAGAAATGCAAATTATATATCATCATTATTTTATCATTATACTTATTATACAATATTTCCTCAATTGATACAATACTGATAGATCACTAAGAATGAGGTGGTGGATCATGATCAAACAAAGCCTTAAAAAAGTCATCACTTATTGAAGAAGGAGGCATATCACCCATCTCGAGTCCACCCGAAGTAGGAGCACCTGAATCTCTATTACCTTGGAATTCAGATCTGTAATTTTCCTCATTCGAAGTAGATGAAAGGATCTCATGGTCATCAGCTTGGGGTCCTCTAGATGACGAAGCACCAGGATCTCTCACCCCCTAAAGCCAAAAGTCTCAAAAATCTTTGCTCTGACTGGTGATATAATTTTTCAAAATGGGCAACCTGTTGATGACTAACAGCTAACTCTTCTTGAAGTTTCTTGTTTTGATCCTCAAGCATCCGCTGTGAGCCAGAAGGAAAAAGGTAAGAGAATGCATAATCATACATGCATAAATTATCATGGAACAGGAAAACCTACCAAGTAATTCATATCAACGCCCTGTGGATGAGATGGCATATCTGGTTGATTAGAATGAGCAAATAGAGAAGCGGTAAAGGAAGGTCCAGTCTCATGACAAAATGATCCAATAGCTTGAAAACAATCATAAAAAAAAGTCAAAACAAGTTAAGAAAGAAGCAATTGCAATGGAAAAATGGTAAAAGTTTAACTAAGAAGTGCTAGCCCCAAGATGCGAGACAGACTTTCTTCCCTCTCTATGATACTCCTCCTCATCTCTATCCTCATTTTCCTATGGAATCTCTCGTACACCAACAAGAGATACATCAAAGTTCAAGAGTTCTACTCAAACAAACTATGTATAAGATGCACCCAATGGATAGAGAAAGGTTTCAACATCATAACTGTGCCGAGCCAACCACCATGCATTCTCTGGCATTGATGTGATATTTAAAGTATACTCTGGGCAACTCATTGGGATCCTCCACTGCTTAGGACCAAGGAACCACTCATACACTCTCTCCTCGAGAAACTAGCCACTAGATATAGGGCCGGCAATGACTCAGTGGGTATGTTGAAAAGGCAATGCGGCATTCATGGAAGAAGTCCAGTTCGTCCGCTCTTCTGTGTTCCACCAGGCCAAATTGACCTACAAAATGACATAAGGTAAGTGAACTTTTATATAAATTTTAAAGTATACTAATGCTATTTTACCTGGCCCTAAGTTAAGCAACTTAAGAGATAGCGTTGGGTGTGCACATGGTGAGAGCTGGGAACTGCTACACGATCGGACAAGTAAAAATTTAATCTTAGATATCGAACTCTCTCTCGAGAACTGCCAGGCACCTTCACAAGATTATGCTCATATGTCCATACCTACAACAATAATGAAAATCAAATTCATGCAAGAATAAGAATGGAATTGACATTGGTGGAAGAAGAGTACCTCGACAACCACCATAAAGCCAACAAAAGACTTCTTATTTCTGCAAATCTTATCAAGTCCATGATAAAGATAGGCAAGGCCAGCTTCACCCCAGCCGTAAAGTGGTACCATACTCATATCAGTAAGGGTCCTCAACACCGACAAATGGATGGCAGATTCAGTGCTGCATAAAATGGTAGACCCGAACAAATACAGTAAAAATCCTCGAGCATATTATTTGGTTGTTTCCCTACAAACCCGTCCTTCGTAGTTCATCCAATAACTCTGAATCGGCTCAATTTTTATCTTGAAAGGCTCTTTAAATGATGGTTCCATACCAATTAACTGTTGGACTTCTTCGAATGTTAGAATATCATTGGTAGAGGGACCGAAAGGCCATAGTACCGGATACCAGTTATGGCTGTATAATCGACTGGGCCAATGGTCATTTCTCCTATAGGTAGGTGAAAAGTATGGGTCATGTCCATCTACCGCTCTGACAATGCTTGAACTACACTCCTGTCTATCGGACACTCCTCGAATGGTAATTGCAAGATAAAGCTTTCAAAACTGCAATCTCGGATAATCCATTTTACCCGAGAATGTGCTACATCATACCATTGTTGGGCTTTATAGACACACCCTTCATCCCGGATAATGCAATGATCACGCTAACACGGAGCCAGGTAAGTTAATACAAGGTAAGTATTCATCATATCAATACACTGATTTTTAGGCTAAATTTATTTATGTTCTATTTTTAGTCTATCTATTTACTTTTTTGTTAAATTCTTAAATATAGTCATCTAATTAATTTATTTTTCCTAAATCTTAAAAAAAACACACACACAAAAACGAAAAATAATTTGCTGTTAAAATAAATAATTGAATTATTACCTTGGTTTTTTTTATTTGAACTGCGATGAAGCTGCATCCCGACTAGTAGACTTGTAGTTTTGTTTTCATGCCGTTGAATAAACTCTAATAACTCAACATTAGATCGAGTTCTTGATCTCGAAGCAGGCATTTTCCCCTCAACTCTATGCTAAACTTTCTGATTTCACTATCAAAATATGTGTAAGTGTGGACGAAAAGAAAAGATGAGCCGAGGTTTATATAGAAAAATTGCAAAGGAAAAAGGCAAAAATAAAAAAGAGAAAAACAGTATTCTTGTGAAAAAAAAAGAAAAAAAGTAAATGTTACTATTGATAAATAGTAAATGAATAGTTAGTAAATAGTGCATAAATAGTGACTACATAGTAAATAAATAGGAAACTCAATTATTCAATTCAATTATTTAGATATTTGCGTGTATATAAATAATTTTGCACTTTTAAAAATATTTTTACATGCAGGGAGCAAAACGATATGGGCATGGTAAAAATTAGCTAAATTGTTTGCAAATTCCTTTAGTATCCTACTGACTACAATTATTTTTTACAGATAATCAAATCTCTCTTAAGTCCAGAACTTAGCTCGGGTCCAGAACCCAAATTACCCTTAAGTTCATAACTTAGCTCGGGTCCAAAACCCAAATTACCCTTAAGTCTAGAACTTAGCTCAGGTCCAGAACCTAAATTCTCTCTTAAGTCCAGAACTTACCTCAGGTCCAGAACCCAAATTATTTTTAAGTCCAGAACTTAGCTTGGGTCTAGAACCTAAATTCTCTCTTAAGTCCAGAACTCACCTCGGGTCCAGAACTCAAGTTATTTTTAAGTTCAGAACTTATCTTAGGTCCAGAATCTAAATTCTCTCTTTAGTCCAGAACTTACCCAGGGTCCAGAACTCAAATTATTTTTAAGTTCAGATCTTAGCTTAGGTCCAGAACCTAAATTCTCTCTTAAGTCCAGAACCCAAATTATTTTTAAGTTCAGAACTTAGCTTAAGCCCAAAACCCAAATCTCACTTAAGTCCAAAACTTAGCTCGGGTCCAGAACCCAAATCTCTCTTAAGTCCAGAACTTAGCTCAGGTCTAGAACCTAAATCTCTCTTAAGTCCAGAACTTAGCTCGAGTCTAGAACCCAAATTACCCTTAAGTCCAGAACTTAGCTCGGGTCCAGAACCCAAATTACCCTTAAGTCCAGAACTTATCCCGGGTCTAGAACCCAAATCCTAAATCTAGCTCTGGTCCAGAACCCAAATTATTTTTTAGTCCAGAGCTCAAACCAACCTTGGGAGTCTAGTATGGCTCCAAATTATGTTATTTCTTTAAAATATTTCTCAACTAATTAAACTAGTATATGAAAAACCCTAGTTATTAAACATAAAACCCTAGAACCCTAATTGATGCATAAACCCCTAAAGTTAATATATTTACTAATTTATTTAAATTGGATGAATATTTATTATATATTTTGATTGATATTTGATGTCTTTGATGAATGATTTATTTATGATGAATGGTTGTTTACTTTTATTGATTTATTTTTATTTCAAAATATTGTAAGAGGTATGTTTCCATATTTTTGGGTACCTCATGTCGTGAGCATCATGTAATTTATTTTATTTTAAATTTTTAGACCAATGTAAAGGACATGTTTCCACCTTTTGGTGGGTGTCCTATTTAGTTTTAGACATGGGCAATGTAAGGACATGTTTCCATCATCGGATAGGTGTCCATTTATTTGCTTTGTTTGGACATTGCTTTGATTTTAATATAATGATGCTTTATTTTAATTGTTACATGTAATATGGATAATATTGTTATACTTAAAAATTTTATTATATTAAGACCTGCAAAGGAGGACGATTCCAATGAACCGGGCGTTGTGGGGGTGCTGGGCCGTTTCTCACCTTCCCCACACGTATCCAACTTTCCAAACCCATTAGGGGGTTGGGAATTCCTTAGGAATCGAGTCATTCACCCCTTTCTTTTTTCCGGCCCGTTCGGGTGGCGACTCTATTTTCTCTGGGCTTCGGCCCATGTTCTCTAAGGCCCCGATCCTAAACAGTGTTGAAGTCGCAAGAACCATTCCACCAGGAGTGGGAGCAAAAATCTCCGCTCACAAAAACCTTAAAAGATGGTGGTGGTGGGAATAGTAGTATTAGAAATGTAGAGATCATCCCATAAACTTTCTTAGACTTTCCAATCTTTCTTTTTTAGTTGTGATATACTTCATTCGAGCAGTGGATGCATTCTTGATGAATCCAAGATTGGTTAAAGGGTTTTAGTTTTTTTTTTTTTTGACATTTTTTTACTCATTAAACTATTTGTTGTTTTTTGACAAAAAAAATCCTATTTTTATTGTGATAGATTTTGATTTTTGATCAAATTTTGATTGAGTGTAGATTTGATGTTTAGTTTTTAAAATGGTGAATTTTAGTAAAAGTTAAAAAATAAATGGTAAAATGTTGTGTTTTATATTTTTTCAACTAAAAAATTTGAGCTTGCCATGTGAGTCTCCATGCCTACCACGTAAGCCTCCATATAGGTTCGAAAATTTTCTTAGCCTGGAGTGGGATTGAGCTGATTCAAAATAATAATTTATGGCATTAAATGACATGAAAAAAAGGTTGTGATTAAGCTGACAAAACCTGTATTTTTTGGTATTAAAAAATATATCATCCCTCTATATAATATCTAAACACTATATTTAAGAAATTATATATAACATATATAATATATAACAAATTATATGTATATATAATATATAACCGATTGATGTCATATATGTTGTATATATTATAAATATTCATCAAATTATATGTTTCTTAATATGAGATTTATCACATTTATCAAAGAGCATACAAATATATAACATGTAATTTTTTTATGCCATCTATGCAACATATATGACATAAAGTTGACATAACAATATTTATATAAAAGATATATACATTGTTTTATATGCAATTCATGAAATTAATCATATTATATGTAATATACATGATATATATAATAATATATATGTCTTATATAAGGATATGTATGAAAGATATCTGTCATATATGTCAATTTGATAAAAAAAAATGAAAGTTTTATAATTTAAAGGCCTCGTGTTTTTTAGTGTATCCATTTGTATTGTATAAAAAACTTTCGCTGCATTTTTAAAAAAAATTTCTTTTGTGAAAAACTATTTTTTAGATTATTTGTACAATTTTTCCATAACAAGATGTATGATAGGTTCGAAGTCCATCTATAAATCGAGTACGATCCAATTTAGTCAATGTACTCTAACTAGAAGTTAAAAGGGATATTTACAAAACTACTTGTAAAAACAAATCTCTTTTTAAAAATACAACATAAAAAAAGTATTTACACATTTACAAAAATGTATATCAAATTTTCAAAAATACCTCATCTCTCATTAAAAAGTCTACAATGTCGTATGGATAATATTATAATACTTAAAAATTCAATAATATTTAGACTTGAAAAGGAGGCCGGTTTCAATAAACTGGATGTTATGGGATTGTTGGGTCACTTCTCATCTTCCTCATGCGTATCCAAATTTCCGAATCCAATAAGGGTTGGGGATTCCTTAGAAATCGAGTCATCCACTCCTTTCTATTTTTTCGGCCCGTCCGGATGGCGACTTTATTTTCTCTGAGTTTAGACCCGTGTTCTCTAAAGCCATGAGCCTAATAGTGCCGAAGTCACAAGAATCATTCCACATGGGAGTGGGGTTAAAAATTCCCGCTCACATACCTCTTCCATCATTTCAAGCAATATTTTACTATAATTTTTATTTTTTAAAAAATTTTACAATTAAACAAATATAATCCTACAAAATAATAAAAATTAATATTCTAAAATATATTTTTAACCAATAAAATTTATTATTTTTATTAGAAAATTTTAATTTTGATTATAAATAACACTCAAAAATATTAAAAAATAAAATATATAAAAATATATAATAAAAATCATTAAATTTATTTTAAAATAAAATTTACATATTATTCAAATAAAAAAAGTTTAAAAAAGGTTAATCTTGTTGTGTAGATGTTGCACATATGTTGTGTATATATTATGTAGATGTAGATATTATGTAGATGAAATATTTTTTTTATATATTTATTGTGCATATTGTGTGTATATTATGTATATGTTATGTGGGTGTTATATATATTGTGTGTATATAAAATTTAAAAAAAAATTAAAGTTAAAAAATATTAAATAAATTATATAAATATTATATAGATAATGTGTATATATTTAGTGCATAATGTATATATGATACTATTTGTTTTATGCATATTGTTTTATTATTTTGTGGTATAATGAGTGCAATAATAAAAAAAATATTTATGGATAAAAAATATAAAAAAAAAAAAAAGAAAAAGTAACAAAAAAATCATAAAAACGGAAAAAAAAATTGCGTTCCAAACTTTTGAAACGAAACTTAAACTGCCATAGTTTTGAAAATTGGGTATCAAAAACCCATATTTTATGTAAAATCCTCAAAGTTTTTTTTTTTCTTTTTTGAACTAAATTTGTACCTTTTATTTTTCAGATTTCATTTAAATCACCCTTTTTTATGGAACGGTTAAGCTGGTTAACAACATAATTTAATTTAGATTTTGAGTAAACATTAGGGGGTCAATTTAAACTTTTTTTAAAAATATTAATATAATATTTTAAAAAAATTATTTATCAATTAATATGTTTAATATCAATAATTTATAATATTAATACTATTTTTTATAATTTTATAATTTATAATTTATAATAATCTATAATTTAAAAATAATTAAAATTTTAATAATTTATAATATAAAAATTATTAAATTATTAAATAATATGAAATATATAAAAAATTAAAATTATTAAAATTTATTAATATTATAAATTATAATATTATTTTTTTATATATGATATATTATCATAAGTTTTTAATATAAATTATTTTTACTAATCTCTCAACTTTCTCGAAGAGTCAACTTGTAATATCCCAAAGTGTACCCTAGAAGTTTTGGTATTATTGTTGTTTAATTGGATTTAATGTATATGTTTCTTTGGAAAGAGAAAAGGTTTTTAAAGAGAGTGTATATGTTGTGTATATTAGAATATATACAACATATACCCAAGTCAAAGTCAAAGGAAGTTAGTGGAAGAAGATACTTATGTGTTTTTTATTTAATAATTAATTAATAAGGAAAATTAATTGAGTGGAAAAGATTGAATGGATTATTTTAATAATTAATACTTGGAGGAGAGAGTTTTAAGGAGATGATTTGACTTTGTGTCTTCTCTTTTCTTCTTTCTTTCTTTCCTTGCCGTGGCTCTTTTCTTTTCCTTCCTTTGCTTTCTTTTGGCCGGCTAACAAAGAACAAGAGAACAAGGGAGAGATTTGAACTTCTAAACTCAAGATCTAAGGAAGTTTTCAAGTGTTCAGGTTGGAAAGTTAAGAGCTTCTTCATCCTTGGTAAGTTCTTCACTTGATTCTTTGATTTCTTTGAGTTTATGAGTTGAGTTTGTGGATGGTATGTGAATATGTTTGATTAAGACGTGTTTAAGAGTGTTTGGGTAAACTGATTTCTGGTTTTGGGGATGGATTGAAGGAAAGAGTAAGTGGTTGGAAGTGAATGTATTGTGGTTGTGTTTTAGGTTTATGGTGATGATTTTGATTTGTGTTGGAAGTATGTTTTTAGTTGTTTTGGTGTTTTTGTAAGTTTGTTATGGTTTTTGGGTATGTTGAGCTAAGTTTGGTTGAAGTGGATTTTGATGAAAGGAAGTGATTTGTTGGTTGTGTTGTTGTTGTTGCCGGAATCTGGGTTTTTGGCCTGACACGCCCACGAGCACGACCAGGATTTTGGGCGTGTCGATGGTTTGGTGTTTTGGATGGGTGACACGAGCAGTGACACGCCCATGTCACTGAGCGTGTCACAGCTTTTGTGTGGCAGTAGGATTGACACGGCCAGTAACACGCCCGTGTTATTGAGCGTGTCATAGCCACTGTGTTTTTGGGGAATTGACACGACCACGAGCACGCTCACGTTGTAGGACGTGTCAAAGTTTCTGAGAGGAAGAATGTATTACACGCCCAGTGACACGCCCGTGTTGTTGAGCATGTAAAAGCTTCTGTGTTGTGGAGTTAAGGCACGGTCAGGGACACGCCCGTGTTGTTGAGCGTGTCATGTTTAGAGTTTGCCCTAGTTGGTTCTTAGCCTTATAATCTTATGTGGGTTTCATCTTTCTTTTGGAATAGGCTGTGAAGAAGGTGAATTACCCTAATTCAAGTGGTGAAAGATTCTTGGAAGAAGAAGTGTTTAGAGTTGTGTGGGCTGCTTTTGAAGTAAGTACAAACTACATTATTGCATACATTCATATGATGTTGAGATTGAACATACATTTGATGATATTGATGATGCATATGAATACTTTTATGATGAATTACCTTAATGTAAATTGAGACATAAAGAGATGTGAAATTAATGTTCTGAGTTATAGTGATGTGAATGATATGATGGAAGCATGCCTAGATGATATGATTGAATAATGATATGTTTGTTTAGTTAATGTCATTGATGTTGTATATTATAATGATGAAAATGAGAAATGAATTGAGAAAGTAATGTTTAAAAATATAAATACGGACCTATCTGCCTCCTGCGGAACCATGCGGACCCAGTGGGCTGGGCAACCGAACTTGGACTACCGACCTGGTTGGGGGAAGGTTCGATACAGTCAGTATTATACGTACCTATCTGCCTCCTGCGGAACCATGCGGACCCAGTGAACTGGGCAACCGAACTTGGACTACCGACCTGGTTGGGGGAAGGTTCGTTACTGATAGTCTTATACGTGCTTATCTGCCTCCTGCGGAACCATGCGGACCCAGTGGGCTGGGCAACCGAACTTGGACTACCGACCTGGTTGGGGGAAGGTTCGTATATGAATCCATGGTTGTTGGCTATAATGATGAACTTTGAATATCATATTAAATACTTGTTGGGCCCATAGGTGTCTATATTGAATGAGTATAATGGATGATGATATAATTATTGAAATAATGAAATGTAACATTTATAAGTATGATCTTTATTGGTTGAATACATGACATTGATATTGACATTGCATATTATCATTATGGTTTGTACTACTGAGTTGTTGGCTCAGCGCGATTGTAGTTCATCGCGCAGGTGGTAGGGTTGATAGGGTTGAGACTGAGGATTCTTCTAGACCTAGTTGAGTTTATGCTGGAAGAGTTGGATTAGAGCTTAAAGATCAGAGAGTCAAGCTGCCAATCATGTATATATTCTATGTTTTGTAAATTTCAAATTTTTATGTATTTATACTTGTAAGTATTTGTAATAACTTCCGCTGCGGATTAATAAACGTTTTTATCTATGGTGTCTTTTGAATTTCTTTTAAATGTCTAAGATTTGCTTCACTTATTTTCAAAGACATGATTTGTGTATTTTTAAACTGTGGCATTTTCTATATTCAGTATACGTATATTACGATCGTATAAGCATGCTTTGTACGTATACGGGATATAGGGGTGTTACAATTATTTTGGTATCAGAGCCTAGGTTTGAGATTCTCAACCTAGGTCAAGTGTAAGAAAAAGAATATTTTGATTTTAAAAAGGGGGGTTTTTGAATAAAATACATGTTTGGTGTTGGCAGTCTCTGATCTTTAATGAAGTGTATTCTGCTGTGTTTGTAGATATAGGTTATAATGGATCCTCATTCACGTCAATCTGTTCAGGGTAGTGCTGAGAGTGTAGCTCCTGAGGATGGAAGAGATGGAGCTAGAGTGAATAGAACTAGAGAGGCCCCTTTTTCTGTGTCAGGGAGACCAGCTGGTGAGGAGGTTCCGCCAGTTTGGCTTAGGCATATGGTTGAATTAATGAGGCAGGGACCAATGCAACCACCGCCACCCCCACCCCAGCCAATGGTACCAGTGAGACATTATGATAAATTAAGGAAGTATGGAGCAGAAGATTTTCTGGGTACTATTGATCTAGCGGTAGCTGAGCAGTGGCTGGATAAGGTTCAAAGGATTTTCATTCAGTTGCAAGCCACTCCAGAAGAAAAATTTGATTATGCTAGATCACTGTTGCAGAAGGATGCATATGATTGGTGGAAGACAGTTCCTCATGCTATGGACGATCCACCTACATTGTCTTACAGTGATTTTCTACGGGAGTTTGAGCTGAAATATACTCTGAGGGAGTATAAGGATGTGAAGAAAATGGAATTTCTGACCTTGAGGCAAGATCACCGGACTGTGACAGAGTATGAGCTAGAGTTCATCCGGTTGAGCCACTACGCCGGGGGAATTATCTCGGATGAGATTGACAGGTGTAGAAGGTTTGAGGAGGGATTGAGACCCTCAATTATGTGTCTTGTGGCTGGTTTTAGATATCATGATTTTTCCCAACTGGTTGCAGAAGCTAGGAGTGTGGAGAGAGCCCAGGGTATTGCAGCAGCTGCTACAGAGGAGGAGACCAGGGTTAGGAGACCCTAGTTTGAGGCAGGGTCTTCATCTGTGAAGAGAGGTAGGGGAAGTTTTGTTCCCAGGATCAGTCGGAGTCAGAGGCAGGCTAGTAGGTCAGTTCAGTTTCAGAGACAGAGATCGAGACCTACAGTTTCAGTAGCGAGTGCTCCGACTCCAGTAGTTCAGAGATCCACTCCACCTGTGTGTGCTCAGTGTGGTGGAATACATAGGGGTGCTTGTTGGAAGAATAGTGGACCAGCTGTGTGCTTCAGATGTGGTTCACCTGATCATTTTATTAGAGTGTGTCCGGAGATACAGGACCAGAGGCCGACAGATTCTGCAGTTTCTCGACCTAGTGTCAGAGGTGGTCGAGGGAGCAGAGGTCTCAGCAGAGGGGGTAGACCTGGGTATATTCAGAGAGGAGGATCTTCATCTAGGGATACTAGACCAGATGAGGCTGGGCCTTCTCAACGAGTATATGTGATGCAAAGACAACCCGATGTTTCTGCAGTCATTGCGGGTACTTTCTCTTTATTTGGCATTTCAGTTCTTGCTTTAATTGATCCAGGCTCTACTCATTCATATATTAGTGCATCTATTTTGCCTGTGTCTGAATTGCATTCTGAACCCCTAGGATTTGATGTGTTGGTGACAAATCCGTTAGGGCATAGTGTGATTGTTAGCAAGGTGCACCGAGATAGTACAGTTGTGGTGCAAGGTGAGGAGTTTCGTGGAGATTTGATTGAAATGCCTTTTAAAGAGTATGATTTGATTTTGGGCATGGACTGGTTGTCTAGGCATGGAGCTGTGGTAGATTGTCAAAAGAAATGTGTCACTTTGAGAACTAGTGATGGTAGGAGTGTGATGGTGTTTAGTGAGCAGAGACAGCTTGTATCCTTGTTTGTATCAGCTGTAACAGCTAGAAGGTTGATTAGAAAAGGGTGTGATGCTTACCTTGCTCATGTGGTGGATACTAGAGTAGGGGGTTCTCAACTTGATGATATAACCACAGTTGCAGATTTTTCAGATGTGTTTCCAGAGGAGTTGCCAGGGTTGCCTCTTGAGAGAGAGGTGGAGTTTGGTATTGAATTGTTGCCTGGTACCACTCCCATCTCTATCACTCCTTATCGCATGGCACCTGCTGAATTGAGAGAGTTAAAGGTGCAGTTACAGGAGTTGTTGGATAAAGGGTTTATTCGCCCCAGTGTTTCTCCTTGGGGAGCTCCTGTGTTGTTTGTGAAGAAGAAGGATGGTACCATGAGGTTATGCATTGATTATAGGCAATTGAACAAAGTGACTATTAAGAATAAATATCCTTTGCCCAGGATTGATGATCTCTTTGATCAATTGAAAGGAGCAGCAGTGTTTTCCAAGATTGATTTGAGATCAGGGTACCATCAATTGAGGGTTAGAGCTGAAGATGTTTCTAAAACTGCTTTCCGCACCAGGTATGGGCATTATGAGTTTTTAGTAATGCCTTTTGGATTGACGAATGCACCTGCAGTTTTTATGGATTTGATGAATAGGGTGTTCAGGCCCTATCTGGATCAATTTGTGGTGGTTTTCATTGATGATGTTTTGGTGTATTCGCGTAATGAGGAGGAGCATGACAAGCATTTGCGGATTGTGTTGCAGATCTTGAGAGAAAAGCAATTGTATGCTAAGCTGTCAAAGTGTGAGTTTTGGCTTGACCAAGTGACTTTTCTGGGTCATATAGTTTCAACAGATGGTATTAGAGTCGACCCAAGTAAAGTTGAAGCTATTTTGAAATGGAGTCCACGAAAGTCTATAACTGAAGTTAGAAGTTTTCTGGGCTTGGCAGGCTATTACCGACGGTTTGTGAAAGGTTTTTCTTTGATAGCTACTCCACTCACCAGATTGCTTCAGAAGGGAGTTAGATTTGTGTGGACGGATCAGTGTCAAGCTAGCTTTGAACAGTTGAAAGAGATGTTGACACAAGCACCTGTTCTTACTTTACCCGTGGAAGATAAACCATATGTGATTTACAGTGATGCTTCACATAATGGTTTAGGGTGTGTTTTGATGCAGGAGGGTAAAGTTATAGCTTATGCTTCTCGGCAGTTGAAACCGCATGAGCTTAACTATCCGACTCATGATTTGGAATTAGCGGCTATAGTGTTTGCTCTAAAGATTTGGCGACATTACTTATATGGGGAGAAATGTTTTATTTATACAAATCACAAAAGTTTGAAATATTTGGGGGTTTAGAGAGAGCTTAACCTTCGGCAGAGACGATGGCTGGAGTTGATCAAAGACTACGACTGCTTGATTGATTATCACCCTGGTAAGGCAAATGTTGTTGCTGATGCCTTAAGTCGGAAGTCTTTGGCAAGTTTGGTTGTTTATTCGCTCTCGTTGCTTGTTGAATTGAGAGCGTTGCATGCAAATTTTGAAGTATGTGATGATGGTGCATTATTGGCCCAGCTGCAGTTGAGACCAGTATTGTTAGATCAGATTAAGGAGGCTCAATTGGCGGATGAGAAAATTCAGAAGATTGTATCAGATTGCCGAAATGGAGAGAGCCGAGATTTTCATGTGAAAAGTGATGGTAGTCTTTGGTTCAAGGATAGGTTGTGTGTTTCTGATGATGATAGTTTGAAAAGGATCATTTTGGAAGAAGCACATCAATCGGTTTTTGCTATGCATCCGGGTAGTACAAAAATGTACCATGATTTAAGACAGCATTATTGGTGGTCCGGTATGAAGAGAGACATAGCGGAATTTGTGTCCAAATGTCTTACTTGTCAAAAGGTAAAAGCGGAGCATCAAGTTCCAACAGGGTTGCTTCAACCTTTAACAGTGCCTGAATGGAAATGGGAGAGAGTGACAATGGACTTTGTATCTGGTCTGCCATTGACGCTGAGGAAATATGATGCTATTTGGGTGATTGTTGATAGGTTGACAAAGACAGCTCACTTTCCTCTGGTTCAGATGGATTATTCTTTTGAGAAGTTGGCTGAGTTGTATATCCATGAGATTGTGAAGTTGCATGGAGTCCCAATTTCTTTA
Organism: Garcia nutans; assembly: GCA_947685225.1. NCBI lineage: Eukaryota > Viridiplantae > Streptophyta > Magnoliopsida > Malpighiales > Euphorbiaceae > Garcia > Garcia nutans. The sequence continues at coordinate 32,116,617 of CANTUV010000002.1, forward strand.
GTGTCGGATCAAGATCATCGGTTCACTTTGAGGTTCTGGAAGAGTTTACATGGGGCTTTGGGTTCTAGATTGCATTTTAGCATTGCTTTCCATCCGCAGACAGATGGACAGTCAGAGAGAGTGATACAGATTATTGAGGATATGTTGAGAAGCTGTGTCATTGATTTTTCTGGAAGTTGGGACAGATTTTTACCACTTGTGGAATTTGCTTATAACAACAGTCATCAATCCAGTATTGGAATGGCACCATTTGAGGCATTGTATGGTAGACGATGTAGAACGCCTCTATGTTGGAATGAAACTGGTGAAGGTAAGTTAATTAGTCCTGATTTGGTTAGAGAGACTGAAGAGAAAGTGAAGATGATTCGGAATAGATTGAAAGCAGCTTCAGACCAACAGAAGTCTTATTCAGATTTGAAGAGGAGAGACATTGAGTTTAATATTGGAGATAAAGTATTTTTGAAAGTGTCTCCTTGGAAAAAGATTTAAAGATTTGGTCGTAAAGGAAAACTGAGTCCTCGTTTTGTTGGACCGTATGAGATATTGGAAAGGGTTGGACCAGTTGCGTATCGACTTGCTTTACCGCCTGAATTGGATAGAATTCACAATGTCTTCCATGTTTCTATGCTGAGGAGGTACAGATCAGACCCATCTCATGTTTTACCAGTTGAATCTATTGAAGTGAGTCTGGATTTGACATTTGAAGAAGAACCAATCGCTATTTTGGCACATGAAGTAAAAGAGTTGAGAAATAAGAGAGTGCTTTTGGTGAAAGTTCTTTGGAAGAATCATGGTAGAGAAGAGGCAACTTGGGAAAGTGAGCAAGCAATGCGAGATCAATACTCTCAATTGTTTCGGACTTGATATCAGGTAATTTCGGGGACGAAATTTCTTTTTAGAGGGGGAGAATTGTAATATCCCAAAGTGTACCCTAGAAGTTTTGGTATTATTGTTGTTTAATTGGATTTAATGTATATGTTTCTTTGGAAAGAGAAAAGGTTTTTAAAGAAAGTGTATATGTTGTGTATATTAGAATATATACAACATATACCCAAGTCAAAGTCAAAGGAAGTTAGTGGAAGAAGATATTTATGTGTTTTTGATTTAATAATTAATTAATAAGGAAAATTAATTGAGTGGAAGAGATTGAATGGATTATTTTAATAATTAATACTTGGAGGAGAGAGTTTTAAGGAGGTGATTTGACTTTGTGTCTTCTCTTTTCTTCTTTCTTTCTTTCCTTGCCGTGGCTCTCTTTCTTTTCCTTCCTTTGCTTTCTTTTGGCCGGCTAACAAAGAAACAAGAGAACAAGGGAGAGATTTTAACTTCTAAACTCAAGATCTAAGGAAGTTTTCAAGTGTTCAAGTTGGAAAGTTAAGAGCTTCTTCATCCTTGGTAAGTTCTTCACTTGATTCTTTGATTTCTTTGAGTTTATGAGTTGAGTTTGTGGATGGTATGTGAATATGTTTGATTAAGATGTGTTTAAGAGTGTTTGGGCAAACTGATTTCATGTTTTGGGGATGGATTGAAGGAAAGTGTAAGTTGTTGGAAGTGAATGTATTGTGGTTGTGTTTTAGGTTTGTGGTGATGATTTTGATTTGTGTTGGAAGTATGTTTTTAGTTGTTTTGGTGTTTTTGTAAGTTTGTTATGGTTTTTGGGTATGTTGAGCTAAGTTTGGTTGAAGTGGATTTTGATGAAAGGAAGTGATTTGTTGGTTGTGTTGTTGTTGTTGCCGGAATCTGGGTTTTTGGCCTGACACGCCCACGAGCACGACCAGGATTTTGGGCGTGTCGATGGTTTGGTGTTTTGGATGGGTGACACGAGCAGTGACATGCCCATGTCACTGAGCGTGTCACAGCTTCTGTGTGGCAGTAGGATTGACACGGCCAGTAACACGCCCGTGTTATTGAGCGTGTCATAGCCACTGTGTTTTTGGGGAATTGACACGGCCACGAGCACGCTCACGTTGTAGGACGTGTCAAAGTTTCTAAGAGGAAGAATGTATTACACGCCCAGTGACACGCCCGTGTTGTTGAGCGTGTAAAAGCTTCTGTGTTGTGGAGTTAAGGCAAGGTCAGGGACACGCCTGTGTTGTTGAGCGTGTCATGTTTAGAGTTTGCCCTAGTTGGTTCTTAGCCTTATGATCTTATGTGGGTTTCATCTTTCTTTTGGAATAGGCTGTGAAGAAGGTGAATTACCCTAATTCAAGTGGTGAAAGATTCTTGGAAGAAGAAGTGTTTAGAGTTGTGTGGGTTGCTTTTGAAGTAAGTATAAACTACATTATTGCATACATTCATATGATGTTAAGATTAAACATACATTTGATGATATTGATGATGCATATGAATACTTTTATGATAAATTACCTTAATGTAAATTGAGACATAAAGAGACGTGAAATTAATGTTCTGAGTTATAGTGATGTGAATGATATGATGGAAGCATGCCTAGATGATATGATTGAATAATGATATGTTTGTTTAGTTAATGTCATTGATGTTGTATATTATAATGATGAAAATGAGAAATGAATTGAGAAAGTAATGTTTAAAGATATAAATACGGACCTATCTGCCTCCTGCGGAACCATACAGACCCAGTGGGCTGGGCAACCGAACTTGGACTACCGACCTGGTTGGGGGAAGGTTCGATACAGTCAGTATTATACGTACCTATCTGCATCCTGCGGAACCATGCGGACCCAGTTGACTGGGCAACCGAACTTGGACTACCGACCTGGTTGGGGGAAGGTTCGTTACTGATAGTCTTATACGTGCCTATCTGCCTCCTGCAGAACCATGCGGACCCAGTGGGCTGGGCAACCGAACTTGGACTACCGACCTGGTTGGGGGAAGGTTCGTATATGAAGCCATGGTTGTTGGCTATAATGATGAACTTTGAATATCATATTAAATACTTGTTGGGCCCATAGGTGTCTATATTGAATGAGTATAATGGATGATGATATAATTATTGAAATAATGAAATGTAACATTTATAAGTATGATCTTTATTGGTTTAATACATGACATTGATATTGACATTGCATATTATCATTATGGTTTGTACTACTTAGTTGTTGGCTCAGCGCGATTGTAGTTCATCACGCAAGTGGTAGGGTTGATAGGGTTGAGACTGAGGATTCTTCTAGACCTAGTTGAGTTTATGCTTGAAGAGTTGGATTAGAGCTTAAAGATCAGAGAGTCAAGCTGCCAATCATGTATATATACTATGTTTTGTAAATTTCAAATTTTTATGTATTTGTACTTGTAAGTATTTGTAATAACTTCCGTTGCGGATTAATAAACGTTTTTATCTATGGTGTCTTTTGAATTTCTTTTAAATGTCTAAGATTTGCTTCACTTATTTTCAAAGACATGATTTGTGTATTTTTAAACTGTGGCATTTTCTATATTCAGTATACGTATATTACGATCGTATAAGCATGCTTTGTACGTATACGGGATATAGGGGTGTTACACAACTCTTTTATATTTTCTCATTTTTCAAACACCCCCATTTTTTCATTCCTCCAAAATCCATTTCTGCACTTCCACCACTATTATTTTCTCATTCTTTCATATTTCTCTTTCAAGTGAATGTATATCACCAGCTCATCATTGCGATGATTCTTTGCAAATGAATATATTTTGTGGCAAAGAAAGCAAAAAAAAAAAGAGAGAGAGAGAGAGGTGAGCTTCTGGTTGGCGATGATGAGAAGGTGACTTTGCTGGATTAGGTGGATGGTGATATATTGTTGCTTATGCTGGTTGGCATTGATGGATGAAAATTGCTGGTTGGATGGTGAAAAAGTTAAGGGATTAACATGTTGGGGGTATATATATATATATGTGTGTGTGTGTGTGTGTAAAGGTGTGAATGAGAATGTACCTTTTAGAAAATGTATAAATGAAAGTGTACCTTTTGGAAAGACACCTTATGGAATGGTACCTTTTGGTTCAAAATGAACCATTGCGTCCATTCGGTTCAAAATGAACCATTACATCTATTGGTTCAAAATGAACAATTGTAACCTTTCAATTTGCACCCCTTCATCTCTATAAATACCCCTAGCCCTCATTTGATTTAAACACATTACTTTTTCCATACAATTTTTTATTTGCAAAATTTTGCATATCTTTTCAGTCTTCTCTCTTGAAAAAAAATTTTTCATAGTGTCGTGTGATTTACACTATTATTTTGCGTTCGTTGTTTACCCGTGTTTGAAGTACCGCTACACCGGTAAGGTTCTAAACCGTTCTATTCTGGGATGAATTGTTTCATTAACCTTGGGTACCGAGAGGGGAATAAAAATTCCTTAAGGACAAACAGTGAATTATGTTGGCTTGGTTTATTTATTGCATTTAATTTCATTCTTGCATTTATTATTGCTATTAATATTAATTTATTAATTATTTAAAATTAAATTAAGTATTACGGAAATAACAATCTTAAGAAATTTTTATATTTTTTATTTTCGTATACTTATTTTATTTTGTCCAAGACTAAAACCTTTGTGGTTTTCTACTTGGATTCTTTTATTGAATTTCGTTATATTATTTTCTTTTTATTTCCAAGATTAAAACCTTTGTGGTTTTCTACTTGGATTTATTTATTACTTTTTATTTATATTATTTTGTTGGAGACTAAAATCTTCGGATTTTCTACTCCTATCGAGATTAAAACCTTCGTAGTTTTTTACTCAAATTTTTGGAGATTAAAATCGTTACGATTTTCTACTCCATCGAGATTAAAACCTGTGTGGTTTTCTACTCAATTTTTATTGCATTTTGGAGATTAAAATCTTTGTGATTTTCTACTCTAATTTTGTGTTAGTAATTTTTACTAATAGAATATTGGTTTAATTTTCAGAAATGGAATCTGAAATGAACATTGTTGTTCCTAACCAAGTTGCACATGCCCCTGCACCGGCGGAAAAACCTGGCAAGTTTTCCAGTGTTGATTTTAAAAGATGGCAACAAAAGATGTTCTTCTATCTAACGACTTTAAGTCTACAAAAGTTCATCAAAGAAGAGGTTCCGAACTCGGATGAACAAGTGCCCGAAAAGGATAGATTTCTTGTGATTGAAGCATGGAAACATTCTGACTTCCTTTGCAAGAATTATATCTTGAGCGGGTTGGATGATACTTTGTATAATGTCTACAGCACTATTACTACTTCGAAAGAACTTTGGGATGCTCTGGAGAAAAAAGTATAAGGCTGAAGACGCTGGTTTGAAGAAATTTTTGGTAGCCAAATTTCTTGAATATAAAATGGTAGATTCTAAGGCTGTTGTGACGCAAGTCCAAGAACTTCAAGTAATAATTCATGATCTTATTAATGAAGGCATGATTGTTAATGAAGCATTTCAAGTGGCTGCATTTATTGAAAAATTACCTCCCGCATGGAAGGATTTTAAGAATTACTTGAAACGCAAGCGTAAGGAAATGACGCTTGAGGACCTTATTGTCCGACTTAAGATTGAGGAAGACAATAGGGCTGCTGAAAAAAGAAGCCTTGGAAATTCTACTATTTCAAGAGAAAATATTGGGGAATCTGCCCCTAGTGCCAAAAAGAGAAAGAAGAATTCTGGTCAAAAAACCACAATAGTAAGAAAAGGTTCAAAGGTAATTGCTATAACTGTGGTAAATCTGGGTATAGATCCTCGGAATGCCGTGCACCAAAAAATAAGAATAAGAATAAGGGTCAAGCCAATATGATCGAAACCGATGATATTGATATTGACGATTTATGTGTTGTTCTTTCCGAGTGTAACTTGGTTGGAAATCCAAAAGAATGGTGGATTGACTCTGGTGCTACCCGCCATGCTTGTGCTACCAAAGGGATGTTCACTTCTTATGCTTTATCTGGTCCTGAGGAGAAGCTGTTTATGGGAAACTCGTCAACTGCCAAAGTCGAGGGAGTTGGAAAGATTTGTTTGAAGATGACTTCGGGCAAAATTGTGACGCTGAACAATGTACTCCATGTGCCTGAAATTCGTAAGAATTTGATCTCGACATCACTTCTGATCAAGAACGGATTTAAGGTTGTATTTGTTTTTGATAAAGTTGTAATAAGTAAGAATGATGTGTATGTCGGAAAGGGTTATCTTAATGATGGTCTTTTCAAACTCAATGTAATGACAACTGATAATAATATTAATAATAATGATTCGTCTACATATTTACTTGAGTCGGATAATTTATGGCATGCACGTTTGGGACACGTTAATCATAAATCTTTACAGAAAATGATAAACATGGAAGTATTGCCAAAGTTTGAATGCAATCAATTAAAATGTCAAATATGTGTGGAATCAAAATTTGCAAAACATCCCTATAATTCCATCGAAAGGAATTCTGAACCTTTGGACTTGATTCATACAGATATTTGCGATATGAAGTCAATAACATCTCGGGGTGGAAAGAAATATTTCATCACATTTATTGACGATTGCACCAGATATTGCTATGTATATTTACTTAATAGCAAAGATGAGGCAATTGATGCATTCAAACAATATAAAACTGAAGTTGAAAATCAACTTAATAAAAAGATTAAAATGATCAGATGTGATAGAGGTGGTGAATATGAATTTCCTTTTCAAGAAATATGTCTAGAAAATGGAATTATTCATCAAATGACGGCTCCGTATACACCACAACAAAATGGAGTTACAGAAAGGAAGAATCGAACATTGAAAGAAATGATGAATGCTTTGCTACTAAGTTCTGGTTTACCTCAGAACTTGTGGGGGGAAGCTGTCCTCACAGCTACACAAATACTCAATAGAGTACCCTATAGTAAGACACAAACCATTCCATATGAAAAATGGAAAGGTAGGAAACCAAACTTGAATTACTTCAAAGTGTGGGGGTGTCTAGCAAAAGTTCAAGTTCCTAAACCGAAACAGGTTAAAATAGGACCAAAAATAATAGATTGTGTTTTCATTGGATATGCTAACAACAGTTATGGTTTACAAATCAGAAATTCCCGATATTCATTCTAATACGATAATAGAATCAGATAATGCTGAATTCTTTGAAAACATTTTCCTGTATAAGAATGAAGGTGAATCACTTGGTGAAAAACCCAAGCGACCTTGGAAAATTACGGAGGAAAATGTGCCCAATATTGAGGAACCAAGACGTACCGAACGTCAAAGGGTATCTAAGTCTTTTGGTCCAGATTTTCTAACATTTTTGTTGGAAAAATGAGCCTCAGACTTATAAGGAAGCAATGAATTCTTCCGAAGCTCAATATTGGAAAGAAGCAGTCAATAGTGAAATTGAATCCATATTGAATAACCATACGTGGGAATTGGTTGATCTTCTTCTAGGTAATAAGCCACTAGGCTATAAATGGATTTTTAAAAGAAAATTGAAAGATGATGGTACTATTGACAAGTATAAGGCAAGATTAGTTGTCAAAGGGTTTAGACAAAAAGAAGGTCTAGATTACTTTGATACATACTCACCAGTCACAAGAATTACATCTATTCGACTGTTAATTGCTTTGGCTGCTGTGTATGGTCTTCAAATCCATCAAATGGATATGAAAACAGCCTTCTTAAATGGAGAATTGGAAGAAGAAATATATATGGAACAACCCGAAAGGTTTATTGTCCCCGGGCAAGAAAATAAGGTTTGCATTATCACAATCTCATTATATTGAAAAGGTACTTGATAAGTTCAAGTATTTGAATTTCAAAGAAATGAAAACACCAATCGACTTAAACCTTGCTCTTGCAAAGAACAAAGGTGAAAGTGAGTCTCAAGTGGATTACGCTCAAGTTTTAGGATGTTTAATGTACATCATGAATTGTACTCGACCAGATATTGCTTGTGCAATAAGTAAGCTGAGTCGATACACGAGTAATCCAAATAGTACGTATTGGATAGCAATGAGACGTGCTAAGCTACTTACTTAGTGGTACATACTTTGGTACTAATAAAGGACTTTAAAACAAAATATCATAATATGTATTATGTTTCAATGATAAATAAATTGCATACAACTTATCATCATAATAATCACCAACATACATTGAGCTCAAAATTCTTATATATTAGTCTAATTCTAGAAATATTGTCTTAGTCTATCATAATAACAATGACACCAGCGTGTCTCACTCAATAACATATTTATATTTGTGATACTAGTGTGTCTCACCCAAAGACGTAATCATATCTGTAATACCAGCGTATCTCGCCCCAAGGCGCATGAAAATGTCAATCCAACCAAAAATAATTTCATGGAACTGGGCAATATATAAGGCATCATGCAATTTACATTTATCATATTCCATTCTTTTTTATGTTTTTTCACATTTCACATTCATTTTCATAATTTCTAATTACATTCAACATCGTTTTTAGCCACAAGCAAAATGTGGCTAATTTCCCATTTTAATACATAAGTCACCTTTTTCTTTATTAATACATAACAATATTAGTAGCCATGTTATAATGACTTTATAAATCATCTTTTATGCAAATTAGGCCTTTTTGCTCAAACAATGCATATCATATATCAATACCAATTTTCAAGTAACATAGCACATACATTACATATGAAATGTGTTATGTTTATAATAATGCAATTGAAATAATATTTACCAAAATATGTACTAACCTCAGAAATGCTACAATATGAGCTAAAACTCTACCCAACTCCAAGTTCTCTTATTGTCCCTTCACTACCTTGTTATGGGAATTTAGCTCTATTTACTTCTTAATCAAAATGCTAGTATACATAATTAATTAGAAACACATTCCTATATATTTTAACTAATAAAATTCAATTTAACACATTTTCTTCAAGTTTTCATTTTTCTGCTCTGATGCACTTTAATTTTAAAATTCCAAATTAACCAATTTCAAATTACATTTTAAGTTAGTTTCTATCATTAAAATTATAATTCTACTCACTTAAACAATTCAAACTTTAAATTCTACAATTCTACCCAATTTTTTAATTTTTGGCCCTAATCTTCTTTAATTTTGAAAAACTATTCCAACTAAATTCAAATTGAATTTTAAGCTCATTTCTATCATTAGATCATATTGTAATATAATTTAAATAATTAAACCTAATTAAAATCAATTATTTACCGTATCTTGATCAAAGCCCTAAATTTATTATTACATCTCTCAATCTTCTACTAAACCTAATTGTTTCAACTATTTAACCACAAAATCATTGTCTCTATCAAACTAACATCATCCACACCCATTTAAATAATTATAACAACCTCCTCCAAAAATCATAATTTCACATAATCATATATTTTAAGAAAACATGGAAAAGTCCAAAGAATTTTTACCACTTACTTGAAAATCCTTCAAAATAGCCCTTAATTCTTGAAATTATGATGAAATTTTGAGTATTTGGAAGAAGAAAATTCTCCTTAAACTCTCATAAAATTCGGCCAAATGAAGAGAAGAAGAAGAAGATAAAATGAATTTTTTTTTTACTTTTTTAGTCTTCTTTTAAATCCTAACCATATATATAATAATTTAATTAATTAATTAATTAGTTAAAACCCATAATTTTTATCTTCCACCCAAAAATAATTTAATTTTTATTTATTTTATTATTTTTATCTTTCTCACTTTTTACCTTTTTATTTTTTGACTTTTACTATTTTACTTTTGACATTTATATGTTATTTATATTTTATTTATGTTCTTTATATACATTGATTACTTTCATTCTTCTAATATCTTGACTACTTTTTTTAAATTATTTATTTAATTATATTTTAATAAAATTATAGCCATTACATCCATCCCAGTGAAATTATCACTTTTACAAAAAAATATTATCTCACTTAAATTATCATTTTAAACAATTAAAAAAGTAATTAATTTTTTTTCAATTATATCCTTATTATTAGTAAGGTAATTAATAAAGAGAAAGTAACGAGTAATTTTAATACCCATAAATTAATAAAAGGTATTTTACACAATTGAAAATAATTTTTTATAAAACAAAGTGAGTATAGTAATTACCTTAATACTTGTGTATAAACTAAATATAATAATTTCACTAAGAAGGAAGGGCTAATAATTTTAATTTTTAATATACTTCATATTATTTAATAATTTTTAATATTTTACATTATTAAAATTTTGATTATTTGTAAAATTATAAATTATTATAAATTATAAAATTATAAAAAATATTTATTAATATTATAAGTTGTTGATATTAAAAATATTAATTAATGAATAATTTATAAAAATATTCTATCAATATTTTTTAAAAAAATTTTAAATTGGTCTTTAATGTTTAATATTCAAATTAGATCTTATTGTTGATTATTTAATAATTACATAAAAAAAAAGGCGGTGTACCAAATTACCAATTTAGTTAAAAAATTGTAAAAAGTTGATTTTGATTTCTTGTTACAATTTATGGGCTAAATTGAATATTAATCTATTTATAAACTAGAGAAAATTAAACTCATTATCCCTTTTTGTTTTGGGAGATCTAAAAAACTACATATAAAAATAATTTTTTATTTCAAAAATACTATACAAAAGAAAGCATTTACATTTTTTAAAAAAACTTAATCAAAATTTTGAAAATACCTTGCTACTTATTAAAATAAAGTTTTTTTTTTAAAAAAAATACCTCATCTCTCTTTTCAAGTAATATTTTACTATAAAATTCATTTTTGTTTTTCAAATTTTGCTATTAAATAAATATATTCTAATAAAATAATAAAATTTAAAATATATTTTTAATTAATAAAATATTTTATGTTTTACAAAAAAAAAATTTAATTTTAATTACAAATAACAAATAACACTAAAAAAATTAAAAAATAAGGTAAAATATATAAGAATATATTAATAAAAATTATTAAATTTAATTTTAAACAAATTTTACATATTTTAAATATCAAAAATTTTTTAAAAAAGTTAATTTTATTATGTAAATGTTACGTGTCTATTGTATGTATGTTGTGTATATGTTATATAGATATTATATATATTGTGTAGATATTATATTTATTTTATATATTTATTGTGTATATTGTGTATATATTATATACATGTTATGTGAATATTTTGTGTATACAAAATGAAAAAATATAATTAAAAATATTAAATAATTATGTAAATCTTGTATAGATGATATATATATTTGATATATATTATGTATATGCTACTGATTGTTATGCGTGTATTATGTATATGTTATGTATATGTTCATTTTTAGTGTGTATAATATGAATATAATAATTATAAATTATTTATAGATAAAAAAATATGAATACAAATAAATATAGAAAACGAAAATAAAAAAATAACATAAATACACTAGTTTTTTTTTTCATTTTTTCCTTTCAACGTTGATTTTTATTTTTTTAGTATTATATTGTTTAATTCTATTTGTTTTTATTTATGTTCTTTTATTTGAAAAAATTTGAAGTTATATTCTTAATTTACATACAAAAAATAAATATATACATGACATATATATGTATTATATAAAAAATATACATAGAATAGAGCAAATGATATCGACATAGTAAGGGTGTTCTCGGGTTGGGATGGACCGAATTTTATCCCAGCTCGTAGCCCAACTCGAAAAAATTTTAGGCTGAAATTTTTTGCCCGTGGCCCGACCCTAGGCTCATTGGGCCGGGTCATCTCAGGCTTGACAGGGTCGGGCGGGCTAACGGGTCGGGCCCTTTTTTTAATATTTATTATATATAATAAATATATTAAAAAAATATAAGAAGAAATAAGAAGAAATATATATAATAAATATATTAAAAAATATTTATTGTATATATTTTTATATATACATAAAAATATAAGAAAAAGTTGCTCCACCGAAACTTTCTCTTATATATATATATATATATGACAAAGAGAAAGAGAAAGCATGCACGCCCATGTCTCTCTTATTGCTTTCTGTTTTTGATATATATATATACACACACACACATAGCCCACAGCACGCCCATGTCTCGTGCTTTCTCTGTCTTATATATATATATATATATATAGCCCACAACACGCTCATGACTATATAGCCCATAACACGCCCATGTTTCTCCCCATGTCTCTTTTATATATTGCACGCCCATGTCTATATAGCCCACAACACGCCCATGTCTCTTCTCATGTCTCTTATATATATGTATATAAAAGAAAGTGAAATATAAAATAAATCATATAATAAATAATATTATTAAATATATATAATAAAAATTACATATTATAACTATGGGGCAAGATCAAATTAGCCTAAAAAAAATTTTCCAAGCCCAAAACCCGACCTGAATTTTAGTCTAGCTATAATTTTGAACTAGAAGTCCGACCCAAACAATCATTTGGGTTGGCCCAATCTAATTGGATTGGATTGGGTCGGGCCAGGTTATTTAGATCACAAATTTTTTGAATACCCCTACTACATAGCATATACTAAACACTGATCACATTTATCAAACATATACTAAATATTTTGCCAAATATATACTAAATATCTATAAAATATTTTTAATATTTTTAAATTTTTTATTACACAATATCCAAATAATATTTATATAAAAAATATATAATATACATAATAAATACATGATATACGTAAAATATCTATTAAATATTCACAATATCTATCAAATATAAATAGAATATTTACACAATATTTATATGATGAAATTAATATTTTAAATTTTTTTACATGTATAATATTTAAAATTTATTTAAAAATAAATTCAGTGACTTTTATTAATTTTTTTTATATATTTTGCTTATTTATATTTTTTGTGATTGTTTACTTGTTATTTGTAAAAATTAATTTTTTATACAAATTAATATATTTTATATACTGAAAATATAATTTAAAATATTAAAATTTATTATTTTATTAAAATATATTTACTCAATAGTGAAGTTTAAAAAATATTTAAAATAAAATATTATTTATAAAAAGAAAAGAGGTATTTTAAAAATAAATTTTATTTTAATGAAAAGTGAGGTATTTTTAAAATTTTGTTTTATTTTTTAAAATATAAATATTTTTATTTTTATAATATTTTTAAAATAAAATTTATTTCTTTTTAGATAGTTTTATGCATGTTTAGATAAATAATTTGTATAAACGGATAGAAGTGCGTGCGGAAAATACCCCTGCCCGCCGTTAGCGGCAATGATATGGTTGACTGGGCTAGCATCAATTATTGAAAATGAAATCCCGGCTATTAGGGGTGGACAAAAAAACCAAAAAAACCGAACCGACCAAAAACCGATCGAAAAATTGGTTAATCGACTGGTCGGTTTTCGGTTCTAAATTACATCAAACCGAAAATATTCGGTCGGCCAGCGGTTTCATTGCTCAGAAAACCGAACCGACCAAAAATCGACCGAATTTTTTTGGTTTGATGTAAAATCGCTGGTTTATAATGAAACCGACCGATTTTTTTTTGTCTAAACCAATTTTTTTGGTCTAAACCGAAACAGACCGAATCTTTTTGGTCTAAATCAATTTTTTCGGTCTGAACCGAAACCGACAGAAAATTTTTGGTTCGGTTTTTTTCGATTAATCGACTGGTCGGTTCGGTTTCGGTTATTAATATATTTGATCGGTTTTTGTTCGATTTTTACAGATCGGTTCGGTTCGGCAAACCGAACCGAAAATGGCCACCCCTACCGGCTATCATGGGTGGAACCCGGGATTTCAACAATCAAATCAAAGCACGAAGTATTATTTTTTTATGTGCCCAAAAATAAAAACACAGCAAAATGTGGAAAAAACAGGAGCATATAATCTTGGGATCTCTTAAATTGCCTTTATTTTTTAATTCATTTTTTGAGATAACCTGGAAGGAGCATGTAGCAAATTTTTGTATTTGTTATATATTTTCAGAAAGCTTATTGGCTTTTCTCTCACGTGGTCCTCGCTTTCTCTGTCTGTGGTTGTCATGTTATGGCATAAAAAGAATTGGGGAATTTGGTAGGTACTGAGTTCTTGTCTACGGTTACATTTACTTGTAGAATTAAGCTTGAGCGGGAAATCCCAAATTATTGATTACTGATATGGTTCAAACGTCACTAATAATGCATTTATTTTCTGAATAAATTAAAATTGGTTGGGGAGTGAATTATTAGCAAAGCAGACATTTTTTAGTTCTTTTATTTTTTAATTTTATTTTTCAGATAAGTTTTGATTGAGTTTATAGCATTTTCATGAATTAATTGAAAATGGTAGGATAATGATGCTTTGGTGGAATTGGATATGGACCGCCGGAGTTGGTTGCGGAGAAGAAAGTCCTCAGAGAAGAGTCCTGGTGAAACTGAAAGTTCTGGATCTATCTCTTCTCGTTCTGAAAGATTCTCTGATGATCAGGTTTGTCTGATTAATTCAATTATTATTATTCTGTGGAAGTTTAAGATTGAATTTATGTAATGATTATATGAATTATATGAACGAATGAATGAATGGGTTTCTCATGAATGTGGTTGTCACATTTTGACAGATGATGGTGTATTTCACTTGTACGGTTAAGCTGTATTGGGTACTACTTCATGTCCTCTACGGGGTTTACTGATTAACTTGATTAATTATTTTTAGTTTGAGTCAATAAATATATTTTAATTTCCTTTATCAGATTTTGTTTTATTTGTTATTGGGTTGCAAAGTTTACTGAACAAAAGTTCTATCTTTTGAGGAAACTATTCCATTGGAACAATTTTAGATATAATTTTCAATTTTTGGAGATTCTTGCTTGAATCATTGAATGGAATGTGATGACTTCAATCTGCAAAATCTATTGATGATCTTTTTTTTTTTTAAAAAAAACTTTTTGATCATTGATTGTCATTTGAGGCATAACTAGCCTTATGAGCTAGATATAATGGTGTTCTTGTCTTCCTCGTATATGATGAGACGGTTTATGATCTATAAGTTCTTACTTACGCATGTATCTCTTTTTTTTTTAATGCACATTTTAATGTCCAATGGCAGAGTATAACTGCATAATCATCAAATTGTGCAAATTATGCCTATAATTTCACTTTGTCATCCCAAAAAACAAGATGGGTTCTTAGAAGTTCAAATGGGCTTCGTTTATGAGATCAATATATTGATTAGATTTAAGAACACCAAAGATTATATCTAAGAATGTTGAAAAGATGAATATAATAAAAAGGTAACGAGAATATGAATTAGTATTATATTATAGATCCTGGAAAGATGAATTATTGCATTGTTTTTGCTTTTGGTTATTGTTTAAACATTCTGGAAATGGAAACTAAATAAAAATAATAATCTAATCTCACTTTGATCAGATAAATAATATGTTACACTAAATAGAATAACTATAGAGTAATATTCTTATTGCGGGATTTGGCCAAATAATGTTGCAAATTCAAATGTTTTATATGCATAAATTTCTTTTTTGGACGGTACATATCCTACCAAGTGATGCTTTTGGAGAAATTCTTATTTATTTTATTATTTTTTTTTTGTTGAAGATATATCCAATTCACAATCCTCAGTCACGAGAAATCAATTCTAACTCATTACCCCCTGAAGAAGAAATTTCTAACAACGTGAAGACTTTAACAGAAAAACTATCTGCTGGTCTTCTGAACATAAGTGCTAAGGAAGACTTGATAAAGCAGCATGCCACAGTTGCAGAGGAAGCTGTCTCGGGTATCTGTTCTCTTGCCTTCTGTGCTTAACTTCAGTGAGAAATTAGGCATGAAATATAAATAGGCTAGTATTTCCTTTGAAATGCATAAAATTGAAACAAAATTTTATACTGGATAAGACATGCAAGGCAATTGATGAATAAAAAAATTTCTGGCAACTAAATTCTCTTTTTTTAGCATAATGGATTGATTTGTTCATTGCATCGTGTTATGATGTTTACCACTCACATCATATTATAGTGGTGTCTCCATTTTTATTACATGTAATCAGTTTGTCTTTTATTATCAAAATGATATTCATCAAACACTATTCAACAATTGAATTCAGCAGAATAGAATGTAGAAAATAATTACTATAGCCTACTTCAATTAGTAGGTACTGAGGCCAAGTGGAGTCCAATTGATTTTATACTTGTGGATATAGAACTCAAATTTTTGTGCATTTTTCCCTTACGAAGATTATTTATCCTTGTAATGATTTATTTATGTATTAGTTTTCTCTCCCTTCAAGTTGTTGCATCAGTTATCTGTCATGAGGGCATTATGAAGATCTATACTGCCTTTCCTTATCCCAATTAGAATGTTATGAACCTAATTAGGTTATTGTTTTATTTTCTATCTCAAATGCTAGGGTGGGAGAAGGCCGAAAAAGAATTATTGTCTTTAAAGAATCAGCTTGAGGCTGCTATAACGAAGAATGTTGGACTCGAAGATAGAGTTGGTCATCTAGATGCAGCACTTAAGGAATGCATGAGGCAACTAAGACAAGCTAGAGAAGAGCAAGAACAAAGGATCAGTGAAGCTCTTGCGGTAAAAATGCAGGAATGGGAATCTGTGAAGTCTCTTGAGACCAAGCTTATTGAGCTCAAGGCTCAACTTCAAACAGCTAAAAGTGAAGCTACAGCAGTTGAATCTGATCTTCGACAAAAGATTAAGGCTGCAGAGAATGATAACTCTACCCTTAGACGTGAGCTCCTTTCTCAAGCTGAAGAGCTAGAGATTAGGATTATGGAGCGGGACCTTAGCACCCAAGCAGCTGAAACAGCCAGCAAACTCTATTTGGTAAGCATAAAGAAGGTTGCTAAGCTTGAAGCTGAATGTCGTAGGCCAAAAACAATTGCTCGGAAAGCATCCTCTCCCAATGATCATAAATCCTTGACTGCCTCTTCAATTTATGTTGAATCTTTCACAGACAGCCAATCTGATTGTGGGGAAAGGCTACTGGCAGGGGAAACCAATATACGCAAAATTAGTGCATTGGAGACACATGAATGTGAGCCAAGTTCTTCTTACTCGTGGGCATCTGCTCTTATCACTGAACTTGATCAATTCAAGAATCAAAAGGCTTTTGGAAGAAATTTCATGGTCCCTTCTTCAGAAATTCCTTCTTCAGAAATTGATCTCATGGATGATTTTCTGGAAATGGAAAGACTTGCATCTTCGCCTGATACAGAAAGTGGAAGTTCTTATCTTGGGTTAGGACCCTTATCAGAACAAGCTAATGGTGGTGAAGGCCCATGGAAAGCTGAACTTGAAGCCATGATTCATAGGATTGCTGAACTACAAGGGAGGTTAGACAAAGAAGAAGAAGAAAAAGTTGGATCACAAAATGCTTTGAGTGAGTGCCAAAAGCAACTTGAGAAGTCACTAAGTCAGCTAAAGGAAGCAGAGGGGAAGTTGGTTGAGTTGCAAACTCATTTAGCTATTGCAAATGAAACAAAGCGAGTGAAAGAGGAAGAGATAGAAAGCATCAACGCTAAGAGAGAAGAGGCAGATTTGCAACTCTTAATTTCTGAAGATCAAGTCAAAACCTTGCTCTCTAATATTTGTTTATTAGGTGAGGAGGTTAATAAAGAGCGTGCTTTATCAGCAGAAAATTTAGCCAAGTGCCAGAAATTGGAAGATGAGCTTTTGGCAAAGAAACATGAAGCTGAGCTCCAGCATGAAAATGAGCCCAGGCATGTTGCAAGTTTTAAAGAAGACTTGAAAATAAAGCAGGCAAGTCTAAGACTCACTAGAAACTAATTCTCCATGCTTATTTCAATCAAACAAATGTTGCAGTTCAGCTTAAAAGTTTTGGCCTGCGTATGCAGACTGTAGTTTGTTGTGCTGTTACATTGAGGAAGTTTTGGTTCGTTTCCATTCTGGAAATCACTGCTTGTGCTAATATCAAATAGACTTCTTAAATGTGATATTATATGATTAGTATCCTTTGTTAAAAGAATTCTCAACTGCCAATGTGAATTGGATCAGGAAGTGGAGCCACTTAACAGAAACATAGAACAATTAGTTTGGGCACATTGATTTTGGTGATCTAAGATGTCTGTATGTTTAGTTGACTTTATCAGGGGCATAAGCTAAAATAAGGTTAATTTATCTGGAAAAAAAAACTTCAAATCTGTATCAGTTTTGGTGAAATATTTTGAGTTCATCAATTGTGGCCATAAATCTTTTAAGATTATAAACAGTTGGTTCAGTTGAATAACAATGACTGCATCACACATGGAGCTCACTTGTTGAGTTCATTGGTGAAAATATGTTTATTTTCTTTTATTTTTTAATTTCTTGCAGTTTTTGTATGATGAAGAGGCGTTCACATTAAACTTCTGTTACATATCACATGAGGAATAGGGGTAGGAAAGGAAATTAATAGATGGGGACTGTTGATGCTTATGATTGGATAGTTAGAGAATTTGGGATGTCAGCCAATGATTAGGAATGAATGACAATAGGACAAGAATAACAAATTATAAATGTGGCAGAATAGTAGGGAAATATTCCCCTGCTACTTTGTCTCTTAGCTGAATTTCTCTATTAATTAGGATGTACAGAATATTTAGAGTATGAATGAATATCAGTATTTTCTAATTCCTCTCTTCTCTTCTCTCTCTCCCTCTAATTTCTATTTCTCTCTTCTCCCTCCTCTTCTATGTTTCTCTCTTTTCTTCTCCATTTCTCCCTCATTCTATATTTCTAACCTTGGTTTGTTACAAATTGGTATCAGAGCCCTCTATCCTCGGTCTTCTCCATTTCTCCCTCATTCTATATTTCTAACCTTGGTTTGTTACAAATTGGTATCAGAGCCCTCTATCCTCGGCCATTTTCTTCTGAACCGTGAGCAAACAATTTAAAAAAAAAAATCACAGGCAGGAGAAGGCACAACAGTTGATGAAATGTATACAGAGGAGCTAGATCGGCTCACCTCTCTTAAGACTGAAGTTCATCTTCAGTTGGATGCCATCCAGAAAGAGCAGCAGTCCCCTCATGCCAAGCACCAGATAGCATTTGACCAGTTGCTTGCCGAACAAATCAAAATGGGTCTTCAACTCAATCAGATGATGCAGCTGCTCTTGAACTTGTGAGATAGAGGAGAAGAACCCTTGCGAGAGGAGACTAGAACAATCATTACCATTGGAAGAGGTATTTTACCAGATCCATCGACCCACCTTCGTGTGTCTGACGGGGTGCAAACCTTATTCAAGAATCGCAATACAGAATCTGTGCAAACCCAATCAGCTAGACCCACAAACACTACCCATACTCAAAACATCTTAAACCCGAGAACCATTAACTCATTTTCACCAAAATCCCAGCAGTGCCAAAGCTACAAAACCGTGACCCAAACACTTAGCCAATCATCCATCAACCCAAGAACCAGCAGCTCTTACCCACAAAATTCTAAAAACACTAAATTCCCACAGACACCCAAAAAACTCAACCCAAAACCACCGAAATCATTTTCACCCAAAACGCAACAACATACCCACACCAAATATTTACCGATTCATGACATGATGACTCTACAAGCCCCAGAAGATGATTTAGAAGGAGAAGTGAAGGGTTATCAAGAGGAAATTGAGGAGGATGACAAGGGGGACCCAAAAGACGAGGGGTAGGCTATAGAAGAAACATAAGGAGAAATCGACACCACTGAACAAAACCCGCTCTCACTGCGTGCAATGGGGGGTTCGAAAGAGGGGATCGGTGTAATGGTTCAGGTGCTGCAACCATCGACTTTGTGCAAGGCGTTCGAGAAAGCGCAATTGAAGGAGATGCTGCTGGAAGCGTCCCAAAGAAGTTTTAAACCACAAAACGCAGCGTTCAGAAATAACCCAACAAACCCGAACCCAACCCAAACTATAAAATCCATCATCCATCCAACCCACCCGACAAACATAAACCCAAAACCCAGCAGCAATCTTCCCCCAAAATCGCAACAAAACAAACAAAAAATCGAATTCAAATACTCTTTCAAATTCTCCATTTCTTTACTCTCTGTCTCCTCCGCTACACATAATAAGAGCTGCCAATCTAAAAGAAAGGCAAAACGGATAGACCCTGACTTCTTTGAATCTTATTATGTGCCAAGTTTCTTTGGGGGTTTGAGGGAGGAGATGAGAGCTATGGTAAGGATGCTCCAGCAATCATCGTTGAACAGAGGTTTTGAACAAGCTCAGTTGCAGGAAGTAATTGTTCTTGAAGCTTCTCAAAAAACTTTCAAGAACCCAGCGACGTCGTTTGACAGACAAACCCACACAACACCTACCACTCAAGCCTAAAACAATGAGCCCAACACCACCACAATTAGTCCAACGCTGTTCAACCCAAAATCCCAACTGAACAATTTCAAGGCCGTAACTCCCTATAATCCAAATCGGAAAAGGTCCAACTCCTGTTTCCGATATGGTGACCTATATTATTCCGGCCACCGATGCAACCCCAAACAACTTCTTTCACTGCAAGGTGTCGAGGAAGAAGAGACACCAAACCCAGAGGAAGAATGGCAAGAAATCCATGAAGATGATGATGGTGAAGTAATAACTGAACACGCTCAACTCACACTACATGTTATCGATGGAAGCCTATCAGATAACAGGATTAAGTTGACGGGGCAGATTGAGAACAAGCAAATTGTTATACTGATTGACAGTGGGTCTACTCACAGCTTTATCAATTCTAAGCTGGTTGATGATTTGAAGCTGTCCACTGTCCACGTACCTTCCATCACCGTTACTGTAGCTGGGGGTCGGAAGATTGTGGTGCGAAATAAATGTTTAGATTGTTCTTGGAGCAAGCAGGGATTGAAATTCAAATTCGATAAATACAAACTACTCTTCTTTGCTGAAATGATTGGGCAGAACATTGTGGTTCAATCTCTTATCAATGTTATTTCCAGAGGAAGGACTGCCCCAATGTTTTTTTCTCAAGGTTCCTGTGGGACAGGAAAAACATCAACTGATCCTAATAATGTGCCTCGTACTGTGCAATCAAGATGTCAAAATACTTATTTAACAAAATTAAAGATGGGGATATTGTTGCAAGGTTGAGGAAAATTTTTGCCGAAGAAAAAATGGATGTTGAATTAGATGCTTTGGATTTGATTGCTACAACTGCAGATGGTTCACTTCGAGATGCAGAAACAATGTTAGATCAGTTGAGTTTGTTGGGGAAGAGGATAACTACATCCCTTGTGAATGAGCTTGTGGGTGTTGCTCCAGATGAGAAATTACTGGAACTTTTGGAGTTATCAATGTCTTCAGACACAGCTAAAACAGTGAAAAGGAATCAGGACTTGATGGACTCTGGTGTTGATCCGATGGTTTGGATGTCTCAACTGGTGAGCCTCATTATGGACATCATTGCTGGAACTTACAATGTTGTTGATGCCAAATACAACATTTCATTCTTTGGTTGTGAAGCTTAATGGAACCAGAACTGGAGAGGTTAAAGCATGCTTTGAAGCTTCTTTGGGAGGCTGAGAAACAACTAATATGGTTTAAAACTACTCTTTGCAGCTTGGTTTAGCCCCTTTACCAGAGAAGTTTTTGAATTCCAGGCTCATATTCAGAGGCAATCAGCATACTCGGCAGGTTTTAGTGAAGTGGCTTAACCTACCTACAACTGATGCTACATGGGAAGGCTTGAGCTTTATCAGTCGTCAATTTCCTGAAGTTATCCATTCTTGGGGACAAGAATGGCTTAAAGGGCAAGGCATTGTTACATATCATATGAGGAATAGGGGTAGGAAAGGAAATTAATAGATGAGGACTGTTGATGCTTATGACTGGGTAGTTAGAGAATTTGGGATGTCAGCCAATGATTAGGAATGAATGAAAATAGGACAAGAATAACAAATTGTAAAGCTGGCAGAATAAGTAGGGAAATATTCCCCTGCTACTTTGTCTCTTAGCTGAATTTCTCTATTAATTAGGATGTACAAAATATCTAGAGTATGAATGAATATTAATATTTTCTAATTCCTCTCTTCTCTTCTCTCTGTCCCTGTAATTTCTATTTCTCTCTTTTCCCTCCTCTTCTCTGTTTCTCTCTTTTCTTCTCTATTTCTCCCTCATTCTATATTTCTAACCTTGGTTTGTTACAACTTCTTTATTACATGCAGAGTTCAAATCCACAAATTTCATAGTTTAGGCAAACATCATGCTGCATTTTGGAATAGTGCCATGCTGCATTGTTGTTCCTGTTATGGGTTCGTTTGCATCCTTGGTAACAATGCTGGCACACAATCATCTCATTCAAAGTCTCAAAAGAAGGAAAGGCGTGCAGATAAAATAGTTTTACTCTCCAATTTGACTGCTTTTCTGACCATGTGAGCACTATCTCAAGTGTCCAATATGGCTTCATAAAACTCCACTCATATTTCTCTATCTTCTGTAAATTCTCCATATTCCAATTATGGTATTCTCAAACTCAAATTTTAAATCACAAATCTTTTGCAGAAGTGACTGGATCTCCTTTTTGTTGATATGTTTTTTTTTTGTTCTTTGTTCAAAGCTGGCTGCATAATTGGAATTGAAACTTTATAAAAAAGGAATCATTTTTTTTCCCTCTTTCTCTCTCTCTTGCCATGCTAATTATGCATTTGTCATCATGCAGAATCTGCTTCTTAATGGGAAACTATGGTTTCAAAAATAATAAAATTTCATAGATGGCCTCTGTCGATTAGATTTTCTTTAAACTATATTGTAATTGATAGAAGGGGAGCCTTGGCGCAACGGTAAGTGTTGTCGCCGTGTGACCTGAGGTCACGGGTTCGAGTCATGGAAACGGTCTCTTGCAATTAATTGCAAGGTAAGGCCGCGTACAAAGACCCAATGGGTCCGACCCTTCCCTAGACCCCGCTCATTGCGGGAGCATTCGTGCACCGGGCTGCCCTTTATATTATAATTGATAGGTTACCTTTTCTACAATCAGTACATTACAGGCTCATTCAATTTGATTGTCGGTGCACTTATTTATCTTTGTGCTTGTGGTTGGCATGTTGATCTCAAAATGGTGTGTTAAACAAAATTAGGTGCCAGTGGGTATTACATGATTGGTTTTATCAATTGGCATCCACAATGGTTCTCATACCATATTTATGTTGAAATGTTGCCTTTTGTCAGGACAAAGAGTTAGCTGTTGCTGCAAGTAAATTTGCTGTGTGCCAGAAAACAATCTCATCTCTTGGTTGTCAATTGAAATCTCTTGCAACAATGGAACAGTTCCTGATAGACTATGAGAATTCCTCAGATTTCACTAGTGAAGGAACTCAATGTCATATGACTGTTGGCGAAGGATGCAGATTGCATTCTGGCGATAAACGACATGCTATTAGCTCAATGCTAGAGAGCATCCCTGAAAATTGAGCCATTGTGCCAATACATTAAGGTAGATTCTGAATCTCTGGAAGTAGTTGGTGATTCTTTTAAGTAAATAAAAGAATGGCAGTGACAAGGAGTTGTCATTATTACTAAACCACTGTGTAACAAAGGAGCCAAAATGGGTCTGGGAAGTTTTTGCCTCGACTTCAGAGTGGAATTCAAAATGAAAATCAGTGAAAACAATTGAAAAAAAGAAACAAACAAACAAACAAATTAAACAGCCATATATGATTGAGGTCCTGTTCCTAATTGTACAGCAAGTTCATTCCTACACTGATTAAAAAAAGAAAGGGAAAAGAGAAGAAGAAAAGTTGTGAATTGTCTTGTGAATCTATATAGTTATATCTATATGAATAGATTATTGAAAGAAAAATATAATTATGCACTAAAAATATAATTATGCATGTTATTCCAAATCCCTCTTGTATTGTATATTACGTGCGATTCAGAATTTTAAGTCGCTTCTGCCAGAATTCTATTATTATTATTTTCTTTTATTTTTCCTAACTAAAAATCAGTTAATTGTTTATTATTCACTCTGCTAATCCTATGGGACCCTTCAAAGGAGATCCTTTCTTATGGAAGAAAAATCTCTCATTGTCCACCATCACAGAGACAAACATCGATCTCAAATTAAGTCATATGCACATTGTTGCTGAAAAGGAACTTTCTTAAGAGCAAATTCGTGGTATTGATTTAAGGAAAGAAAATGAGCTTGCAAAAAGTGTTGAGGAATTGTTGAGAGCATAAAAGCTTTAAAATGAAAGTTGTTTTGGGCAATTTCCCAGCTGGAAGAAAGTGCTATAGATTCTACATCTTTACATTAGATCAGTTCAAAAATGACCACATAACATTAAAAACTTGAGTTTTGCATAATTCATCCATTATGTACCTATTCTTTTTTTTTTTTCATCCTCATGATTCGGTTAACCAAACTGTGAGCACTCTTATTTTCTTTAACCCTATCTAAAAACTACAAAAAATTAAATAGCTTTAATGTTGGATGATATTTTATCTGATAAATCAACAGAACTGGTATTTTTCAGGACTAGTGTTTTTCATGTAATCTAAGATATAATAAATATAAATTAAATAAGTAAATAATAATATAAAATTACTCCCAAATTAAATAATTGAGGATTTGCCTAGAAGGATTCAGTTGGATATATCAAAATTGAATGCACTTTTGCAATTTGAAACTTTTTATTTAACTGTCAAATTTACTAATTTTTTAAGGTTCTCGTTTATCAATTTTTGTGTCAATGAGTCAAAATCCTGAGTCGTGAAAGATCTGAATTATTAGGGTCTCTTTGGGATGGATCAATGGAAGAATGATGAATGTTTTAGAGTTAACAAAGAAGCAGAAGAACAGAGCAAATTGAGAAGAGAGAACAAGAGGGAAGAGAGGGAAAAGACAAGATCAATGAGAAGGAAAATTATATTGTATTGATAATTTGTAACATTTCCCAATTGTTCATGAAGCTATCTAATACCGTCATAATCCATCTGTACCTGTAAAAAGTAACAACTTGTTAAAACGAATAGCAAACTCTAAATGAATAACAAAATTAATGCATGGGGCCTAATGCCCTTTTTATAAAGGGTCAATTACGTAAATACCTTAAAAATAAATTATGTTTTAAAAAATATTGTGCTAAATTTTTTTTTTTCTCATTTTTACGGCAGCTTGGTTTTACAATTACAAAAATACGCCGCTTACAATTCATCATGTAGCGGGCCTATATTTATCCACTAAAATGCATGTACAGCAGGTGTAATTTATTTTAGTGGATACCTTTTCACCGTATACTAAAATCTGAGTAATAATTTTTAATTTTTTTTGTCATTTAAATATAATAACTTTTATCTGTTGTGTTTTTTTTTGTTGTTTTTTTTTGCGTTTCTTATCTTATTTTTTTATAGTCTATTTGTTTTTTATTCTTTTTTTATACTATTTATATTATTTATGCTGTCTATTTTTAATTTTTTAGACAAATTTTAAATAAATTTTTTTTAAAATATTAAATTAAAAATATTTATATTAAGTTTCTATTTGCATGTAATATATAACTAAATATATTTACTTATAAATAACATATAATACATATAATTAAATATATAACTATACAGATATCACTTTTATACTTTTAGTTTTTTAAAATTTAACATATATATATTATTACTTATTATATATAATATTTATCGACATATAACTAAATATATATCACTTTTATATTCTTATTTTTTTTAAATTTTAATAAGTATAAGTTATTATATATAACATATATTGATATATAACTAAACATATATACTTTTTATATTATACCTTTTAAAATTTTAATAAGTATACGTTACTATATGTAACACCCCTATATCCCATATACGTACAAAGCATGCTTATACGATCGTATCATACGTATACCGAATATAGAAATGATATACTTTACAAAATACACAAATCACATTTAAAGTAAAAATAAAAATTTAAGAAATACTAAAGGTTTAAATGAAAATTTTAAGACAATAGATAAAAACATTTCTTTAATACGCAACGGAAGTTACATTCAAAATTTACAAATACAAATACATTGAACCTCAAAAATTACAAAATATGAAATATATATACATGATTGGCAGCTTGACTCTCTGATCTTTAAGCTTTAATCCAACTCTTCACAATCAAAACAATTCAACTATGTCTAGAGGAATCCTCCGCCTCAACTTTATCGCCTCTATCACCTGCGCGATGAATCATAATCGCGCTGAGCCAACAACTCAGTAGTACAAACCATAATGCCATTATGCTATATCAATATCAATGATATACATTCAAACAATAAAGATCATACTCAATATACAATATTTCATAAATATTACATTTCATCATTTAAGTAATGCTAACATTTCATTACATTATCTCATAACATTACAACATCATTCATGACATCTATATAACATAAACACCTATGGGCTCAATAAGTATTTAATACTATATTCAGAATTTAGAGTTGCTGCTTTGGTTCATAATCACAATAATCAAGCCCGTAGGCAACATATATAGAGATCTCTATCCATGTATAGTGTAACAGACCCAGTCTCTTGGACCATCAACTCAACAAGCTTGAGGAGATCCTCAACCCGGCAAGACTATTACCAATCATATATCTCATAATCACAATTCTCATAGTGTAACAGACCCAGTCTCTTGGACCTCAATTCAACTCAAATTGAAGAGATCCTCAACCCGGCAAGACTGTTACCTTTCATAATTTCATAGGCATGCCACCCAAATCCAGAACTCTGAAACTGAATAACATATTAAACATACAATTATTTCATTAATCTTTTATCATTCTCTTTCTCAATTTGTATCTCATAATCCAATAGGCAATCATGCCTCAACAATTTCATTTGTATAATCATAGCCACTCACAATGGCTTCTCATCACCTTTGAATCATCATGTCTCATTTCACAAGATCACATTTCATTTTTGTCAAGTATACATAACCAAACACATTAAACATCATCATCTCATAGGCATACATGCCTTAATTATAATTCATGCCCATCATCATTGCCAACAATCATGGCTTTTCATCACATCAAGATTATCATCATTCAATCATATCATTTATCTCATTATAACCCATAATATTTATTTCTTATCAAAGCAATTCATCATTACACATATAGCACACTATGTTGCACAAGATTTATAAGGTGCAAAACATAACATTAACTAGATATATATAATGCCATATCAAATGAATGTATGCAACAATGCAAGGTTTGTACTTACCTCAATCACAATTCACACAACTCTAAACACTTTCCCTTTTCCAAGATTCTTCACTTCCCAAATTAGGGCAACTCACCTTCTTTCAAAACCTAATCCAAAAATAATAACATACACTTGCTTAGGGATCCACAAGAGATAAACAATTTAAGAGTAAACTAGGGCAAACCCTAAACATGACACGTTCACCCACACGGGCGTGTCCCTGACAGTGCCCTAATTCCGCAACATAGTAGCTTTTACATGCTCAGAATCACGGTCGTGTCATTGGGTGTGTAATACCTTCCGCCTCTCAAAAATAACAACACGTCCAATATCATGAACGTGCTCATGGCCGTGTCAATTTTCCAATCTCACAGTAGCTATGCCACGCTCAATAACACGGGCGTGTTACTGGTCGTGCAACACCTACTGCCTCCAACACAATTGACACGCCTAAGAATCTGGACGTGCTCCCGGGCGTGTCAGACCAAAAATCCAGAATCCGGCCAAAACAACCAAACCCCCAATAAAACACTTCTTTTCACCAACATCCTCTTCAAACAAACTTAACAAAACATACCCAAAAACCACTTAAACTCACAAAAACACCAAAACAACTTCACACTTACATTAAACACAAAATACAAATAACATCTCAAACTCTAAGCACAAACACAACACCATCTCTTCCAATCAACTTACTCTTTTCTTCAATCCATCTATAAAATCCATGATCAAATCCATCAAACACTCTTAAACATATTAAAATCAACCAACACACTCTTAAAAATCTATCAAACTCAATCAAGACTTCAAATAAACAAAGAAATCAAAAGAGGACTTACCAAAGTAATGAAACTTCTTGAATCACCAACTTGATCACTTAGATCTTCCTTCAATTTGAGCATAGAACATCAAGATCCTCTTTTGCTCTCTTGCTTTCTCTTGTCTATGGAGGAGCCGGCCAACAACAAAGGAAAAGAAGAAGAAAAACACAAAGAAACAAAGTCAAACTTCTCTTTAAATCTCCACCAAGTATATCAACTTTAGCAATTACCTAAACACCCTTCTACCATATGTTTTGATTTCCTTTAACACACTTATCCTAATAAGTCATTACACAAATCTCAAATGAAAATATCTTCTTCCCTTGACCACACATTTGACCTATGTATATGTTATATATATTATCATATAAACAACATATACATTACCTTAAACAAACTTTTCCTTTACCATAATACATATACATTAATTCAAATCACACAACAATTACATCAGTACTTCTAGGGCACACTTTAGGATATTACAATTCTCCCCCTCTAAAAAGAAATTTCGTCCTCGAAATTACCTGATATCAAGTCAGAAACAACTGAGGATATTGATCTCGCATTGTTTGCTCACTCTCCCAAGTTGCCTCTTCTCTTCCATGATTCTTCCATAGAACCTTCACAAGGGGCACTTTCTTATTTCTTAACTCTTTCACTTCACGTGCCAAAATAGCAACTGGTTCTTCTTCAAATGTCAGATCAGGACTCACTTCGATAGAATCAATTTTCAAAACATGAGATGGATCCGACCTGTACCTTCTCAACATAGAAACATGGAATACATTATGGATCCTATCCAACTCAGGTGGCAAAGCAAGCCGATAAGCAACTGGCCCAACTCTTTCCTAAACTTCATACGGTCCAATGAAACGAGGACTCAATTTCCCTTTCCGACCAAACCTCAAGATCTTTTTCCAAGGAGATACTTTCAAAAATACTTTATCTCCCACATTATACTCAATGTCTCTCATCTTCAAATCTGAATAAGACTTCTGTCGATCTGAAGCTGTTTTCAACCTATCTCGAATCACTTTCACTCTTTCCTCAGTTTCTTTAACCAAATCAAGACCAATTATCTTACCTTCACCAAGTTCACTCCAACATAGAGGTGTCCTACACCGTCTACCATACAATGCTTCGAATGGTGCCATACCAATGCTGGATTGATGACTGTTATTGTAAGCAAATTCCACAAGTGGCAAGAATCTATCCCAACTTCCAGAGAAATCAATGACACAGCTTCTCAACATATCCTCGATAATCTATATCACTCTCTCTGACTGCCCATCTGTTTGCGGATGGAAGGCAGTGCTGAAGTGTAATCGAGAACCCAAAGCACCATGTAAACTCTTCCAAAATCTTGAAGTAAATCGGGGATCTCGATCAGACACTATAGAAGTTGGGACACCATGCAACTTCACAATCTCATGAATATACAACTCAGCTAACCTCTCTAAAGAGTAATCCATCTGAACCGGAAGAAAATGAGCTGTCTTAGTCAACCTATCAACAATCACCCAAATAGCATCATGTTTCCTTTGTGTCAATGGCAAACCAGACACAAAATCCATTGTCACTCTTTTCCATTTCCATTCAGGCACTAACAAAGGATGAAGTAATCCTGTTGGAACCTGATGCTCCGCTTTTACCCTCTGACAGGTGAGACATTTGGACACAAAATCTGCAATGTCTCTCTTCAAACCAGACCACCAATAATATTGTTTCAAATCATGATACATCTTTGTATTACCCGGATGCATAGCAAATATTGATTGATGTGCTTCTTCTAAAATGATTCTTTTCAAATTTGCATCATCAGGTACACACAATCTGTTCTTAAACCAAAGACTCCCATCACCTCTCACAATAAAATCTTTACTCTTCCCATTCTGACAATCTGAAACAATTTTTTGAATTTTCTCATCAGCCCACTGAGCCTCTTTGATCTGATCCAACAAAACTGGTTTTAATTGCAACTGTGCCAACAATGCACCATCATCACAAGATATAAAGCTGGCATGCAATGCTCTCAACTCAACAAGCAACGAGAGCGAATACACAGTCAAACCTGCTAAAGACTTCCGACTTAAGGCATCAGCAACAACATTTGCTTTACCTGGATGATAATCAATCAAACAGTCGTAGTCTTTAATCAACTCCAACCATCTCCTCTGTCGAAGATTGAGCTCTCTTTGGACACCCAAATATTTTAAACTCTTATGGTCTGTATAAATGAAACATTTCTCCCCAAACAAATAGTGTCTCCAAATCTTCAATGCAAACACAATGGCTGCTAGCTCCAAATCATGGGTCGGATAATTGAGCTCATGCGGTTTTAACTGCCGAGAAGCATGAGCTATTACTTTACCTTCTTGCATCAAAACACAACCCAAACCACTATGTGAAGCATCACTGTAAATCACATATGGTTTACCTTCCACAGGTAAAGTAAGAACCGGCGCTTGAGTCAACATTTCTTTCAACTGTTCAAAACTAGCTTGACACTGGTCTGTCCACACAAATCTAACTCCCTTTCGAAGCAATCTGGTGAGTGGAGTAGCTATCAAAGAAAACCCTTTCACAAACCGTCAGTAATAGCCTGCCAAACCCAGAAAACTTCTAACTTTCGTCACAGTCTTTGGTGGACTCCAATTCAAAATAGCTTCAACTTTACTCGGATCAACTCTAATACCCTCTGCTGAAACTATATGACCGAGAAAAGTTACTTGGTCAAGCCAAAACTCACACTTCGACAATTTAGCAAACAAATTCTTCTCTCTCAAAATTTGCAACACAATCCGCAGATGTTTGTTATGTCCCTCCTCATTGCGCGAATACACCAAAATATCATCAATAAAAACTACCACAAACTGATCCAGATAGGGCCTAAACACCCTATTCATCAAATCCATAAAAGCTGCAGGTGCATTCGTCAAACCAAAAGGCATAACTAGAAACTCATAATGCCCATACCTGGTACGGAAGGCTGTTTTAGGAACATATTCAACTCTGACCCTCAACTGATGGTACCCTGATCTTAAATCGATCTTGGAAAACACTGCTGCACCCTTCAATTGATAAAAGAGATCATCAATTCTAGGCAAAGGATATTTATTTTTAATAGTCACTTTGTTCAATTGCCTATAATCGATACACAATCTCATAGTACCATCCTTTTTCTTTTACAAACAACACAGGAGCTCCCCAAGGAGAAACACTGGGGCGAATAAATCCTTTATCCAACAACTCCTGCAACTGCACCTTTAACTCTCTTAGTTCAGCTGGTGCCATTCTATAAGGAGTAATAGAGATAGGAGTGGTACCAGGCAATAATTCAATACCAAACTCCACCTCTCTCTTAGGAGGCAACTCTGGCAACTCCTCTGGAAACACATCTGGGAACTCTGCAACTGTGGGTATACCATCAATTTGAGAACCCCGTGCTCTAGTATCCACCACATGAGCAAGATAAGCATCACACCCTTTTCTAATCAACCTCCTAGCTGCAACAGCTGAAACAAACAAGGATGCTAGCTGTCCTTGCTCTCTAGATACTATCACCTCTCCTCCATCACCAGTTCTCAAAGTAACAATCTTCTTTTTACAATCTACCACAGCTCCATGTCTAGATAACCAATCCATGCCTAGAATCACATCATATTCCTTAAAAGGCATTTCAATTAAATCTCCAAGGAACTCCTCACCTTGCACCACTACTGCACTATCTCGGTGCACCTTGCTAACAATCACACTATGCCCTAAAGGATTTGTCACCAATACATCAAATCCTAGGGATTTAGCATGCAATTCAGACACAGGCAAAACAGATGCACTAATATATGAATGTGTGGATCCAGGATCAATCAAAGCAAGTACTGAAATATCAAATAAAGAAAACGTACCAGCTATAACTACCGAATCATCTGGTTGCTTCTGCATCACATAAACTCATTGAGAAGGCCCAGCCTCATCTGGTCTACTCTCCCTGGATGAAGATCCTCTCTGACCATACCCAAGTCTACCCCCTCTGCTGAAACTTCTACCCCCTCGACCACCTCTGACACTAGGTCGAGAAACTGCAGAATCTGCTGGCCTCTGTTCTCGCATCTCTGGACACTCTCTAATAAAATGATCCGGAGATCCACATCTAAAGCACACAGCTGGTCCACTATTCCTCTAACAAACACCCCTATGTGTTCCAACACACTGAGCACACACAAGTGGAGTGGATCTCTGAACTACCGGAGTAGGAGCACTCGCTACTGAAGCTGTAGGTCTCGATCTTTGTCTCTGAAACTGAACTGACCTACCAACTTGCCTCTGACTCCTACTGAACCTAGGAGCAAAACTGCCTCTACCTCTCTTCGCAGATGAAGACCCTGCCTCAAACTGGGGTCTTCTAACCCTGATCTCTTCTTCAGAAGCAGCCGCTGCAATATTCTGAGCTCTCTCCACACTCCTAGCTGCTGCCACAAGCTGGGAAAAATCATGATATCTAGATCCAGCTACCAGACACATGATAGAGGGCCTCAATCCCTCCTCAAATCTCCTGCATCTATCTATCTCATCAGATATAATACCCCCAGCATAATGGCTCAACCGGATAAACTCAACCTCATATTCTGTTACTGATCGGTTGTCTTGCTTCAAGCTCAAGAACTCCATCTTCTTCACATCTTTATACTCCCTTGGAGTATACTTTAATTCAAACTCTCTTAGAAAATCAGCATAAGACAATGTAGGTGGGTCATCCATAGCATGGGGCACTGTCTTCCACCAATCATATGCGTCCTTCTGCAACAATGATCTTGCATAATCAAATCTTTCTTCTGGTGTGGCTTGTAACTGAACAAATATTCTCTGTACTTTATCTAGCCACTGCTCAGCCACAGCTGGATCAATAGTACCCAAGAAATCTTCTGCTCCATATTTCCTTAATTTGTCATAATGCCTCACTGATACCAAAGGCTGTGGGGGTGGTGGCGGTGGTTGCACTGGTGCTTGCCTCAAAGCCTTTACCACATGCCTAAGCCAAACTGGTGGAACCTCCTCACCAGCTGGTCTCCCCGACTCAGAAGCAGGTACCTCTCTAGCACTATCCACTCTAACTCCCTCTCTAATCTCATCAGGAGCTACATGTAATATCCCAAAATATACCCTAGATGTTTTGGCTTTATTGTTGTTTAAATTGCATTCAATGTATATGTTTATTTGGAAGAGAAAAGGGTTTTTAAAGAGAGTGTATATGTTGTGTATATTAGAATATATACAACATATACACAAGTCATTGGAAAGTCAAAAGGATGATAGTGGAAGAAGATATTTTTGTGTTTTTGAATTTAATAAATAAATAATAAGGAATTAATTGAGTGGAAGAGATTAAATGGGATTAGTTTAATATTTTAATTGCTTGGTTGAGAGGGTTTTAAGGAAAAGGAGGTTGACTTCTTTCTTCCTTGCCGTGGCTCATCTTCATCTCCTTCCTTTGCTTTTGTTTTGGCTGGCTAACAAAGAGACAAGAGAACAAGGGAGAGATTTGAACCTCTAAACTCAAGATCTAAGGAAGCTTTCAAGAGATCAAGTTGAAAAGTTAAGAGTTTCTTCATCCTTGGTAAGTTCTTCACTTAACTCTTTGATTTCTTTGAGTTTTGAGTTGAGTTTGTGGATGGTATGTGTTTATGTTTGTTTAAGATGGGTTTAAGAGTGTTTGGGTAACTGATTTCTTGTTTTGGGGATGGATTGAAGGAAAGAGTAAGTTGTTGGAAGTGATTGTTTTGTGGTTGTGTTTTAGGTTTTTGGTGATGATTTTGAATTGTGTTAGAAGTATGTTTCTAGTTGTTTTGGTGTATTTGTAAGTTTGTTGTGATTTTTGGGTATGTTGAGATGACTTTGATTGAAGTGGATTTTGGTGAAAGGAAGTGCTTTGTTGATTGTGTTGTTGTTTTGGCCGGAATCTGGGTTTTTGTCCTGACACGCCCAAGGGCACGTCTAGGATTTTGAGCGTGTCGATGGTTATGTATTTTGGATGAGTGACACGAGCAGTGACATGCCCAGGATACTGAGCGTGTCATAGCGTCTGTGTGGAAGTAGGTTTGGCACGGCCAGTAACACGCCCGTGTTATTGAGCATGTCATAGCCACTGTGTTTTTGGGGAATTGACACGGCCATGAGCACGCTCATGATGTTGGACGTGTCAATGTTGTTGAGAGGCAGAATGTATTACACGCCCATAAACACGCCCGTGTTGTTGAGTGTGTAAAAGCTTCTATGTTGTGGAGTTAGGGCACGGTCAGGGACACGCCCGTGTTGTTGAGCGTGTCAAGTTAGAGTTTTCCCTAGTTAGTTCTTAGCCTTATGATCTTATGTGGGTTTCATCTTCCTTTTTGGAATAGGTTGTGAAGAAGGTGAATTACTCTAATTCAAGAAGTGAAAGATTTTGGAGGAAGAAGTGTTTAATATTGTGAGGGTTGCATTTAATGTAAGTACAAACATTGCATTGTTTCATACATCCATTTGATGTGGCATTGTTGATATATATATATATGAATAATTTGACATTTTGTACATTATGAATCTTGTGGAATGTAATGTGCTATATTTATGATGATGAATTGTCTTGATGTGAATGGAGATGTAATAAAACCATTGTTGTTGGCTATGGTTATGCAAATGAAATTGATAAGGCATGATTGCCTATTTGAGTATGAGATACGATTTGAGAAAGAGATTGATAAAGAGGCAAATGAAATAATTGTATGTTTAATATGTTGATTCAATTTCAGAGTTCTGGATTTGGCGGCATGCCTAATATATATGAATAGTAACAGTCTATCCGGGTTGAGGATCTCCTCGATTTAGTCAGGTTGACGGTCCAAGAGACTGGGTCTGTTACAGGTAACAGTCTAGCCGGGTTGAGGATCTCTTCAATTTGAGTTGAATTGAGGTCCAAGAGACTGGGTCTGTTACACTATGAAAATTGTGAATATGAAATATATGAATAGTAACAGTCTAGCCGGGTTGAGGATCTCCTCGATTTAGTCTGGTTGATGGTCCAAGAGACTGGGTCTGTTACAGGTAACAGTCTAGCCGGGTTGAGGATCTCCTCAAGCTTGTTGAGTTGATGGTCCAAGAGACTGGGTCTGTTACCCTATCCATGGATAGAGAGATATGTATATTGCTTACGGGCTTGATTATTATGATTATGGACCAAAGCAGCAACTCTGAACTTTGAATATCATATTAAATACTAGTTTGGGCCCATAGGTGTCTAGTTTTGAATGAGTATAATGGATGATGATATGAGTATTGAATTAATGAGATGCAACATTTATAAGTATGATCTTCATTGGTTGAATGCATATCATTGATATATATATATTGCATAATTCCATCATGGTTTGTACCACTGAGTTGTTGGCTCAGCGCGATTGTGGTTCATCGCGCAGGTGATAGGGTTGATAGGTTTGAGACGGAGGATTCTTCTAGACCTAGTTGAGTTTATGCTTGAAGAGTTGGGCTAGAGCTTAAAGATCGGAGAGTCAAGCTGCCAATCATGTATATATTCTATGTTTTGTATATTTTGATTTTTATGTATTTGAACTTGTAAAAGTTTGTAATAACTTCCGCTGCGGATTACTAAACGTTTTTATATATAGTGTCATTTGTATTTATTTTAAATGTTGAGATTTGTTTCACTTATTTTTAAAGATATGATTTGTGTATTTTTAAACTGTGGCATTTTCTATATTCAGTATATGTATTTTACGATCGTATAAGCATGCTTGGTATGTATATGGGATATAGGGGTGTTACACTACACTCTCCGCACTACCCTCTACTGACTGTCGTAAGTGAGAATCCATCACAACCTATGTCTGCAAACACAACAGAATACATCTTATTAAAGATCAGAGACTGCCAATACCAAACATGTATGTTATTCAAAAACCAACTTTTAAAGTCAAAATATTCTTTTTCTTTCATTTCACCTAGGTTGAGAATCTCAAACCTAGGCTCTGATACCAAAATAAATGTAACACCCCTATATCCCATATACGTACAAAGCATGCTTATACGATCGTATCATACGTATACCGAATATAGAAATGATATACTTTACAAAATACACAAATCACATTTAAAGTAAAAATAAAAATTTAAGAAATACTAAAGGTTTAAATGAAAATTTTAAGACACAATAGATAAAAACATTTCTTTAATACGCAACGGAAGTTACATTCAAAATTTACAAATACAAATACATTGAACCTCAAAAATTACAAAATATGAAATATATATACATGATTGGCAGCTTGACTCTCTGATCTTTAAGCTTTAATCCAACTCTTCACAATCAAAACAACTCAACTATGTCTAGAGAAATCCTCCGCCTCGACTCTATCACCTCTATCACCTGCGCGATGAATCATAATCGCGCTGAGCCAACAACTCAGTAGTACAAATCATAATGCCATTATGCTATATCAATATCAATGATATACATTCAAACAATAAAGATCATACTCAATATACAATATTTCATAAATATTACATTTCATCATTTAAGTAATGCTAACATTTCATTACATTATCTCATAACATTACAACATCATTCATGACATCCATATAACATAAACACCTATGGGCCCAACAAGTATTTAATACGATATTCAGAATTTAGAGTTGCTGCTTTGGTTCATAATCACAATAATCAAGCCCGTAGGCAACATATATAGAGATCTCTATCCATGTATAGTGTAACAGACCCAGTCTCTTGGACCATCAACTCAACAAGCTTGAGGAGATCCTCAACCCGGCAAGACTATTACCAATCATATATCTCATAATCACAATTCTCATAGTGTAACAGACCCAGTCTCTTGGACCTCAATTCAACTCAAATTGAAGAGATCCTCAACTCGGCAAGACTATTACCTTTCATAATTTCATAGGCATGCCACCCAAATCCAGAACTCTGAAACTGAATAACATATTAAACATACAATTATTTCATTAATCTTTTATCATTCTCTTTCTCAATTTGTATCTCATAATCCAATAGGCAATCATGCCTCAACAATTTCATTTGTATAATCATAGCCACTCACAATGGCTTCTCATCACCTTTGAATCATCATGTCTCATTTCACAAGATCACATTTCATTTTTTTCAAGTATACATAACCAAACACATTAAACATCATCATCTTATAGGCATACATGCCTTAATTATAATTCATGCCCATCATCATTGCCAACAATCATGGCTTTTCATCACATCAAGATTATCATCATTCAATCATATCATTTATCTCATTATAACCCATAATATTTATTTCTTATCAAAGCAATTCATCATTACACATATAGCACACTATGTTGCACAAGATTTACAAGGTGCAAAACATAACATTAACTAGATATATATAATGCCATATCAAATGAATGTATGCAACAATGCAAGGTTTGTACTTACCTCAATCACAATTCACACAACTCTAAACACTTTCCCTTTTCCAAGATTCTTCACTTCCCAAATTAGGGCAACTCACCTTCTTTCAAAACCTAATCCAAAAATAATAACATACACTTGCTTAGGGATCCACAAGAGATAAACAATTTAAGAGTAAACTAGGGCAAACCCTAAACATGACACGTTCACCCACACGGGCGTGTCCCTGACCGTGCCCTAATTCCACAACACAGTAGCTTTTACACGCTCAGAACCACGGTCGTGTCATTGGGCGTGTAATACCTTCCGCCTCTCAAAAATAACAACACGTCCAATATCATGAACGTGCTCATGGCCGTGTCAATTTTCCAATCTCACAGTAGCTATGCCACGCTCAATAACACAGGCGTGTTACTGGTCGTGCAACACCTACTGCCTCCAACACAATTGACACGCCTAAGAATCTGGACGTGCTCCCGGGCGTGTCAGACCAAAAATCCAGAATCCGGCCAAAACAACCAAACCCCCAATAAAAAACTTCTTTTCACCAACATCCTCTTCAAACAAACTTAACAAAACATACGCAAAAACCACTTAAACTCACAAAAACACCAAAACAACTTCACACTTACATTAAACACAAAATACAAATAACATCTCAAACTCTAAGCACAAACACAACACCATCTCTTCCAATCAACTTACTCTTTTCTTCAATCCATCTATAAAATCCATGATCAAATCCATCAAACACTCTTAAACATATTAAAATCAACCAACACACTCTTAAAAATCTATCAAACTCAATCAAGACTTCAAATAAACAAAGAAATCAAAAGAGGACTTACCAAAGTAATGAAACTTCTTGAATCACCAACTTGATCACTTAGATTTTCCTTCAATTTGAGCATAGAACATCAAGATCCTTTTTTGCTCTCTTGCTTTCTCTTGTCTATGGAGGAGCCGGCCAACAACAAAGGAAAAGAAGAAGAAAAACACAAAGAAACAAAGTCAAACTTCTCTTTAAATCTCCACCAAGTATATCAACTTTAGCAATTACCTAAACACCCTTCTACCATATGTTTTGATTTCCTTTAACACACTTATCCTAATAAGTCATTACACAAATCTCAAATGAAAATATCTTCTTCCCTTGACCACACATTTGACCTATGTATATGTTATATATATTATCATATAAACAACATATACATTACCTTAAACAAACTTTTCCTTTACCATAATACATATACATTAATTCAAATCACACAACAATTACATCAGTACTTCTAGGGCACACTTTAGGATATTACACTATATGTAACATATACCGATATATAACTAAATATATAATTAAACATATTTATTGTTATATGTAATATATACACACATATAACTAAATAAATATCACTTTTATACTGTATTTGTAAAATTTTTAATTAGTATATATTATTATATGTAATATATACCAACATATAATTAAATATGTATATCACTTTTGTACTTTTATTCCTTTTGAATTTTAACAAGAATATGTTCTTGAATGTGTTCTCTCCTGTCTCTCTTCTTGCTCTTCTCTTTGCTTTGTTCTTCAAGTGAGACACGGCTAAGACTTTGGCCGTGTCATGGGACATGGCCAGTAGCTTGGCCGTGTCTCTTGAATGTGTCAGTCTCTGCCCAAATTCTCTTAGGGACACGGCTAAGCCAATTTGACCTGGCTGTGTCTTGTGAATGTGACATGCATCATTGTCTTGGATGAAGAGACACGGCCAAGCCATGAAGTGTCTTGGCCATGTCTCATGCTTTCCACCTCATTAGTCTATCAAATTAAATTAAAGCTCCATTGTTTTATTCTTCAACCTGGATCAAAAACTTCAAACAAACTTAAGCATAAATTTAAAGAAATATCAATCAAAAGCCAATAAAATTACCCTAAAAACACATGCACAAATGATCAAAACATGTATTTCTTCACCTTTTATTCTACTGGCAAGCTTACAATCTTTTTTTTATTTATAGATGCATAATTTAGCCTTGAAATTAAAGACATGAAGGCTATAAGTCATGAATTTCACTAGTAATTACAATCTTAAATAGAATATTACAATTTCATAAATATGATCATAATAGAGAAGTTAGGAAGATGAAGAGAAACATCCACTTGATTCACTTAAGTCATAACACTCCCCCTTGGATATTTATCTATTAAGAATATAAATCATTAAAATATTACTAGTAAAAGGAAAAAAACTAGAGAAAGAAAAAGAGTACAATATTTCTGCATGCAAGTAGTACTTCCTCATTAAAACCTTTATCGGAAAAATCCAATAGGCCAAAAACCCTTGGTAGAAAAAGAGTACAATGTTAAACTTTCCCTAATTGTAACATCACTGAAGATCTTTAAGATGATGCGAACTAATTTCGTAAATGTAGCAGTAGGTAATACCTTAGTAAATAAATCTACTAGATCATCACTTGAATAAATATTTTAAATACTAATCTCATCTTTCTTTTGGAGATTATGTGTAAAGAATAATTTTAGTAAAATATGTTTTGTTTTGTCTTCTTTAATATATACTTCATTTAACTGAGCGAACAAGCTGCGTTATCGTCATATATTATTGCTAGGATCTCTTTATTTGAAAAGTGACTACATGTTTCACAAACATGTTAGGTACTTCAGGACCAATAATTTATTCATTATCTTCTCATGGCCGAAAAGGATCTTTATTTACATTAAGTAATCGAATGACCATTAGACTACTTGACGAATGTGCTTTGCCAATATAAAATTATTTAACGACTTTTTTTTTGTATAATTTGATTGATGAATAAAAATTTCATTTGGTAAATGTTCAATTATAACCCGAGGCAGAACTTTGTTTTTCTAAGATCTTTCATCTCAAATTCTTTTTTCAAGTTTTTTACTGCTTTTGGAACTTCTTCAAGAGTTCAAATAATATTCAAATTATCAACATAAACAACAATTATATTGAATTCGGATCCAAAATTCTTTATAAAAAAATATGGACAAGTTGGATCATTTTTATAACATTCTTTTATCAAATATTTACTAGGACAATTATACCACATGCGTCCAGATTACTTTAATTTATACAAATATCTTTGTAACTTAATTAAATAAATTTCTCAAGAATCTTTATTATATTTTTCTGGCATTTTAAATTCTTTCTTGATTTTCATATATATTTCACTATCAAGTGAGCCATATAAATTGGTTGTAACAACATCCATTGGACACATATCAAGCTTTCCACATACTTCCAAATTAATCAAATATTTAAAGGTGATTGTATCCACCATAGGAGAATATATTCCTCATAGTCAATGCCAAGCTTGATAATTTTTATGAAACTAATCATGTTTTATACCTCATAATTTTGTTTTTCTCATTGCATTTTTGCACAAATACCCATTTGTACCCTATTGGCATTACACCTTTAGGTATTTGGACTATAGGCCTAAAAACTTTATGCTTTGAAAGCGAATTCAATTATGCTTGAATTTCATCTTTCCATTTAAGCCAATCATTTCTATGCCTACATTCTTCAATAAATATGGGTTCAAGATCCTCATTTTGTTTTAAAACAGTAACAACAATATTATATGCAAAAATGTCGTCAATAACTATATCTTTTTTATTTCAAATTTTTTAGTAGTAACATAATATATTGAGATCTCATTATTTTCACAATTTTTACTTAACTAAACATGTTATAAAGTTGGATGATTGGTTATGTCTTGGGTCTCTTTAGGAGCACCTGCCTCCAAAATATGACTATTTTGGTTATTTATTCCTTTCATTTTTTTGAGAATTTGTATCTTTGGAACAAACTGCTCTACCATACTTTAGGCGTGGATGACTAGTATATGTATTACTAGGTTGTCCTATAGGACCATTACTTCGATTATGAACATTTACAATTGATATATGAGATTAAGTAAAATTGCCTTTAAATCACTAAATGCATTTAGCAGTTGATTTACAATATTTTACAAATGTATTATCTTTTGAACTTCCAGTTCAAATTGTTTTGTTTAAGGATCTAAATGAGATAATGATAATGAATTTCATATAATCTCTTTTTCCACATGTTTATTTTCTCCCCCTAATGTTGGGAAAACAGTTTCATTAAAATGAAAACTCATAAATCTTGTTATAAATAAATTTCTAGTTAATAGTTTAAGATATTTAATTATATAAGGATATTAATATCTATATAGTTTAGAGAAGGCTTGAAATATTATTAATAAGTAATCTCATTATATACACTGAGTAAGGCAAGGAATAAGGAAATAACTGATACACCTAATCTTTACAGCTAATATGTACAGCTGGTAGATACAGCAAGATAGGTTAAGCCTTATCTCTAATATGCCCTCGCAAGTTAAACTGTTTATAGGGAGAGATAGTCAACTTGTCTCTTAATAATTGGAATCGGCCTTTCATAAGAGGTTTTGTTAAGACATCTGCTATCTGATCTTTGGTAGATAAGTAGCGTACCTCAAGTTCTTTAGAAGCGACCTTGTCTCGCACAAAATGTACATCTATTTGGACATGTTTCATTCGGCTATGGTAAAGGGGATTGACTGTTAGTGATGTAGCTCCTAGGTTATCACACCAAAGAACTGGAATTTGGATGCGTAGTCCCATCTCTTGCAAAAGATTTCGCACCCACAAAAGCTCAGAAGTGGCATTGGCTATAGCTCGATATTCTGCCTCTGTGGAAGAGCGTGAGACACTCTTCTATTTTTGGGAACTCCAAGAAACTATGTTTTTGCCAATATAAATAGCATAACATGTTGTAGATTTTTGATCTTCAAGTGATCCTGCCCAGTCTGCATCACTATAAGCAGTTAATTGAGTGAGAGAAGATGGTTGAATGACCAACCCATGAGTAGACGTTCCCTTTAGATACCGAAGTATCCTTTTAACATCCTGCCAGTGTTGAATTGTTGGTGCTTGTAAGAACTGAGCCAAACGATTTACTAAGAAAACAATTTCAGGTCTTGTAAACGAAAGGTACTGCAAACTGCTTATGATACTGCGATACATCGAAACATCAGAAAAAGTGGTTGTACTTGCTGCAGAAACATTACTTGTAACCGAGGCAGGAGTAGTCATAGATTTGGCTTCATTCATTTGAACTCGCTGTAACAAATCAAATATATACTTGGTTTGAGATAAGTGCAGATTACCATCTTTCCAATTAGCTTGCACACCTAGAAAATAATGAAGTGAACCAAGGTTTTTGAGCAAAAATCTATCACTGAGTCGCCCTTCAATCTGCGCAGCAAGTTTTTTTATCATTACCCGTTAATAGCAAGTCATCAACATATGTTAGACACTATAGAACCGAAGTCCCTTGCCAAAGAATAAACAGTGAATGATCAAGCTTTGACTGAATAAAACCATACTGAAGCAAAGATTCCTTTAAGCAATTGTGCCATTGACGCGGTGCTTGCTTTAGCCCGTACAATGAGCGATGCAACTTGCAAACATGATTTGGTTTCGAATCATCAACAAAGCCTGGAGGCTGAACCATATACATTGTTTCATCCAAAGTACCATGGAGGAAGGCATTCGACACATCATACTGTAATGCTTCCCATTTGTTGGAGACTGCTATTGCAAGAACCATGTGAATTGTAGTGGGTTTGACAACCGGGGAAAAAGTTTCTACATAATCAACTCCCGGCCTTTGATGAAAACCTTTGGCAATAAGACGCACTTTATACCGCGCAATCGATCCGTCTGTATTCTCTTTGACCCTAAATACCCATTTGCACCCAATAATATTAGCATTTGGTGGTGGAGCAGTTAACTCCCAAGTACCTAATTTCAGTAATGAATTAAGTTCAGCATCCATGGCTTCACGCCATTCTGGGAATTTCTTTGCTTCAGTAACTGTGGACGGTTGTCGTGGTGGAAGAAGTGTTGCAAATACTTTCTGCTTTGAATCACCTGTCTTGGACCGAGTTTGCATAGGGTGGGTATTTAAAGGCACCTTTTGTGGAGGTAGGACCGCTAATGGAGAAGCAGCTGGTTCTGCACTTTCGACTTCAATCAGAGAACCAGAATTAGTATTATCCCTTGCCGAACCAGGTTGCACAAGTGAACCTTGCGACGGAGAAGTATCTTCAACAGTTCTTGACACATCAAAATTACTGGGTGCAGCCAATGGAACAACATTTGACAGTTCTGATTGTGGGAAAATTCTTGCCGTTTGATCAAGAGGAGTTGGTGGAGGACCAAGAATTCCAGGCTCTTTATTTACTTTAGGCACAGTCATGTGATAGTTTGTCAAGGGAGCCGACACCTGCAAACTTGGAAAATAAAAGGTGTTCTCATCAAAAACCACATCCCTGGAAATATATAATCAGCTAGAAAAAACATCCAAACATTTGTACCCCTTATGAATCAAACTATAACCAACAAATAAACAAGGAACATATTTGTTTTGAAGTTTGTGTTTGTTATATGGTCGTGTAAGAGGATAGCAAAGACATCCAAAAGTTCTCAACTCATGAATATTTGGTTTGTGTTTAAACAAACGTTCAAATGGTGAGCAATTAGGTAGTAAGGATGTAACAATTCTATTAATTGCATACAATGTTGTTTCAAATGCATAATCCCAATATTGAAGAGGTACAAAAGCATGATTTAATAAAGCCAAACCAGCAGAAAAAGAGGCTTCCAACATATTCCAAGCCTCCAAAGCAGATGTCATTCCAACAACATTGTTGAGCAAAGGTTCGGTTAAAGAAGAATTGATCCAACCGAGGACGATTTGATCTTCAAGATGCCAGATTAGGCGATTGATTGGGAAGAACAGGAGATGGAGGGGTAAAATTCCTATCAATATGCTTTTCAAGATTGTAACCTCTCACAATTGGCAAAAATTGGGTTTTCCACAAAATATAATTAGTTGAAGTTAACTTGACACTGAGTTGATTGCTTACGTTGGGAACAGAAGAAAACGAAGCAAAAACAGAAGGGGAAGAAGATTCAAGAATTGGTGAGGTAGAAGATCGAACAGGTGAAGTTGTATCCGAGAGGTTACTTTCAGTACTCATGGTGATTAGACCAGAAGGCGACTCTGATACCATATACAGTTTAGAGAAGGCTTGAAATATTATTAATAAGTAATCTCATTATATACAGTGAGTAAGGTA
The DNA here is from genome assembly GCA_947685225.1 of Garcia nutans. Classification (NCBI taxonomy): domain Eukaryota; kingdom Viridiplantae; phylum Streptophyta; class Magnoliopsida; order Malpighiales; family Euphorbiaceae; genus Garcia; species Garcia nutans. The sequence continues at coordinate 32,161,212 of CANTUV010000002.1, forward strand.
AGGAATAAGGAAATAACTGATACACCAAATCTTTACAGCTAATATGTACAGCTGGTAGATACAGCAAGATAGGTTAAGCCTTATCTCTAATAATATCCAACATATATTCCCATCCTCTTTTAAGGACTTATCTTTATGCTTTGTGGTGGAATAATTAGAACATACAATGTACAACAAAAAATTTTTAGATGGAAAATATTTGGTTCTTTATCAAAAGTTAATTGTAATGGGAGAATTTATAACAACTTTTTGGCCTAATGAGTATAAGTGTTGCTGCATGTAAAGTTGCATGACCACATGCGGAAATAGAGAGCTTTGTTCTCATAACTAATGGCCCAGCTATTAATAGAAGGCATTTAATAAATAATTTTTCTAGACCATTTTTTGTATGCACATTTGTAACATGCCTTTCAACTGTTATTCCAATTAACATACAACAATCATTAAAAGACTAAAATATAAGCTTATTAACATTATCAACTCGAATTTTCTTGATTGTATAATCAGAAAACTGTGCTCTTAGTCTAATTATTTGAGCAAGTAATCTCGCAAATACTAGATTGCAAGTTGATAATAAATATATATGTGGCCATCTTGTTGATGCTCAATTAAAATCATAAAATATTTGAATAGTCTACATGGTGGATGAATATGTATATAAATATTGTCTTGGATATATTCAAAAATCAAGGGATTCAATTTTAATTCTAGCTAGTGATGGTCTAATAATCAATTTTCCTTGAGAACTTGTAGCATAGAAAAGTTCAATTCTTTGAAGAATCTTTTGGTTCTTCAATACATGGCCATGTGAATTTTCAATAATTTTTCTCACAATTATTGAACCAAGATTGCTTAATCAATCATGCCAAATTGTAAAAATATTTTAATTTATAAACTTTTGGTTTATTATAAAATTTGCTTTAATTGTAATGATTTGTGTGTAGTATAAATTAGGGGAAAGAACTAAGAATTTTTCTATTGCATATTTGTTCCTAAAATGATATTTGTAATGTGGAGATATTCTTGATTTTTGTCACTTATACTCTCAATATGATATCTATTATTTTGAATATCTTTAAAATTGAATAAATTTCTATAATACTTTGCAGACTTTGCTACATTATTTATAACAATTTTTGTTCATCTTGATAATATATTCACTCTTCTAGAATCTTCAATTATTTTTATTATACTAGATATTTTAGGTAAATTTAATTCATATTGATAATGAAAAAAAATATAATACACAATAAATAAATTATGAATATAATGATTAATTATGTAGAAAATAATGATACTAACTAAGGAAACATATAATACACAATAAATAAATTCAAGGATAATAGAAATTTAAAATATATATTATAATAGTCTAATAAGTTATTATATATTTATGATAATATAAAAAGCCATCAACACATGAGCTAGAAGGAATTATGAGTTTTCTAAGTCAAAACTAATTTCCACTCATTAATTAGATGTTAATATAATATTGTGAACACACTTTGCAATAGATTGGAAAGTACTCAAAAGTAAGAACATGAAAACATCACTTATAACTTCATTATTTGAAGATGTTTAAAGAGTTTGACTTCATAAGATGTGGGATTCCCATACTCATATAGAATCTTTAAACATATTAGATAAAATCAATTTCCTATTTAGTTTTATAAAAGGAACTAAGAAGCATTATAATGGTCTAAGATCTTACTTATTTTGCCAAAAAAAATAATAGAAAAAATTGAGATAATTACGAACCCTCAAAATCTCTTGATGTTTAAATAATGACGAGACCAGAATATAGATAACGGGGAGTAAAATTTTCAAGCAAAAATTATGGATGAATTTATTTTCAATTTTATTTTTATATTAAAACATTAATGAAAATAGATAGTATTAATATGTATATTCAATTTTATTTTCATATTAAATATTTATATATTGAAATTTTTTGCATTTTTATTTTAATAGTTGAATGTTACTTTGAAAAATTATACAATATATATTATTTTTAAAATAATATTTATGTATTTTTTGAGATATTTTATAGAAAATATTTAAACTAATTATTTTTTAATAATTTGTGTGATAGAATATTTTTTCCAAGATAATTAACCTAATCATAAAACCCCTAAACTCAATTCATAATCAAATTGTAAAATAATTAACCTAATCACAAAATATCAAATTCCCGATTCATATTATAATCAAATTCCAAAATAATTAGCCTAATTGTCAAAACCCCAAATTCCAATTCATATTCAAATTTCAAAATAATTAACCTAATCACCAAAACTCCAAATCTCAATTCATAATCAAATTCCAAAATAATTAATCTAACCAATTTTATTGCTCTAATACAATCCTTTAAATAGAAAATAACCTACATGCATATAATACAAGTTCTGAATGCTAGTGAATGATGTTTTTGGTAATTTAAATGGCAAGATTTAAAATAAACTAGCAATTTGCCTTCAATTGTCATATATAGGCACCACAACTATTCTTATGCAAGCAAACACAATTTCAATAGTCTCAAGTTTTTTTTTTTTTTTTTTTTTGTGTATGCATCAACTTTCAATTCAAATAGAAAAAAAATATACAAGTAGTTGTGTTGGCCAAATCCTTGGCTCTTGAACTATTTTTTAATTTTTTGCACTGAAATTGAAAGGATTTAATCTTTTCTTTAAGCGATTTTAACTTAGGACTTAAGTATTTTCAAGAGTTTTGTAAATTAGCCTTGTCGAGACCATCCTATGCCTTGAGAGACCATGCCAAAGCTTTTAAAAGCTTCAGAATCACATAAAAAAGTTCATGATCACAGGCTTGACTGTGACACCAACAGGTACAATCGCTACAAGCTTGGTGCGAACAATCCCTAAGAGAGAAAATACACATAACACACAGAAGGGTTGACGTTTGGAGACATGGTGGTTTTAACAGATGTTAGAGCAATCTCTCGACCACACCAATAATTGCAGAGACCGCTAGGGAGCTAAAGGCAGTTTCATAAGCTTGGCAGACAAGGTTAGCAGTCTAAAGCTCAAAGAGAGACTCTCTCTCACCACAATATCAATATGGTGCGACTGTATGATTCAAACTAGTTAGAGAATTTGGTAGAAACTCTTTGTCACTAATGAAAGGCAACCATTGCGAAGTCAAAATGAAAGAAAAGTTAGTCCATGTATTTCGTGATCATAACAGAAGTAGCATGACTAGGAAGTTCATAAAGGCTAGTTTGAGAGGGTTCCCACCTTGCTAGAAGATGGCTATAAATATTCCACCAATCCTCATTTATTACAACTTTTAACAATCAATAGATAAAGTCTTACAATTTTAGTTCTCAATTTTCCTTGTATTTAAATTTTTATTTATCATTCTTGAGTGTTGGGTATGAGCAATAACATGATTATTGTAAGTTTTGTATGAGTTTGAAAACACTAGGTTAGAGAGTGATCCTTGGGTTAAAAATTCTTGTTGGGTTGTGAGAAAATTCTCAAACCCTGTAAATATTCAGTGTGAGCTTGTGAAACTACTAAGTTAGGGTTGAACTTATAAAAACGCATAGATACTGTGAGCGGGGATTTTTGCCCCCACTCCCAGTGGAATGGTTCTTGCGACTTCGGCACTGTTTAGGCTAGGGGCCTTAGAGAACACGAACTTAAGTCCGGAGAAAATGGAGTCGCCACCTGGACGGGCCAGGAAAAAGAAAGGGGTGGATGACTCGATTCCTAAGGAATCCCCAACCCCCTAATGGGTTCGGAAAGTTAGGTACATGTGGGGAAGGTGAGAAATGGCCCAGCACCCCCACAATGCCCGGTTCATTGGAACCGGCCTCCTTTACAGGTCTTGATATTATAAAATTCTTAAATATAACAATATTATCCATACTACACACAATAAAAAAGAAAGCATCATTATATTAAAATCAAAGCAATGTCCAAAAAAAATAAAACAAATAAATGGACACCCATCCGAAGATGGAAACATGTCCTTACATCACATGCCTAAATAGGACACCCACCGAAAGGTAGAAACATGCCCTTTACATAGGTTCTAAAATAGAAAAGCAAATTAAATTACATGATGTTTAACTAATGAGGTACCCACCAAGTGGAAACATACCTCTTACAACATTTAGAAATCTAAATAAATTGATAAAAGTAAATAACCATTCATAATAAATAAATCATTCATCAAAGGTACCAAATATCAATAAAAAGTAAAAATCCATCTATGATAAATAAAATAAACCAAGCATTGAATTTAAATAAATTAAAGCATAAGAAATAAAACCAAGCATGATCAAATATGGAATTGAATAAGGTAAATAAAAATTCAAATTATAGCTACTGTTTCCATTTAGGATTCTTTATCTCATGTGTTAAGGTTTTGGAATTCATAAAATTAGGCTACTGTGACTTTTTTTTATGGAATTAAAATAGATTGAGGTTTTATGTTTTAAAAGATTGGTAAGACTCTTTGATTAAACAAATTAAGGTTTGAATGGTGAAATCATGAAACTAGGGTTTTAGACACTTTAAAATACTTTTGATTCATGGTTTTAAATGGTGATTTCAAGCTTACTGTGTAAATTTAAAATATTTATGTTTTTATGGTTTTTAATGTTTTAAAGGATTAAGGTTTAGAAAAAGTTAGGATTTAAGGTTTTAAAGGGGTTAAAGTTTACTATTTTAAGTTTGGAAGTTGAATTAGGGTTTTAGGATTTAAAATTAGGGTCTCGGGTGATGAATTGGCTTTTAGAGTTTGGAAATCAATTTGATAATTTTATGAAGTTTTATGAATTTAAACAAATGGATTAAAGTTTTTATGAATAGAAAAGATGTTTTTTAAAGCTTTTTGAAAGAAACAGAACCTAGTTTAAAATTTTGAAACAAACAGAATCAAATTTTTGTTTTGTTGAAAGATATGTTTAATTAAGGTTTTAAGATTTTAAAGAAGTAATAATAACAATTTTAAGCCTTTTTGGAAAATAAAACAATGAATTAGTGTTTTTAAACTTTGAACAAAGGGAATTAAGATTTTAGGGTTTTTGAATTAAAAGACATCATTTATTAGTTTATGCTACAGTGTAAAATATAAAGAAATTAGAATTTCATACCTTATTTTGTAAGTTGCACCAAAATTGGCTGTTGGATGAACCAGCTCCAAAGACCAGCCTTTTTGCCTTTTTGAATTCCTTAAATCGTGTTTCTCCTACTTTAAAAATCAATTGAATTTAAGCTTTTCCTTCACAAATTTGGATTTCCCTCCTACTGTCCAATTTTTGTCCCTGTCCCTTTCGGCCTCCTCAATTTGATTGCCTTTGGTCTTTATTTATAGAGGTTTCATATGGTTTATTCCTAATTAATCACGGAAAATAATATTGATAAGAAAAGGAAACCGAAACATAATTGAATTAGGTTTCGAAAAATTTGCGTTGGAAAAATTGCGCTGCCGAAAAAAATTACCACAGGAAAAAATGCGCTGGTGAAAAAAATCTGACGCAGGATCGGGCGTCGCCCGCAGGAATTTCCTGTGGGCGAAATGGCCCACGGCCCTCGCCCGCAGCTGCCCCACACTGATTCGTCATCGATTTTTCTGTCTCCGATTTTTATTTTATTTTTATTTTTTATTTTTTATATTTTTTATTTTTAAAAATTAAATACTAAAGAAAAAATTATTTAATTAAGATAACAAAAATTATTTTGGACCAAAAAAATATATTAGGCAACACAAAAATTATTTTGGACTAAATAAAATATATTGGACCGGACCGGGTAAAAAATTAAGAGTCTACAGATAGTAAAATAATCAACTTATTATTAAGGAGTGGTGTAGACCTTTTAATTTTTCTTGAAATGAATTCAATTCCAATTTAATGGCCTGAATCAAATCTAGTTTCAATTAAAAGGCCCTAATCAAACCTGGTTTCAATTAAAAAGGCCCTAATCAAATTTTGGATCCAATTAAAAAGCCCAAATCGACTCTAGCCCTATTCAATGAACCAAAACAATTGGATCGAAAAAATTCATGACCAATTGGCCTAGCCAATTTGCCATAAGCTCTCATGACTGTCCCTAGTTCAAAAACTTTTAATTCTACTAGGATTTCAATGACTCAGGTCTTTCCTTAGTCGATTAAAATTAATCAACATTGGTTGCCCTAATGGTTACTTATAAAACACAATTAAATAGCAGCCAAGCCAACCATAATTAAGAAAAAACATAGGAACCATAACACAAAAAAAGATAGATGACCATATTTAGCAATTGGGAGCTATAACAAAGTAAACACAGAAGTCATCCTTAGCAATTAACACAGCAAATAAGAAACAAAAAAAGAGAGACCGAGAAAGCAGTGGCCAATATTGTATGAATAAAAAAAAGTCTCCTGATTGTTTGAACAAATATAGACCCTTAATTTTTGCCATAAGTTAGTTGATCCTAATTAAAAAGGTCAAATTAAATTTTGTATAATTTTTTAAATATAGATCAATACAATTTTAATTAGACCTAAAGAATTTGGTTGAGTTTTTCAAAATAATTCTGATTAAATCCAAGTATAGTAAAAGTTAAATTGTTTTTGGAAGAATTAATAAATTTTAAAAATTACGAAATTACCCTGCCACGAGCTGCGATGAATTGGTGTTTCCAATTCACTGTAGGAGCTTATTACGGTGAATTGGGCCATCCAATGTACTGTAGCCAAAGGCCACAGTGAATTGAGCCACCCAATTTGTAATAGCCAAAGGGCTACGACAAATTAGCCATGGCGAATTGGAGCTTCCAATTCATCGTAGGCAATTTGGCTTGGCTCATGCTGCGGGAAGCTTTAATTCACCGCAGGCCTGGCCAGTGGCAATTTTTAGCCTCCTCAAGCCCAATTTTGCCTGTGCGGCTCTAACGAGTCTTATTTCTGAACTTGGATTAATTGCATGCAAATTTAATAATTCAAATCAGTTTCCAATTTTGATTAGAATCCTTTTAGCCTTAGGAATCCTCAGATTTGACATGATAATCAATATAAATACAGGAGGAAAATGGAGCAACAGGGGTTAACAACATTCAATAGAATTTGGCAATCATCAACAAGCAACAATAATCAATAATCAGTTTGCAAAAGATTAACAAAACACACATCAAACCATTAAAGGCAGCAACACTATCTTTGACTTTGCTCTGCCAGAATCAAATTTGGTGGAACCTACAAATAGAGGTTTGCAATTATTTGTTTAGTTTGTTTTAAATCCATAGCAATTCATTCACCTTGTTTCATTGTTCAATTTTCATTTCTATTTCTTTGTTTTATTTTCATTTCTGTTCCATTGCTTAGTCTTTATTTTTGTTTCATTATTTTGTTTGGATTTTTATACTTTTATAAAACATCCAATAGCCATGATCTTACAATCCAGATGGTTAAAACATGACTCATTCAAATGTTAATCAGTTTTATGTTTAATGTCCATCACATTACATTAAACTATTTAATTTATTTTCAAAGCAAATTGTCCAAACCAACTTTAAATCGTCACAGTAGCTAAATTTTTTTTTAAAATCCTAAATATTTCAATAATCAATTTCCAATATTAAAACCTTAGACAATTTCTAAATATTAAATCCTACAATTAGTTTTTAAATCCCAAAGTTACAAAACAAGTTTTTAAACCCTAAAAACCCAAAATCCCTAAACTTCATTTTTTAAATCTAACTCAACCCTCTACAATAACTTTGTTTCTCTAAAAATCCCAACCCTAATTATGTCTTCTTAAAACCCTAATTCCATTTTTTCTAAAAACCCAAAACCTTAATTTTATAGGAAAACCCTAATCTATGTTAATGAAACCCTAATTTATACAACTTATTATTTTAATATAATGTAGGTTTGGTTATTAATATGTGCTATGGATGTTTCTTTATATTGGATGTTTTTATCTTAATGCTTGAATGGTTTAATTAATTGTTTACTTAGATCCTAAGATTGTAAAATGTATATTTCCACTTAGTGGGTGCCTCAATTTTTGTTATGTAATTTAAGTTATCATTTAAAGATTTTAGGATCAATGTAAAGGACACATTTCCACCTTGTAGTGGGTGTCCTATTTAGTTTTAGACATTGGATGATGTAAGGACATATTTCCATCCTCGGATGGGTGTCCATTTATTTGCTTTGTTTAAACATTATTTTGATTATTAATACAATGATGCTCTTATTTTAATCATCGCATGTAGTATGGATTATATTATAATAATTAAGAATTCTATAATATTTAGAATTGAAAAGGAGGTCAGTTCTAATGAATCGGACGTTATGGGAATGCTGGGCCACTTTTGACATTCCCCATGAGTACCTAACTTTTTGAATCCAATTGGGGGTTAGGGATTCCTTAGGAATCGAGTCATTCACCCCTTTCTTTTTTTGACCTATCCGGTGGTGACTCTATTTTCTCTGAATTTAGGCCCGTGATCTCTAAGGCCCTGAGCCTAACAGTGTCGAAGTCGCAAGAACCATTCCACCGGGAGTGGGGGCAAAAATCCCTGCTCATAGTGGCGACTCTACTGCGGATATGAAAAGTTGATTCCATTAGTCTTTATATTATTTTATTCTTTCTTATTATGATATTGTCCACTGCATCACTTAGTTTGCATTGTGTGCATGAGTTAGGATGCCTTTGTTAACTGAGTTATGTTATGTAAGGGATATCATACTTTTACTCATGGTATGGAGATTGAGCATGGCATAACCACTCATAGCCTTGTACCTTTGGGTATATACTTGCTATGGGAGCCTAAGCTTTTCAACCCAAAGACTAAAGCCCATGTAGTTGGCCAAGTTACTTTCCTTAGGTTTATACCCAAATGCTTGCTTTTTGACTATGTTTGATATATCTTAGTGTAGACCCTTAATTTTGACCCCAATTTGGTATGATCCTAATTTCAGATTGCCAAAATAAGTTCAATCCAACTTTAAAAGATTTAAACCTAATTTATGATTTTTTAAATAAGTTGGTTCAGGTTAAAAAAGGCATAAATTCAATTGCAAAACCCTAAATCAAGTTGGTTAGGCCCAAATTAAGAGTTTACGGTCCAAAAATTAAAAAAATACGACACTGATTTGAGTGGGGTAGCCCAAGGACATGGAGCTATGGCTCATGTCGACCTAGGAGTCCTAGGTCAACATAAGCCAAGGCTTATGTCGACCTGGTTGTCCAGGTCGACATGAGTAAGGCCTCATGTCGACTTGGCACTCTGGGTCGATATGAACCTAGGTTATTTTTTAGTTTTGGCCACTAATTCCTGATTTAGTGAGGTTTAGTTGTTAAACACAGATTAGTTTAGGGTTAACAAAAAAATTTGCCTATAAATATAAGCTTAAAAAGCCAAGCAAGGGATCGACAATTGTGAATTAAGAAGAAGAAGGCAACAAAATAGAGAGCAACAATCATTATTAACAGTCCTTAGCAATCATCAAAGAATTAAATGAGTAGAATCCAGCAACTTGAGTAAATAAAAGAACAGAAGCATGAAACCACAAACCAGAAGGCAGAACACATCTGTTTTCAACCTTGTTTCAACTAAGATTTTACAAAGTTTGATCGACATAAAATATTGGTGGAACCTACAACGGAGGTTTGCAATCTTTCATCTAATTGTTTTTAAGGCTACAGTAATTCAATTATTCTGTTTCATTTTTTATTTTTGTTTTTGTTTCATTATTTTCTTTGATTGTTTCATTGATTAAAATATCCAGTATTCATTGCCGTGTTTCATTATTTCATGGATAAGAAAACGTCCAGTAGCCTCACTTCAAACGTGATATAATGAAATATGATTTGTACCAAGGTTAATTATTTCTATGATTACTGTCCATTAAACTACACTCAGTCGTTTAATTAATTTTCAAAACAACTTGTTTAAAATAATTTCCAACCATCATAGTAGAGGGACCGCCTTACGGGCTTGTTGTAGGGGTCAATATTTATTTGTGTATTATAAGTCTTTGTGATTAACTTCCTTTATTTAAAACTCTAATTTAGTTATTAAAGTTCTAAAACCCTAATTTAAGATGTAAATCCTAAATTCATACATTTATTGCTTTATTTAGTTTTAGATTTGATTATGTAGTTTATTATATGTTTTATGTGATTTCAATGTTTGATTTGTTTAATTTGTGATGGATGAATGTTTTCTTTATTATTATTATTTGTTTATCTTAGTATTAATAATGTAAGAGGTATTTTTCCACTTTGTGGGTACCTCATTAGTTAAGCTTCGTGTAATTTAAATTATTTTCATATTTTGGGATTATTAGTTAAGCTTTATGTAATTTAAATTATTTTTATATTTTGGGATTAATGTAAAGAACACGTTTCCACCTTTTGGTGGATGTCCTATTTAGTTTTAGACATTGGACGATGTAAGGTCATGTTTCCATCCTTGGATGGGTGTCCATTTATTTGTTTTGTTTGAACATTACTTTGATTTTAATACAATGATGCTTTTGTTTTAATTATTGTATGTAGTATGGATTATATCATAATAATTAAGAATTCTATAATATTTAGACCTGAAAAGGAGGCCGGTTCCAATGAACCGGCATTGTGGGGGTGCTGGGTCATTCTCACCTTCCCCACATGTACCAAACTTTCTGAACCCATTAGGGGGGTGGGGATTTCTTAGAAATCTAGTCATCCACCCCTTTCTATTTTCCCGGTCCGTCCGGGTGGAGACTCCATTTTCTCCAGATTTAGGCCTGTGTTCTCTAAGGCCCTGAGCCTAACAGTGCTGAAGTCGCAAGAACTATTCCACCAGGAATGGGGGAGAAAATCCCTGCTCACAGTGGCGAGTCCACTAGGGATAAGAGAAGTTGATTCCGATGATCTTTATATTATTTTATTCTTTTTTATTATGATAATATCCATTGCATCATTTCGATTGTATTTGTATACGTGAGTTAGAATGCCGTGTTACCCGTGTTGTGTTATATAAGGGATACCATACTTTCACTCAAGGTATGGAGATCAAGTATGATATAACCACTTATAGCCTTGTACCTTTGGATATATACTTGCTATGGGAGCCTAAGCTTTTCAACCCAAAGACTAAAGCCCATGTAGTTGGCCTATTTACTTTCTTTGGTTTTATACCCAAATGCTTGTTGTTTGACTATGATTGATATATCTTGGTTTGAATCATGGCTTATTTGGTTTGTTACATTCCTAATATGACCTAATTTTATTGTAAACCTAAAATAATTTGTTAAGCCCAAGAGACCAAAATTATTTTTAAAATTTTTCAAGATGGTCTTTGGATATAAAAACCTTTTCTAAGATGGGTCAAAAATTCTTTTTATCTCATGGCCCAATTTCAAAGCCCAAAATCTATTTTTAAACAAATCTTTTCACAATGGAATTTGAAATAAAAAATATTTTTCACCTCAAGGCCCAAGCTCAAAGCCTCAAATTTATTTTCAAATAAATCTTTTTCAATGGGCTTTGAAATAAAATTATTTTAAACAAACCTTTTCAATGGGCTTACAAATATTTAGGTAAATTATGGAATACGTGAAATTAATTGTGGACCTAGTTTACACTAGGATGCATTAATCATGGGCTTGTTTGAAGCATGAACCATTAATTGTTTTTCAAAAATGGAAAATCTATTTATGGTAAACCTTTTAATTTAGTTTTAATCCCTATATAGCATAAAAACTATTTTTAGTTGGCCCAATGGATTAAGACCTAATTAATGAAAATTATCACGGACCGATTTTTATGTTTGAAAATACAACTATTGGTTAAAATGTCTGAGGGAATTTTTGAAAACAAGATACCCCATGTTGGTATTTTGTTGGCCATATAGAGACTCGTCATTCATGTGTGGAAGTTATAAGGTTGGAAGATTCATTCCTACAGTGTTTAGTTGTTTTGTTTGATTATCATTTGTGCATCCATGCATACATGCATTGAATCTCATATCATTGATCCTTTCTGTAACACCCCTATAACCCGTATACGCACACTACATACCACCATGTTTGTAATATACGTATACTGAATATAGGAATGCTACAGTTTACTAAACAAACAAATCATTCCTTTTAACAATAATATGAGAAAACTTGAAAACATTCAAATTATATTATAAAGTATAATAGATAAAACGTTCATTCAATACGCAGTGGAAAATGTAGAGGTATTTACAAATACATAAATATCAAAATCAAATTTTACAAAACATGAAGTTTATACATGTTTGGTAGTCAGTCTTTGATCTTTAAGCCCACTATCAACACTTCAAAATCTAGACTCGACTCGGTCTAGATGAACACTCTGGCTCTACCCTGTCACCTGCGCGATGAACCACAATCGCACTAAGCCAACGGCTTAGTGGTACAAACCACAATAACAAAATGTTTCAATGCAATGCCAATGTCACACATTTCAACAATAAAGACAATATTCATAAATGATATATTCATATTTTTCTTTACACTACATTTCATCATCTTATTCAATTGTTTCACCATTTATAATTTACATTGAAACAAAGACAAGCATGGGCCCAAAAGACACTAATATGCCATTCAACTGTCAGAGTTAATGTTTTGGTTCAATTATCACATTTATCATTATCATTATCCCAACTAGGCTTCAAGGAACCAAGCTTCAAGGGGAACAAAGCATGCTAAGTATCAACCCAACTTGGCTTCAAGAACCAAACCCAACCTAGCTTCAAGGGTTGTAACATCTCAACTAGGCTTCAAGGATTAGACCCAACCAAGCTTCAAGGGGAGTTAAGCATGGTAAACTTTAACCCAACTTGGCTTCAAGGATCAAATCCAACCTAGCTTGAAGAGATTGTTACTATTAGGCATGCCACCAACAACAAAACTCTGAAAATGGAATAACATATTAGACACACAATTCATTCATTATTTCATTATCAATTTCATTCTCATTTTCTCATCATCATTTAGGCAACCATGCCTCAATTATCTCATTTGAATCATTATAGCCAACCACAATGGCTTCACATCTCATCAATAGAGTATACATAACCAATTGTATTGGACATCATCATCTAGGCAAACATGCCCCACTTATTTCATTTGAATCATTATAGGCAACCACAATGGCTTCACATCTTATCATATCTCAATTCACATTAAAGCAATTCATCATTAAAGTATTCATCATAACCAATTGCATTACACATACATTTTGAATGATCATCATATCTTTCACATTATACCAATCATAACATTAATCAAATGTATCAATAATGTAATAGATTACTTAACACATTTACAACCAAATGTGTTAAGTCTCAAAATCATGTAAATGTATGCAACCATGTAAGTTTGTACTTACCTCAAGAACAACTCACACCAATCTATACACTTCCTCTTCCAAGAATCCTCAATACTTAGATTAGGGCAATCCAACCTCTTCACAACCTAATCCAAACAGAATAATACAGACTTAATTACAAATACACATGAATTCCAATACAATTATTCACCTATTAGTCTCATACTAGACCCATAGATCACAAATACAAGCCAAACCACTATCTATATCCCCACGGTCATGGCCTCACAACCCCCACGGTCATGGGTTAGCAAATGAACCTGTCCAATTTGCCTAACACCCCCACGGTCGTGGCATCCAAGGGCCACGGTCGTGGCATCCATTTTGCTTCTGTTTCCAATCAAACTCATGTATTCTCTGCTTTAAACTTTATTAAACACAAACATCTTGAAGGTCTACCAAAAATAATTGATCAAACTCTATATTTGCATCAATTACCAATTCAAAACCATAACATAAACACAACTCTTACTCTTCCATTCAACTCCAAAATCACAATCAATTAAACCCAACACTCTCAAACACACCACAATCAAACATACTCATACTATCCACAATCAATCATCAAACTCAAAAACAACTTAAAATAAAATAAGGAAATCAAGTGAAAACTTACCAAAGTTGATGAAACTTCTCAAATTTCAAACTTAATCACTTGTTATATCCTTCAATCTTGAACTTGGAAAACAAAAAATCTCTTTCTCTCTATTGCTTTAGTGATGCCTGGCCAAGAAGGAAAAGAAGAAGAAAAGAAGAAAAATAAGAAGTAAAGTCAAACACTCTTCTCTACTTAAACCTCCACCAAGCAAAAATAATATTAAAATATTCATAAAATCCTCTTCCACTAACTTAATTTCCCATTTAATTAATTAATTTAAAATCATTAAATAATCATCTTTTGAATTCCACATTTTTACTTGTATATGTTGTATATATCACTATATATACAACATATACACTCTCTCTTTACTTCCTTTTCTCTTTCCATTAAACATATACATTAAATCCAAATACAACAATAATACCAAAACTTTTAGGGTATACTTTGGGATATTACAATTCTCCCCCTCTAAAAAGAAATTTTGTCCTCGAAATTACATGATATTAAGTCTGAAATAGTTGAGGATACTGATCTCGCATCACTTGCTCTCTCTCCCAAGTTGCTTCTTCCTTTGCATGATTCTTCCAAAGAACCTTTACAAGTGTCACTTTCTTATTTCTCAACTCTTTCACTTCATGTGCCAAAATAGCAATTGGTTCTTCTTTAAATGTCAGATTCGAACTCACCTCAATAGATTCAACTGGTAAAACATGAGATGGGTCTGATCTGTACCTCCGCAGCATAGAAACATGGAAGACATTATGGATTCTATCCAACTCAGGCGGCAAAGCGAGTCGATAAGCAACTGGTCCAACTCTTTCTAATACTTCATAAGGTCCAATAAAATGAGGACTTAGCTTTCCTCTTCGACCAAATCTCAAAATCTTTTCCCAAGGAGACACTTTCAAAAATACTTTATCTCCAACATTAAACTCTATGAGGACTTAGCTTTCCTCTTCGATCTGAAGCTGCTTTCAACCGATCCCAAGCTGCTTTCAACCGATCCCGAATTATCTTCACTTTTTCTTCCGTTTCTTTAATCAAATCAGGACCAAGTAATTTGCCTTCTCTAACTTCATTCCAACATAGAGGTGTTCTGCATCTTCTACCATACAATGCTTCATATGGTTCCATTCCAATACTGGATTGATGACTATTGTTATATGCAAATTCCACAAGTGGCAAAAATCTATCCCAACTTCCAGAAAATTCAATGACACAGCTTCTCAACATATCCTTTATAGTCTGTATCACTCTCTCTGACTGCCCATCCATATGCGGATGAAAAGTAGTGCTAAAGTGCAATCGAGAACCCATAGCACCATGTAAACTCTTCCAAAACCTTGAAGTAAACCTAGGATCTCGATCAAACACTAAAGAAATTGGGACTCCATGCAACTTCACTATCTCACTGATATACAGCTCAACCAACTTCTCAAGAGAATAATCCATTCTAACTGGAAGAAAATGAGCTGTCTTTGTCAATCGATCAACAATCACCTAGATAGCATCATGCTTCTTCTGAGTCAAAGGCAAACCAGACACAAAATCCATTGTCACACGTTCCCATTTCCATTCAGGCACTGATAAAGGTTGAAGCAACCCTATTGGAACTTGATGCTCAGCTTTCACCCTTTGACAAGTGAGACATTTAGATACAAACTCCGCTATGTCCCTCTTCATACCTGACCACCAATAATGTTGCTTCAAATCATGATACATCTTGGTACTCCCAGGGTGCATAGCAAAAGCCGACTGATGTGCTTCCTCTAAAATAGTCTTTCTTAAACTAGCATCATCAGGAACACACAATCTATCCTTAAACCAAAGGCTACCATCACTTCTCACATAAAAATCTCGGTTTTCCCCATTTTGACAATCTAATACAACTTTCTGAATTTTCTCATCTACCAATTGAGCCTCTTTAATCTGATCCAACAACAGCGGTCTCAAGTGCAACTGAGCTAACAATGCTCCATCATCACATAATTCAAAACTAGCATGCAACGCTCTCAACTCAACAAGCAATGAAAGCGAATAAGCAGTCAAACCTGCTAAAGATTCCGACTTATGGCATCAGCAATAACATTTGCCTTACCAGAATGATAATCAATCAAACAATCGTAATCTTTGATCAACTCCAACCACCGTCTTTGCCGAAGATTCAGCTCCCTCTGAACACCCAAATATTTCAAACTTTTATGATCCGTGTAAATAAAACACTTCTCCCCATACAAGTAGTGTTGCCAAATCTTCAAAGCAAAAACTATAGCTGTCAATTCCAAATCATGCGTCGGATAATTAAGCTCATGCGGCTTCAACTGCCGAGAAGCATAAGCTATGACTCTACCTTCTTGCATCAAAACACAACCTAAACCATTATGTGAAGCATCATTGTAAATCACATATCTTCACATAATGGTTTATCTTTCATAGGCAAAGTAAGAACAGACGCTTGAGTCAACATTTCCTTCAGCTGCTCAAAACTAGCTTGACACTGATCTGTCCATACAAATATAACTCCTTTCCAAAGTAATCTGGTGAGTGGAGTAGCTATCAAAGAAAAACCTTTCACAAAGCGTCGATAATAGCCTGCCAAACCCAGAAAACTTCTAACTTCAGTCACATATTACGGTGGACTCCAATTCAAAATGGCCTCAACTTTACTTGGATCAGCGACCTTCATGATAGAAGGAGGATTGATGGAAAGTTCTATCCTGTCATCTTTTTAAGATGTGGATGGAGGAGTTATGGATGAGGAGGTGATGAACATTGCCCCTAACATGTCCAAGTAGATTCAACACACTTCCTTAGGCTTGAGTGCTACCTATTTTATTTATGCTTTCTTTAATATTTCTAGAACAATTTTGTTTTTCAAATTAAGATTGTTTGAATAAATTATTTTTCATTAAATTTGTGTTGATCTTTTTTTTTTATTTTTATTTTGGTGTTTAGCCAATGAAGAATCTAGCTTGATATTCATAAATTAGTATATCTATGAATTATAATTCAAATGACTTTACTGGGTGAGACAATTGTTCTATACAACTAGTATCCACCTTATTAATATCAATCCCTAGTTTGTCCCCTTTAAGCCTTCATAAGATTTTAGCTTGCTTTTTATTGTCTTGTTAACCTCGATAACCTACCTTGGGCTATTGTGACTCTTATGATAAGTCTGATGATCACTAATGTAAAGGGGTAAGAAGATCAAGGAAGAGGATGAAAAGTCAAGACCATAAGGATAGTTGAAGTTTACCTGAATTGGACTTAATATCTCAGATCTATCAAGTCAATAAAGTATTCATCCCTGTTAAAGCAAACTCACCCCATTCATAGCCAAAAGCATAAGATGGTACAAATAAGATAACTCTCTTAGAGCTAGGGTAAAAAAAACCAAAAAAAAAACTAAGGAAAAAAGGAAAAAGGAAGAAAAGAAAAAAAGAAAAGAAAAATCCTAAAAGGGAAGTTAACCGGAAAGGCCGGTTCAAAAAACCAACACAGTTCTTCTTACCTGAGGCATCAGAAGACTCCCACTTAGTTTACGAAGTCATATTGACTTGAATTGGTCCAACCCAGCCAAAACTCAAATAAAACCTAACAATAGGAGACAGACTACCTTTTGTCCCACACAACTTTAAATCCATAATTTTGAAGATCTTTGAATTGATTTTCCAAAAGTGTAATGGGCAAAATGATGGTCCTAGGTTTATGCAAAAGAAAGAGATCAAGATTGTACTAATTAAATATGGTTTTCTACCAAGAAGATAAGCTCTATCCTTTCATGAAGCAAGATTTCAAGTTTTGTCTTTCCATGAAGCAAGAAAACAAGATGTCTAAAAGTTGGAAATGAACTCTAGAATTTAACATATCCAACTATCTACAGCTCCAGCAAAAAGTTTATAGTGTAAAGGTTTGTTAGCAGTATCACATCAGCTTCCAATCTTAAAATGGCCTTTGCTTAAACTATGTCTCTTATAGACCCCGTTTCAAGCCTATTAAAGACCTGTTAATCTCTCTTAGTAAGTAGAGTCTATTAGTGGAGATAGTTTGAATAAGCATGCATATGAGATAGACAATATTCAAACTTGATGAGACCTTTGGCCAAGTAATGTGTATGTGCCTATCTGAAGTGCAACAGTTCTTGTTTAAATGAAAATAATTCCTGAGTTTAGTATGATAACTAGGGTTGTCATGTTATAGATATGTTAATTTGGAAAATTGAGTCCTACACAGGGGGCAAAGTTTCTCCTTTTAATTTTTTTGAGTTTATGCGTGTACAAAACGTTTGTAGACTCACTTTCAATATTTTTTCACACAGGGGGGGGGCAAAGAAAGGATATAAAGGCCAACTAAAAAATAGCTTAAGTTTTTACAAAAAGAATAACAAAAAGAACATAAGAACCCTAAAAGAAATAAAGATGCAAAAGACAAAAGATCAATCCAACTAGAAGAGCTGAACCCAGTATAAGACAAAATTCCAAAGGATGAAGATCCATTTTGAAGGGTGAAGACCCGATGCCAAGAATGAAGATCTGATTCCAAAGGATGAAGAACCATTTTAAAAAAGTAAAGACCCGAAGTCCAAAGGATGAAGATCCATTTTGAAGGATGAAGACCAAATGCTAAGGATGAAGTCCTGATCTCCAAGAATGAAGATCCATTTTTAAGGGTGAAGACTCGATCTCCAAGGATAAAATTCATTTTGAATGGTGAAGACCCAATCTCCAAGGATGAAGATCCGTTTTAAAGGGTGAAGACCAATGACCAAAGATGAAGATCCAAGGTCTATAGGATAAAAATCCATTTTTTAGGGTGAAGACCCACAATCCATTAAAGAATGGAATAGTTGGTTAGAAAGAAGCCAGAATTCTCAACTGATAAAAGGTTAATCAAATTCAGTCTTGAGTCTAAGCACCAAGTCTCGGGTCTAAGTACCCAAATTAAATCTGGTATCTGATCGAGAAACCAAACCTAGTTTATAGTCGAGAATCTAAAATTCAGTCTCGGGTCGAGAACCCAAATCCAGTATTTGGTCGAGCACCCAAAATCCAATTTTGGATCGAGAACCCAAATCTAGTTTTGAATCAAGAATCCAAACCCAGTCTTAGGTCCAAGTACCCTGTCTCATGACCAAGTACCCAAATCAAATTCAATATTTGGTCCAAGTACCCAATCCAGTATTGGATCGAGAATCCAAATCCAGTTTTGAGTCGAGAACCCAAATCCAATTTAGGGTCAAGAACCCAAATCTAGTTTCAAGTCAATAATTGAAAATCCAATTTTGGATCAAGAACCCAAATCTAGTTTTGGGTCAAGAACCAAATCAAATTTAGTTTCGGAAGAGAACCCAAATTCAGTTTTGGGTTGAGAATCTAAATCTTTTTCGAGTCCAAAACTCAAATTGGGTCTAGAACCCATTTTGGTCAAAATTAATTTAAATGTCATGTTGCTTTTCACTCTCTGAATCAATTCAAGATCGTTCAAGTAGGGGGCAAACTGTAGACTCTTAATTTTGACCCCAATTTTATATGATCCTAATTTAAGAATGCCAAAATAAGTTTGATCCAACTTTAAAAGATTTAAACCTAGTTTATAATTTTTAAATAAGTTGGTTTAGGTTAAAAAGACATAAATTCAATTACAAAACCCTAAATCAAGTTGGTTAGGCCCGAATTAAGACTTTACGTTCCAAAAATTAAAAAATACGACACTGATTCGAGTCGGGGTAGCCCAGGGACATGGAGCTATGGCTCATGTCGACTTGAAAGGGCCCAGGTCAACATGAGCCAAGGTTATGTCAACCTGGTTGTCTAGGTCAAAATGAGCAAGGCTTCATGTCGACCTAACACTCCTATCTACATGAACCTAGGTTATTTTTTAGTTTTGGCCGCTAATTCCTGAGTTAGCGAGGTTTAGTTGTTAAACACGGATCAATTTAGGGTTAACGTAATATAGGTTATAGTAATTCAATTATTTCATTTCATTTTTTATTTTTGTTTTTGTTTCATTATTTTCTTTAATTAAAATATCCAGTATTCATTGTCGTGTTTCATTATTTCATGGATAAGAAAACGTCCAGTAGCCTCACTTCAAACATGATCCAATGAAATATGATTTGTACCATGGTTAATAGTTTCTACGCTTATTGTCCATTAAACTAAACACAACCATTTAATTATTTTCAAAATAACTTGTTTAAAACAATTTCCAACCGTCACAATAGCGGGACCGCCGTATGGGCTCGTCAAAGGGGTCAATATTTATTTGTGTATTATAAGTCTTTGTGATTAATTTCCTTTATTTAAAACTCTAATTTAGTAATTAAAGTTCTAAAATCCTAATTTAAGATGTAAACCCTAAACTTATACATTTGTTGCTTTATTTAGTTTTAGATTTGAGTATGTAGTTTATTAAATGTTTTATTTGATTTTGATGTTTGATTTGTTTAATTTATGATGGATGGATGTTTTCTTTATTATTATTATTATTATTATTATTATTATTATTTGTTTATCTTGGTATTAATAATGTAAGAGGTATGTTTCTACTTTGTGGGTACCTCATTAGTTAAGCTTCATGTAATTTAAATTATTTTCATATTTTGGTATTAATGCAAAGGATACGTTTTCACCTTTTGGTGGGTGTCCTATTTAGTTTTAGACATTGGACAGTGTAAGGACATGTTTCCATCCTCGGATGGATGTCCATTTAATTATTTTATTTGAACATTACTTTTATTTTAATACAATGATGCTTTTGTTTTAATTATTGTATGTAGTATGTATTATATCATAATAATTAAGAATTCTATAATATTTAGATCTGAAAAGGAGGCCGTTCTAATGATCCGGGCGTTGTGAGGGTGCTGGGTCATGAGGTGAAAAATTCTTTTCTACCTCATGGCCCAAGCTCAAAACCCAAAATGTATTTTCAAACAAATTCTAAAACCCTAATTTAAGATGTAAACCCTAAACATATATATTTATTACTTTATTTAGTTTTAGATTTGATTATGTATTTTATCATATGTTTTACGTGATTTCAATGTTTGATTTGTTTAATTTATGATGTATGGATGTTTTCTTTATTATTATTATTATTTGTTTATCTTGGTATTAATAATATAAGAGTTATGTTTCCACTTTGTGGGTACCTCATTAGTTAAGCTTCATGTAATTTAAATTATTTTTATATTTTGGGATTATTAGTTATGTAATATCCCTAATTATGCCCTAGTAGTCTTGGTGTTAGTGTTGTTGCACTTGAATTATGTATATATGTTAAGTTGATAAGAAATTGGAAGAGAATGTTTTTGTATGTGTTTTGGAGAAGAAATTTAGGGTTTAGAGACAAATGTATATGTTGTGTATATGATGATATATATAACATATAAATGGGTCAAAGGAAGAGTCAATGCAAGAAGATATTTTTGTGGAATGTACAATTACATATAAGGGCTTATATGAGACAAAAAGTTAGTTATATGATTGAGGGCATTTTGGTAATTGCTTGGATAAGATCACTTGGTGGAGATTAAAAGCAAATTTGACTTTGTGTCTTCATCATTTCCTTCTTTCTTTCAAGAGGTGCCGGCTCTCCAAAAACCAAGAGAGAAAGAGAGGTGATCTTGAGGTTTGAAGCAATTTGAAGAAGGAAGCAAGGGTTTTGGTTAAAGATTTGTGGATTTCTTCATCTAAGGTAAGATCTTTTCTTTAAATTCTTCAATTCTTTTGAAGTGGTGTGAGAAAGGAATTAGGGTTTGTTGGTTTGATGATGAGATGAGTTGTGTTTAGTGAAATTCTTTTTCTGTTTTACAATTAGTAAAGGCTGTGACTTGTATGATTTTTAATTAATTATAGAAAATTGTTCTTGAAGTGAATTTTTGATATGTTGTGCCTCTATGAGTCTAGAATGACTGAAAAATATGTTGATTCGATTTTGGAATGGTTATGAGTTTAGAAAGATTATTTTTAGTAGAACTGTTCCAGCAGGTACCTTAACTGAGACAGCTATATTTCGGGATTTTTAATAAAATGTAGAAAAATCATATCCAATTGAATTTTGGATATGTTGTTGATTAGTGAGTCTAGTATTTGAGAAAAATAATTTGGAACCACGTTGATTGAATTTGATTTATGGAATTCACAAAGTTCAGAACTGCTGCCAGGATGCAGGGCAATTGGGGCAGTCTGGTTAGGTGAACTATTTGACCAAGATTTTGTGTTCAGTTTGATCTGAAATTTTAAAGGAATTATTTTAAGATACAAAACTTAATTCTGTAAAAATTTTAGAATTTTTAATCAAGTAGATTATTTTATACAATTTTTCAAAATAAGGATAAAATGGAGTCTAAAACCAGAATGTATTATTCATATGAATCATATCAATTGTTCTTTGCCCTAATTGCATTGTTGAGATTGAAAAATGTTATGTTATGCATTGTGAATGGTTATGTGTTTCATGAATAATATACATTGAAATTGAAATGATAATTCAAATAAGACATGATATGAGACAATGCCATTGTGATTGGCTATGATGATGATATTGAAAGAAAGAAGGCATGTATGCCTAAATGTGATGAGAATTTGAGAATGGAAATGGTAACTATATAATAAATGAATTGTTTGTTTAATATGTTATTCAGTTTCAGAGTTCTGGATTTGGGTGGCATGCCTAAGAAATGATGAAAGGTAACAATCTTGCCGGGTTGAGGATCTCCTCATATGTGTTGAGTTGATGGTCCAAGAGACTGGGTCTGTTACACTATGAGAATTGTGAATATAAGATATATGATTTGTAACAGTCTTGCCGGGTTGAGGATCTCCTCATATGTGTTGAGTGATGGTCCAAGAGACTGGGTCTGTTACACTATCCATGGATAGAGATACATGTATATACATTGCCTACGGGCGTGATTATTGTGACTATGAACCAAATCAGTAACTCTGAACTCTGAATATCATATTAAATACTTGTTGGGCCCATAGGTGTCAAGGTTATATGAATGTCCTAAATAATGTTATGAGTTAATGAAATGAGATGTTGGTTATTGAGTATGATTGAGTAATGTTGAATGTGGAAAGATGTTGAATGTGGAAAGATGTTGAAATGTGGTATACTCATATGACTATGATTTGTGAAATGCATAATTATGTGTTAACTTTATATTTATGATGTTGATCTTATCAATAACATATGTGGCATTGCATTACATTTAAGCATACCATTAACATGTTTTATCTTACTAAGTCATTGGCTTAGCGCGATAGTGTTTAATCGCGCAGGTAATAGAGTGGATAGAGTTGAACCCGAGAGTTCATCAAGACCAAGTGAGAGTAGACCTTGTTGAATCCATTTTTGGAGCTTAAAGATCAGAGCAGACTTGCCAATCATGTATATTTCTTTATATTTTGTAAAGAAATGTTTAGTATGTAAATATGTAAATATTTTATAACTTCCGCTGTGTAATATTTAAATATAGGGGTTGTCACAAAACCTTTATTTTATGTTGCACTAGAAGTGTAAATTCTTTTTGCAGGTTGTAGTTGAGGTTACAAGGGGGATTTATTGGGAGTGTACTGAGAATGATTTTGTTTGCATTGGTTTGTGTACAATGTTTTTAAAAATAAGAAAAAAACCGGTTTTGTCGACACTTGGGACTCAATTTTTAGGCGAAACTATGGCAAAATTTTTGTAAAAAAAATCGGAACTAAAATTTGACTAAGTAAAATTGGTAGCAACATTAGGTTAGTGTGGCGCCTCTACTCAGCTTACACATGTAGGTCGGGAAGGGGTGTTACAAGTTAAGCTTCATGTAATTTAAATTATGTTCATATTTTGGGATTAATGTAAAGGACGCATTTTCACCTTTTGATGGGTGTCCTATTTAGTTTTAGACATTTGACAATGTAAGGACATGTTTCCATCCTCGGATGGGTGTCCATTTATTTGTTTTGTTTGAACATTACTTTGATTTTAATACAATGATGCTTTAGTTTTAATTATTGTATGTAGTATGGATTATATCATAATAATTAAGAATTCTATAATATTTAGAACTGAAAAGGAGGCCGGTTCTAATGAACTGGGCATTGTGGGTGTGCTGGGTCACTCTCACCTTCCCCATATGTACCCAACTTTTTGAACCCATTAGGGGGGTGGAGATTCCTTAGAAATTGAGTCATCCACCCCTTTCTATTTTCCTGATTCGTCTGGGTGGTGACTCCATTTTCTCCAGGTTTGGGCTTGTGTCCTCTAAGGCCCTGAGCCTAACAGTGTCGAAGTCGCAAGAACCATTCCACCGGGAGTGGGGGAGAAAATCCCTGCTCACACTTAGTTTGAATGATGACCTATTTGGTTTGTTATTTTTATAATATGAACTAATTATATTATAAACCCAAAATAATTTTTAAAGCCCAAAAGACAAATTATTTAAAAAATTTTCAAAATTTTCTTTGGATATAAAACCTTTTTTCAAGATGGGTCAAAAATTCTTTTCTACCTCATGGCCCAAGCTCAAAACCTAAAATGTATTTTCAAACAAATCTTTTCAATGGGCTTTGAAATAAAAATGTTGTTCACCTCATGGCCCAAACTCAAACTCAAAGTCCAAAATTCATTTTTGAAATAAATCTTTTAGAATGGGCTTTGAAACAAAACCATTTTTTACATGGGCTTACAACTATTTAGGTCAATTATGGAATATTTAAAAATTAAATGTGGGCCTAGTTTACACTAAGACTTATTAACCATGGGCTTGTTTGAAGTATGAATGACTAGTTGTTTTTTCCAAAATGGGAAAGCTATTTATGATGAACCTTTTAATTTAGTTTTAATCTAATATAGCATAAAAGCTATCATTTATTGATCTAATGGATTAAAGCTTAATTAATGGGAATTGTCATACATTGACGTCTAAATTTAAAAATGCAATTATTGGTTAAAGCGTCTGAGGGAATTGTTTGAAAATAAGATACTCCATTTTGGTATTTTATTGGCCATATACCTAGGAAAAGAGACTCGCCATTCATGTGTGGAAGTTATAAGGTTGGAAGGTTCGTTCCTATTAAATTGTGTTTTTTTAGTTTGTTTGTTACTTGCACATCCATGCATACATGCATACATACATTGCATCTCATATCATTAATCCTTTCTGGCTCACAACCCTGGATTATAACAATTTAAGAGCCTACGACAACCCAACCTATGCCAGCGACCTAGAATTCAACAAGGACTCAGCTAGCTTCTCACTAAGAGCGATGGAACCTGAACAGATTCAGAAGATGATAGACAATGCAATAAATGCCAAGATGGAAGAGCTAAAGGGGGTCCTAGATGAGACCATGAGAAGCCCAATGGCTGCATTGTTTGGGAATATTACTGAAGCATCTGCTAGTACAAAAAGCAAAAAGATAAGGGAAAGGCTAAGGTTGTGAAGTAGCCTTTGATGATGACAAGATGGTTATGGATGATGATGAATACTGGGCTCAGTACTTTCAAGATCCTCAAGATAAGAAGAAGGAGTCAAAAGTCACGGAGAAGGCAATTGTTGAAAAGACTGAGAAGATGATTTTTGACTTGCAGAAGAAGTTCAAAAAGAAGTTGAAAACCAAAGAGATGTCAGAAGTGGACAAGCAGTTTGAACAGGATGATGAGATCCCTTATAAATTGAAGATGCCATCTTTTGCTAAGTTTGATGGAACTTGCAACCCTCATCTTCATGTGAAGCAGTATATCACAACTATGCATTCTGCTCGAGCTACTAAAGCTCAAACTCTAAGATACTTCATGCTTTCATTGGACCCAGTTGTGCATAATTGGTTTAACACAATATAGGATAGTACTCAAAAGAGTTAGGATTTGTTGTACAAGGAATTCATCCAACAATATGGGTACAATGCTGAGCTAGAGGTCACTTTGATGAAAGTTGAGTCAATAAGGAAAAAATCAAATGAAAACTTTGTTGACTATGTGAAGAGGTGGAGGAACAAAGTCACTTTGCTCAAGAAGAGGCCTGATGAATCTGGTCAGATTAGGATGATTGTGAGGGGAGTGCTACCTAGTATTAGTGAAAGGATGTCTCAGACACTCATCCAGGATTTCAATGATCTTCTCCAAGCTGGTTGCAAATAGAAGAATGAGAAAGGGAGAAGAACTATTTTTCAGGGAGGAGGAATGAAAGAGGTAACTACCAATCTGGCAATCAAAGTGCACAAAAAGAAATGGATGTCAATGCAACTACTGGCCAAGGGAATAAAAGGCAATTTTTAGAGTTAGGGAGGCCTTTATCTTGTGTTTTCAATAATTTACAAAAGTAAGGGCTATTACAGCCACTGGCTCCCCGACCGTTACCAAATCCTCTACCACCAAATTTTGATACCAATGCATTATGTCATTTCCATAAAACACAGGGGCACGAAATAGACAAATGTTTAGGTTGAAACATAAGATTCAATACCTGATTGAGAGTGTAAGCTACCTGAACCTAGCAAGCCAAACACTAAAAGAAATCCATTGCCTAAGTCTGGAAGAGTGCCACCGCAGTGACCTTCATGATAAAATGAGGATTGATGGAAAGTTTTGTCTTATCTTCTTTTCAAGATATGGATGGAGGAATTGTGGATGAGGATGTGATGACCATTGTCCTTGACATGTTCGAGTAGATGAAGCACCGTTGATTATAATTCAACAAACTTCTTTAGGCTTGAGTGCTACTTATTTTACTTCTGCTTTCTTTAATATTTTTGGAATAATTATGTTTTTCTTTAATTAAAATTGTTTGAATAAATTACTTTTATCAAATTTTTGTTTATATCGGTCTTTGTTTATTTTGGTACTCAACCGATGATGAATCTACCTTGATATTCATAAATTAGTGTATCTATGCATCATGATCTGAGTGACTTTAGTAGGCGAGGGAATTGTTCTATAGCATTGAATTGTGTATTCTTACTTAGAGAGGGCTCCTGCATACTTACCTTTGTCTAGGTCCTAGTCAATCTTAGAACATCCTTTGATGAACTTTTAAAGTGAAATTGATCTCTGCTTATTCAAGGGAGAAATGATCTAGGCATTGTTTGGTTAGTCAACAACTAGTATCTACCTTATTAATATCAATCCCTAGTTTGTCCCCTTTGAGCCTTCATACGATTTTAGCTTGCTTTTTATTGGCTTGTGAACCTCAATAACCTACCTTGGGGCTATTATGACACTTATGATATGTCTGATGATCACTAATGTAGAGGGGCAAGAAGATCAAAGAAGAAGATGCAAAATCTAGACCATAAGGATAGTCGAAGTTTACCTGAATTG
This sequence comes from Garcia nutans, assembly GCA_947685225.1. Classification (NCBI taxonomy): domain Eukaryota; kingdom Viridiplantae; phylum Streptophyta; class Magnoliopsida; order Malpighiales; family Euphorbiaceae; genus Garcia; species Garcia nutans. Next base: position 32,188,502 of record CANTUV010000002.1, read on the forward strand.
AACTTAATATCTCAGATCTATCCTTAACCAGAAGCATAGAATAGTGCAAACAAGATAAATCTCTTATAGCTAGGAAAAAAAAGAAAATACAAAAAACAAACAAAAAAGAGACAAAAAAATGCAAAGCAAAAAGACAAAAAAAAGAAGAAGAAGAAGAAAAGAAGAAAAAGAGAAAAGAAATAAAAAGAAACAAAAGAAAGTACCCCAAAAGAGTAGTTTAGAAAGCCAAAATAGTTCCTTTTACTTAAAGCAACAAAAGACTGCCACTTAGCTTAAGAGGGTAAATTGACTTGATGACCATCTTATCACAGTTCCAAGTCCACAATCTTGAAAGTCTTAGACTTGATATTCCAAAGGGAAAAATGACAGAATAATGGTCCTGAGTTTTTACAAAAGGAAATGATCAAGAATTCTTCTAAGAAGATGGAAAGACATTCAAGCATTTTATTTTCATGAAGTCATAAGGAAATACTACCCAGAAGGTGAAAATGGATCCTCCAACTGTCTAAGGTTCCAACAACAAGTTTATAGTGTAAAGGTTTATCTGTAGTGTCACATTGGCTCTAACTTATAAATGGCTACTGCTTAACCCATGTCCTGTATAGACCCCATTTCAAGCCTATTAATGACCTGTTGATCTCTCTTGCTAGGTAGAGTCTATTAGTGGAGATTGTTTGAACAAGCATGCATATGAGATAGAAAGTATTTAAAGTCAATTAGACCTTTGGACAAGTAATGTGTATGTGCCTATCTGAAGTGTAACAATTCTTGCTTAAATTGAAATGATTTTCGAGTTTAGTATGGCAACTAGGTTTATCATGATATAGATATATTGATTTGGGAAAAGTCAAGTCCAAAGGTAAATTGACACTGATTTGGCAAAGTCAACATTTGATTTAAAAAATAAAAAAAATAATAATGAAAAAAATATTTTCTTGTTATATAAACCCTCAAGTCAAGGGAAGCATGTTGCATTATCAAATTTCAAAGGACATAATGGGCAAAAGAAGGCTAATGAAAGGATCACTTTCAAGGTCATGTCATGAAGAAGCTACCAACTGATGTGTTGAATCATAGTTTGAAATGGTTGTATCTCTATGCTGCTTAGGCCCCACCACTCATGTTTTCAACATCTTAAAAGCCATAAAAGTAAAGTCTTCTGCCATTCTAATGCAAGACTTAAATAGACATATGGAAGGAACCAATTCGAGTTCTTCAGCTTATCACTTCAGTTTGTGAGTCAATGGAATCACTGTATATATCATTCATGCATATCATGCATACATGAGCATATAACATTGCATTTTGTTGTCTTATGTTGCCTATTCTTTGAAAAGCAGACACCCAATGAAGTAAATAATCAAATGCAGATATGGAATCAGGGGCGCATAGAATATCCATCGCTTGGGAAAGATCCAGTCTCTTTGCAAAAATGAAGATGCATGCTTGTGCAAGGAACCAAACAAAATGCGAATATCAATTAGAGACAGCATGGGAACAAGATCATTGATTTGGGCCTACACCGGGGGCAAACTTTTCTCTTTTCATTTCTTAATTTTATGCATGTACAAAATATTTTCAGACTCACTTTTAATATTTTTTTACAAAAGGAACAAAAGAAGAAAGGCCAGTCCAGCTAAAAGAGCTGAAGTTGATCTATTGAAGAATGGAATTGTGAGCAGGGATTTTTGCCTCCACTCCCGGTGGAATGGTTCCTGCGACTTCAGCACTGTTTAGGCTAGGGGCCTTAGAGAACATGGACCTAAGTTCGGAGAAAATGGAGTCACCACTCGGACGGGCCGAGAAAAAAGAAAGGGGTGGATGACTCAATTCTTATGGAATCCCCAACCCCCTAATGGGTTTGGAAAGTTGGATACATGTGGGGAAGGTGAGAAATGGCCCAGCACCCCCCACAACGCCCGGTTCATTAGAACCGGCCTCCTTTACAGGTCTTAATATTATAAAATTCTTAAATATAACAATATTATCCATATTTCACACAATAATTAAAATAAAGCATCGATATATTGAAAATCAAAACAATGTCCAAGAAAAACAAATAAATGGACACACATCCGAAGATGGAAACATGCCCTTACATAATCCATGCCTAAAAAGGGCACCCACCGAAAGTTAGAAACATGTCCTTTACATTGGTTCTAAAGTAGAAAACCAATTTAAATTACATGATGTTTAACTAATAGGGTAACCACCAAGTAGAAACATACCTCTTACAACATTTGGAAGTCTAAATAAATTGATAAAAGTAAATAATCATTCATCATAAATAAATCATTCATCAAAGGTATTAAACATTAATAGAAAGTAAACATCCATCCATGACAAATTAAATAAATCAAGCATTGAACTTAAATAAATTGAAGCATATAAAATAAATCAAAGCATAATCAAATATAGAATTGAATAAGGCAAATAAAAACCTAAATTATAGCTACTGTTTCCATTTAGGGTTCTTTATTTCATGTGTTTAGGGTTTTGGAATTTATGGAATTTAGGCTACTGTGACTTTAAGAGAATTAAAATAGATTAAGGATTTTATGTTTTAAAAGGTTGGTAAGACCCTTTGATTAACCAAACTAGGGTTTGTTATGTAAAATCATGAAACTAGGATTTGGACTTCTTTAAAATACTTTTGATTTGTGGTTTCAAGTTTACTGTGTGAAATTGAAATATTTGTGTTTTTATGGTTTTTTAAAAATTTTAAAGGATTAGGGTTTAGAAAAAATTAGGGTTTAGATTTTAAAGGAGTTAGGGTTCACTTGTTTTTTTTCTAAAGTTGAATTAGGGTTTAGTGTTCTTAGAATTAAGTTTTAAGAATTTGTAAATCAATTGATAATTTTATGAAGTTTATGAAAGTAAACCAAATAAATTAAAGTTTTTATAAATTAAAAAGATGTTTTTAGGACTTTTTGAAAAGAAACAGAACATAATTTAAGGGTTTTGATAATTTGGAAGGTAAATTAGAGTTTTGGGGTTTTGAAGAAATAAAATTAATAGCTTTAAACTTTTGAAAAATAAAGCCACGATTTAAGATTTTTAAACTTTGAGCAAAGGGAATTAAGTTCTGGGATTTTTAAATTAAAAGAACACAATTTCATGAATTAAGCTACTGTAAAAAAAATAACAATTAATACATACCTTCTTTTGATGGTTTCTCCAAAAATAATTCATCTTGGATGAACAAAAAACAAAGGCAGTTACTGCCTTTGATGATTTGTTAATGCTTTACTGCTCCCTAAAAAAAAACCAGCTTGATTCTAGTTTTCCTTCACAGATTCGGTTTCAAAACTCTCTCAATTTCGTCCCAATTTCTGATTGATTTTCCTGTCTTGTTTAGTCCATACTTATAGAAGAATTCTATGGGTAATTCTAATTATTCATGGCATACAATATTCAATAAGAAAATGAAATTGAAACCTAATTGTATTAGGTTTTGGAAAATTTGGTAGAAAAATTTCGCTGGCGAAAAAAAAACTGCTGCGGAAAAATTGCGCTGGCAAAAAAAAACTGCCGCAGGAAAAATTGCGCTGGCAAAAAAGTTGCCGCAGCCACTGGCAAGATGGGCCTGTGGGCCATTTCGTCCATAGGAAATTCCTGCGGGCGAAATGCCCACGGGCCCGCTGACTTTCGACTACAATTTTTTCATCACCGATTTTTCAGTTGCCGATTTTTATTTTTATTTTTATTTTTTATTAATAAAAATTAGATACTAAAGAAAAAATTATTTAATTAAGATTACAAAAATTATTTTGGACCAATTAAAATATTTTGGACAACACAAAAATTATTTGGGACTAAATAAAATATATTGGACCGAACTGGGTCAAAAATTAAGGGTCTACAGGAATAGATGGCTAGAAGAAAGCCCACACTCTCAAATGACAAAAGGTCACTCCAGCTAGAAGAGCTGAAGTCAATTCATTAAAGGATGGAACAATTACTAGAAGAAACCCCACATCTCAAATGACAGAAGGTCACTCCAGCGAGAAGAGCTAAAGTCAATCCATTGAAGGATGGAACAATGGCTAGCAGAAAGCAAGAACCCTCAACTGATAGAAGGTCTAGCTAGAAGGGCTAAAATTGTTTGGCTAGAAGAAAACCAAAACCCTCAACTGATAGAAGGTCAGTCCAACTAGAAGAGCTGAAATTATTTGGCTAGAAGAAATCCAAAACTCTCAGATGACAGAAGGTCAGCAGAATCCATTAAAGAATGGAACAATGGCTAGAAGAAAGCCAGAACTCACAACTGACATAAAATCAGCAGAATCCATTAAATAATGGAACAAATTAGTTAGAAGAAAGCCAAAATTTCCAAATGAAAAAAGAATGATCAAGCTAGAAGAGCTTAAGTCTTGGGTCGAGTACCCTAATCTAGTCATGTGTAGGGTACCCTAGTCCAGTCTCTGGTCAAGAACCGTAATCCAATTTTGGATTGAGCATCCTAATCTAGTCTTGGGTCGAGTACCCTAATCTAGTTTTGGGTCAAGTACCCTAATACAGTCTTGGGTTGAGCACCCTAATCTAGTTTCGAGTCGAGCACCCTAATCCAGTCTTAGGTTCAGAACCCAAATCATTTTTGAGTCCAAAACTCAAACCGGTTCAAGAATCCAATCCAGCTCCGGTCCAGAATGTGAAATTATTTTTAAGTCTAGAACCCAAAATAGCTCGGGTCTAGAAGCCAAAATCATTTTCAAGTCTAGAACTCAAACTAGGTCTAGAACCAAAACTAGTTCGGGTCCAGAACCCAAAATCATTTTTGAGTCCAAAACTCAAACTGAGTCCATAACCCAAATCAGCTCGGGTCTAGAACCCAAAATCATTTTCGAGTCTAGAACTCAAACAGGGTCCAGAACCCAATTTTTCCAAAATTAATTTAAAGTTCTGTTGTTTTCACTCTTTGAATAAATCCAAGATCGTTCAAGCAGGGGGGTAAACTTTAGACCCTTAATTTTAGCCCTAAGTTAGTCGATCCTAATTAAAAGGATCAAATTAAATTTGGTGTAATTTTTTTAAATATAGATCGTTACAATTTTAATTGGACCTAAAGAATTTGGTTGGGTTTTTAAAAATAATTCCAATTAAATCCAAGTAGAGGTAAAAGTTAAATTGTTTTTTGAAAGAATTAATAAATTTAAAAAAATTATGAAATTGCCCTACCGCGAGCTGCGGTGAATTAGTGCCTCCAATTTGTCGCAGGAGCTTGCTGCGGTGAATTAGGCCATCCAATTCTCTGTAGCCAAAGGCCACGATGAATTGGGCCATCCAATTAGCCGTAGCCAAAAGGTAGCAATGAATTGGGGGCCCCAATTCGTCGTAGCTAAAGGGCCACAACAAATTGGAGTTTCTAATTCACCGTAGGCAATTTGGCTTGACCCACATGGCGGGAAGCTCCAATTTGCCGCAGGCCCGCCCAATGGCAATTTTTGGCCTGGTTAGGCCTAATTTTGCCTATGCAGCTCCAACGAATCTTAGCTTTCTTTTCCAAACTTGGATTAATTGCATGAAAATTTAATAATTCAAATTCGTTTCCAATTTTGATTAGAATTCATTTAGACTTAGGAATCCTTGGATTTAACCTAATAATCAATATAAATACAGGAGGAAAACCAAGCAACAGAGGTTATCAACTTTCAATAGAATTTGGCAATTGTAAACATACGACAAGAATCAATAATCAATTTGCAAAAGATCTACAAAACACATATCAAATCATCAAAGGTAGCAACACTATCTTTGACTTCGTTAAGCCAGAAACAAATTTGGTTGAACCTACAAATAGAGGTTTGCAATTCTTTATTTAGTTTGTTTTAAATCCACAGCAATTCATTCACCTTGTTTCATTATTCAATTTTCGTTTCTATTTCTTTTTTTTTATTTTCATTTCTGTTCCATTGCTCAGTCTTTATTTTTGTTTCATTATTTTGTTTGGATTTTTATATTTTTATAAAACATCCAGTAGCCATGATCTTACAATACATATGGTTAAAACATGCCTCATTCAGATGTTAATCAGTTTTTGTGTTTACTATTCATCACACTGTTGTGCTTGACTAACAATACTATATGCGGCACTCGGAAGTATAAAAGGTTATTATAGCAACGGTGATTGCCCCAAGGTTGTCTCACAAGGAAAGAATTGTTTTGTAATAGTTTGATTAACAAATAAATTGAAAAGCAAGAGTGTGATATGTTGGATTGGTGAAAAGCAATTTAAATTTAAAAGTAATATGTGTAATGGTTGTACAAGATTAATTCAAATTCTTGGAATGGTGCCTAGGATTATAGATCAATTTAATCAAAGCTTAATTCTCAAATTGTCCATTGATATAACCTTATATTTGTTCCTTAAGTTCAATTAGTGATTACAAATTTAATAGTTTTCATATTCGAATTAACAACAACTAATTATTTTGAAATTACAAATTAAAAGAACCCTAGAAATTATATCTATAATTCATTCTTAAGGTCGTTGAATGCATTATTCCAATATCAAATTTCACCTCTCGGTCATTCATTCAATATCTAGAGATCAATAAGTATCTAATCTATCAACCTAACATTCAATCCAATACAATCAATAAATAACAAGGTATATTAATGGAAATATCAAATCAAGTCATTCAATCAAATCTACTACAAACCATAGGCATGAGTAATTTTGCTCATCATCATCCATTTAAAATAAACAATCATCTCAATATAAATCAAATCACAATTATACATTGTAATATTAATGTTCATAACAAAATAATAATAATCTAGAAATGAATAAAATGAGAGAATGTGAAAAACCCCTTTGAAGATGCTAAGAGTTGAACTTCTAGTCTGCCTCCTAGCTCCACTTTGAATATGATGAAGAACTAACAAGCCTTCTTCAATCAATGGCTCTCCTCTTGAAAGATGGAATGGTAACTCTCTCAAGCCCCTAACTCCTCAATTAAGCTTTCTTCAAACCCTAACGTTCACAAGATCTTGCTCACCCAAGTTTATCCCAAAAATGTTAAGAGTCTTGCCTATAGAAGAAATAGAAGATGAAGATGAAGGTGATGTTCATGGTCTCTCTCAAGACCAATAACAAGAAGATGAACTATGAACAAGATGATAAAAATGGAGAATGAATGGTCTTTTAATGTTTCCAATGTGTGCCCCCTTCACTCTCTCTTCCAATCATGTATTTTTTTTAATTGCCAATTGCTTTTCCAACTCACCTCACTCCCATTTGTCCCCTCCTTTTTCCTTTTTTAAATCTTTCATTCCATAAAATAAGTCACCTATTACATCTTTTATTATTTCTTTTTAAAATAAAATGCATGTTGTCTCCCACTTGTCCTTAACTCATGCAAAATAATTTAAAGCTATCACATGAGACACGATCAAGTCATGAGTGACTTGGTCATGTCACTCATTCTTCTTGGGACACGGCCAAGCCTTGAGGCCCTATCCATGGCTACCCAATATTTTTTCTTCTTTTCTAGGTGTAACACGACCAAGTCACTGGCCATGTCATGTGACACAGCTAGTGGCTTGGTCATGTCTTCTGCTTGTGTTCGTCTCTACCATTTTCTTCCTCTTTTTCTTGTTTTGCTCAATTAGTGAGATGCGAACAAGACCTTGGTCGTGTCTTTTGAATGTGTTCTCTCCTGTCTCTCTTCTTGCTTTTCTCTTTGCTTTATTCTTCAAGTGAGACACAACTAATGGCTTGGTCGTGTCTCTTGAATGTGTCAGTCTCTGCCCAAAATCTCTTAGGGACATGGCCAAGCCAATTTGACCTGGCTGTGTCTTGTGAGTGTGTCATGCTTCATTGTCATGGATGAAGGGGAATGGCCAAGCCATGAAGTGTCTTGGTTGTGTCTCATTCTTTCCACCTCATTAATCCATCAAATTGAATTAATGCTCCATTGTTTTGTCCTTCAACCTGGATCAAATATTTTAAACAAACTTAAGCACAAATTTAAAGAAACATCAATTAGAAGCAAATAAAATTTCCCTAAAAATACATACACAAATGATCAAAACACACACTACATTAAACTATTTGATTTATTTTCAAAGCAAATTGTCCAAACCAACTTTAAATGTCACAGTAGCTAAAATAAATTTTTAAAACACTAAATATTTCAATAATCAATTTCCAATATTAAAACCCTAGATAGTTTCTAAATATTAAATCCTACAATTAGTTTTTAAATCCTAAAGTTACAGAACTAGTTTTTAAACCCTAAAAACCCTAAATCCCTAAACTTCATTTTTTAAACCTAACTCAACCCTCTACAATGACTTTTTTTTTCTAAAAACCACAACCTTAATCATGTCTTCTTAAAACCCAAATTCCATTTTTTTCTAAAACCCCAAAACCAAAATTTTATAATCTATGTTAATGAAACCCTAATTTCTACAAGTTATTATTTTAATATAATGTAGGTTTGGTTATTAATATGTGTTATGGATGTTTCTTTATATTGGATGTTTTTATCTTAATGCTTGAATGGTTTAATTAATTGTTTACTTAGATCCTAAGAGTGTAAAAGGTATGTTTCCACTTAATGGGTGCCTCAATTTTTATTATGTAATTTAAGTTATCATTTAAAGATTTTAGGATCAATGTAAAGGACACGTTTTCACCTTTTGGTGGGTGTCCTATTTAGTTTTAGACATTGGATGATGTAAGGACATGTTTTCATCCTCGAATGGGTGTCCATTTATTTGCTTTGTTTGAACATTATTTTGATTATTAATACAATGATGCTCTTTTTTTAATCATCGCATGTAGTATGGATTATATCATAATAATTAAGAATTTTATAATATTTAGACCTGAAAAGAAGGCCGGTTCAAATGAACTGGCCGTTATGGGGGGTGTTGGGCAACTTCTCACCTTCCCCATACATACCCAACTTTTTGAAATGAATAGGCAGTTGGGGATTCCTTAGGAATCGAGTCATCCACCCCTTTCTTTTTTCTCGGGCCGTTTGAGTGGTGACTTTATTTTCTTAGGATTTAGGCCCGTGTTCTCTAAGGCACTGAGCCTAACAGTACCAAAGTCGCAAGAACCATTCCATCGGGAGTGGGGGCAAAAATCCCTGCTCATAACAAGAAGCTAAGAAACTTCAATTGATCCAAGCTTTCCAACCATCCAAACAATGAGCATGGTTCAATAAATTTACGTTGGTGGAACCAACAACATAGGTATGATTTTACTAACTCATTTTAATTAAACTTCATTGATCATCCTCATTATTTCTTATTGTATAATCTAAAAACCTAACCTTGCATGTTGGACCTTAGATTTAGGATTAAACCCTAACTTTGCATATGACACCTCAATTTTAAGGTAAAACCCTAATCTTATAGCCAAACCCTAATTGGATACCAAACCTTAATTTTATTAATTGAAAGCCTAAATTAAAGATTATTTGATGCTTAATGGTATGTTTAAGTTAATTTTTTTTTATCATGGATGATTGATTTATATTTATTATAATTTGGGATTTTAAGTACTTGTAAAAGGCTTACTTCCACTTCGTAGATGTCTTGTTTATTTTAATTGTTTATTTAATTTTAAGGACTTTGAGATTATTGTAAGGGACACATTTCTACCTATTTGTGGGTATCCTATTTTATTTATTTTTATGAACATTTGGATATTGTAAAGGGCATGTTTCCATCTCAGATGGGTGCCCATTTTTGTTTGATTTTTTTGATTAATAATTATTAATATTTGGAATATGAATGATGTAATGATAATTAAGAATTTAATAATATTTATACTTTAAAAGGAAGCCGATTCCAATGAACCGGGCATTATGGAGGTATTAGGCCATTTCTCATTTTTTCCATTTGTACCCAATTTTTTGAACCTAGTAGAGGTTGGGGATTTCTTAAGAATCGAGTCATCCACTCCTTTTTATCTTCTAGACCCATTCAGGTGGCAGGTCTTATTCTCCCAGTTTAGGCTCATGTTCTCTAAGGCCTAAAGTTTAACAGTGCCTGAATTACAATAGCCATTCCACCGAGAGTGGGGGTGAAAATCTCCACTCACAGTGATGACTCCATTAGGGATAACAAAAGTTGATTCTGTTGGTCTTTATACTATTCTATTCTTTCTTATTATGATATTATCCAATACATCACTTAGAATTGCATTGTATGCATGAGTTAGGATGCCCTATATAACTCATGTTATATGTGTGTAAGGAATACCATACTTTTGTTCAAGGTATGGAGATCGAGCACTGTATAATCACTCATAGCCTTGTACCTTTTGGTATATACTTGCTATGGGAACTAAAGCTTCTCAACCCAAAGACTAAAGCCCATGTAGTTGGCCTAGTAACTTTCCTTGGGCTTACCTTAACTGCTTGTTGTTTGACTATGATTAACATTTCTTGGTTTGAGTTATGGCCCATTTGGTTTGCTTTTCCCATTATGACCTAATTATGGTGTAAGCTCAAAATAATTTTACTTTTTTAAGACCAAAAGATCAAAGTTATTTTCAAACCTTTTCAAGATGGATTTTGAGTATAAAAAACCTTTTTAAGACTATTTTTCACCTCATGACCCAAATTTAAACTTTTATTACAACCTTTTCTTAAACGGGCTTACAATTAGTTAGGTCAATTATAAAATACTAAAATCAATCATGGGCCTAATTTATACCAAGACATGTTAGTTGTGGGCTTGTTTGTGGCATTAATCATTAGTTGCCTTTCCAAAATGAGAAATTCATTCATGATAAACCTTTTAATTTAGTTTTAATCCACAATATAACATAAAAGCTATTTTTTAGTTAACCCAATGGATTAAGGATTAATTAGTGGGAATTATCATGGACTGATTTCTATATTTGAAAAGACAATTATTGGTTAATTCATCTGAGTGGATCTTTCGAAATCAAAATATCTCATATTGATGTTTTATTGACCATATACCTAGGAAAAGAGACTCGCCATTCGCGTGTGGAAGATATAAGGTTAGAAGGAATGTCCTAACTCTCTTTGTTTGATTGTTACACATGCATACATCCATTACATTACATTGTATTGATCCTTTCTGTCTTATAGACTTGGTGTACAGTAGTTCAAGAGCTTACAATAACCTCACTTACGACTTATAGTCCAGTAAGAATTCAGTCAACTTCACACTAAAAAGCAATGGATCCTGAGCAAGTTTAGAAGCTGGTGAATGATGCCCTCAACTCCAAGATGGAAGAATTGAAGGGGATCCTAGCTGAGACCATGAGAAGTCAATTGGTTACACTATCAAAGGATAACACTGCTGAGGCATCTGCTAGTACCATGAAGCAAAAGGATAAGGGAAAGGGTAAAGTAGTAGAGGTGGCCTTTGAAGAAGAGAAGGTAGTGATGGATGATGATGACTGGGATACCTACTTCCATGACCCTCAAGAAAAGAAGAAAGAAAAGAAGGCTATAGAAAAGACTAAAACTACTGATGTGGAAAATTTGTTATTGATTTAGAAAAGAAGTTTAACAAGAAGCTGAAGGCTAAAGAAGTGTCAGAGGTGGATAAGCTATTTGAACAAGATGAAGGAATTCCTTACAAGTTTAATATGCCTGCTTTTTCTAAGTTTGATGGAACTGGAAATCCCTACCTACATGTCAAGCAATACTGATGGCAAGAACCTATGCTATTGCAATACCGCAAGTGCACGGGTCGCTCAAGTAATAAAGTAGTGAGTGAGTTATCATTCCACTGGGGACAAGGCCAAGTACTAGTGCAAATTTTAACTGTTGTTTAGCAAATCAATAGTTTTGTGAAGTTTTGTAATTAAAGATAATTAAATTAATAACTAAAAATAGAGAGAAATTGAGTGTTGAATGAATTGATTGATGGTGAGAATACTATCCAGATATTGAATTCCCCTAGCCACAATTATATTTATGAAAATCAATTCAATTAAACCAAATAATAGAGTTGAATTGGTATTCCTCTAAATTAGACTAAAACCTTTCTCAAGTGAATTAATCCCTAATCACTAAGTAGAATGCTGGAATCTCTTCTCAAACATAATTAAATAGATCTTGCATTAAGAATAAGGAATTATAAACCAGAGGATCTTGTAAGTCTATCTCTAGTACTCCAATCAATCCTCAATACTTATGAGTATTCAATTCATATCAAGCTTTCTCAAGTCAATAATATGAAAATTGCAACCAATCAATAAGCATGCTATTATCAATTAGAAATAAATCATTAAGCATCATAAGAATAAAACAACTCAATCAAATAATTTAATTAAATAAAATTATTCAATCCATACATTAAAGCTAGGGTTCATCAATATCCAGATAAAGAATGAGTTAGTTCATGTTCAAAATCAGAAAACCAGAACAAGAGAAATAAGAAAAAGAATCCAAACAATCCATTGCAAATAATTCATATTTCTTCACTTGAATCCTTGAATCTTGGTTTAGAACTTCTTTAGAATATGTCTTCACCTTCAATCCCAGCTCCAAAACTATTCTCCTTGCTTTAAAAGTAGGCTCTAGGTTATAAAATATGAAAATTGGATCCCTAATTCGTGCTTCAGCTCAGCTTTTATAGTGCATATAATTTCGCCTGACACGCCCATGTCACTGGGCGTGTCATTGCCACTGGGATTTTGAATATAAGGCACGTCCAGTGACACGCCTATGTCACTGGGCATGTCACAGCTACTGTGAATCATTGCAAAAGGCACGCTCGGTGATACACCCATGTCATTGGGCGTGTCAATGCTTCTGTATGCAGCATCAAGGACACGTCCATTGACACGCCCATGTCCATGGGCGTGTCACTTGAAGAATTTTGCTCTTTTCTTCTACTTTCATCCGTAATTCCTCTGAAATGACCATACACCTCAAAATATAGAGAATTCTTGAAATTAACCCTAAAAAGCACTTGAACAAACAAATTAAACTCAATTGGATAATAATCATATTAAGAAATAGGGGCAAAATATCATCAATTGTGCACTTATAAAATTCCCCCACACTTCAGTTTTTGCTTGTCCTCAAGCAAACTAAATCACTATAATAAGAAGAAATTACGGACCCCTCTATATTCAAAAAGAAAAGAAAAATTTTGATAATACTCTAATCAGAAAATCCGACGTTCTCAATCAAAAAACTAATTCACAATCATAACAGCTGAATCAAGAAGTTTTAAAACAAAAATTTCACAGACCTAAAACCTAAAAATCAAGAGTTAAAAGATTGAGCATAAAATTCTAGAAAATCCAAAAGCCATGATCAATGTACGAAAAATGTAAATTTTCTCTTAAGTTTTCTAACCCTTTTTTTTAAAAATGTATATACACATATATATTAAGGAGCCTGACTTGTTTGAACTGATACTAACCTTTTGACACGAATGTAAACATTTGTGATGCCAACCCCCGGTTACTCAGCCAGAATCACCGTTCAAATGGCTACTATCACTATTCATGATTCCAACTCATTTGTTTTAATTCAAGAGTAAAAATCAGCGGAACAGGGATAAATTTTCAAAGCTCCTTTAATTAGAATTATTTATTTATATTTATATTTATATTTATATATTTTATTTTTAAACAACTCAAGGGTCAGAAACTTAAAGGTCATACTAAGTCTGACTCAAGAATCTAAGGAATTATAACATGCTAAAAAATGTAACTAAGGTTTTAAACTTCAGAAGTGTCCAATTTTCATCAATCCACTACCTAATTATAGCTATTACAATCGATCCTCAGCAATTGATCAAGATCGCCAAGTTAACCTCAACAAGAAATTGTCATTTAGGAAATCACAAATTAATTTAACATATAAAGGAGAACCATCTCAATTCACACTTATTACAACAAACTAGCTTACTTAAATCCAAAAACAATTTGCAGAAATTAATTGAGACAAATGAATCAAATAGAAAGAATGAATTAATAAAAATTCAATCAAGAAAGTATACCTCTCCCCCACACTTAAGGTGCATATTGTCCTCAATGTGTGTGTAAAACAAGAAATAATGAAGAGAGAGAGAAAAATTGTCCTTCCATGTTCATGAGTGGACAAATAGGAGTACGATGCCAAGAGTATAGTGAAGGCAAATTTGCTTCAAAACAAAAATCTAAAATGAATAAACAAGGTTAAGACATCAATAAATGAAATAAATAAACAAAAGAAACAGTTTGTAAAGAAAATTGCAATTGTCCAAAAGGAATAAAAACAAAGAAATAGAAAAAGGATAGTAAATAAGCAATGAAATTAAAATAAAATAAAATAAAATAAAATGTGGGCTAGTAAAAAATCGGCATATCGCCGGAATCATCACTGCTGGTCTCATCATCGGAGACATCAACTGGAGGAGCAGGTGCAGGGGTAGGTGCAGGTGGCTAGTATGGTGGAGGTGGTGGTTGCGAAGGGTGAAACCCTTGATACCGCCAGAACTCTAACATGGACTGTTCCAACCATTGCCTTCTCAAGATCTCGTGATCCAGCTGGGCTTGGAAAGAAGTTGTCTATTCAAGTATGAACTGCTGCATCTGGTCGTGCTGAGTTAAGATCATATTCTGATTCAGCTCGATATCCCTATCTTCCCTTCAATCCTACAAATCTGACACTCTAAATTTGTGGGTTTCCTGTCATCATCCCACTCAACATTAACTGATTGGCGCCAATCTCAAAATGCAGGAGTCTAAATAAAAGAAGGTCCAGCAGAAGAAGAAGGTGCAGTAGTGGAAGAAGACCCAGCAGCAGTGGTTGAAGGCCCAGTAGCAGTGGATAAACAATGAAAATCTGTAGGTGGAGGTGGTATATCTGAAGGAGGAGCAGAAGGAGCTGCCTTTGGTATATCTAAATCCATAGGAGTTGCCTGCAGCCCATCTACCTTCTCCTGATTCAATCTCTTCAAAGTGTCCATACCCAATAACTTGGGCAAACCATCCACCGTCATAGGGAGGCAGCCATCTAACACACCTAGTCGACGAGCGAGTCGTGTGACATACATGCCGCCATGTAAAGTACCTGATGCTCCCTTTTTAGACTGCTCATAGAAAAAATGTGTGATGGCGTGTGCGACATTGCACCGGGTCTTCTGTACCATGCAGTGTAGGAAAAACAGATCTCGCAAGCTTACCACCCCTGTGCTGCTCAGCCTAGCTGTAAGAGTGTGAACTAATAGGTTGTGCACCACTCGGCAGGGGAAGGACTCGAAGTTGGATGCCTTAGAAACCTTGGGTTGATATTTATCGGTAGTGGGTGCAAAGGTCTGCCAAACCCGAGGAGGAGCAACCTCATACTCGATAAAATCCACCTCGGAGTTCAGATAATTGAAAGTCTGTACCTCCTCTTCAGTATATAACCCGAGATGCACCCCAAGGTCATTAATGCTCATGTTGAATCTCTACCCTCCCAGTTTGAATTTAATTGTTGGCTCAATAATTGAAACCTTGGTCTTCTGGAGCTGAAAGGTGCAGTAAAATTCCAATGTCAGCTCTCGATAGGATGGCTCATTGATGGAGAATAGTTGGTTCCAATCCTGGTTGATTAATCAATTCCAAAATATTTGCTACCATATTTGCCAGTTCCATAGCATCCCAATCTAAAACACGAGGTGGGGACCATTATTTGTTGCCAAAAAGTTCGAATCACCTCCTTTCCTCGGCATTCAAAAATCTAAGGCATCTGTGGGTGGCCATGAATTTAGAAGTTGGACGTGTAGCGGGTTGGCTAGAACTGCCTTCCCCTTGTGCATGTTTGGCGGGAAGCTGGGAGGATGATTGCTTGTGAGGGCCCATTGTCTTATTATCTGCAAAACAAACAAACAAAAACTCCTCAATAACAACAAAAGTATAGCACGATTCCAAACACCCACAAAAGACCGGCACAAAGTTACTGAAATACCAGCATTATAACGATGAAGCATAATGTATACTCTAATAAAGTGAATGCTAACAGCCAATTTAAACTAAATGTAATCAACCTATATCAACACATACTTAATTAACAAAAGTGACAAACCAATTCGAACGATGGCAATTCCAATAATAGCAATACCATTTTCCAAAAATAACGATTAACTATAACCCAACAAGAAAATCAATAAATTTATAACTCAAACACAAACTAATTCAAAAATAAATCAAACGCGGAATCAAAACGGAATTAAACACAAAACAAAACAAAATTAACCAATTGCCGCAAAGATTACTATATATCAAATCAAAGCAAACGCATCATAAATCTTGTAATTCCAAGGAAAAGAAAAGAAAATACAAGGAATTCATAAGAAAAATGAAAGAAATCCAACCAAAATCGCAAAAATTTAGATTCTGTACCTGAAAAATGCAAAAATCATGTGGATTGAGCAAATTCAAACAGAAATCGAGAAAATACGTGCAAATAATGCAAATCGGGAGTGAGAATCTCTCCAAAACTGATTGGGTGTGTGAATGTGCCAGTGGGTGTGCAAGAAAGTTGAGAGAAAATGAGAAAGAAAACTGAAATTTGCGTGAAAAATGGCTTCGGTTCTATATATAAAGACGTCGGCACTCACGGGCGTGTCCTATAGTATAAGAGACAGTGTATACGACATGCCCATTGACATGACGATGTCAATGGGCATGTCATAGGGACTGGATGAATCAATAAATGACATGCCCATTGACACGGTCGTGTTAATGGGCTTGTCACATGTACTGTGACAACCAAGGAAATGACATGCCCACTAGCCTGGGTGTGTTCCTTGGGCGTGCTGGCTCATTTAATTTTTTTAACTCAATTTTAAGGCATGACCAGTGACACGAGGGTGTCCCTGGGCATGCCATAGCTACTATTTCTTATTCAAAATGACATGCTCAATGACACGGGCATGTCACTGGGCGTGTTGTAGCTATATCCTGGTAAAAATAATGACACACCCAATGGCACGGGCGTGTCCTATAATATGCTCAATTTACTCCTCAAAATCAAATTTCCTCTATTAATTCTAATGAATGCAAGGCAAACAAACCACCAACCAATGATAGAAGGATAAAACTGAAACAAAATGATGACACAAACCAAAAACACAAAAATTTAAGACAAAAAAATCAACGAAAGAATAAAATGGTGGGTTGTCTCCCACCCAGCACTTCTTTAACGTTGTATTAGTTGGACAGTCAGGGCACATTTCCCTAGTCTTGGAGGTGTAAAACCTCCTTTAAGTCCTGAATTTCCCCTCCAAAGTATAATTTGAGCCTGTGCTCATTAACTTTAAAATCTCCTTTTTTCGGGTGAGTTATTTCAACCACTCCGTAGGGGAAAACTTCCTTAACAGTAAAAGGACCAGACCATCGAGATTTTAACTTACCTGGAAAGAGTCGAATCCTCGAATTGTACAATAATACCTGATCTCCCGCTTGAAACTTTTTCCGTTCCCTAATGCGAGCATCATGCCATCTCTTGGTACGCTCCTTATACATTCTTGCATTGTCGTAAGCTTGCAATCTCCACTCATCCAACTCATTTACCTGCAACTTTCTCCTTTCACCTGCATGAGCTAGATCAAGGTTAATCTGTTTAATAGCCCAATATGCATTATGTTCAATTTCGACAGGTAAATGACAAGCTTTTCCATATACCAGCCTAAATGGCGTAGTGCCCAAAGGAGTTTTAAATGCAGTCCTAAAAGCCCATAGAGCATTGTCCAATATCTAAGACCAATCCTTTCGGGATCACTCTACAGTTTTTTCCAAAATTCTTTTTATCTCCCTATTCGTGTTCTCAACTTGGCCATTAGTTTGGGGATGGTAAGGAGTAGAAAACTTATGTGTAACTCCTAATCTTTTGAAAACTTTCTCAAGCTGAATATTACAAAAGTGAGTACCCCTATCACTTATGATTGCTTTTGGTGTACCAAATCGAGAGAACAACTTCTTCAAAAACTTCATCACTACCCTGACATCCTTGGTTGCCAAGGCTTGGGCTTCAGGCCATATAGAGACATAATCTATAGCTACAAGAATATATTTGTTACTAAAGGAATTTGAAAATGGTCCCATAAAATCTATCCCCCATACATCAAAGACTTCACACACTAAAATTCCATTTTTGGGCATTTCATCATGAGATGAAATATTTCCAGTCCTTTGGCAACGATCAAAGCGGTTCACAAATTCGTAGCTATCCCTAAATAAAGTGGGCCAATAAAATCCTGATTCTAGTACCTTTTGAGCAGTCCTATTACCATATGACCACCAGCTGGTCCAGCATGGCATTGATTAAAAATGTTCATTATTTTGGGCCATGCCACACATCGTCGGATCATGTGATCCTTACATAATCTAAACAAAAAGGGATCCTCCCAAAAATAATACTTCAAATAAGAGAAGAATTTCTTCTTTTCTTGATACGTTAAGTCCTTAGGAAGTTCCCTAACAGCTAAATAGTTAGCAAAATTTGCAAATCAAGGTGTTTTAAATTTTAAATTACTTACCTCACTTACCATGGCGTACAGCTGCTCATCGGGAAAGTGATCATCAATGTCCCCTTCTTCAAACCTCTCCAAGGTTGGATTCTCCAAGCGAGAAAGGTGATCTGCTGCCAGATTTTCAGCTCCTTTCTTGTCTTGAATCATCAAATCAAATTCTTGCAACAACAAAACCCAATGGATTAGCCTAGGCTTAGCATCAATTTTTGCAAATAAGTACCTCAAAGCCGAATGGTCCATATAAACAGTCACTTTTGACAAGATTAGATATGATCTAAACTTGTCAAAAGCAAAAACCACAGCTAGCAGCTCTTTCTCTGTAGTTGTGTAATTAGCTTGAGCTGTGTTCAAGGTCTTACTTGCATAGTAGATAGGCTGAAAGTATTTCTCCTTGCGTTGACCCAAGACTGCTCCCGCTACAAAGTCACTTGCATCGCACATTAGTTCAAATGGTAGATTCCAATTGGGAGCGACCATGATTGGAGCATGGGTCAATTTCTCCTTAAGAGTTGTGAATGAACTCAAACATTCCTCATCAAAAACAAAATCCACATCCTTCTCGAGGAGTCTTGTCAATGGATGAACTATCTTAGAAAAATCTCGTATGAACCTCCGATAAAAGGCCGCATGTCCTAGAAAGCTTATGATGGCCTTCACAGATGTGGGTGGTGGTAACTTCTCAATGGTGTCTACCTTAGCCTGATCCACCTCAATGCCCTTGCTTGAAATTTTGTGTCCCAACACAATTCCCTCTTGAACCATGAAATGACACTTTTCCCAATTAAGCATTAAGTTGGTTTCCTCACACCTCATTAAGACTCTTTCAAGATTTTCCAAACATCTGTCAAATGAGCCTCCATAGATTGAGAAATCATCCATAAACACCTCCATAATATCCTCAACAAGTTCATCAAAGATTGCCATCGTGCACCTCTGAAAAGTCACAGGTGCATTGCACAACCCGAATGGCATTCTTCGATATGCAAATGTCCCATATGGGCAGGTGAATGCAGTTTTCTCTTGGTCTTCCGGGGCGATAGGAATTTGGAAATAGCCTGAAAGACCATCCAAAAAATAGTAATACTCATGCCCTGATAACCTCTCCAACATCTGATCAATGAAGGGTAAAGGAAAATGGTCCTTCCTAGTTGCATCATTCAATTTCCTGTAGTCTATGCAAACCCTCCAACCGGTAACTGTTCTTGTTGGAATTAGCTCATCATTTTCATTAGGGACCACCGTCATCCCTCCTTTCTTTAGTACTACATAGACTGGGCTCACTCAAGAGGTATTCAAGATCGGATATATAATCCCTGCATCAAGTAGTTTTATCACTTCAGCCTTCACTACATCTTTCATCTTTGGGTTTACTCTCCATTATGGTTGCACTACCAGCTTAAATTCGTCCTCCATCAGTATCTTGTGAGTGCAATAGGATGGACTAATACCCCTTATGTCTACTATCTTCCAAGCTATCACTTTCTTATATTTTTGCAACAACTGAATAAGCTTTTCTTTTTGCTCAGAAGATAGGTGGGAACTCAGAATTATTGGTAATTTCTTCTTCTCCGCCTGAAATCCATATTCAAGGTGATCTGGAAGGGGCTTTAGTACCAAGTTGGGTGGATCAATCACCGATGGTTTTGGCTTTTCTTCATTTGGCATCTCAATAGTCTCATATGCCCTGCATTTGAACGATTTGCTTACTTTAAGAAAAACAAGCTACTCCATTGCTTCTCGATCCTCAACATTTTCCTGCAATAAACACAACTCAAGGGGATCCTTGGAAACAATGTTAGTAACACAATTTATGGTCTCATGCTCAATAATATCATTGCATGATTCCACCTCATCAAGCGAAAGTGAATGTTTCATAGCATCATGTATCCAAAAAATAACTTTCTCACCACCCACTCTAAAAAAGGTGCCATCATGAACATCGATAAGGGCTCAAGCTGTATTTAAAAATGGCCTACCAAGAATAAGTGAAACATCCGCATCCTCATCGATATCAATGACAACAAAATCATTGGGGAAAATGAAATCCCAGACTTTTACCAACACATCTTCTATAATGCCACGAGGGTGGACTACTTACTTATCAGCAAGTTGGATGGTCATAAGTGTTGGTTTAGGTTTACCAATGCCTAACTCTGTAAACATTTTATAGGGCATAACACTTATGCTAGCCCCTAAATCAGCTAATGCACTTTTAACCTCAAGGTTACCTATCAAACATGGAATGGTAAAACTACCTGGATCTTTTAGCTTCTTAGGTAACCTCCTTTGAAAAATTGCCGAACGCTTTTCAGAAAAATGCACTAAAGACACTTCCCAGTGGCAATGACACTCCCCGGCAGTGGCGACAAAAACTTGATGGCAAGAACCTATGCTATTACAATACTGCAAGTGCATGGGTCACTCAAGTAATAAAGTAGTGAGTGAGTTATCATTACACTAGGGACAAGGCCAAGTACTAGTGCAAATTTTAACTATTGTTTAGCAAATCAATAATTTTGTGAAGTTTTGTAATTGAAGATAATTAAATTAATAACTGAAAATAGAGAGAAATTGAGTGTTGAATGAATTGATTGATGGTGAGAATACTATCCAGATATTGAATCCCCCTAGCCACAATTATATTTATGAAAATCAATTCAATTAAACCAAATAATAGAGTTGAATTGGTATTCCTTTAAATTAGACTAAAACCTTTCTCAAGTGAATTAATCCCTAATCACTAAGTAGAATGCTGAAATCTCTTCTCAAACATAATTAAATAGATATTGCATTAAGAATAAGGAATTATAAATGTAACACCCCCACATCCAATACATGCACACTACATACACCACAATGTAGTATACATGCATCGAATATAGGAATGCTACGGATTTTCTTAACATTCAAAACATTTCCAATGATACTATAATCTTTCTCATTACACATTATAGAAAAATAAGTGATTAATCTGTAATATAAAATAAAGTAGATATATATATATACTTATTTCGCAGCGGAATTTAGAACTATTTACATATAGGAAAACATTTAAATATTTATATTTACAAATGTACATATATTCACATTATAAACAATACTTTACAAAATATAAAGAAGTTATACATGATTGGCAAATCTTCTCTGATCTTTAAGTCCCAAAATCAACTCTTCAATGTCTACTCTCACTCGGTCTCGATGAACTTTCAGGTTCAACTCTATCAACTCTATCACCTGCGCGATCAACATTATCGCGCTAAGCCAAGGGCTTAGTAGTACAAAACATGCTAACATTATGCTTGTATGCTATGCAATGTCACACATTCCATTAATATCAACATCATAAGTGAAAAGCTAACATCAAACCTTTGCCTTTCACAAATCATAATCATATAAGCATATCACATCTCAAAGTCCTTTCATGAATTTCATTATTTAATTATTTTTCCATCAATGAATCACATATAAACAAAGACAAGCATGGCCCAAAACACACTAATATGCCATTCAATTTTTAGAGTTAATGCTTTGGTTTTATCACATTTATCATTATCACATATACCCAACTAGGCTTCAAGGATTAGGTTCAACCAAGCTTCAAGGGGAACAAAGCATGCTAAGTCTCAACCCAACTTGGCTTCAAGAACCAAACCCAACCTAGCTTCAAGGGTTGTAACATCTCAA
The DNA here is from genome assembly GCA_947685225.1 of Garcia nutans. NCBI lineage: Eukaryota > Viridiplantae > Streptophyta > Magnoliopsida > Malpighiales > Euphorbiaceae > Garcia > Garcia nutans. The sequence goes on from CANTUV010000002.1 coordinate 32,210,645, forward strand.
TTAGGCTTCAAGGACTAGACCCAACCAAGCTTCAAGGGGAGTAAAACATGTTAAACTTCAACCCAACTTGGCTTCAAGGATCAAGCCCAACCTAACTTCAAGAGATTGTTACTATCTTTAGGCATGCCACCAACAACAAACTCTGAAAATGGAATAACACATTAGCCACACAACTCATTTATTAATGTGTTATCAATTTCATTCTCAAATGAATCAACATAGCCAATCACAATGGCTCTACATTTTATTTGAATTATCATAGCCAATCACAATGGCTTTATATTCCATTTCATCTCAATTCACATCATAGCATTTCAATCTTTCATATACACAATCATTTGCATCATCATGTCATTCACATTATTCATATATATATATCATCATTGATATAAACATAACAACACACATTGCTCATATAAATTAACAATGTAGTAATGCCACATTTGTACTTACATACAATCATATAGGTTTTGTACTTACCTCAAAAGGAAATCTCACCACTCTTAACACTAACTTGTTCAAGATCCTTCTACCTCTTAGATCAATGATCAATCACTATCTTCAAGACCTAAATCAAAAGTAATAGCATATAAGAGATAATCAAATTAGGAATTAATTAGGGCAAACCCTAACCCTGACACGCTCACCCACACGGGCGTGTTCATGGGCGTGTAATACCTACTGCCTCTCAACCATAACAACACGTCCAACATCATGAACGTGCTCCTGGCCGTGTAAATTCTCCAAACTCACATTAGCTATGACATGCTCAATAACACGGGCGTGTTACTGGTCGTGTCAAACCTACTACCTCCAACACAATTGACACGCCTAAAAACCCTGGACGTGCTCATGGGCGTGTCCGGCCACAAATCAAAACTCCGGTCAAAACAACCAAACACTCAACAACACACTTCTATTCACTAACATTCACTTCAAACAATCTTAACAAAACATACTCAAAACTCATCTCAAACTTACAACACACCAAAACAAGCCAAAACACACATCAAACACAAAACACAAAATCATCTCAAAACCCTCACCACATATATAACATCATCTCTTCCAACCACTTACTCTTTTCTTCAATCCATACTCAAAATCCATCATCAAATCACTCAAACACTTCTCACATCTCAAAATCAACCAACACACTCTTAAAAATTTATCAAACTCAAATATCATTTCAAATAAGCACAAAGATCACAAGAGAACTTACCAAAGTTATAAGACTTCTTGTATCATCCACTAGATCACTTCAATCTTCCTTCACTTTGAACTTAACACATCAAGATCTTCTCTTTGTCTCTTGCTTTCCTTTGTCTATGGAAGAGCCGGCCAAGATGAAAGAAAAAGAAGAAAATGAACCACAAGAAACAAAGTCAACTCTTCTTTTAATCTCCACCAAGTGTTTCAATTCAAGCAATTACCAAAACACCCTTCTACAAATTGTTTTGTTTCTTTTTAAAACACTTGCCCTTTTTAGACATTTCACCAATCTCAACTAAAAATATCTTCTTCCCTTGACCACATATTTGACCAACTTATATGTTATATATATCATATAAACAACATAAACACTTCTCTCTAAACCCTCTCTTCTTTCCCAAAACACATATACATAAACATTCTTTCCCAAATTCTTTTCTTATCACATACATATACATTCAATCCAAAATACAACAACAACATAATCAAAACTTTTAGGGCATGCATTGGGATATTACAATTCTCCCCCTCTAAAAAGAAATTTCGCCCTCGAAATTACCTGATATCAAGTCCGAAACAATTGAGGGTATTGCTCTCGCATTGTTTGCTCACTTTCCCAAGTTGCCTCTTCCTTTGCATGATTCTTCCACCAAATCTTCACAAGTGGCACTTTCTTATTTCTCAATTCCTTCACTTCATGTGCCAAGACAGCAATTGGTTCCTCTTCAAATGTCAAATCAGGACTTACTTCGATAGATTCAATTGGCAACACATGTGATGGATCTGATCTGTACCTCCTCAACATAGAAACATGAAATACATTATGGATCTTATCCAACTCAGGTGGCAAAGCAAGTCGATAAGCAACTGACCCAACTCTTTCCAAAACTTCATAAGGTCCAATGAAACGAGGACTCAGCTTTCCTTTTCGACCAAACCTCAAAATCTTTTTCCAAGGAGACACTTTCAAAAAAACTTTATCTCCCACATTAAACTCTATGTCCCTCCTTTTCAAATCTGAATAAGACTTCTGTTGGTCTGAAGCTGCTTTCAATCTATTCCGAATCAGCTTCACTTTCTCTTCAGTCTCCTTAATCAAATCAGGACCAAATAACTTACCTTCACCAAGCTCATTCCAACATAGAGGTGTCCTACACCGTCTACCATACAATGTATCAAATGGTGCCATACCAATGCTGGATTGATGATTGTTATTGTATGCAAATTCCACAAGTGGTAAGAATCTATCCCAACCTCCAGAGAAATCAATGACACAACTTCTCAACATGTCCTCAATAATCTGTATCACTCTCTCTGACTGTCCATCTGTCTGCGGATGAAAAGCAGTACTGAAGTGTAATCGAGAACCCAAAGCACTATGTAAACTCTTCCAAAACCTTGAAGTAAACCGGGGATCTCGATCAGACACTATAGAAGTTGGAACACCATGCAACTTCACAATCTCATGGATATACAGCTCAGCTAACCTTTCCAAAGAGTAATCCATCCAAACTGGAAGAAAATGAGCTGTCTTAGTCAACCTATCAACAATCACCCAAATGGCATCGTTCTTCTTTTATGTCAATGGTAAACCAGACACGAAATCCATGGTTACTCTATCCCATTTCCATTCAGGCACTGCTAAAGGTTGAAGTAACCCAGTTGGAACTTGATGCTCTGCTTTTACCTTCTGACATGTGAGACATTTCGATACAAACTCAGCAATGTCTCTCTTCAAACCAAACCACCAGTAATGCTGTTTCAAATCATGATATATCTTTGTATTGCCCGGATGCATAGCAAATACTGATTGATGAGCTTCCTCTAAAATGATCCTTCTCAAATTAACATCATCGGGTACACACAATCTGTTCTTGAACCACAGACTCCCATCACCTCTCACAATAAAATCTCGACTCTTCCCATTCCGACAATCTGAAACAATCTTTTGAATCTTCTCATCCACTAATTGAGCTTCTTTAATCTGATCCAACAAAACTGGTTTCAATTGCAATTGTGCCAATAATGCACCATCATCACAAGATACAAAACCAGCATGCAACGCTCTTAACTCAACAAGCAACGAGAGCGAAATAAACAGTCAAACCTGCCAAAGACTTCCGACTCAAGGCATCAGCAACAACATTTGCTTTACCTGGATGATAATCAATCAAACAGTCATAGTCTTTGATCAACTCCAACCATCTTCTCTGCCGAAGATTGAGCTCTCTCTGAACTCCCAAATATTTCAAACTTTTATGATCAGTGTAGATAAAACATTTCTCCCCAAACAAATAGTGTCGCCAAATCTTCAGTGCAAACACAATGGCTGCCAACTCTAAATCATGGGTCGGATAATTTAGCTCATGCGGTTTCAACTGTCGAGAAGCATAAGCTATAACTTTACCTTCTTACATCAGAACACAACCCAAACCCCTATGTGAAGCATCACTATAAATCACATATGGTTTATCTTCCACAGGTAAAGTAAGAACAGGCGCTTGAGTCAACATTTCTTTCAACTGATCAAAACTAGCCTGACACTGATCTATCCACACAAATCTAACTCCCTTTCGAAGTAATCTGGTAAGTGGAATAGCTATCAAAGAAAATCCTTTCACAAACCGTCGGTAATAGCCTGCCAAACCCAGAAAACTTCTAACTTCTGTTACAGATTTTGGTGGACTCCAATTCAAAATAGCTTCAACTTTACTCGGATCAACTCTAATACCTTCCACTGAAACTATGTGACCGAGAAAAGTAACTTGATCAAGCCAAAACTCACATTTCGATAGTTTAGCAAACAATTGCTTCTCTCTCAAAATTTGCAACACAATCCGCAGATGCTTGTCATGCTCTTCCTCATTAAGAGAATACACCAAAATATCATCGATAAACACTACCACAAACTGATCCAGATAGGGCCTAAACACCCTATTCATCAAGTCCATAAAAACTGCAGGTGCATTCGTCAAACCAAAAGGCATAACTAGAAACTCATAATGCCCATACCTGGTCCGAAAGGCTGTCTTAGGAACATCTTCAGCTCTGACCCTCAACTGATGGTACCCTGATCTCAAATCAATTTTGGAAAACACTGCTGCACCTTTCAATTGATCAAAGAGATCATCGATTCTAGGCAAAGGATATTTATTTTTGATTGTCACCTTGTTCAATTGCCTATAATCAATACATAATCTCATTGTACCATCTTTCTTCTTTACAAACAAAACAGGAGCTCCCCAAGGTGAAACACTGGGGCGAATAAATCCTTTATCCAACAACTCTTGTAATTGCACTTTCAACTCCCTCAATTCTGCTGGTGCCATTCGATAAGGAGTAATAGAAATAAGAGTGGTACCAGGCAATAATTCAATACCAAACTCCACCTCTCTCTCAGGAGGCAACCCTGGCAACTCTTCTGGAAACACGTCTGGGAATTCTGCAACTGTGGCTATGCTATCAATTTGAGGACTCCTTACTCTAGTATCCACCACATGAGCAAGATAAGCATCACACCCCTTTCTAATCAATCTCCTAGCTGCAACCGCTGAAACAAACAAGGGTGCTAGCTGTTCCTGCTCATTAAATATTAACACCTCTCTACCATCACTGGTTCTCAAGGTAACAACTTTCTTTTTGCAATCAATCACAGCTCCATGTCTATATAACCAATCCATTCCTAGAATCACATCATATTCCTTAAAAGGCATCTCAATCAAATCTCCAAGGAACTCCTCACCTTGAACCACTACTGCACTATCTCGGTGCACCTTACTAACAATCACACTATGCCCTAACGGATTTGTCACCAATACATCAAATCCTAGGGATTCAGCATGCACATTAGACACAGGCAAAATAGATGCACTAATATATGAATGCGTGGAACCCGGATCAATCAAAGCAAGTACTGAAATACCAAATAAAGAAAAAGTACCAGCTATGACTGCCGAAGCATCTGGTTGCTTCTGCATCACATAAATCCTCTGAGAAGATCCAGCCTCCTCTGGTCTACTCTCTTTAGATGTAGAACCTCCTCTAGAACTGAACCCAGATCTGCCTCCTCTGCCGAACCCTCTGCCTCCTCGACCTCCCCTCACACTAGGTCGAGAAGCTGCAGTATCCACTGACATCCGCTCCTGTCTCTCGGGACAATCTCTCACAAAATGATCAGGAGATCCACATCTGAAACATACCCCTGCTACACCAGTCTTCCAACAAGTACCACCATGTGGCCTACCACAATAAATGCATATGGGTGGAGTGGATCTCTGAGTCACCGGGGTCGGAGCACTCGCCACTGAAGCTGCAGGTCCAGATCTCTGCCTCTGAAACTGTACTGACCTACAAGCTGGCCTCTGACTCCTACTAACCCGAGGAACAAAACTTCCTTTACCTCTTTTCACAGACGAAGACCCTGCCTCAAACTGGGGCCTTCTAACCCTGATCTCTTCCTCTGAAGCAGCTGCAATAGCCTGGGCTCTCTCCACACTCCTAGCTGCTGCCACAAGCTGGAAAAAATCATGATATCTAGATCCAGCCACATGACACATGACAGAGGGCCTCAATCCCTCCTCAAATCTCCTGCATCTATCTATCTCATCAGATATGATACCCCCAGCATACTGACTCAACCGAATAAATTCAACCTCATATTCAGTTACTGACCGGTTGTCATGCTTTAAACTCAAAAACTCCATCTTCTTCATGTCCTTATACTCCCTCGGAGTATACTTCAATTCAAACTCTCTCAGAAAATCAGTATAGGACAATGTTGGTGGATCATCCATAGAATGGGGCACTGTCTTCCACCAATTATATGCATCCTTTTGCAACAATGATCTTGCATAATCAAACTTTTCCTCTGGAGTGGCTTGCAACTGAACAAATATTCTCTGTACTTTGTCAAGCCACTGCTCTGCCACAGCTGGATCAATGGTACCTATAAAATCTTCAGCTCCATACTTCCTTAGCTTATCATACTGTCTCACTGATACCAAAGGCTGTGGGGGTGGTGGCGGTGGTTGTACTGGTGCTTGTCTTAAAGCCTCTATCACATGCCTAAGCCAAACTGGTGGAACCTCCTCACCAGCTGGTCTCCCCGATACAGAAGCAGGTATCTCTCCAGCACTATCCACTCTAGCTCCCTCTCTAATCTCCTCAGGAGCTATACTCTCAGCACTACCCTCAACTGAATGACGTGAGTGAGAATCCATCACAATCTATATCTGCAAACACAGCAGAATACGTCTTATTAAAGATCAGAGACTGCCAATGCCAAACATGTATGTTATTCAAAAATCCACGTTTTAAAATCAAAACACTCTTTTTCTTATACTTTACCTAGGTTGAGAATTTCAAACCTAGGCTCTGATACCAAAACAATTGTAACACCCCCACATCCAATACATGCACACTACATACACCACAATGTAGTATACATGCATCGAATATAGGAATGCTACGGATTTTCTTATCATTCAAAACATTTCCAATGATACTATAATCTTTCTCATTACACATTATAGAAAAATAAGTGATTAATCTGTAATATAAAATAAAGTAGATATATATATACTTATTTCGCAGCGGAATTTAGAACTATTTACATATAGGAAAACATTTAAATATTTATATTTACAAATGTACATATATTCACATTATAAACAATACTTTACAAAATATAAAGAAGTTATACATGATTGGCAAATCTTCTCTGATCTTTAAGTCCCAAAATCAACTCTTCAATGTCTACTCTCACTCGGTCTCAATGAACTTTCGGGTTCAACTCTATCAACTCTATCACCTGCGCGATCAACATTATCACGCTAAGCCAAGGGCTTAGTAGTACAAAACATGCTAACATTATGCTTGTATGCTATGCAATGTCACACATTCCATTAAAATCAACATCATAAGTGAAAAGCTAACATCAAACCTTTGCCTTTCACAAATCATAATCATATAAGCATATCACATCTCAAAGTCCTTTCATGAATTTCATTATTTAATTATTTTGCCATCAATGAATCACATATAAACAAAGACAAGCATGGCCCAAAACACACTAATATGCCATTCAATTTTCAGAGTTAATGCTTTGGTTTTATCAAATTTATCATTATCACATATACCCAACTAGGCTTCAAGGATTAGGTTCAACCAAGCTTCAAGGGGAACAAAGCATGCTAAGTCTCAACCCAACTTGGCTTCAAGAACCAAACCCAACCTAGCTTCAAGGGTTGTAACATCTCAATTAGGCTTCAAGGACTAGACCCAACCAAGCTTCAAGGGGAGTAAAACATGTTAAACTTCAACCCAACTTGGCTTCAAGGATCAAGCCCAACCTAACTTCAAGAGATTGTTACTATCTTTAGGCATGCCACCAACAACAAACTCTGAAAATGGAATAACACATTAGCCACACAACTCATTTATTAATTTGTTATCAATTTCATTCTCAAATGAATCAACATAGCCAATCGCAATGGCTCTACATTTTATTTGAATTATCATAGCCAATCACAATGGCTTTATATTCCATTTCATCTCAATTCACATCATAGCATTTCAATCTTTCATATACACAATCATTTGCATCATCATGTCATTCACATTATTCATATATATATATCATCATTGATATAAACATAACAACACACATTGCTCATATAAATTAACAATGTAGTAATGCCACATTTGTACTTACATACAATCATATAGGTTTTGTACTTACCTCAAAAGCAAATCTCACCACTCTTAACACTACCTTGTTCAAGATCCTTCTACCTCTTAGATCAATGATCAATCACTATCTTCAAGACCTAAATCAAAAGTAATAGCATATAAGAGATAATCAAATTAGGAATTAATTAGGGCAAACCCTAACCCTGACACGCTCACCCACATGGGCGTGTTCATGGGCGTGTAATACCTACTGCCTCTCAACCATAACAACACGTCCAACATCATGAACGTGCTCCTGGCCGTGTAAATTCTCCAAACTCACAGTAGCTATGACACGCTCAATAACACGGGCGTGTTACTGGTCGTGTCAAACCTACTGCCTCCAACACAATTGACACGCCTAAAAACCCTGGACGTGCTCATGGGCGTGTCCGGCCACAAATCAAAACTCCGGTCAAAACAACCAAACACTCAACAACACACTTCTATTCACTAACATTCACTTCAAACAATCTTAACAAAACATACTCAAAACTCATCTCAAACTTACAACACACCAAAACAAGCCAAAACACACATCAAACACAAAACACAAAATCATCTCAAAACCCTCACCACATATACAACATCATCTCTTCCAACCACTTACTCTTTTCTTCAATCCATACTCAAAATCCATCATCAAATCACTCAAACACTTCTCACATCTCAAAATCAACCAACACACTCTTAAAAATTTATCAAACTCAAATATTCTTTTCAAATAAGCACAAAGATCACAAGAGAACTTACCAAAGTTATAAGACTTCTTGTATCATCCACTAGATCACTTCAATCTTCCTTCACTTTGAACTTAACACATCAAGATCTTCTCTTTGTCTCTTGCTTTCCTTTGTCTATGGAAGAGCCGGCCAAGATGAAAGAAAAAGAAGAAAATGAACCACAAGAAACAAAGTCAACTCTTCTTTTTATCTCCACCAAGTGTTTCAATTCAAGCAATTACCAAAACACCCTTCTACAAATTGTTTTGTTTCTTTTTAAAACACTTGCCCTTTTTAGACATTTCACCAATCTTAACTAAAAATATCTTCTTCCCTTGACCACATATTTGACCAACTTATATGTTATATATATCATATAAACAACATATACACTTCTCTCTAAACCCTCTCTTCTTTCCCAAAACACATATACATAAACATTCTTTCCCAAATTCTTTTCTTATCACATACATATACATTCAATCCAAAATACAACAACAACATAATCAAAACTTTTAGGGCATGCATTGGGATATTACAATAAACCAGAGGATCTTGTAAGTCTATCTCTAGTACTCCAATCAATCCTCAATCCTTATGAGTATTCAATTCATATCAAGCTTTCTCAAGTCAATAATATGAAAATTGCAACCAATCAATAAGCATGCTATTATCAATTAGAAATAAATCATTAAGCATCATAAGAATAAAACAACTCAATCAAATGATTTAATTAAATAAAATTATTCAATCCATACATTAAAGCTAGGGTTCATCAATATCCAGATAAAGAATGAATTAGTTCATGTTCAAAATTAGAAAACCAGAACAAGAGAAATAAGAAAAAGAATCCAAACAATCCATTGCGAATAATTCATATTTCTTCACTTGAATCCTTGAATCTTGATTTAGATCTTGTTTATAATATGTCTTCACCATCAATCCTAGCTCCAAAACTCTTCTCCTTGCTTTAAAAGTCGGCTTTAAGCTATAAAATATGAAAATCGAATCCCTAATTCATGCTTCAGCTCAGCTTTTATAGTGCAGATAATTTTGCCTGAAAAGCCCATTGACACGCCCATGTCACTGGGCGTGTCAATGCTTCTGTATGCAGCATCAAGGGCACATCCATTGACACGCCCATGTCCATGGGCGTGTTACTTGAAGAATTTTGCTCTTTTCTTCTACTTTCATCCGTAATTCCTCCGAAATGATCATACACCTCAAAATATAGAGAATTCCTAAAATTAACCCTAAAAAGCACTTGAACAAATACATTAGTACCATGCAGTTTGCCAGAGTTATAAGGCTTAAACTCTAAGGTATTTTATGCTTTCATTAGATCATATTGTACAAAATTGGTTCAACACCTTAAAGGAAAGTACTCAAAAGGATCATCATTTGCCGTACAAAGCCTTCATCTAGTAGTATGGGTATAGTGCTAAATTGGAAGTGACTCTAATGGAAGTGGAATCAATTAGATAGAAACAAAATATGAACTTTATTAATTATATAAAGAGATGGAGGAATTTGGTTACACTAGATTAAGATGATAGTCAGAAGTGTCTTGCCTAACGTCATCAATGGATGTCTCACACTCCTATTAGAGACTTCAAAATCTCCAAGTTGGCTTGAAGATATGAGAATGGGAATGAGAGAAGAACACTTTTTCTGGAAGAAGGAATGAGAAGAGGAATTATCAATCCGACAGTTAGGGCATACAGAAAGCAGTGAATGTCAATATAGCAACAGGTCTAGCAAATAAAAGATAGTTTTTAGGTATGGGGAGACCTCTGTCTTGGGTTTTCAACAAATTGTAGAAAAGGGGCAATTATAGCTATTGGCTCCTTAACCTTTTCCAAATCCTTTACCACCAAACTTTGATACCAAGGCCTTCTATCAATTTCACCAAACACAAGGGCATGAGATAGACAAATGTATTCGGTTAAGGCACGAGATCCAAGATCTAATTGACAGTGGTAAGCTACTTGAGCCCAATAAGTCCAACACCAAGAGAAATCCTTTGCCTAACTTTGGAAGAGTGCTTCCTCCATCAACCTTCATGATGGGGGATGATTAAATGAAAGCTTTATCTTGTCATCTTTTCAAGACATAGATGGAGAAGCCACTAAGGAGGATGTGTTACTTAGCAAGATTGAACCAACTGCAAATGAGGAGGTAATGACCATTTATGTTGTGAATGGGTTTTAGGATTAACTAATAGTGATGGTGAATCAGAGTCCAAGGAAGAAGAATAGGTGAAGAAATAATGCTCAAAAGGAAAATAAAGTTGAGGTTAGGATGATTTCCTCCTCAAATGCTAATTTACCAGAGGAAGGAAGAGACAACATCCATCCACATTTCATTAAGGTGGAAATCAAAGGAAGAAGAACCCCTTGTGTCATGGTTGACGATGAATCTATTATAAATGTGTGCCCACTTAAGATACTACTAAAGTTGGCCATGTCAACATGGGATCTAAGTCTAACTAAGGTGACAATATGGGCTTATAATAATACTAATAGCCAAGCTAAAGGGATCTTTAAAACTATTGTGAAGGTAGGCCAATCCATGGTGGAGTTTGTGGTTTTGGATATTGTAGACCCTTGATTTTGGCCCTGGCTAGTCCGGTGCTAATTCCAAACCTTTGATTGGACTAATATATTGCAATAGAACCTAAAATAAGCTAATTAAACTTTTGAAACCCTAATAAGGTCGGTTTTAGAAGATTTGGTTGGTTTTTACATGATACCAGTGCACTAAACCCCAAAACAGGTTCGATTCAAAGGTTTGGCTACTTTTTCCCTTAATCCGGATGATTTTTGGGTAGTAGGGGTGCCTCATGTCTAATTAGGGCTTCCATTTGGACATGGGAAAGCCCCATGTCGAATTGGGAGCCCCAATTCGATATGGGGCTCCCTATATCAAATTGGAAGCCCCAATTCGATATGGGGCTGTCCCATAACAAAATGGAGTCCCATTTCGATATGGGACAGCCCCATATCAAAATGGGGCTCTCCCAGTTCGATATGGGCAATTGTTTCTCAATTTCATGTCGAATCCGGATACCTACTTTGATATGGGTTCAATTTTTATCGAAACAAAGTCATTTTAATTTGAGACAGACTCATTTTATATTAAATTCTAGTAATTATAATTTGTTATGGAATGGGTTTGTGTCGAACCCGTGAATTCGACTTGCATCAGAATAAACTGTTCTTAAACAAGAAAATTTTTAGGTTTAACCTAAGAGAGTGATTATAAATACAAGTTTTAAAAACTTGAGATAGGATCTTTTGGATTGGGATCTTTTTGGACCTTGGGCTTTTGGTTGGCTACTGGAACTCTGAAAAATTCAGTAATCAATCAATGAACAAACCTATAAACCTTTAATTTTTGACCCAGTCTAGTATGATGTTTTTAAAACAGTCCGAAATAATTTTGTGGTATATATTATTTTTTTAATATATATTATTTATTTTACTACTTATATTATTTATTATTTATTTTAATATATAAATAAAAAATAATAATAAAAGAAAAATATAAAAAATAGAAATCGGCGATGGCAGAATCGGTGACTAAAAATCATTAGCGATGAATTAGCCCTAATCCAAACTGTGGCGAAATGGCCTATTGCTTGCCCCCAGCCCGCTGCGCCCCGCAACAAATTTCTATTAGCCCAGTTTTGCACCCCAGTAGCCCGGCCCGCATGTAATTTTTTCTAAAACCCTATTTCAATTGGTTTTTGATTTTATTTCCTAAACAATTTTTATTTCCTTAACCAATTAGTATTAGGTTTTTTAATTTTCTTATAAATACCACATTAAAGTAAAAAAAAAAAAAGAAAGGAAAATAGGGAGAGGGATCGAACTTTTGAGAATTGGAATTCTATTCAAGAAATATTCGAACTTTTTCAGAATAGATTGAGAACCTTGGACTTGAAGAAGGAAGAGGCAGTCAGCAAGCAACAAACAATCCATCAAATGCAGTCCACACTATCTTTGTTATTGTTCAATCATAATTCAAACTTATGGTGGAACCAACAATGAAGGTTTGAATTTCTATTTACTTGTTTACATTTATAGTAGCTTCATCACTCAATTAGATCAATTATTTAAACATACAATAGGTGATGTTTTTATTAGGCATAGTGATCAATTGCTCTACTTATCATCTAAAACTCTATTTAAAACCCTAAAAAGTATTTTTCAAAACCCTAATACCTAAGTATTAGTAAAACTAATTTTTGAAATATAAAACCCTAATTACACTTTTCTAAAACCACAAAATAATAATCTGTTTCCTTAAAATCCTAACCAAATCTATTTTTCTAAAGATTCATAGCAGCCTATTCTTTCCAAATACCTAACTTAAAATCCAATTTTCATGATCTTCAATCTTATCTATTTAAACCATAAACTTTAATATTATTTTCATATAACTTCTAAAACCCTAAATCCAAAACATATATTCTTTAGATTCAAACCCTAATTTATTTCAAACCTAATCTCTAATTCAAACATCCAGTAGCCATATTATTTCTTTTATATTAAATGTTTCTCAATTAATTAATCCCGTATATACAAAACCCTAATTGTTAAACATAAAACCCAAGAAACCCTAATTGATGCATAAACCCTAAATTTATATACTTACTATTTTATTTAAATTAGATGAATGTTTATTATATATTTTGATTGATTTTTGATGTCTTTGAAGAATGATTTATTTATAATGAATGGTTGGTTATTTTTTTTATTTGCTTTGGTTTCAAAATATTGTAAGAGGTATGTTTCCATATTTTGGGTACCACATATCGTAAACATCATGTAATTTAGCTTATTTTAAAGTTTTGGATCAATGTAAAGGATATGTTTCCACCTTTTGGTGGGTGTCCTATCTAGTTTTAGATATTAGGTGATGTAAGGATATATTTCCATCCTCGGATGGGTGTCCGTTTATTTATTTTATTTAGACATTATTGTGGTTTTAATAAAGTATTTATTTATTCTTATGATCGCATGTAGTATGAATAATATTATTATTTATAATATTAAGACCTGCAAAGGAGGTCGGTTCCAATGAACTAGGCATTGTGGGGGTGCTGGGTCGTTTCTCACCTTCCCCACAAGAACCCAACTTTTCGAACCCATTAGGGGGTTGGGGATTCCTTAGGAATCAAGTCATCCATCCCTTTCTTTTTCTAGGCCTGTTCAAGTGGCGACTCCATTTTCTCTGTGCTTAGGCTCATATTCTTTAAGGCCCGAGCCTAAATAATGCTGAAGTCATAAGAACCATTCCACTGGGAGTGGGGGCAAAAATCCCCGCTCATAGTGGTGACTCCATTGGGATAAGAGAAGTTGATTTCATTTATCTTTATATTATTCTATTATTTCTTATCATGATATTATCCATTGCATCATTTAGTTTGCATCATGTGCGTGAGTTAGGACACCCGTGTTACCCGTGTTGTGTAAGGGATACATACTTTCGCTCAATGTATGAAGATCGAGCATGCATAACCACTTATAGCCTTGTACCTTTTAGGTATATACTTGCTATGGGAACCTAAGCATTTCAACCCAAAGAGTAAAGCTCACGTAATTGGCCTAGTTACTTTCCTTAGGTTTTTACCCCAAATGCTTGTTGTTTGACTATGGTTAATTTATCTTGGCTTAAATCATGGCTTATTTGGTTTGTTATTTTTCTAATATGACCTAAGTACATTGTAAGCTCAAAATAAAAATTTTCCTCTAAAAGACCAAAGCTAATTTTAAAAATTTGTAAGATGGTGTAGACCCTTAATTTTTGACTCAGTCCGGTCCAATATATTTTAATTAGTCCAAAATAATTTTTGTGTTGTCCAATATATTTTAATTAGTCCAAAATAATTTTTGTGTTATCTTAATTAAATAATATTTGCTTTAGTATTTAATTTTTATTAATAAAAAATAAAAAATAATAATAATAAACAAATAAATAAAAATAAAAATTTCATTGCCGCCGCAGATTTTTTCTACAAAGCTATTTCACTTGCAGGAAAATCCTACGGGTGAAATGGCCCGCCCCAGCTCGCAGGCTCCTACTATTGCTGCAACTTTTCGGCAGTAGTTTTTTCGCTAGCGAAATTTTTTTGACGCAAATTTTTTCGAAACCAAATTCAAGTCGGTTTCAGTTTCCTTTTCTTAATTAATGTTAGAATCCATGAATAATTGAGATTAATCATCAAAATCTTCTATAAATAAGGACTAAAAAACAACATAGGGGGGAGGAAATTGAAGAGGAAACTAGGAATCAATTAGAATTTAAAAAATTCTTTCTGGCAGTGAAATCGATCGGACTTTTGAGAGAGCAAACAAGCAATTTAGTCCAACAAAGGCAACCATATTGCCTTTGTTCTTGTTCATCCAAGAAGTAATTTTTGGTGGAACCAACAAACAAAGGTATGAATATCTAATTTTTTTTACAGTAGCTTGAATCATCCAATTGTTTCTTTTGATTTAAAAAAACCTTAATTCGTTTCTTTTTTTTTTCCAAAAATATTAAAATTGTTGTTTTTGTTTCTTCAAAATTTTAAAACCCTAATCTACTTTCCAACTTTTCAAAACCTTAAATCGTTTTATTAATTTACCAAAACCCTAATTTGCTTTCCAATTTTCTAAAACCCTAAATTGAATCTTTTTCTTTCCAAAAACCCTAAAAAAATATCTTATCTGTTTCTATAAACCTTAAAACATTTTGTTTATTTTCATAAAGCTTCATAAAACTATAAATTATTTTTTCAAATTCTAAAATCAAATACATTCTCCGAAACACTAAAAACCTCAATTCAACTTTAGAACTAAGACATTAACCTCAAACTAGCTAACATTAAACCCTAGTTTTCTTAAACCCTAACTCCCTTAAAACCTTAAACCCTAATTTTTGTAAACCCTAATCCTTTAAACCTAAAACCTTTTAAACCTAAGTATTAAAATTCAAACACAGTAAGCCTAAAAACAATAATTCAGTAGTTAATAATCATAAACCCAATGTTTTAAAGTGTCCAAACCCTAATTTCATGATTTTACTCCTCAAACACTAATTTGGTTAATCAAAGAACTTTATTAACCTCTTAAATTATAAAACTTTAATCCATTTCAATTTCTTTAAAACTTACAGTAGCTTAAACCCACAAACTCCAAAACCCTAAACATATTAAATAAAGAATCTTAAATAGAAACATTAGCCCTAATTTGAATCTTTACTTGCTTTATTTAATTTTATATTTGATTATGTAGTCTATTATATGCTTTAATATATTTTCAATGCTTTGTTGATTTATCTAAGTTCAATGCTTGATTTATTTAGTTTATCATGGATGGATTTTTACATTCTATTGATGTTTAATATCTTTGATGAATGATTTATTTATGATGAATGGTTATTTACTTTATCGATTTATGTAGATTTCCAAATGTTGTAAGAGGTATGTTTCCACTGGTGGGTACCTCATTAGTTAAATATCATGTAATTTAAATTGCTTTTTCTATTTTAGAACCAATGTAAAGGACATGTTTCTATCTTTCTATGGGTGTCCTATTTAGGCATGGATTATGTAAGGGCATGTTTCCACCTTCGGATGGGTGTCCATTTATTTGTTTTGCTTGGACATTGTTTTGATTTTCAATATATCGATTCTTCATTTTAATTATTGAGTGTAATATGGATAATATTGTTATATTTAAGAATTTTATAATATTAAGACCTGTAAAGGAGGCAGGTTCCAATGAACCGGGCATTGTGGGGGTGCTGAGCCATTTCTCACCTTCCCCACACGTACCCAACTTTCCGAACCCATTAGGGGGTTGGGGATTCCTTAGGAATCGAGTCATCCACCCCTTTCTTTTTCCCAGCCCGTCCGGGTGGTGACTCCACTTTCTTCGGACTTAGGTCCGTGTTCTCTACGGCCCTGAGCCTAAACAATGCCAAAGTCGCAAGAACCATTCCACCGGGAGTGGGGGCGAAAATCCTCGCTCACAGATGTCCTTTGGAAATAAAACTTTCTTAAAAAACAAATCAAAAATTCTTTTCTCATGACTCAACAACTAAGTCAAAAATCCATTTTTTTTATCTAAAATCTTTTTATAAAACCATGTTTGCATTTCATCCAACCTTCAAAAGAGCTTACGAATATTTAGGTCAATTATAAAAATACCAAAAATCAATTGTGAGCCTAGTTTATACTAAGAATTATTAACCATGGGCTTATTTTTGGCATGAATCATTAGTCACTTTTTCAAGTGAGAAATTTATTTATAATAAACCTCTTAATTTAGTTTTAATCAAATATAGCATAAAAGCTGCTTTAGTTGGTTGAATGAATTAAAGCTTAATTATCATGAACTTATTTTCATTTTTAAAAGTATAACTATTGGTTGAAACATCCAAGGGAATTATTCAAAAATAAGATACCCCATGTTGGTATTTTGTTAACCATATTCCTAGGAAAATAGACTCACCATTCGTGTGTGGAAGTTATAAGGTTGGAAGGAATGTCCTATTTATCCTTGTTTGTTTATTACTTGTACATGCATACATACATTTGCATCACATATCATTAATCCTTTTTGGTTCATAGCCCTAGATTATGATCGTTCAAAAGCTTACGATAACACCACTTACGCCGGTGATAAAGAATCCAACAATGACTAAATCACTTTTTCACCAAAAGACGACGCCTTCAATGGTAAAATGGAAGAACTAAAGGAGACCTTGGCTGAGACCATGAAAAACCAATTGGCTGCAATTTTAGGAAATAATGCCAAAGCATCTGCTAGCACCAAGAAGCAAAGGGACAAAGGGAAGGCTAAGGTTGGTCAAGTGGTTTTTGATGATGACAAGGTAGTTGTCGATGATGATGATGATTGGGCTTAATACTTCCAAGATCCTCAAGACAAGAAAAAGGAACCAAAGGTTGTTGAAAGATCAGCTGTGGAGAAAACTGAAAATTTAGATGTTGAGACGATGATTGCTGACCTGGAAAAGAAGTTTGAAAAGAAGCTCAAAACTGAAAAAATTTCCGAGGTTGACAAATTGTTTGAGCTGGATGAAGAAGTTTCGTACAAGTTTAAGATGCCATTCTTTACAAAGTTTGATGGAATAAAAAATCCTCACCTCCATGTGAAGCAGTATATCACTGCTATGCAGTCTGCTCGAGCTACTAAGGCTCAAACTCTAAGGTACTTCATGCTCTCATTGAATTCTATTATCCAAAATTGGTTTAATACCTTAGATGATGGCACACAAAAGAGCTAGGATTTTCTATACAAGGCCTTCATCCAACAATATGGATGCAATGCTGAATAGGAAGTTACTCTAATGGAGGTGGGGTCCATTAGACAAAGGCCAAATGAAAACTTCATGGACTATATGAAGAGGTGGAGAAATAAGGATACAATGCTCAAGAAAAGGCTTGATGAATCCGATCAAATTAGAATGATTGTGAGAGGAGTGTTACCTAGCCTTTGCAAAAGGATGTCTCATACACTCATTTGGGATTTCAAGGAACTTTTGCAAGCTGGTCTACAAATTGAAGAGTGGGAAAGAGAGAAGAATCGCTTTTCAACAAGAAGGAATGAGAAAGGAAACTACCAGTATGGTAACCAAAGCATGCAAAAGGTAGTTGATGTTAATGCTCCTGGCCAAGGAGGAAGGAGGCAATTTTCAGAATTGGGAAAGCCGCTATATTGGGTCCTTAATAAGCTATAAAAGAAGGGATTGTTACAACCCTTAAATCCTCATCCTTTGCCTAACCCTCTCCCAACTAATTTTGACACTAAGGAATTTTGTCAATTTCATCAAGAACAAGGGCACGACATGGATAGATGTGTGAGGTTGAGGCATGAGATCCAAAAATTGATTGATAGTGGGAAGCTGCCCGATCCCAACAAGCCAAACACCAAAGACAATCCATTGCCAAGGTTCAATAGAGTACCACCACCGGTGACCTTCATGATTGGAGGAGGTTTGCATGAAAGTTTTGTCATGTCTTCTTTCCATAATGTGGGTGGAGAAGAAACCAAAGAAGAAATGGTATTTAGCAAAGTTGAACAAGCTATGGTGGGTAAAGAAGTAGCAATCTATGTTGTTAATGAGTTTTGGGACTCAAGCGATAGCGATGATGATCTTGAACTCGAGAAGGAGGAATGGACTTGGTCCGAGCTTAAAGAAGATAAAGTGATGAACACTAAGTCCGGTAAGCCTTATGCGAGGCCACCACTTAAGGAAGTAGAAGCTAATAAAAGAAAGGAAGCTAAAGTTGGGAATAAAGAAGAGGAAGATGACACTGTGCTTAAACAGTTGAAGAGAACCCAAGCAAATGTCAGTATTTGGGACTTATTGGCCACTTCCAAAAAGCACCATGAAACTATGGCCAAGGCCTTGGCTAGCATGCCAATTTCCACCTCTATAACACTAGATGAGCTAGTTAAATTCATAAAAGATGAAGGAGTGATGAAATGTGAAGAGGTTCAAAAGAAAAGTGAAGTTGACTTGGCAATGATATCTTTCTCAGATGCTGATTTACCAGAAGAGGGGAGAGATCACATCCGTCCTCTCTTTATCAAAGTTGAAATCAAAGGAAAAAGGACTCCATGTGTGATGGTTGATGATGGGTCCACTATAAATGTTTGTCCACTTAAAATATTGCCAAAGCTAGCTATGTTAACGAGGGATCTAAGCCCAACTGAGGAAACCATTAGGGCTTATGACAATACCAAAAGGCATGCCGAGGGGACTTTCAAAGCTATTATAAAGGTTGGTCCAATTGAATCTATTATTGAATTTGTGGTTTTGGACATACCTGTTACTTTTGCTCTACTTTTGGGATGACCATGGTTCCATCCTCTTGGTGGAGTTCCTTCCACCCTTCATCAAAAGATCAAGTTTCCTAACAGAGATGAGACAGTGGTCATCGAGATAGATGATAATAAGGTTGTTAATGCTCTAATGGTAGAGAGGCCTCTCAATGGTTTTCAAGTAGCTGTAATTTCTGATGATGAAGTAATGGACTCCAAGGTTTCGAACATGATGAAGAACATGAGCTATCTTCCTGGTGCTGGTCTTGGAAAGGGCAAGGCCGGTGTGACAAAGCTTTCAAATTTCAAGACTCAAACTTCCAAGAAAGGGTTAGGGTATGAAAAAGCTAGCAAAGATGTTCACCCAAAGAAGAATGAGAAGATGAGCTTCCCACCACTTGAAGAGAACTTTGTCAAAGCTCCAGACATGGGACCACTCCAAGGAAAGCCCGAGCCAATCTTGTTCATGGGAAAGTTGATCCTACATTTTGAAATTATCGCTAATGTTACCGAGTTGGTGGAATAAGTAAAGACAGAGCTCACCCTGCCAGCCGACAAGGAGCCCAATCTGAAAGAAGAAAAGGAAGCTATCCTAAAAGATGAGAAGATTCCAAAGGAAATTGCTGCCCTAGTTGAAGAAAAGTTTAAAGATGTCATGCTTTATGATTTTGAGAACAATGACAATGATTTTGATTTTGATTTTGATTTAATTTGTCTACTTTGTATGAGGATGATGATGCTTTCTTTTCCAAAATGAATGCAATAAATTGTGATTTTGCTTACTTGTGTGATGTTTATCCTAATGGTCGCATATATTCAAATAGTGGTTATATGAGCATCTTTAATATTAAATCTGTCGATACACAATTATTAAATTTGGGAACAACTGAAAATCCTAAAAAGATTAGCATAGCATCCAACCTTACTCCTGGTGGGAGAGAGAGATTTGAAACAATATTTAAAAAATATGAAGAAGTGTTTGCTTGGTCTTATGAGGATATGCCTGGAATAAATCGAGACATAGCCGAACATCTAATTCCTACTTACACTGACATGAAACCCGTCAAACAAAAGCTTAGGCGGTTAAGACCTGAATGGGCTGAATTGGTTAAATAAGAGGTCACTAAAAATATACAAGTAAAGTTCCTTGAAGTGATAGATTATCTAGATTAGCTAGCCAACATAATACCCGTGCTAAAGAAAGATGAAAGAATTAGGGTCTGTGTGGACTATAGAAACTTAAACAAGGCTTCCCATAAAGATGATTTTCCTTTACCCCATATAGATGTCCTCATTGATAGTGCAGCCTTTAGCGTTCTACACTCATTTGTAGATGGATTTTCCATATACAACCAAGTGTTAATGACCCAAGAGAATAAAGCCAAAACTTCCTTCATTACTACATGGGGTATATTTTATTATAGGGTGATGCCGTTTGGATTAAAGAATGCTGGAGCAACCTACCAAATGATGGCCACCACATTATTTCATGATATGATGCACAAAGAAGTCAAAGTGTATGTTGATGATATGATGGTGAAGTCGATACAAGGGAATAACATTTCCAAAACTAGAATTATTCTTTGAAAGAGCAGTGAAGTATAAGCTAAGATTAAACCCGAAGAAGTGTGTGTTTGGGGTTACCTCAGGCAAATTGTTGGGACATGTGATTGGTCCAAATGGCATTGAGATTGACCCTGACAAGGTTAAAGTGCTCAGGGATATGCCAGCCCCTAAGACGAAGAGAAAAGTTCGGGGGTTCATTGGCAGATTGCAGTACATTAGCAGGTTTATAGAAAAGCTCACCACAATCTGTGAACCTTTCTTCAAATTGCTTAAAAAGAATCAGCCAGTCATGTGGAACGAAGAGTGTCAAAAGGCCTTTGAGCGCATAAATAAGTATTTGCTAAATCCACCTACTTTGAAACCACCTAAACCTAGTAAACCATTGTTACTATACTTAGCAGTAGAAGAAGAGTCAATAGGAGCCATGCTAGCCCAAGCAGATGAGTTAGGGATTGAGCACACAGTGTACTATTTGAGTAGAAAGCTCCTACCTTATGAAGTTAAGTATAGTATCATTGAAAAGACCTGTATAGCTGTGGTTTGGTCTTCTAAGAAGTTACGACATTACTTTCAATCTTATAGTGTGCAAGCAATTTTCAGGTTGGATCCAGTGAAGTACTTAAGGGAGACACCCTCTTTGATTGGGAAATATGGGAAATGGTTGATAATATTGGGAGAATTTGAGATTGAGTATGTAACTAGGAAAACAATCAAAGGTAGAGCAGTGGCAGAATTCCTGGCCCAACAACCATTACCGAATAGCGAAGAGGTAGCCTTGGAATTTCCTGATGAACATTTAGAGGCCATAGAAGTACAAGGATGGAAAATATATTTTGAAGGAGCAGTGAATAGGAAAGGAGCAGGTTTGGGAGTCATACTAGAATCGTACGAAGGGGAGCTTAGCCAAGAAGTTGCAGTTCAAGGCGACCAATAATATGGTGGAGTATGAAGCATGTATCTTTAGTTTGGAAACCCTGATGATTATGAAGGTGGATAAGGTGCAAGTCTTTGGCGATTCATTACTAGTAGTATCCCAAGTAGATGGAGAGTGGAAGTTAAAAGAAGAGAAACAAAAACCATACCACCATTACTTGACCATGATGAAGAAGATCTTTAAGGAGTGTAGGTTTATACACCTATGAAGAGAAGAAAACTAGATGGCTGATGCCCTATCCACATTGGCTTTGGTATGGGAAAATCCTATTAATTTATTCCTTAAGCCTCTGATTTTGACCAGTTCATCAACTCCTTGCTATGAATATAAGATAATCATGAAAACTGATACAGATCATGATGTGTGGTATGACACTATAAGATGGTTTTTGGAAGAGAAGGAATACCCATTGGGGGCAACAAAGAAAGAAAGAAGAGGCATAAGGCGGTGGTCCTTACAATGAGTCACCTTTCATGAAGAGTTGTATCGAAGATGGCCTAATGGGGTGCACTTGAGATGCTTGAGGAAGCCTGAAGTGGAGCATATCATGTCAGAAATACACGCGGGAAGTTGCAGTCCACACATGAGTGGTTTAGCTCTAGTTAAAAAGATATTTCGATAAGGTTACTACTGGTTGACCATGGAGAGAGATTGTATTGAGTTTGTGAATAAGTGCCAGCAATGTCAGATGCATGGTAATTTGAATCACATGCCTCCTAAAGAATTACATTCTATGTCTTCACCCTGGCCCTTCTCAACTTGTGGGATTGACATTATAGGAGAGATACATCCGACAGCCTCAAACAATCACCGTTTCATTGTAGTAGCGGTAGATTATTTTTCAAAATGGGTCGAAGCTGAATCTTTCAAAAAACTGGGGGTAAGAAAAATAGCTAGATTTATTAAAAAGAATCTTATCTGCAGATATGGGGTCCCACATAATATGATATCAGACAATAGGATATAGTTCCAAGCT
The DNA here is from genome assembly GCA_947685225.1 of Garcia nutans. Lineage (NCBI taxonomy): Eukaryota > Viridiplantae > Streptophyta > Magnoliopsida > Malpighiales > Euphorbiaceae > Garcia > Garcia nutans. The sequence continues at coordinate 32,233,625 of CANTUV010000002.1, forward strand.
GCAGTTAAGGACTTATTCTCGAAATATTGAATCCATCATCACCGATCCTCCCCTTATGGATCAAAGGCCAATGGTGTAGTGGAAGCAACCAATAAGTCAATTAAGCAGATCCTGTCCAAGATGACCAATACATACAGGGATTGGTCAGAGATGCTTCCTTTTGCTTTGTGGGGATACAGAACAAGTGTACGAACACCTACTGGAATGGTACCATTCTCTTTGGTTTATGGGATAGAAATAGTATTGCCAATTGAAATTGAGATCAAGTCATTGAGAGTGGTCTTGGAAGCTGAACTACTTGAGATGGAGTGGGTAGTAAGTAGATATACACAGTTAGCCTTACTAGAGGAGAGAAGGTTAAAAGCATTGTATCATCATCAACTGTATCAAAGGAAGATAGCTCAGGCCTACAATATATGGGTTAAGATCAGAAAACTCAGAGTCGGGGATTTAGTGATGAAACAATGTAAGCTTAATGTATCTGATCCAAGAGGAAATTTTAGGCCTAGATGGGAAGGACCATATATTTTGAAACAAGTCATGAACAAGGGTGCAGTAAAGTTATCAGACATGGACAAGAACGAGTTTAGTGAGCCAGTGAATATTGACAGGTTGAAGAGGATTTATGTATAAAAAAAAGAGAGAGAGCTCGCTAGGTTGAAAACCCAAAAAGGTGACCTTGGCAAAAGTTAGAGCAGTCTGCTAGTTCTAAAAACCCAAAAGGCGGGCTAGGCAACAATTAGGGATAAGCTAGAGAAAATCATCAATTAGAAAACCCGAAAGGGCTAGTTGGCAACAAGAGTGATCTTGTGTATGCTGGCTTTATGTTTAGTTGTTCCCTAATTTAATAAAATAGAATTAATATTAAAATTGTTTCATGTTCACTGTTTTAAGTATTTGACCAGATATGGATAAAATAAATAAACATAATAGCAAAAGGTGATGACAAATTATGAGAGGAAAAGAAACATCTCTTATTATTATTTTCATTATTTTTATATCCTAACAATATTTTTTCTAAAGAAAGTGATAAATGTAAAATCTATGGCAGACGATAAGTGTAGCGTCTAAGCCAGCTTGCTCCAGTCAGACAAGGCATGTCCAAATCAGGAGTAAAATTGAAACCTCGAGGCTCGGCTCCATACTGATGGTCAGCCGACGAGGATCATAGCAAGTACCCCGACGAAGAGCAGTGAGAGGAACATACATCAAATATGTCCGAATGGTGATACGAGAAATCTTCCACCAGGGTACTAACCAATAGATGTTGACTTCAACACGTGAGTGGATCTAGTCAATCCAGTCAGCATATGAAGAAGCAGGGTGGAGTAGTTTCCTATTAGAGTGATGTCGTGGAAGATATCTGACGAAATCCATAGATGGAATGTCAAGCAAGAAAAGAAGCTCTTGAAGCCAAACCTGTAAACACAAGAAAAGAATTAAAAAAAAAAGAAAATGTTAGAGAGACTAGTTAGGTCAAAAATTCGCAAGGACAACCTAGGCAAAAATTAGGGCAGCTCGCTAGTTCCAAAAACCCGTAAGGGCGGACTAAACAAAAATTAGAGCAATAAAAAAATATAATAATAAAAATAAAAATAATAAAAAGGGCCTAAATTGAAAACTCAAAAGGGTAGTTTAGGTAATTAACTGAAGTAATAACGGACTCCTGGTCAATCTCTTTGACAATTCTGATTTAAGTTGGTCCAATCCAACTAAAGTCTTAGCTAAGATCACGGGTATCGGTGACAAGCCTCCTTCCATTTGGTCCATGATATCCAATACTCATGGATCAATATCCCTATCAGAAGAAACAAACAAAAATTGGCCAAGCAAGCATTGACAAAGCATACGTCCCTATGCCTTTGTAATATCCCAAACTATACCCTAAAAATTTTGGAAATGTTAATTATTGTAAATGAATTAAATGATATTAAGTGAGAAGATTAAAGAAGGAGAGTGTATATGTTGTATATATAGAGATATATACAACATATACAAGTCAACAATTGTGATGGTCAAATGAGATATTTTGGTTATTTTAAAATGGAAATTTAAATAAGTGGAAGATGATATTTTGGTTAATTAATATATTATATTAATTGCTTGGTGGAGATTAATTGGAATTTGAGTGGTTAGTAAAGGTTGACTTTGTTCTTCTTCTTCTTCTTCTTCTTCTTCTTCTTCTGCTTCTTCTTTCTTTTCTTTGGTTTCTATCACCATAGCTAGAAGGAAAGGGATTTTTATTGCTTCCTAACTCAAGTTTTGAAGGTGTTTCAAGAGGTCAAGTTGGAGTTTGAAAGATTCTCCTCACTTTTGGTAAGTTTGCAACTTGATTATTTGGTTTTCTTTTGAGTTTTTGAATTGAGTTGGGTGAATGGTTGTTGTTGATATGTGTATGGTTAATTTTGATGTGTTTGAGATTGTGTTGTCTATTTGATTTTGATTTTGGGGTTGGTTTAGAGGAAAGGTTAAGTTTGGTGAAGGAAAGCAAGAGTTGTGGATTGTGTATGTGTTGAGTTGTGATGAGGGCTGTGATTGAGTTTTGATATATGTATTTAGTTGTTTTGGTGTTTATGCAAGCTTAGTATGATTTATTGATGGTTTTGGGTAAGATTGTTTGGAATGGAAATGGGTTAAGTATGATATTTGTTGGATGTGGTGTTGTTGGTATCGGAATCAGGGTTTTTGGCCTAACACGACCATGAGCATGGCCAAGTCTTTGGGCGTGTCAATGGTTTTATTTTTTGGATGGGTGACACAACCAGTGACACGTCCATATCACTGAGCGTGTCATAGCTTTTGTGTTGGAGTAGTAGTGACACGAGCAGTGACACGCCCATGTCACTGAGCATGTCACTACTTCTGTGTTGGAGGAGGATTGACACGGCCATTGACAGGCCCATGTCACTGAGCATGTCAAAGCTTCTGTGTTGTGAGTTTAGGGCGCGGTCAGGGACACGCCCGTGTTGTTAAGCGTGTCATGTGTAGAGGTTGCCCTGGTTAGTTCTTATCCTTATTTTCTTATGTGTATCACTAAGTGAGTGTGTATAATCACCTTTGGATTAGCTTTTAAAGAGATTTGAGGTAACAATCCAAGTGTTGAAGGATTCTTCGAAGAGGAGGTTGTTAGATTGGTGTGTGTAGCTCTTGAGGTAAGTACAAATCTTACATGGTTGCACACATTTACATGACTTTGGGACTTAACACATTTGGTTGTAAATGTGTTAAGTAATCTATTACATTGTTGATGCAATTGATTAATGCTATGATTTGCATAATGTGAAAGATAAAATGATCATTCAAAATGCATGTACAATGCAATTGGTTATGTATACCCTAATGATGAGATGTGAAGCCATTGTTGTTGGCTATAATGATGCAAATGAAATAATTGGGGCATGGTTGCTTAGATGATTATGAGAAAATGAGAATGGAATTGATAATAAAATAATAAAAGAATTGTGTGCCTAATATGTTATTCAATTTTCAAAGTTTTGTTATTGGTGGCATGCCTAAGAGCAACAATCCCTTGAAGCTGGGTTGGGCTTGCTCCTTGAAGCCAAGTTGGGTTGATGCTTAGCTCCCCTTGAAGCTTGGTTGGGCCTAGTCCTTGAAGCCTAGTTGGGATGTTACATATGAGATGTTTCTCATTGTGATAATGATTCGCCTACGAGCTTGATAAATGTGATTATTGGACCAAAACATTAACTCTAGAATTTGAATGACATATTAGTTTCTTTTGGGCCCATGCTTATCTTTGCTTAAATGTGAATCATGGATGATGAAACAATTGAATAATATAATGAAATGTAATGTTATGAAATATGATATTCTTATGTATTGTTTCTAATTCTTCAAAGTATGACATTGGCCTTACATTGAAGCATATTGTTATTGTGGTTTGTACCACTAAGCCTATGGCTTAGTGCGATTGTGGTTTATCGCATAGGTGACAGGGTAGATCTGGTTGAACCAGAGTGTTCAGCTAGATCAAGTCGAGTCTAGGCTTGTGATCCTTGTGAAGTGTTGATTATTCAACTTCAAGATCAGAAATGAACTGCCAAGCATGTATAAACTCTATATTTTTGTAAATATTAATTTTGATGTATACATATGTATATTCCACTACATTTTTCCGCTGCTTATTAAACAAATATTTTAGATAAACTTTTAAGTACTATTGTGTTATATATGTATATGTGTTTTAATAAGAAATTTTTATTCTATTACTACCTATTATGATTGTTTAATTAAAGGTTGGTTTGCTTTAAATAGACTGTGACATCCTTGTATCCGGTATACATATATTGCATATTGAGAGTATACGTGGTGTATGTATATGGGGTATAGGGGTGTTATAAGTTTTTGGTATCAGAGCCTAGGTTTGAGGTTCTCAACCTAGGTGAATTGTAAGAAAAAGAAAATTTTGATTTTAAAATATGGTTTTTGAATAAGATACATGCTTTGGCACTGGCAGTTTCTGATCTTTGATGAGGCATATTCTGCTGTGTTTGTAGATATAGATAGTGATGGTGTCTCAGTCACGTCAGTCCATAGAGGGTAGTGCTGAGAGTGTAGCTCCTGAGGAGGGTAGAGATGGAGCTAGGGTTGAGATAGCTGGAGAGGCACCTCCTCCTATGCCAGAGAGACCAGCTGTTGATGAGAATTTGCCAGTTTGGTTACTGCATATGGTAGAATTGTTGAGGCAGGCTCCAGTGCAGCAGCCGCCACCGCAACCACAGTAGTAAGTACCGGTGATGCAGTATGATAAATTGAGGAAGTTTGGAGCTGAGGACTTCTTTCGTACTACAGATCCTGCAGTAGCTGAGCAGTGGTTGGATAGAGTTCAGAGGGTATTCATTCAACTGCAGGCTACTTCTGAAGAGAAATTTGATTATGCTAGATCCCTTCTGCAGAGAGATGCTTATGATTGGTGGAAGACGGTTTCACATGCGATGGATGATCCACCAACCTTGACTTATGGTGATTTTCTGCGGGAGTTTAAGCAGAAGTATACTCCAAGGGAGTATAAAGATGCTAAGAAGATGGAATTTCTAAGGTTGAGACAAGATAATCGGACAGTGACAAAGTATGACATTGAGTATATCCGGTTGAGTCATTATGCCGATGGAATTATTTCTGATGAGATAGACCAGTGTAGAAGATTTGAGGAGGGATTGAGACCCTCTATTATGTGTATTGTTGCTAGTTCTCACTACCAAGATTTTTCTCAGTTGGTTGCAGCTGCCAGAAGTGTTGAGAGAGCACAGGATATTGCAACAGCTACTACTGAGGAGGAGACTAGAGTTAGGAGACCCCTGTTTGAGGCAAGGTCTTCATCTATGAAGAGAGGTAGAGGGAGTTTTGTTCTGAGAGTCAGTAGGAGCCAAAGGCAGCCTAGTAGGTCAGTATAGTATCAGAGGCAGAGACCGAGACCTACAGTTTCTGTAGCTAGTGCTCCGACCCCAGTGGTTCATAGATCTATTCCACCTACATGTGTTCATTATTGTAGGGCACATGGGGGTGCTTGCTGGAAGACGGGTGGACCAGGAGTGTGTTTTATATGTGGGTCATTGATGAGATCAATTTTGTACTTATTTTTAGTATGATTTGTATGTGTTTTTAGTTAATGTTTCATTTGATTTTTGTTTAAAGAGCATGAATCAAGAAAGACATGGCCAAGCCAAATCAAGCTTGGGCGTGTCCCCTCAAGAAAATCAAGGCAGAGAGTGACACACCCAAGAGACACGGCTAAGCCACTGGCCGTGTCTCACCCGAGGAACAAAACCAAGAAAGAAAAGAAAAGAAATAGAAGCTGACACACCCAAGTGACATGGCCAAGCCACTGGCTGTGTCACATGACACGGCCAGGAGCTTGGCTGTGTCACATGACACGGCCAGGAGCTTGGCTGTGTCCCATCTCATGCCCAAGAACAAAAGACAAGCAAGGAAGGAGTAAAGCTAGAGAAGCAGAAGGTGACACACCCAAGTGACATGGCCAAGCCACTAGCCAGGAGCTTGGCCATGTCACCTAGAAGAAAAGAAGAAAAGAAATGGAAGATGGAGACACGGCCAGCAAGCTTGGCCATGACCCAAGCAAAGTGAGAGACACGGTCAGCAAGCTTGGCCGTGTCACCTAGGGCAACCTTGAATATTTGAATTTTTTGCATAAAGGTGGGGAACAAAGACTAGCTTTTGCCAAAAGTAATATTAAACAAAAGAAAAGCTTGCCTAATTTTATGGAAAGAAATAATTAACAAAGAGAATGTGGGAGACAAGGGAGAATGGTGTGAGTTGGAAGGCATGGGTGAGCTTTGAAAGAATTAAAAGGAGAAGGAAATGGAAGAGAGGGGGACGGTTTTTGGGGGAGTTCTGGATACACAGTTTTGAGAGACTGTGAGAGGGAGAAGGAGCCGAGTACTGAAGCAAAGAGGAGAGTCTTGAGCTGAGTTTGAAGAAGAAGATACATCCTATACATGACCTAAACCAAGAATCAAGGATTCAAGTAAAGAAATACAAATTATTCACCATTGATTGTTTGGTTTCTTTTACTCATTTCTCTTGTTCTGTTTTTCTGGTTTTGAACATGAACTAATTCATTCTCTATCTAGATATTGATGAACCCTAGCTTATTTATATGGATTGAATAATCTTATTTAATTGAATAACTTGATTGAGTTGTTTTATTCTTATGATGCTTAATGATTTATTTCCAATTGATAATAGCATGCTTATTGATTGGTTGCAATTTTCATATTATTAACTTGAGAAAGCTTGATATGAATTGAATACTCATAAGAATTGAGGATTGATTGGAGTGCTAAAGATAGACTTACAAGATCCTTTGGTTTATAATTCCTTGTTCTTAATGCAAGATCTACTTAATTATGTTGGAGAAGAGATTCCGACATTCTACTTAGTGATTAGGGATTAATTCACTTGAGAGAGGTTTTAGTCTAATTTAGAGGAATGCCAATTCAAATCTATTATGTGATTTAATTGAATTGATTTTCATAAATATAATTGTGGCTAGGGGGATTCAATATCTGGATAGTATTATTATCATCAATCCTTTTTGCACAACACTTAATTTCCCTTTACTTTCAGTTATTAAATTAATTAATTTTTATTACAAATTGCACTAGTACTTGGCCTTGTCCCTAGTGGAATGATAACTCACTCAATACTTTATTACTTGGGTGACCCATGCACTTGCTGTATTGCTATATCATTAGGTACGCACGTACCAGTCACCAGCTCATTTCATCAAAGATTGTCCTGAGCTACTGGAAGATAGACAGACTGATACTGCAGCTTCACGACCTAGTGTCAGCAGAGGAGGTCGAGGGGGCAGAGGTTTTAGTAGAGGTGGTCGACTCGGGATTAGTCAAAGAGGAGGCTCTACATCCTGAGGCAGTAGGCCAGATGAGGTTGGGCCATCTCAGAGAGTATATGTGATGCAGAGGCAGCCGGATGCTTCAGCAGTCATTGTGGGTATATTTTCTTTATTTGGCATTTTAGTTCTTGCTCTTATTGATCTATGATCTATGCATTCATATATAAGTGCGTCTATCTTGCCTGTGAATGAATTGCATACTGAGTCCCTAGGATTTAATGTCTTGGTGATAAATCCTTTAGGGCATAGTGTGGTAGTTAGCACGGTGCACCGAGATAGTTCAGTTGTGGTGCAAGATGAGGAGTTTCTTGGTGATTTGATTGAAATGCTTTTTAAGGAGTATGATATGATCTTAGGCATGGATTGGTTGTCTAAGCATGGGGCTATGGTAGACTGTCAAAAGAAGTGTGTTACCCTGAGAACCAGTGTTGGTAGAATTGTGATGGTATCTAGTGAGCAGAGACATATTGCATCCTTGTTTGTTTCTGCTGTTGCAGCTAGGAAGTTGATTCAAAAAAGGTGTGATCCTTATCTTGCTCATGTTGTAGATACCAGAGTAGTGGGTTCTCAACTTGATAGTATACCCACAGTTGCAGAATTTCCAGATGTTTTTCCCTAGGAGTTACCAAGGATACCCCCTGAGAGAGATGTTGAGTTTGGTATCGATTTGTTGCTTGGTACCACTCTCATCTCTATTACTCCCTATCGAATGGCACCTGATGAGTTGAGAGAGTTGAAGGTACATTTTCAGGAGCTGTTGAATAAAGGGTTTGTTCGCCCTAGTATGTCTCCATGGGGAGCGACTGTTTTGTTTGTAAAGAAGAAAGATGGTACTTTGAGATTGTGCATCGATTATAGGCAGTTGAATAAGGTGACTATCAAGAATAAGTATCCTTTGCCTAGGATAGATGATCTCTTCGATCAGTTGAAGGGAGCAGCAGTGTTTTCCAAGATTGATCTGAGATCAGGGTACCATCAGTTGAGAGTCAGAGCTGAAGATGTATCTAAGACAACTTTCCACATGAGGTATGGGCATTATGAGTTTTTGTTGATGCCTTTTGGATTAACAAATGCACCAGCAACTTTTATGGATTTGGTGAATAGGGTGTTTAGACCTTATCTTGATCAATTTGTGCTGGTCTTTATTGATGATATTTTGGTGTATTCGCATAATGAGGAGGACCATGAGAAGCATTTGCGGATTGTGTTGCAGACATTGAGAGAGAAGCAGTTGTATGCTAAGCTGTCTAAGTGTGAGTTTTGGCTTGATCAAGTAACTTTTCTAGGTCATGTGGTTTCAGCAGATGGTATAAGAGTTGATCCGAGTAAAGTTGAGGCCATTTTGAATTGGAGTACACCAAAGTCAGTGACAGAAGTTAGAAGTTTTCTGGGTTTAGCAGGCTATTATCGACGGTTTGTGAAAGGTTTTTCTTTGATAGCTACTCCACTCACCAGATTACTTCGGAAGGGAGTTAGATTCGTGTGGACAGAACAGTGTCAAGCAAGCTTTGAGCAGTTGAAGTAGATGTTGACTCAAGCTCCTATTCTTACTTTGCCCGTGGAAGGTAAACCATATGTGATTTACAGTGATGCTTCACATAGTGGTTTAGGTTGTATTTTGATGCAAGAAGGGAGAGTCATAGCTTATGCTTCTCGGCAGTTGAAGCCGCATGAGTTGAATTACCTAATGTATGATTTGGAGTTGGCAGCCATAGTTTTTGATTTTAAGATTTGGCAACACTACTTGTATGGGGAGAAGTGTTTCATCTATACAGATCATAAGAGTTTGAAATACTTGGTTTTTCAGAGAGAGCTAAAACTTCGGTAGAGAGGGTGGTTGGAATTGATTAAAGACTATGATTGCTTGATTGATTATCATCTTGGCAAGGCAAATGTTATAGCAGATGCCTTGAGTCAGAAGTCTTTAGTAGGTTTGACTGCTTATTTGCTCTCATTGCTTTTTGAGTTGAGAGCACTGCATGCTAGTTTTGAGCCTTGTAATGATGGTGCTTTATTAGCTCAGTTTCAATTGAGACCGATATTGTTGGATCATATTAGAGAGGCTCAATTGGCAGATGAAAGAATTCAGAAAATTGTGTCGGATTACCAAAATAGGGAGAGCCGAGGTTTTCTTGTGAGAGATGATGGCAGACTTTGGTACAAAGATAGATTGTGTGTTCCTGATGATGTAAGGTTGAGAAAGATAATTTTGGAGGAAGCACATCAGTCAGTTTTTGCTATGCACCCTGGGAGTACTAAGATGTATCTTGATTTGAAGCAACATTATTAGTTGTCAGGTATGAAGAGAGACATAGCGGAGTTTGTATCTAAATGTCTCACTTGTCAGAGAGTGAAGGTCGAGCACCAAGTTCCTTCGGGGTTGCTCCAACCTTTATCGGTGCCAGAATAGAAATGGGAGCATGTAACAATGGATTTTGTGACTAGTTTGCCGTTGACTCAGAAGAAGCATGATGCCATTTGGGTGGTTGTTGATCGATTGACGAAGATAGCTCATTTTCTTCCAGTTCGGATGGACTATTCTCTTGAGAAGTTAGCTAAGCTATACATCAGTGAGATTGTAAGGTTGCATGGAGTCCTAATTTCTTTAGTGTCTGATCGAGATCCCCGGTTCACTTCAAGGTTTTGAGGCTGCTTTGGGTTCTCGGTTATATTTTAGCACTGCTTTCCATCCTCAGACAGATGGGCAGTTAGAGAGAGTGATACAGATTTTAGAGGATATGTTGAGAAGTTGTGTCATTGATTTCTCTGGAAGTTGGGACAGATTTTTGCCATTGATGGATTTTGCTTATAACAACAGTCATCAATTTAGTATTAAAATGGCACCTTATGAGGCATTGTATGGTAGAAGATGCAGGATGCCTCTATGTTGGAATGAAGTTGGAGAAGGTAAATTGGTTGGTCCCGATTTGATTAAGAAAACGGAAGAGAAAGAGAAGATAATTCGGGATCGGTTGAAAGTAGCCTCAGATTGACAGAAATCTTATTCGGATTTGAAGAGAAGAGACATAGAGTTCAATGTTGGAGATAAAGTATTTTTTGAAAGTGTCTCCTTGGAAGAAAATTCTGAGATTTGGCCGCAAAGGGAAGCTAAGTCCTCATTTAATTGGACCTTATGAGGTATTGGAGAGAATTGAACTAGTTGCTTATCGACTTGCTTTGCCGCCTATATTTGATAGAATTCACAATGTCTTCCATGTCTTTATGCTGAGGAGGTACATATCAAACCCATCTCACATTCAGTCAGTTGAATCTATTGAGGTGAGTCCAGATCTAACTTATGAAGAAGAACCAGTGGCTATTTTGGCACATGAAGTGAAAGAATTGAGAAATAAGAAAGTGCCACTTGTGAAGGTTCTTTGGAGAATCATACTAAGGAAAAAGGCAACTTGGGAGAGTGAACAAGTGATGCGAGATCAATATCCCCAGCTGTTTCAGATTTGAGATCAGGTAATTTTGAGGACGAAATTTATTTATAGAGGGGGAGAATTGTAATATCCCAAACTATACCCTAAAAATTTGGAAATGTTAATTATTATAATTGAATTAAATGATATTAAGTGAGAAGATTAAAGGAGTGTGTATATGTTGTATATATAGAGATATATACAACATATACAAGTCAACAAGTGTGATGGTCAAATGAGATATTTTGGTTATTTTAAAATGGAAATTTAAATAAGTGGAAGATGATATTTTGGTTAATTAATATATTATATTAATTGCTTGGTGGAGATTAATTGGAATTTGAGTGGTTAGTAAAGGTTGACTTTGTTCTTCTTCTTCTTCTTTCTTTTCTTTGGTTGGCTATCACCATAACTAGAAGGAAAGGGATTTTTATTGCTTCCTAACTCAAGTTTTAAAGGTGTTTCAAGAGATCAAGTTGGAGTTTGAAAGATTTTCCTCACTTTTGGTAAGTTTCCAACTTGATTCTTTGGTTTTCTTTTGAGTTTGTGAATTGAGTTGGGTGAATGGTTGTTGTTGATATGTGTATAGTTAATTTTGATGTGTTTGAGATTGTTTTGTCTATTTGATTTTGATTTTGATTTTGGGGTTGGTTTGGAGGAAAGGTTAAGTTTGGTGAAGGAAAGCAAGAGTTGTGGATTGTGTATGTGTTAAGTTGTGATGAGGGTTGTGATTGTGTTTTGATGTATGTATTGAGTTGTTTTGGTGTTTATGCAAGTTTAGTATGATTTATTGATGGTTTTGGGTAAGATTGTTTGGAATGGAAAAGGGTTAAGTATGATATTTGTTGGATATGGTGTTGTTGGTGTCGAAATCAGGGTTTTTGGCCTGACACACCTATGAGCATGGCCAAGTCTTTAGGCGTGTCAATGGTTCTATTTTCTAGATGGGTGACACGACCAGTGACACGCCCATGTCACTGAGCGTGTCACAGCTTCTTTGTTTGAGTAGTAGTGACATGCCCATGTCACTGAGCGTGTCACAGCTTCTGTGTTTAGGAGGAGGATTGAAACGGCCAGTGACACACCCATGTCACTGAGCATGTCAAAGCTTCTGTGTTGTTGGTTTAGGGCATGGTCAGGGACACGCCCGTGTTGTTGAGCGTGTCATGTGTAGAGTTTGCCCTAGTTAGTTCTTATCCTTATTTTCTTATGTGTATCACTAAGTGAGTGTGTATAATCACCTTTGGATTAGCTTTCGAAGAGATTTGAGGTAGCAATCCAAGTGTTGAAGGATTCTTGGAAGAGGAGGTTGTTAAATTGGTGTGTGTAGCTCTTGAGGTAAGTACAAACCTTACATGGTTGCAAACATTTACATGACTTTGGGACTTCACACATTTGGTTGTAAATGTGTTAAGTAATCTATTACATTATTGATACAATTGATTAATGCTATGATTTGCATAATGTGAAAGATAAAATGATCATTCAAATTATATGTACAATGCAATTGTTTATGTATACCCTAATGATGAGATGTGAAGCCATTGTTGTTGGTTATAATGATGCAAATGAAATAATTGGGGCATGGTTGCCTAGATGATTATGAGAAAATGAGAATGGTATTGATAATGAAATAATAAAAGAATTGTGTGCCTAATATGTTATTCAATTTTCAGAGTTTTGTTATTGGTGGCATGCCTAAGAGTAACAATCCCTTGAAGCTGGGTTGGGCTTGGTCCTTGAAGCCAAGTTGGGTTGATGCTTAACTCCCCTTGAAGCTTGGTTGGGCCTAGTCCTTAAAGCCTAGTTATGATGTTACATATGAGATGTTTCTTATTGTGATAATGATTCGCCTACGGGCTTGATAAATGTGATTATTGGACCAAAACATTAACTCTAGAATTTGAATGACACATTAGTTTCTTTTGGGCTCATGCTTGTCTTTGCTTAAATGTGAATTATGAATGATTAAACAATTGAATAATATAATGAAATGTAATGTTATGAAATATGATATTCTTGTGTATTGTTTCTAATTCTTGAAAGTATGACATTGGCATTACATTGAAGCATATTGTTATTGTGGTTTGTACCACTAAGCCTATGGCTTAGCGCGATTGTAGTTCATCGTGCAGGTGACAGGGTAGATCCAGTTGAACTGGAGTGTTCAGCTAGACCGAGTCGAGTCTAGGCTTGTGATCCTTGTGAAGTGTTGATTATTAGACTTCAAGATCAGAAGCGAACTGCCAAACATGTATAAACTCTATATTTTTGTAAATATTAATTTTGATGTATACATATGTATATTCCACTACATTTTCCGCTGCTTATTAAACAAATGTTTTCGATAAACTTTTGGGTACTATTGTGGTATATATGTATATTTGTTTTAATAAGAAATGTTTATTCTATTACTACCTATTATGATTGTTTGATTAAAGGTTGGTTTTCTTTAAATAGACTCTGACATCCTTGTATCCAGTATATGTATATTACATATTGAGAGTATATGTGGTGTACGTATATGGGGTATAGGGGTGTTACAGCCTTAGTAGGTGCCAAGTGAGAAATGTAAAAGTCAATCAAGGGACCAAGCATAATTTTGTCACCTCTCGTCAACTGTAGAACTTCGGGCTTTGAAAGATGAATCAACATTTGCATCTTTTGTTGAGTCTTGGAAATCAATATAGGTAACGCCATGGGTTGATTGCTTGGATAACCAAGGATGGCCTCAAACTCTTCAATCATGGGACAAATCTCAAAGTCATTTATCTTAAAAGTCCTAGAATTTATATTCCAAAAAGAAACCATGGCATGTAAAAAAAAATGGTCCAATTTAATATTTTGAAAACACTTCAAAGTATTAATTTTAGACCAAGATATTTGATCCCAGTGAATGGCATTCATATTTTTAAATAGACCTTTTATTTTCTTCAAATTGAGTTCGGTCATTGTTGACAATTGAAGGGAAATTAGAATTGTTAAAAGGAATTTTGATGCTGAAGTTGAAAATTCATGGAAAATTTCCTGACTTCTGTATGAGGTCATAACAAGGAAAGAAGATTTATATAGGATGATTGGCCATACCAAAGTTTATAAGGAATGGTTTGAGGCCAAGACACGCAAGGATAGGAAATTAACGATGAAATGGTTTTGAGTTGTCGTGTTGCCTATTTTGTAAATTAGTGCTATTGTGGAATTCTGAATTTTTGTAATGCAGAAATGATAATAATGATAATACAAGCAAAAAAAAAACAAAACAAAAAAAATATATTTGAAAGTCAAAAGTTGCAGTAAAAGAGCAAATTATAATTATCATTATTATTATTAATAGTAATACAATATTTTCTCAATTAGTACAATAATGATAGATCACTGAGAAGTAGGTGGTGGATCATGATCAAACAAAGCCCTGAAAAAGTCATCGCCTATTGAAGGAGGAGGCATATCATCTATCCCAAGTCCACCCGAAGCAGGAGCATTTGATCTCTATTACTTTGGAATTCAGATCTGTAACGATCCTCATCTGAAGTAGATGAAAGAATCTCATGGTCATCAGTTTGGGGTCCCTTAGACGATGAAGCACTAGGATCTCTCATCCCCTGAAATAGAATGTCTCGAAATTCTTGCTCTGATTGATGATACAATTTTCAAAATGGGCAACCTGTTGATAACTAGTAGCTAACTCTTCTTGAAGTTTCTTGTTTTGTTCCTCAAGCATCCGCTGTGAGCCAGAAAGAAAAGGGTAAGAGCATATATAATCATGCATACATGTAGCATAAATCATCATGGAATAGGATAACCTACCAAGTAATTCATATCAATACCCTGTGGATGAGATGGCATCTTCAGTTGATTAGAATAAGAAAATGGAGGAACGGCAGAAGAAGGTCTAGCCTCATGACCAAATGAGCCAGTAGCCTATAAATAATCATTAAAACAGTCAAAATAAGTTAAGAAAGAAGTAATATCAATGACAAGATGGTAAAAGTTTACTTGAGAGGTGCTAGCCCCGGGATGAGGGATGGACCCTCCTCCCTCCTCGTGATATTCCTCTTCATCCTCATCTTCCTCGGGAATTTATATGATGCCAACAGGAGATACGTCAAAGTTTAATAGCCCTACTCAAATAAACTGGGTATATGATGCACCCGGTGGATAAAGAAAGTTTTCAACATCATAACCGTACCGAGCTAACCACCATGCATTCTTCGGTATTGATGCGATATTTAAAGTATACTCCAGGCAATTCATCAAGATTCTTCGTCACTCGAGACCAAGGAACCACTCATGCACTCTCTCCCTGAGAAACCAGCCACTATACATAGGGCCATCAATGACTAAGCGGATATGCTGAAAAGGTAGTGCGGCATTCATGGAAGGAGTCCAGTTCATCCGCTCTTCCATGTTCCACCAAGCCAAATTGACCTACAAAATGATAAAATGTACGTTAGATTTTTACATAAATTTTAAAGTATACTAATACTATTTTACTTGGCCCCAGGTTAAGAAACTCGAGAGATAACACTGGGTGTGCACATGGTGAGAGCCAGAAACTGCTACATGATATGACAACCAAAAATTCAATCTCGGATACCTGACTATATCTCAGGAAATTCCAGGCACCCTCACAAGATTATGCTCATATTTCCATACCTACAACAACAATGAAAATCAAATTCATGCAAGTATAAGAATGGAATTAACATCGGTGGAAGAAGAGTACCTCGATAACCACCATGAAATCAACAAAAAACTTTTTATTCCTGTAAATCTTGTCTATTCCATGATAGAGATAGGCAAGGCCAGCTTCAACCCAGCCGTAAAGCGGTACCATCCTCATATCAGTAAGGGCCCTCAACACCAACAAATGGATGGCGGATTCGATGTTGTATAAAATGGTCAACCTAAGCAAATACAATAAAAATCCTTGAGCATATTGTTTGGTTGTTTCCCTATGAACCCATCCTTCGTAGTTCATCCAATAACTCCGAATAGGCTTTAATGACGGTTCCATACCGATTAACTATTGGACTTCTTCGTATGTTAGAATATCATTAGTAAGAGGGATCGGAAGGCCATAGTACCGAATACCAGTTATGGCTGTATAATCAATTGGGCCAATGGTCATCTCTCCTACAGGTAGATGAAAAGTATGGGTCGTGTCCATCCATCGCTCTGACAATACTTGAACTGCACTCCTATCTATCAGACACTCCTCAGATGGTAATTGCAAGATAAAGCTTTCAAAACCGCAATCTCGGACAATCCATTTTACCCAAGAGGGTGCTACATCATACCATTATCGAGCTTTATTAACACACACTCTGCCCCGGATAACACAACGATCGCGCTAACATGCAGTCAGGTAAGTTAACACGAGATAAGTATATCATCATATCAATACCACTATTTCATAGACTAAATTTATTCGTTATGTTCTATTTTAATCTATCTATTTATTTGTTTATTAAATTCTTAAAAATAGTACACTAATTAATTAATTTTTTCTAATTTTTATAAAAAAAACCAAAAATGAGATAATAAAATAATAAATAAATATTTGCGTTATTAAAATATTAAGTTACATTATTACCTTAGTTTTTTTACTTAAACTGCGATGAAGATGCATCCCAGCTAATAGACTTACAGTTCCATTTTCATGCCGTCAAATAAATTTTAATAACTCAGCATTGGATCGAGGTCCTGATCTCGAAGCATGCATCTTCTCCTTAACTCTATGCTCAATTCTCTGCTTTAAATATGAAAATATGTGAGTATGAATGAGTATTGAAGAAATGAGCTGTTTATTTATGCAAATTGCAAAGGAAAAAGACAAAATAAAAAAATGAAAAATAGTAATTCTCGTGAAAAAAAAAAGTCAATATCACTATTGATAAATAATAAATGAATAGTTAGTGAATAGTAAGTAAATAGTGAATACACAGTGAATAAATAATAAATTCAATTATTCAATTTAATTATTCAGATATTTGCATTTCTAAAAAATATTTTGGCACTTTTAAAATATTTTTACATGCAAGGGGCAAGAGGATATAGGAATGGTAAAAAATAGCTAAATTTTTTGTAAATTTCTTTAATATCCTACCGACTATAATAAATTTTTTTGCAGAGAACCTAAATTATTTTTATGTCTAAAATTTATCCTGGGTCCAGAATTAAAATTATTTTTTTAAGTCCAGAACTTATCTCGGGTTCAGAATCCAAATTATTTTTTAAGTCCAGAAACTTACTTCGGGTCCAGAATCCAAATTATTTTTAAGTCCAGAACTAATCTCGGGTCCAGAACCCAAATTATTTTATAAGTCTAGAGCGTACTTTGGGTTAAGAACCCAAATTATTTTTAAGTCTAAAACTCATCTCGGGTTCAGAACCCAAATTATTTTTTAAGTCCAGAACTTATCCCGAGTCTAGAGCCCAAATTATTTTTGAAGTCCAGACCTAATCTTGGGTCCAAAATCCAAATTATTTTTTAAAGTCTAAAACTTACTTCGGGTCCAGAATCCAAATTATTTTTGAGTCCAGAACTTAATTCGGGTCTAGAACCTAAATTATTTTTAAGTCCAGAACTTATCCTGGGTCCAGAACCTAAATTATTTTTTAAGTCTAGAACTTATCCTGGGTCCAGAACCTAAATTATTTTTTAAGGTTAGAACTTATCTCGGGTCTAGAACCTAAATTATTTTTTAAAATCTAGAACTTATCTCAGGTCTAGAACCCAAATTTTTTTTTAAGCTCAGAACTTACTTCTGGTCCAGAACCCAAATTATTTTTAAGTCCAAAACTTATCCCGGGTCCAGCACCCAAATTATTTTTAAGTCCAGAACTTACTTCGGATCCAGAACCCAAATTATTTTTAAGTCCAAAACTTATCTCGGGTCTAGAACCCAAATTATTTTTTAAGTCCAAAACTTATCTCGGGTCCAGAACCCAAAATATTTTTTAAGTCCAGAACTTACTTTGGGTCTAGAACCCAAATTATTTTTAGGTCCAGAACTTATCTTGGGTCCAAAACCCAAATTATTTTTTAAGTCCAGAACTTACATCGGGTCCAGAACCCAAATTATTTTTAAGTCTAGAACTTATCTCGGATCCAGAACTCAAATTATTTTTCAAGTCCAGAACTTACTTCGGGTCTAGAACCTAAATTATTTTTAAGTCCATAACTCATCTCAGGTCTAGAACCCAAATTATTTTTAAAGTTCAAAACATACCTCGGGTCCAGAACCTAAATTATGTTTTAAGTCCAGAACTTATCTCGGGTCCAAAATCCAAATCATTCTTGAATTCAAATCTTAAACCAACCTTGGGTACAGAGTCCAGTCTGGCTCTAAACCCAGTAAAAAATCACATTGCTTTTCACTCTCTTTTATTATAGTCTCAGATCGCTCAAGCTGTGGGCAAACTGTAGACCCTTAATTTTTGACCCAATCTAGATCGATATTTTTAAAATAGTCTAAAATAATTTTGTGATATTTTTTAATATTTAATATTTATTTTAATTTATTTTACTATTTAATTTATTTATTATTTATTTTAATATATAAATATAAAATAATAATAAAAAAATATAAAAAATAAAAATTGGCGACGAAAAATCGTTGGAGACAAATTGGCCACAGGCCAATACCTGCGGCTAAATGGCCTGTGGCCTGCATCCAGCCCACTATGCCCCATGACAAATTTTTGCCAGCACAGTTTCACACGCCAGTAGCCCGACCCGCGCGTAATTTTTTCTGAAACTCTATTTAACTTGGTTTTGGATTTTATTTCCTAAACAATTTTTATTTCCTTAACCAATTAGTATTAAGTTTTTTATTTTTCTTATAAACACCACATTAAAGTCACAAAAAAAAGGAAAAAAAGGGAGAGGGATCAGACTTTTGAGAATTGGAATTCTATTCAAGAAATATTCGGACTTTTTCAAAATAGATTGAGAACCTTAGACTTGAAGAAGAAAGAGGCAGTCAACAAGCAACAAACAATCCATCAAAGGCAGTCCACACTGTCTTTGTTATTGTTCAACCAGAATTCAAAGTTGTGGTGGAACCAACAACGGAGGTTTGAATTTCTATTTACTTGTTTATGTTTACAGTAGCTTCATCACTCAATTAGATCAATTATTTAAACATACAATAGGTTATGTTTTTACTAGGCATAGTGATCAACTGTTCTACTTATCATCTAAAACTCTATTTAAAACCCTAAAAAGTATTTTTCAAAACCCTAATACCTAAGTATCAGTAAAACTAATTTTTGAAATATAAAACCCTAATTACACTTTTCTAAAACCACAAAACAATAATCTATTTCCTTAAAACCCTAATCAAATCTATTTTTCTAAAGATTTACAGTAGCCTATTCTTTCCAAATACCTAACTTAAAATCCAATTTTCATGATCTTCAATCTTATCTATTTAAACCATAAACTTTAATATTATTTTCATATAACTTTCGAAACCCTAAATCCAAAACATCCATTCTTTAGATTCAAACCCTAATTTATTTCAAACCTAATCTCTAATTCAAACATCCAGTAGCCATATTATTTCTTTTATATTAAATGTTTCTCAATTAATTAATCTCGTATACACAAAACCCTAATTGTTAAACATAAAACCCAAATGCACAAACCCTAAATTTATATACTTACTATTTTATTTAAATTAGATGAATGTTTATTATATATTTTGATTGATGTTTGATGTCTTTGATGAATGATTTATTTATAATGAATGGTTGGTTATTTTTTTTTATTTGCTTTAGTTTCAAAATATTGTAAGAGGTATGTTTCCATATTTTGAGTACCTCATATCTTGAACATCATGTAATTTAGCTTATTTTAAAGTTTTGGATCAATGTAAGGGATACGTTTTCACCTTTCGGTGGGTGTCCTATCTAGTTTTAAATATTAGATGATGTAAGGACATGTTTCCATCCTTGGATGGGTTCCCATTTATTTGTTTTGTTTTGATATTATTGTGGTTTTAATAAAGTATTTACTTATTCTTATGAACGCATGTAGTAAGGATAATATTATTATATTTAAGAATTTTATAATATTAAGACCTGCAAAGGAGGCCAATTCCAATGAACCGAGCATCGTGGAGGTGCTAGGCCGTTTCTTGCCTTCATCACGTGTACCCAACTTTTCGAACCCATTAGGGGGATAGAGATTCCTTAGGAATCGAGTTATCCACCCCTTTCTTTTTCTTGGCCTGTCCGGGTGGCGACTCCATTTTCTCTAGGCTTAGGCTCGTGTTCTCTAAGGCCCTAAGCCTAAATAGTGCCGAAGGCGCAAAAAACATTCCACCAGGAGTTGGGACAAAATTCCCCACTCACAAAACCCTAGCATGCTTAAGAAACAAAAGAAACAACAAGGATAGACGAGGAAGATCAATAACACAAAACTTTACAAAGGCAGTGTACTCATTGTCTTTGCCAAAGCTCATCCAGAATCTCGTTCAAACAATTTTGGTGGAGCCAACAAACGACATCATAGTTTAAATTAAATAAATACCATATGCTTTGATTGTTTTAAACATTAAATAATTTTGTTCTTCATCTAACTAAATGTCACAGTATGCATTTTCTTTTTGAAACAGTGTACGTTAGTTTGCATGGAGTGCATATTGTTGTTTTACTAAATCATAACCTTTAGAACCAGTAAACTTATTTGGCTTAGGATGTTTATTTGTTTTCTTATCTCATAGCTATTTAATCAATGCTTTACTCAAAAATCACTTTAGGGTATATAAAAACTCACAGTAGTTTTTAAATCTTTTTAAAAATATTCACAGTTCACATAATGTATACACTTTGATTGGTTTTTCAGAAACACTAAACCCTAATTCATTTAAAACCTTAAGCTATAAATATTATTTTTTATAAATACCAGACTCTTATTTATTCTTTCTAAAAACCCTAATTTCATGATGTTAGCCCTAAACCCTAATTTGATTAACAAAAAACACTACTACTTTCTTAAAATTATAAAACCCTAAACAATTCCATTTTTCCAAAAACCTCCACAGTAACCTAAATAATAATAATAATTGCATTAATTCCAAAATCTCAAAATCCTAAATGTTAATTAAAGAACCCTAAATTGAGATATAAACCAAAACTTGTATCTTTATTTATTTTATTTAAGTTAGGAGCATGTTTATTATATGTCTTGATTAATGGTTTATTTATATCTTTAATTTATATGTTTGTTCAACAATTTATTTATGATGAGTGATTGTTACATTTATTGATTTGTTTTGGTTTCAAAAAATTCTAAGAGGTATGTTTCCATGATTGGGTACCTCATTAATTAATCTTTATGTAATTTCAATTATCTTCATATTTTGGAATTAATGTAAAGGACATGTTTCTACCTTTCGGAGGGTGTCCTATATAGTTTTAGACATGGACGATGTAAGGACATGTTTCCATCCTCGAATGGGTGTCTATTTATTTATTTTGTTTGGACATTGTTGTAATTTTAATAAAGTATTTATTTATTCTTATGATCACATGTAGTATGGATAATATCGTTATATTTAAGAATTTTATAATATTAAAACCTAAAAAGGAGGCCAGTTCTAATGAACCGGGCGTTGTAGGGGTGCTGGGCCATTTCTCACATTCCCCACACGTACCCAACTTTCTGAACCCATTAGGGGGTTGGGAATTTCTTAGGAATCGAGTTATCCACCCCTTTCTTTTTTCCAGCCCGTCCGGGTGGCGACTACATTTTCTCCAAGTTTAGGCCCATGTTCTCTAAGGCCCTGAGCCTAACAATGCCGAAGTTACAAGAACCATTCCATCGGGAGTGGGGGCAAAAATCCCCGCTCATAGTGGCGACTCCACCGGGGATAAGAGAAGTTGATTCCATTGATCTTTATATTATTCTATTCTTTCTTATTATGATATTATCCATTGCATCATTTAGTTTGCATTGTGTGCATGATTTAGGACGTCCATGTTACCCGTGTTGTGTTATGTGAGAGATACCATACTTTCACTCAAGGTATGAATATCGAGCATGGCATAACCACTCATAGCCTTGTACCTTTTGGTATATACTTGCTATGGGAACCTAAGCCTTTTAACCCAAAGACTAAAGCTCATGTAATTGCCCTAGTTACTTTCCTTAGGTTTTTACCCCAAATGCTTGTTGTTTGACTATGGTTAATTTATCTTTGTTTAAATCATGGCTTATTTGGTTTGTTCTTTTTCTAATATGACCTAAGTACATTGTAAACTCCAAATAAAATTTTCTTTAAAGTCCAAAAGACCAAAGCTATTTTCAAAACTTTTCAAGATAGTCTTTGGACATAAAACTTTTCTAAAACCAAATCAAAAATTCTTTTCTCATGACTCAAATACAAAGTCAAAAATCCATTTTTCTCTAAAATCTTTTTACAATGGGTTTTTCAAATAAAACTATCTTTGCATTTCATCCAACCTTTTCTGTAAAAGAGCTTACAAATTATTTAGGTCAATTATGGAAATACCAAAAATCAATTGTGAGCCTAGTTTATACTAAGAATTATTAACCATGGGCTTGTTTTTGGCATGAATCATTAGTTACTTTTTCTAAAATAAGAAATCTATTTATGATAAATCTATTAATTTTACTTTTTTTTAGTTGAGATTTAATGGATTAAAGCTTAATTAATGAGAATTATCATGGATCGACTTCTATATTAGAAAATGCAACTATTAGTTAAATCGTTCGAGAGAAGTTTTCAAAAACAAAATATCCAATGTTGCTATTTTGTTAACCATATACTTAGGAAAAGAGACTCGCCATCCGAGTGTGAAAGTTATAAGGTTGGAAGGGATGTTCTACCTATCTTTGTTTGTTTTTTGTTTGTGCATACATGCATACACACATTGCATAACATATCATTGATCCTTTTTGGCTCACAGACCTAAAGTACGGCAATTCAAGAGCATACAACGATACCACCTACGACATTGAGTTTGATTCAAGTGCTTCATTGGAAGGATGGATGCAAACCAACTAAAGGATATAATCGATAAAGTTGTCAAAGTTAGGATGGCCGAACTACGAAATCAATTGGTTGAAATTATGAGGACCCAGTTAATTGAAATTCTGGAGATCATCAATAATGCTAATGAGGCATCTTCCATTGACGTAAAGAAGAAGAGAAAGGTAACATTAATAAGGAACATGTCTATCGATAGAGATTGAATGAAAAATGAGGGATCAATCCCTATTCTACAAGACCAGCCGAATCATGTGCTGTCTAATTGGAGCAATAAGGGCAGCTACTACCCTAGTGGGCAAAATCAAGGGGAAAGAGGAGGTGTCGAGAAAAATGCAACAACTGAACTAACAAAGAAGAGTAAATTTTTAGACTTAAGGGAGCCTTTGTCATAGATGTTAGAAAATCTAATAAAGATGGATTTGCTACAAACATTGGCACCTCGGCCTCTACATAAGCCTCTACCACCAAATTTTGATGCCAAGGTCTTCTGTCAATTCCATCAAGTGCAAGGGCATGAGACAGATAAACGTGTTCAATTAAGGCATGAAATCCAAGATTTGATTGATAGTGGAAAGCTACCTGAGCTTGATAAGCCCAACGCTAAGAATAATCATCTGCCTAAATTTGGAAGGGCGCCACAGCTTGCAACCTTCATGAAGAGTTTTATTTTGTAATCTTGTCAAGATATGGATAGAGAAGTTGCTAAAGAGTATGTACCACTAAGCAAGCTTGGAATAACTGTGGATGATGAAGCAATGATCCTTGATGATGGAAAAAATCCTTGCCCTTGATATGTCTAAATAAATGAAGTATCTTCGACTCTAACTCAACGAACCTCCCTTAGCTTGAAATGTTGCTCTTTTTATTTTTTAGTACTTATTTAGAATAATTATATTTTTCAAATTTAAAGTTGTTTGAATAAATTACATTCATCAAATTTTTGTTGGTCTTTATTCATTTTGGTGCTCAATCGATGACGAATCTAGCTTGATGTTCATAAATTAATATATTTAAGCATCATGACTTGAATGACTTTACTAGGAGAGAAAAGTTTTCTATTGCATTGAGTTTTGTATGCTTACTTAGAGAGGGCTCCTGCATAAAGACCTTTGTCTAGGTCTTAGTCAGTCTTAGAACATACTTTGACAAACTTTCGAGGCGAAATTGAACTCTGCTTATTTAAGGGAGAGATGATCTAGGCATTATTTGGTTAGCCAACAACTAGTATCCACCTAATTAGATATCAATCCCTAGTTGTCTCTTTGAGCCTTCATAAGATTTCAACCTTCTCTTTATTGACTTATAAGCCCGATAATCTATCCTGAGCTGTTGTTACACTTTTAACAAGTCTTATGATCACTAAGATGAAGAGGTAAGAAAAACAAAGAAAGGAATGCATATTCAAGACTATATGGATAGTTGAAGTTCCCAAGACCATAAGGGTAGTTGAAGTTCATCTGATATTAGACCTAATATCTCCAATTCACTAAGATGACATCAGAACAAGAAATAATTTATCCTCACTGAAGTAGACTCACTCTACTCCACTCATCTTTAGTCAAGATAATTCTTCTGGAATTAAGACCCAACAAAAAAAAAGGAAAAAGAAAAGAAAGGAAAAAGAAAAAGAAAAAAAGACAAAAGAAAAAAAGAAAAAGAAAATAAAACCCAAAACGGTTCAGAAAGCCAACCGAGTTCTCTTTTACTAAAAGCAGCAAAAGACTTCCATTTGTTTTATAAGGACAGTTTTACTTGAATTGGTCCAACCCAACCAAAGATTCAATCAAAGGTCATCCAGTTCTTGAAAGTCCTGCACTTGACATTCCTACAGGGAAGAAGGATAAAAAGATAAAATGCTTAAAGAAAATAAGGAGTAAGAAAAAGTAAGAAAAGGGAAAAGAAGAAAAGAAATGAATATGGGTACCAAACTTTTTGCAAAGGCAAAGACTGTCCCAATCAAGATCCAGATTAATGCCAATAAAATGGGAGAACATTCAAAGCTCTATCTTTTCATGCTCCCAACTGCCTAAAGTTTTAGCAAGAAGGTTGTAGTATGAAGGCTTGTCCATAGTATCACATCAGCTCCAATCTCAAAGTGACCTTCATTTAAACCATGTCCCTTATAGACCCCATTTCAAGCCTATCAAAGACCTGTTGATCTCTCTTAGTAGGTAGAGTCTATTAGTTGAGATAGTTTGAATAAGCATGTATATGAGATAGACAATATTTAAACTCAATGAGACCTTTGGCCAAGTAATGTGTATGTGCCTATCTGAAGTGCAACAATTCTTGCTTAAATAGAAATGATTCTAGAGTTTAGTATGGTAACTACGGTTATCATGTTATAGATATGTTAAATTTGAAAATCGAGTCCTAAGGTAAATTGACATTAATTTGGCAAAGCCAACATTTTATTTCAAAATCAAAATTCAAAATTGAAAATTAAAAAAAAAATTTACAAAGCGTTCAAGTTAAGGGGAGTATGTTGAACTATCGAACCTCGAAGGACACATTGGGCAAAGGAAATGATTACTAGCAAGGTTATGAAGAAGCTACCAATTAACATGCTTGATCATAGTTTGAAATGAATGTATCTCTGACTCTACCACTTGGGGTCTCCATTATTCATGTTTTCAACATCTTTAAGATAAAAGTCATAAAAGCGAAGCCTTCTGCCATTCCTGCGCAAGACCTAAATGGGCAACTAGAAGGAGTCAATGAGAACACTTCAGCTGATCACCTCGGTCTGTGAGTCAATGGAGCCATTGTAAGTATAATCATGCATATCATGCATACATGAGCATATCACACTCCATTTTTCTTTGTCAAAAATAAACAGTAATATTCTATGAAGCAACCATAAAGCGGATATGGAATCAAAGGGCATGAAAGCCCATTGCGTGAGGAAGCTCCAGTAATTTTTTAAAAGAAAGAAGAAATGCATGCTTGTTCAATGCGCTAGATAATCTACAAACATCAACCAAAGCCCCATAGCCCATGCAGGGGGCAAAGTTTCTCCTTTACATTTTTTGAGTTTATGCATGTACAAAATATTTTGAGGCTCACTTCCAATATTTTGCCATGCAGGGGGCAAGGAGAAGATATGAAGGATAGATAAAAAAAAAAGGCTGAATTTTTTGCAAAAGTGTAAAGGAAGAACAAAAAGAATGGAAAAAAGAAGAAAATTAGAACTCTCAAAAGAATGAAGATGCAAAAAAAAGAGGATCAATCCAGCTAAAAGAGTTGAAGCTAGGGTAAAGACCCAATCTCCAATAGATAAAGATCTATGTTTCAAGGGTAAAGACCTAATCTCCAATGGATAAAGATCTGTTTTTCAAGGGGAAAGACTTGATCTCCAATAGATAAAGATCCATGTTTGAAAGGTAAAGACCCGATCTCCAATGGATAAAGATCCATGTTTCAAGGGTAAAGATCCCATCTCCAATGGATAAAGATCCATGTTTCAAGGGTAAATACCCGATCTCCAATGGATAAAGATCCATGTTTTAAGGGTAAATACCCGATTTATAATGGATAAAGATCCATGTTTCAAGGGTAAAGACCCAATTCTCCAATGGATAAAGATCCATGTTTCAAGGGTAAAGACCCGATCTCTAATGAATAAAGATCCATGCTTCAAGGGTAAAGACCCGATCTCCAATGGATAAAAATCTATGTTTCAAGGGTAAAGACCTAATTTTCCAATGGATAAAGATCCATGTTTCAAGGTTAAAGACCCGATCTTCAATGGATAAAGATCCATTTTGGTTGGTAAAGATCCACAATCCATTAAAGAATGGAATAACCAGTTAAGCCAGAATTCTCAACTAATAAAAGGTTAGTCTTGGATCCAGAACCCAAATCATTTTCAAGTCTAGAACTCACCTTGGATCCAGAATCCGAATCATTCCGAGTCAACAATCATCCTTGTCCAAAATCAATTCAAACCATGTTGCTTTTCACTCTTTGAATAAATTTAATATCATTCAAGCAGGGGACAAACTGTAGGCCCTTGATTATGGTCCTGGTTAGTTTGGTGATAATTCCAAACCTTTGATTGGACTAATATATTGTAATAGAACCTAAAATAAGCTAATTAAACTTTTGAAACCCTAGTAGGGTCCGTTTTAGAAGATTTGGTTGGTTTTTACATGATACCAGTGCACTAGACCCTAAAACTAGTTTGATTCAAAGGTTTGGTTGCTTTTTTGCTTAATTCAGATGGTTTTTGGATAGTAGGGGGTGTCTCATGTCGAATTAGGGCATCCAATCTGACATGGGAAAGCCCCATATTGAATTGGGGGCCTCCTAATTCGATATGGGGTAGCCCAATATCGATTTGGGACTACCTTGATTTGATATGGGGCTGTCCCATATCGAAATGGAGTCCCATTTTGATATGGGATAGCCCCATATCGAAATGGGGCTCTCCCAGTTTGATATGGGTAATTATTTCTCAATTCCAGTCGAATCCGGATACCTACTTCTATATGGGTTCAGTTTCTGTCGAAACAAAGTCATTTTAAATTGAGATGGACTCGGTTTATATCGAATTCAAGTAATTGTAATTAGATATGGAATGGGTTTGTGTCGATCCCATGAATTCAACATGCATCAGAATAAACTGTTCTTAAATAAGAAAATTTTTAGGTTTAACCAAAGAGAGTGATTATAAATACATGTTTTAAAAACCTGAGATAGGATCTTTTGGATTGGGATCTTTTTGTACCTTTGGCTTTTGGCTAGCTACTGGAACTCTAGAAAATTTAGTAATCAATCAACGAACAAACCCTACCAAGCTTAAGAAACAAAAGAAACAGCAAGGATAGATGAGGAAGATCAATAACACAAAACTTTACAAAGGTAGTGTACTCATTGTCTTTGCCAAAGCTCATCCAGAATCTCGTTCAAACAATTTT
This sequence comes from Garcia nutans, assembly GCA_947685225.1. Classification (NCBI taxonomy): domain Eukaryota; kingdom Viridiplantae; phylum Streptophyta; class Magnoliopsida; order Malpighiales; family Euphorbiaceae; genus Garcia; species Garcia nutans. The sequence goes on from CANTUV010000002.1 coordinate 32,261,391, forward strand.
GATGGAGCCAACAAACGACAGTATGGTTTAAATTAAATAAATACTATATGCTTTAATTGTTTTAAACATTGAATAAATTTGTTCTTCATCTAACTAAAAGTCAAAGTATGTAATTTTTTATTGAATCAGCGTGCGTTAGTTTGCATGGAGTGCATATTATTGTTTTACTAAATCATAACCTTTAGAACCAATAAACTTGTTTGTCTTAGGATGTTTATTTGTTTTTCTTATTTCATAGCTATTTAATCAATGCTTTACTCGAAAATCACAATAGGGTATTTTTTATATAAAAACTCACAGTAGTCTTTAAATCTTTGTAAAAATATTCACAGTTCATATAATCTATACACTTTGATTGGTTTTTCAGAAACACTAAACCCTAATTCATTTAAAACCTTAAGCTACAAATATTATTCTTTATAAATACCAAACTCTAATTTATTCTTTCTAAAAACCCTAATTTCATGATGTTAGCCCTAAACCCTAATTTGATTAACCAAAAATCCTACTACTTTCTTAAAATTTTAAAATCCTAATCAATTCCATTTTTCCAAAAACCTCCATAGTAGTCTAAATAATAATAATAATTGTATTAATTCCAAAATTCCAAAATCCCAAAACCCTAAATGTTAGTTAAAGAACCCTAAATTGAGACATAAACCTAAACTTGTATATTTATTGGCTTTATTTAAGTTAGGAGCATGTTTATTATATGTGTTGATTAATGGTTTATTTATATCTTTAATTTATATGTTTGATGAACAATTTATTTATGATGAGTGATTGTTACTTTTATTGATTTGTTTTGGTTTTAAAAAATTGTAAGAGGTATGTTTCCATGATTGGGTACCTCATTAATTAATCTTTATGTAATTTCAATTATCTTCATATTTTGGAATTAATGTAAAGGACATGTTTCCACCTTTCGGTGGGTGTCCTATTTAGTTTTAGACATGGATGATGTAAGGACATGATTCCATTCTAGGATGGGTGTCCATTTATTTGTTTTGTTTGGACATTGTTGTGATTTTAATAAAGTATTAATTTATTCTTATGATCGTATGTAGTATGGATAATATCATTATATTTAAGAATTTTATAATATTAAGACCTAAAAAGGAGGTCGGTTCTAATGAACCGGGCGTTATGGGGGTGCTGGGCCATTTCTCACCTTCCTCATACGTACCCAACTTTCTGAACCCATTAAGGGGTTGGGGATTCCTTAGGAATTGAGTCATCCACCCCTTTCTTTTCTCAGCTCAACCAGGTGGTGACTCCATTTTTTCTGGATTTAGGCCCGTGTTCTCTAAGGCCTCGAGCCTAACAGTGCTAAAGTCGCAACAACCATTCCACAGGGAGTGAGGGCAAAAATCCCTGCTTACAGATGTACCAGTCACCTTCAGATTATTGTCGAATCATCCTTGGTTTCATCCTTTTGGTGGAGTTCCTTTGACACTTCATTAAGATATTAAGTTTTTAAATAGGGATGAGACGGTGGTCATTGAGATTAATGAGAATGTAGTAGTGAATTCCCTGATGATAAAGAGGCCTCTTAACGAATTTTGGGTGGCTATTATTTCTGATGATGATATAGTAGATTCCAAAGTCTTGACCATGATGAAACAGATGAATTATCTACCAAGAACTAGCTTTAGGAAAGGGAGAACATATGTGATAAAACTTCCAAATTTCAAGCCTCAAGATTCTAAAAAAGGTTTGGGTTATAAGGAAACTAATGAACATATTTTGCTGAAGGGAAATAAGAAGATGGAATTTCCTCCAATTGATGAGACATTTATCAAAGCTCTAGAGTTGGAACCACAACAAGTGAAGCCGAAGCTGATCATGTTCATGGGAAAGCTGATTGCTGATGTTACTGAGCTTATGGAATAGGTGGAAAAGAAGCTTACTTATTGGTTGACCAAGAATCCAGCCAAGGAAAGAAGAAGAAAGCTACCCTAAGGATCTAGAAGACTTCAGAGGAGATTACTGCTCTCATTAAAGAGTAATTTGAAAACCTTATAGTTTATGATTATGAGAGCACTGATTTTGATTTGTTTACTCTTTACCAGGATGATGATGTTTTCTTTTCCAAAATAAATGCATTAAAATCTAATTTTGTTTACTTATGTGATGTTTTCCTGATGGTTGCAAACATTTATATGGTGATTACATGAGCAATTTTAATATTAACTCTGTTGACACTCGATCATTAAATTTGGGAACAACTAAAAATCCTAAAAATATTAGCATAGTAACCTTACTATTAAAGAGAGAGAGAGAAAGAGATTTGAAAAAATTCTAAAAGTATGAAGCCTATCAAACAAAAGCCGAACAAATGATTCCTACCTACACCCACATGAAGCCTGTTAAACAAAAGCTAAGGTGTCTAAGGCCGGAATGGACAAAATCGATCAAGAAAGAGGTCACTAAATAGATACAAGTAAAGTTTCGACAGGTGATAGATTATCCCAACTAGATGGCCAATATTGTCCCTATACAAAAAAAAATGGGAGAATTAGAGATTGTGTGGATTACAGAGACCTGATTAAGACTTCTCCTAAGGTTGATTTTCCTTTACCCCATATAGATGTCGTAATTGATAGTGTAGCATCTAGCTTGCTACACTTATTAGTAGAGATATTTTTCTAGTACAATAAAGCGTTAATGCCTCAAGAGGATAAAGCTAAAACTACCTTCATAACTACATGGGGTATATTTTGTTATAGGTGATGCCATTTAGATTGAAGAATGCTGGAGCAACTTATCGAAGGATTGCCACTACCTTGTTTCATGATATGATGCATAAGGAGAATGAAGTCTATGTTGATGATATGATGGTGAAGTTAGAGACCAGAGAACATCATTTTTAGAACTTGGAGAATTTCTTTGAGAGAGCGGTAAAGTATAATCTCAAGCTAAACCCAAAGAAATATGTGTTTGGGCTTACCTTAGGTAAGATGTTAGGGCATGTTATTGGCCTAAATGGCATTGAGATTGATCCTGATAAGGTTAAGGGATTCAAGGACATACCAGCCAATAAGATGGAGAAGGAAGCTCAGGATCAAAAGGTTATAATATATAAGTAGTTTCAACGAAAAACTCACAATAATTTATGAACCTATCTTTAAATTGCTCAAAAAGAACCAACTGATTGAGTGGAATAGAGAGTGTCGGAAGGCTTTTGAGAGCATAAAAGAATACTTATTGAATCCACCCATCTAGAAACCACCTAAACCTGGTAGACCATTAATATTATACTTAGCAGTAGAAGAAAGATCAATAAGGGCAATGTTGTCCCAAACAAATTGTTGGGTGTTTATACTGATCTTGGCATATTTTTGCATAGGATATAACTTAAAGAGGAAATAAGAAGAAAATGAAGAAAGTTGCAAGGAAGAGCTAGAAAGAGCCTCTGGTGTAACCCTTGGGCAAGGCTTGTGCCCAAGGGTATCTGATAACTGAAGATTTTATGAGTCAGTTGCAAATCCTGATTTGTTTGGGATATATGAGATTTGATTTTTGACCAGAGTTCCAAGTATATTAGGACTTATTTATTTCCATATTCAGTGGAGATTAAGGAGGAATTTTATTAGGTGTTAAATTCAATTTTATTTGTAATTTCTTTTATTTTTATTTTCCTAATTGGGGTAGGAAATCAAGAGGATATTTAACCCAACCTTTTGGCAGCCCTAAGCTCCTCTCTTCTCTTTTTTTCCTTTGTACTGTTCACAATTTTTACAGTAGCCATAGAATTTATTTTTAGTTTTCTTTTCATCAAGCATGTGTAACTAAACTTAAATTCAGTTAAAAGGATAATCAAGGTTTTTAATTTGCCAAAGATTTGTGAGATATAATCAACTCTTATTTGCATTTTTAATTTTAGTATTTATGTTTCTTCTATAGCTTATTACTATTATTATTTTGCTAGTTAAAGAATAGAACCCATTGCTTGATTAGCTAAATAATATATCGCCATTCAAAACTAAGAATTCATAATTGTTCTATAGCTTTTGATACTTATGGCAAGAAGATGCATGATCTAATCTAAATGAATTCCATAGTAGAATTTATTGATTAGAAATAGGTTCTTCTGAATCTTAAAGTTGTTAGTGAGTTAAATCCTAGAAGAGCATTCCTATACGATTATTCAATAACAAGGATTAGTTATCGAGAGTCTCTTAGCTAATTTTACAATCTAAGGAAGAATTGACTAATGCAAGCGTCTCGGTTAGCTAGAACTAATTTATTGAAAAATTAAAAAGAATTATTTTTTATCAATGATAAAATCTAAGGATTGAAACCAAGATTATTTCCTTTGACTGAAATCCTCAATATTGTTATTTTACAATTTTAATTTGATGCCGTTTATTTATTTAGTTTCAATTTTAGATCTCAATTTATTTTTAATTTTTCAATTATAAACTCCCCCATTTTATTTTATTTAAGTTTTATTTTAGGTTTTCGAAAGAAATTAATTTAAGTAATCAATTCCCTAAGGATTTGACACCCTATTCGCCGCTTTTACAATTTAAATTTTACCCAAGAATAGGATTTTATTTTTGGTGGATTCGATACCAATTAAATTTTGGCACCGCTGCTGGGGAACTTAATTCTAACTTATTTTATTTTTTTTTATGACCAAGCCTGATCATGAAGAGGAACTCTTATATAATCCTGAGATTGAAAATACTGTTAAAAGACTAAGGAGGAAGATGAAAAACAAAGACAAGCTGCTGTCACTGTTGCGCTCAAATTAACTCTACCATAAAGCGTCACTCGCAAGTATACGAGGTAGCTGTAGCAAAGGTGATCGCCCCAAGGTCGTCTCACAAGGAAGCTAAAGTGACTAATTGATTATCAGATTTTAAATAACAAGTAATGAAGAAATTAAAATTGCTAACAATTAAAGAAAACAGATTGATTAAAGTTTAAAACAAATAAAAGTAAATTGAATTGACGATTTGATTCACTTAATAGAATGGTCTAGGGTTTGTACTTCTCAACTACTGATATGTACGAACGGTTATTCCACTTAACTAATTTAATTTCAAAGATTAAATCTCAAACAACTTAATTAATTGAGTAAAGGAAATAAGCTCTCGCATTCAAACCTCTTACAACTAATCTTGTTATAATTGAAACAATCTTTTTAATAGGTTATATCCCTAATTCACCTAAGTACTTAATTGAATTGTTCCAGCATTAGACTTCATCTCTCAATCCATCATCTAATACCTAAAACACACAATTGGTGGCCAATCAATTATATGTTAACAATATTTCATTCAATAAAGGCTAAAGAAATTATTAGCTAAGAGAATAACCAATTCATACAATCATAGCAGATCCATACAAACCCTAGACTAGATCAAATTAGTTCATAATGCAATCAAACATATTCATCTCATTAATGTTCAAAGAAATCAAAATAGACATGATAATATCCATTAATACAATTTCAATGTAAATAAAGAGAATAAGTTCAAGAACAAAACCAAGTTACAAACTCCTTGAAGTTTCTGAAGAATCTCTTGTTCAATCTTGCAAGAAGGATGTATCAATGGCTCAAACAACTCTCCAAATCGTCAACTGTCCTTAGCCCTAGCTTCACTCTTTCCTTTTATACGAAACGACCACTTTAAAAATCCGCTACGGGCTTGGTTCATGAGAGACACGGCCAAGTTAGATGTGACTTGGCCGTGTGAGTGGTTTTTGGAGGGACACGGCAAGTGACTTGGCCGTGTCCCTTGCCTGTGTTCGCTTCTGGCTCAGAATTCCTTCTTTTCTTCTTTGGTTGAGTGCCACGGCCAGATGAAGCTTGACTTGGCCGTGTTGGGCTACTTTGGAGGGACACGGCCACTAACTTGGCCGTGTCCCTTGCCTGTGTTTGCTTCTGTGAGAATTAAGTCCTCTTTTGCCTTTGGAACCAAGTGAGACACGGCCAAGTCAAGGTGACTTGGCTGTGTTGATCTTCTTTGGAGGGACACGGCCACAAGACTAGGCCGTGTCCCTTGCTTGTGTCTGCTACTGGGACTTGCTCTTCTTTTTAGCTTGGTATGGGACACGGCCAGTGACTTGGCCGTGTCCTCTGCCTGTGTCAGCCACCCCCTTTCTCCTTCAATTTGTTTCCTTGCCTATTTTAACCCAACACAAAACTCAAAACAAACTTTTAAACAAGAAGTAAATAGACAATAACCAATAAAACATAAACACAATACTAAAAACTAAATCAAAAACGACATAAACACTGAAAGAACTAAAACTACCAAAATTAATGAAAACACTAAACAAACCAATTAAAACTAACAAAATACCTAAAGAAAACAATAATTATCATACTAAACAAGACACAAATCTATAACAAAAACTAATAAAACAACTACCCCACACTTAAAACTTTGCTTGTCCTCAAGCAAATTCACATGGCATAAATTAAAAACTCAAACAACCTTAACTATAATTCCAGCATATAGATGAAATACTTTAAGAGTCAAACATAAATAATTGCAATTTCCTTCAATCAAGGATTTTCTTAACTCATTCATTAATCCAAACATACAAATCTTATCTCTCATCTAAGTGTTTCACTCGATTTCAAAGGTTAATCACTCAAACCACTCATGAGTGCATACTGCCATAAACTTGCTTAATTATCCAATCTCCCTCACTGATTTTTTCAAGAAATAATCCGAAGGTCTTTTATTTGGATGTAATGGGCCTAAGGTACAGGTGTGAGAAAAGGCATTTAAGCTGGAGCATCAAGAAATAGAGTATCTAAATTAGACAATACTATTGCTAAGAAACTCACAACTCCCTCAAATGGCATACTCACCAATCCTTAATAATCTTACATACTTGCACACTAAAAGAAAAGTACATGAGTCAACATTCCTCTAATGCTAGAAAATATATGAATTGTGTATATATATATCTCATCTTTTTTTTTTCTTTCTTCTTTTTTTTTCTCATCATTTTTTTTATATATACAAAATATAAACTTGCATAGAACATCTAGCTTAAAATGTAGAGGAAAGGAATAATCAACTCTTAATCCAACACAATGTGCAAAGTATGCATTTCAACCCCAAATAGTAATACCATTTTTTTTACTTACCCCACACTTTGAAATAAACTACCCTATTGTCAAATCATAAAACTCCATTCCTTAATGCATAGGTATGATGATAATAAGAACATGTTAAGTTGAGAATTGTGTTGATCAAATAAGAAACGGTCAATGGCTCAACTTGGCTCACTAAGGAAATCAATATTATGGGAAGTCTTTTTAAGCTAAAGGGGCTAACCTAATTTGCCTTCATCATTTTAAAACTTGAGATTAATCATAATGTGAGTTCAATTAGTATGCAAAAGCAAACTCTAGAGATGCAACATCATGAAGGTGCACACTTAAGAAAAGAAAATCAATTGACAATAATATCAAATTTATGAAGCTCAAAACTCACACAGGTGGGTTCACAAAGATTTATATGTGATGAATTGCAGAATGCGAAAATTGATCCCGAATGAATTCAAATGCTCATTTCTATGCTAATACTAAAGTCTCAACTATAATGCTAGAATCAAAGAAAAGATCAATAAATTTTCAACAATTATGCCATGCACAACAAACACAATAAGCAAAACAAACAGGGACCCTGTTGCTGGTAGCTGGTAGCGCCCACCATTATCATTACCTCTCTGACCACTATACTGCCCCTGATAACCTAGTTGATTCCCTGGCTTGTTCTTCTTTCTGCTTGATTCTCCAGCATCATCCTTCCTTTTTCTGTTTTCTAACCCAGAGCAGCATTAACAGCAAAATGTACTTCCTTGTAATTGTGACTGGCTATCAACTTATAGTATTTATCATTCAAGCCATCCACAAATCTATCAGTCATAGATTCTTCATCATGAGACACACGTGTAGCATACTTCCTTAGCTCTTGAAACTGCTCCCAGTACTCAGCTATAGATTTGTTGCCCTGAGTCAACATTTCAAACTCCCTTGCTTTTGCTTTCATCACATTCCGAGGCATAAAGTTTTGCATAAACATTCTTCTGAAGTCTTCCCATACCTCAACCTGGCCTTGGATAGAGATCTTATACCATTCTTCAGCTGATTTTTGCATTTGATGCCCAGTTAACTCTATGGCTCTTTTCTCAGTACATTTCAAAGCATCACAAATCTTCTTAACTTTATTAAGAAATGCTAGAGGGTCTTCTGTAGCAAGATTGGAGAATGTAGGTGGATCAACTCTAATAAATTTGTGCAAATCCAGGTCGTCAGTTAATCCATTTCCTCTAGCTGTAGCGTGAGTATTAGCATTCATATTGTTACCCATGCCTTGAACGACCCGAACTACTCCATCAGCGAGAAACAGGTGTAGAAACGGTCTGCCCAAAAATATCCAGAAATCTCTATGGAGTAAAGAAAATATGCAAACGAACCAAAATCCACAACCAAACTATAAGAACTCACAAAGAGATTGACCGAGCTCACTAAGGAATATAACTTCAACCTGCAAGTCAATCTATAAGGGTGTGAGCGATATATATATATACGCTTAGTAAGCTCATGAGAGGCAGAGAAACACTAATACAATTTAACAAAGTAATATATATCAAGTAATCATCCACAATAATCTCATACATGATGGTGTATCGGGGTCTACAAAATATAACATCCTCCTCCTTCAACCATATCCAAGAACAAGTAGGCACGTGGCCCCAAGAGCAAGTAGGCATAAGCCCCAAGAACAAGATCGTTATCGATATACAAAATAATCTCCATAATCACAATCCATATCCTCCGTCCCCATTGGACACACCATCGCACATCACAAGAATATTCAATATCATATCAAGGCATTTAGCAAATAGCATACAAGTTTATTTGTCTCCCATTCACATGTGAGGCTAGGGCAAGAAAGGATAATATATCGAAATTAGAAAGGATAATATATATGAAGGGCTTATATATATAATAGCTTAGTTAGCAAATAGCACATCACAAATAATACACATACACCCATGAACTTACCTGGTATCCAAAGAAAGCTTAGCCAAATCCTCACAACCTACTAACTTTGAGCATCAGCTGGATTATTGCCTAAGGAAAGATAATTACATAGTCCAACAATCAATCCCACTATCTCATCTATCATGAGGGATGCAATGCATGCTATGAATGCAAAAAGACCAATACTTAACCAACAATTAACCAAGATAATCCAAAATTAAAAACCAACCCGACTCAACTCAAAATTATGGTTCAATCCAATGGTTAAACCGATCGCACCTCAAAAATACAAAATCAATTAATTACTTAAAATTTATTAGAACCAGAACCTCAACTCAATTTTTATAATTCATTTATCAAATAATATCACATCAGTCCCTATGTAAAAATCATAATTCATACCAACACCCAAAACCGATAAAAATTCTTAAGTAGTCCCTATAATTCAAAAAAGTTTCCAGAAAATAATTCCATCATTCAAAAATTCTGGAAACATTCCAGTAGCTTCTCCAACATCTAAATAACGTGTGTGCAAAATTTCAGATTATTCCAAAGTTATTTGGTCCCCCAAAAATATTTTACAACATTCTGGTTCTGTTTGAACCACTAAAAATCAGTACAACAAAAATCATCATAAATCCTTCACATTTCGTTACAACTAAATTATCAAAATACTTTTCTCATATTATAGACATCAGTATGGACAACATATAAAAATTTCATAATTTTTCAAGACATCTAAGACCTTCAAAATAATTTTCAAAATAGACATCATCAAAAAACCCTTAACCAACAGCAGTGTCAATTCTTAATTTATTTCGGAACATAAACAATAGAACCAGACTCCAAATTATTTTTCGCAGATTCACAACATCCTAGTAAACAACATATCCAAAATTCAGACCTAGATCATTTACCGATAATTTTTAAAAATTTTACAAAGCTACTGGAATAACAGTAATCACAAGCAGTAATAAATGTTCACTTTATTAATGAATTAAAAATATAAATCAAACATGAAAATTCCAAAATAAATTTCTAGATCAAGTTCAACATCCCTAGAACAGATCCAAATAAAATTTGGTTACAAATCATAAGTCTATTTTCATTAATCTTAAATCCAAACTCAATAACATCAATAACATCCTTAAACAATTTAACCTATTTAAATTCATTTAAAAATCGAAATCAACCTTAAATTTTTTTTTAAACATCCTATATGTTAAACTAACACCAAATAACAGAAATCATGCCATGAAGTTGGAAGAAATTGAAAAAAATTGAAGAAAACCTCAAAATATAAAAGCTGCCAGAATTGGGAAGCCCGAAACGACAGGCTTCGATTCACGCTGGCCCGCCGAACGACACGCTCCGCTCACCGAACAACAACACCTCCAGCCCGCAGCTCCGCGGTGAACGACACACTCGCACGCCGAACGACACCGGCTACAGTGCGAGCCCTCTGACCAAACGACAGCAGCCCAGTTTTGAAGAAAAAATTTATTTTTTCTTCCTCTTTTCTCTCTCTAACGGCACAAGAATTTTAGGCCTCTAATTGGGTGCCCTAACACCCATATTTATAGTGTTTTGGGTGGTAAATTACCAATATACCCCTAAATTAATTTATTCTATTTAATTTAATTTATTTATTAATTATTAATTACTCGAAAAAAAATACTTAAAATAAAACCCAAGTAATATTATAGTCAAAACGACAGTAATGACGTCGTGGTCATGAAAATGGTAATATAAATTTTAAAATCGATCTCAAAAATTTTTCGACCTCCGAAATGACCAAAATACCCCCAAAGCTAAAAATACAATATTATACTTAAAACAAACATCTCAACACCCACATTATGAAAATAAGCACCAAACGTTATAAAATGCACCCGAATATGAATTGAAGGTAAAATTACCATTTTGCCCCTAGACTCCAATTTCCCCAAAAAATAAGGGTTTTACAGCTGCGTTGTGCACTCTGGTTGGTGGTTTCAAGCTTTTGCTCTTTTGTTTACTCAAGTTGTTAGATTCTCTTTGCTTAATTCTTTGATGATTGCTAAGGACTGCTAATAATGATTGTTCCTCTCCCTTGATGAGTCTGTTTGACCTGTATTTATAGGGAATGATTAGGTTAACTCGTAAACCTATCTTTATTTCCTAATCAAGCATGGTTTCCTGAAACATATTGAACAACTTAATGAACCAGGCCCATATCGAACTAAAATCCTCTGTATTCGAGGCTAAATTGACCATATCAAACCAAAAATTACCTAAGTTGACATGGATTAGTGCCCATATCAAAATGGGCCATTCCCAATTTGATATGGGTGTCCATATCAAACTGGGGAGCTCTAGTTCGACATGGATGCCCATTCTCGAACAAAAAAAGGTTTTAGACTATTCTCAAACTAGGGAACCCCTGTTTTAGACCATTTCAAGGCTTTAAAAGCTGAATCGGACTACTTTAGGCCTTATAAAAATTGGACCAATCAAAATAAAAACTTAAAACATGTTTAAGCCATTAAGAATGGACCGATAAGTACTTAGGCCATCTTTAATCAGGATCAAACTACTTAGGGTCAAAATCAAGGGTATACAATTTGCCCCCTGCTTGAATGATCTTGAAATTTTTCAAAAGGTAAAAAGCAACTTTAGTTTGAGCTGATTTTGGACTTGGATGGGTTATGGACACGAGGATAGATTGGATTTTGGACCCTAAATGAGTTCTAGTCTCAAAAATGATTTTGGGTTATGGGCCCTACATTGGATTAAGGTTCTCGACCCAATACTAGATTTTAGATTCTTGACCCGATGTAGTTTAGGTTCTGGACACGAATTGGTTTGGGTTTTGAACCCGAGATAAGTTATGGACTCAAAAAATGATTTTAGGTTCTGGACCTGAGTTGGTTTGGGTTATGGACCCGAGGTGAGTTCTTGACTCAAAAATAATTTCGAGTTTTGGATCCGGATTGTATTGGGTTCTAGACCCAAGCTGAGTTCTTGACTCAAAAATAATTTTGGATTCTCAACCCTGATTAGTTTGGGTTCTGGACCCGAGGTGAGTTCTGGACTAAAAAATAATTTTGGGTTATGGACCTAGATTGGTTTGGGTTTTGTACCCAAGGTGAGTTCTTGACTTAAAAATGATTTTGGATTTTGGATCCAGATTGGTTTGGGTTCTGGACCTGAGGTGAGTTATGGACTCAAAAATGATTTTGGGTTTTGGACTTGGATTGATTTGGGTTTTGGACTCAAAGTGAGTTCTAGACTCAAAAATGATTTTGGGTTCTGGATCCGGATTAGTTTGGGTTCTAGACCCTAGGTAAGTTTTGGACTCAAAAATGATTTTAGGTTCTGGATCCGGATTGGTTTGAACTCTGGACCCGAGGTGAGTTCTAGACTCAAGAATGATTTTGGGTTCTGGACCCTGATTGGTTTGGGTTCTGGACCCGAGGTACCTGTAAAAATTAATTGTAGTTAGTAAAATATTTTGCAAAAAAATTTAACTATTTTTTTACTTTATTTGGGTACCTATACACTCTTGCCCCCTACGTGGAAAAAATATTTTATGAGTATAAAAATATTTTTTAGGCACGCAAAGAAAATATAGGCCCATAATAAATATCTATTACTGTATGCTTATGTGTTGTGTTCTGAAGGAAAATGAATTATTGAAAAAGCAAATGGCAGAGTGAATTATTGATAGAAATTAAAAGCATGAATAAAAGACAGGATACATATTCATGTCTCCTGTCTTTGACTTAGTCACATAAATATGTTTTCAACTTTTAACTTTCTTTTAAATGGTAAAAATAAAGTGACATTTGTTCGTCTGAATGCATTTTTGTCTATAAATTGATGTACGCATGTGCTCATTTCATTCACAACTTTGCCAAATCTCAAAGCTTCAAGTTGTTTGTGTTGCTTTCAAAAAATATGTTTCATGTTTTTTTTTTTCAAGTTTGTCAAAGAAATATCAAGGAAATGGCAGTGCCTCAACATGCATCTAGAACTGGACCACGTATGGATCCTAAAATGCGAGCTTACCTCAGAGATAGCGGATTGGATTGGATTCCAATTTCAGCAGGGATGCACCTCTATAGAAGTTCACAAGTAAAAACAAAGGTATTTATTAAAATTTTTTATTTTTTATGATTTTTATGTATTTTTATATATTTTTATTTACTGTCAATTTATTATTTATAGTGGAAAAATAAAATAAGTTAGCTAATTATAAAAATAATAGACCTATGCACGAGGAATATAATTTTTAAACATTGGGTAAAAGAAAAAATAATATAATTATTACATAAAAAAATGGAAAAATAGAATTTTTTTTTAGAAAAAATACATATGCTAACAAGAATAAAAATAAATGAAGCAAAAAATTTATTCTTGATGTGAAAAAATACAAAAAAAAAATAAGAAAAAAATAAATGGAGTGAAACAATAAAATTATTGAAATGTTGAAAATAATTTTTGTGTTGTTTTTTAATTTTTTTTCATAGTTATTATTATTATTATTATTATTATTATTATTATTATTATTATCAAGAGAATAATTATTAGGGGTGATATGCGTACTTGACTGAACTTACCTTTATTGTGGCAGTTTGACAGTTGTGTGATTCACGGCGGTGAGAATATCCATAAAGCCCGTGAATGGTATGACCGAGTACTACCTCCAGTTCGGTGGATGATCCATGAATGTGGCTTTGAAGACTTTTTGTTACAACTGCATGCCAGAGGGTATCAAATTGATAGAAGCATAATATAGGCGCTTGTTGAGCGGTGGATGGACACCACTCAAACTTTTCATATGCCTGTCGAGGAAATGACCATCGACCCCATAGATTTTACTGCAATAACAGGCTTTAGATATGAAGGGATCCATGTCCCTTTGACCAATAATATACTGACTAAGGATGAAATTTGTAGATTAATTGGTTTGTGTCCTAGGTATGGAGAAGCGTGCAAAATAAAATACGAATACATCTGAGATTATTGGATGAGGTAGACCCGACCAGTGCATGGCAGACGGGCTGATAGATATTGAGAGCGGGGATTTTTGCCCCCACTCTCGGTGGAATGGTTCTTGAGACTTCGATACTATTTCGGCTTAGGGCCTTAGAGAACACAGACCTAAACCCGGAGAAAATGGAGTCACTGCCCGAACGGGCTTGGAAAATAGAAACGGGTGGATGACTCAATTTCTGAGGAATCTCCAACCCCCTAATGGGTTCGAAAAGTTGGGTACGTGTGGGGAAGGTGAGAAATGGCCCAATATCCCCACAACACCCGGTTCATTAGAATCAGCCTCCTTTTCAGGTCTTAATATTATAAAATTCTTAAATTTAATGATATTATCCATCATGCGAATAATAGAATAAATAAATACTTTATTAAAAATCATGGCAAGGTCCAAACAAAACAAACAAATGGACACCCATCCAAGGATGGAAACATGTCCTTACACCGTCCAATGTCTAAAACTAAATAGGACACCCACCAAAAAGGAAGAAATGTGTCCTTTACATTAATCCCAAAACTAGAACATAAATTAAATTACCTGATACTTAATACATAAGGTACCCAAAATATGGAACCATACCTCTTACAATGTTTTGAAATCAAAGCAAATCAATAAAAATAACCAACCAACCATTCATTATAAATAAATCATTCATTGAAGACATAAATTGAAAATATAAATAAATCATTAATCAAAATATATAATAAATACTTAATAATGAAACAAATAAAGATGAAAATTTAGGTTTATGTATCAACTTAGGGTTTCTTAGATAACATTTAGAGTTTTGGAATTTATATCTAAAAGCTAGGGTTTTGGAATCTTAAAGAACTAGTATTATTTTTATGTTTATTTTTTTTAGAAGAATTACGCTACTGTATAATTTAAATTAGAATTTGAGATTTAAGTAAAGAAGATACAAACCTATGAAAATAAGATTAAAACTTTAAATATTTAAAAAGAAATAACTACTGTGATGGTAAAATAAAATAAAAATAATTAATTAAGGTTTTAAAATAGATTAATGTTTGAATTAAATTGGGGTTTGGATTTCTAAGAAAACTTAACATTATCATATTTATCTATGAAAGAAGAGGCTACTATGAAGATTTTGGAAAATTGATTTAATTAGGGTTTTACAATTTTAAGTGATTTATGGTTTTTATTTTTTATGAAAATAGAGTTAAAAAGTTTCGGAATAAATAAAAATAATACCTACTTTGTCTTTTAGAAAATAATAGAAACTTTATCAGTTGATGCTCATAGTTATGGGATTGTTGTATGAGTTTTAAGAATTATAATTCATCAATTTTAATTAATCAATTATTAATGCGATGAAAATGATTTTTTATTAAATAAAATTAGGTATAAATACCTGTGTTTGAAGGCTCCACCAAAATTGTTGAATGAAAATTTGGGATGAGCTAAAACCAAGGCAGTCACTGCTTACTTGCTTGCTGCCTTAATTGATATGGTTTTTCTAGTTCTTTTACTTCTGCCAAAAAAAAAATCCAAAAGTTCATCTCTAAAACAATCCAAAAGTCCAAAGCTCCAAGATCCCTCTGTAATTCTTTTAATGTAGTATTTATAAGAAAAAAATAAAAAACCTAATACTAATTGGTTAAGGAAATAAAATTGTTTAGGAAATAAAACTTTAAAACCGAGTAAAAGAAGGTTTTCTTCCTGCGGTGTATTGGCCTGAGGCCAATTGGTCACAACCGCGTGGCTCACACCGATTCGACTGTCTGATTTTTTATTTTCTATTCTTTATCATTTTTATATGTATATTTTTTTATTTTTTATTTTTACTATTAAAAACATTATTATTAAAATAATAAAACAAATAATAAATAATAAATATTATTTTATTATAAAAAATAAATATTATTAAATTAAAATAAATATTATATAATTAAAATAAATAATAAATACTATAAAAATTATTTAGGACTGTTTTAAAATATTTGGACTGGACTTGGTAAAAAATTAAGGGTCTACAGTTTGCCTCCTGCTTGAACGATATGAGATTGCAGCAAAAGAGAGTGAAAAGAAATATGATTTTTTATTGGGTTTTAGAGTTAAACTGGACTCCGTGCCCGAGTTTGGTTTGAGTTTTGAAAAATTAATTTGGGTTCTGGACCCGAAAATAATTTGGGTTCTGGACCCGAAAATAATTTGGGTTCTAAACCCGAGGTAAGTTCTGGACTCAAAAATAATTTGAATTTTGGACCCGAGGTTGATTTGAGTTTTAAAAAAAATAATTTGGGTTCTGGACCAAAAATATAATTTGGGTTCTGAAACCGAGGCTGGTTTGAGTTTTAAAAAAAATAATTTGGGTTCTATATCAAAAAATAATTTGGGTTCTGGGCCCAAGGCGATTTCTGGACTAAAAATTAATTTGGGTTCTTGACCCGAGGTTGGTTTGAGTTTTGAAAAAATAATTTGGATTCTAGATCCGAAAATAATTTAGATTCTGGACCCGAGGCGAGTTCTGGACTAAAAAATAATTTAGGTTTTGGAACTGAGACTGGTTTAAATTTTAAAATAATAATTTGGGTTCTGGACCCAAGGTGAGTTCTGAATTCAAAAAATAATTTGAATTATCTGCAAAAAATAATTATAGTCAGTAGGACAAAATATTAATGTCATACTTTGCAAAAAAATTAGCTATTGCCAAAAAATTTATCTATTTTTTACTATATCGTACTCTCTTGCCCCCTGCATAGAAAAATATTATAAGAGTACAAAAAATATTTTTAGACACCCAAATAGCTAAATAATTGAATTGAATAATTAATTTTACTTTTTAAATACTATTTAAACATTGTTAATTCACTATTCACAAACTATTTACCAACGGTGATTTGACTCTTCTTTTTTTTTTTTTTTCAGGGGAACTACTATTGATTTTTTTTCTTCATCCATTTTCTATATAAATCGTTAATTTCTTCAATACTCATGCACACTTACATTCATTCGCAAATCATTTATATATTTTCATAGTTTGAAGTAAGTAGAGAGTTGAGCAGAGAGTTGATAAGCAAATAGAGAGGATGCATACTTCGAGATTAGGGCCTCGATCCAATGATGAGTTGATAGAATTTATTCAACAATATAAAAATGGTACTATAAATCTACTAGCCGGGATGACACTTCATCGCAGTTCAAGTCAAAGGATTGAGGTAACACTATAATTTTAATATTTTAACAACACAAATATATATATTCATTTTATTATTTATAATAATTAATTTATTAATTTTATTATTTTATTTTAGCTATAATTGAATTATTAATAATATATCATTAATTAAGATGACAAAAATTAGTTTTATTTATTTATTTATTATTATTATTATTTATATTCAAAAATAAATTAACTGATGGACTAAAAATAAATTTAAATAGAAAATAATGAGTAATATTAAGCTAGGCAACAATAATATTAGTGAGATGATATATTTACCTCATGTTGGCCTACCTAGTTTGGTGCTAGCATGATCGCTATGTTGTTCGGGGTGGAGGATGTGTCTATACAGCCCAACAGTGGTATGACATAGTACCTTCTCGGGTAAAACGTATCATTTGAGAGTGCGGTTTTGAAAAATTCATTCTGCAATTGCCATCTGAAGAGCGTCTGATAGATAGGAATGTAGTTCAAGCATTGTCGGAGTAGTGGATGGACACGACCCATACTTTTCACTTACCTGTGGGAGAGATGACTATTGGCCCAGCCGATTTTCTAGCCATAACTGGTATTCGATACTATGGCCTTCCGGTCCCTCTTACAAATGATATTCTGACACACAAAAAAATTTGACAATTAATTGGTATGAAACCATCACTAAAAGGGCCCTTTAAAATAAAAATTGAGCCGATTCGGAGTTATTAGATGAGTTATGATGGATGGGTTCATAGAGAAATAGCCGAGCAATATGCCCGGGAATTTTTGTTGTATCTACTTAGGTCGACTATTTTCTATAGCACTAAATTCGCTATTCATTTATTAATGTTGAGGGCCCTTGCCAATATGGTCCTGGTGTCGCTTTATGGCTAGGGTGAAGTTAGCCTTGCCTATCTCTATCATGGCCTAGACAAGATTTGCAAGAATAGGAAATCTTGTATTGGTTTCATGGTGATCATCGAGGTACTCTCTCCCATCATTGTCAATTCGATTCATATATGTGTATGAATTTGATTCTTATTGGTATTGCAGGTATGGGCATACGAACACAATCTTGTGAGGGTGCCTGATATTTTTCGAGAGAGAATTGGGTATCCCAGGTTAAATCTTTGGTTGTCTGATCGTGTAGCAATTCTCGACTCTCATCATGTGCATACCCAATGCTATCACTTGAGTTGCCTAACCTAGGACCAGGTAAAATAATGTTAGCATTCTTTAAATTTTATGTAAAAATTTACTTATCTTTGTCTTCTTATAGGTCGATTTGGCTTAGTGGTATGCTGCAAAGCAGGTGACTGGACTCCTTCCATGAATGCTGCACTGCCTTGCCAGCATACCCGTCAAATTATTGCTGGTCTTGTGTCTAGTGGCTAGTTTCTCGGGGAGAGGGTGTATGAGTGGTTCCTTGGTCCTGAGCGAGGAGGATCCCCATGGACTGCATGATGTATTCTTTAAGTATTACCTCAATGCCGGAGAATACATGGCTGTTAGCTAGAAATGATTATGATGTTGAGACCTATCTCCGTCCACCGGGTGCATGATATGTTCAATTTATTCAAACACGACTCTTAAACTTTGACATATCTCCTATAGGTGCTCATGGAATTCCCGACGATAGTGATGAAGAGAAGTACGATGACGAAGGAAGAGGATCCATCCCTCATCTATGGGCTAGCACCTCTCAAGTAAACTTTTATCATTCGGTCATTGCAATTTCTTCTTTTTCATCTTGTTTTGACCATTTTAATTTTTTTTTTTGCAAGATATCGACTCATCTGGTCATGAGGCTGGACCTTCCTCTGCCATCCCTCCATTTACGCCTTCTTACCAACTGAAAATGCCATCTCATCTGCAAGGCACTGATTTGAGTTATCTGGTAGGTCATCCTATTCCATGACGATTTATGCTATATGTATGCATGATTATGTATGTTCTTGCCCTTTCCTTTTCTAACTCACAGCGGATACTTGAGGAGTAAAATAAGAAATTACAAGAAGAATTAGCTGCTAACCGCCAACAGGTCTTTCTTGAAAGATTGTAACATGAGTCTGAGCAAAACCTTTGAGACTACCGGTTTTAGGGAATAAGAGATCCTGGTGCTTCATCTTCTAGGAGACCCCAAACTGATGATCATGAGATCCTTACATCTGATTCAGATGATGACTATTGAAAGCTTGAATTTTAAGAGAACAGGGACTTAAGTATCTTCCATCGGATGAATTTCAAATGAGTGATATGCTTCCTCCTCCTTAGTAATCCATCATTGTATCAAAGTATTGTATTATTAATAATAACAATAAGAATCGATAAATTACTATATTATTAATATTAATATTAAATAAATAAATAAATAATAATGATAATAGTGACTTTTACTTTTACTGTAACTTTTGACTTTCAAAACATTTTTTTCTTCTCTTTTTTTTTATCACTATTACTACAGTCAACGCAAAAGCATTCAATTCAGAGTCCAATATTGGCATGGTTTTGTAAGAACCAAAAGCAAATGGGAGTGCAGCAATTCCTCAACGGTTTCAACATAAATATTTTTTTTGCGTGTCTTGGTTTTGCATGCTCTTTGTCCACTTTGGTTTAACAAATCTTCATATAAGTCTTCTTTCATGCCCTAATTCCAGCAAAAGCCAACAGAAAATCATCCACGAATTTCTTTTCAACAATTTTCAATTTTCTTTTTAACTTCAACAATGCGGAAGTCATGAAAGCTATTCATTGAGAGCAAATATCTTGGTCTCAAATTAATACTTTGAAGTTCTTTCAAAATATTAAATTGGACTATTCTCTTATACACGCCATGGTTTCCTTTTAGGATGTGAATTCTAAGACATTCAAGATAAATGAATTTGATATATGTCCCATAATTGAAGAATTTGAGGCAATCCTTAGATATCCATGCAATCAACCAATGGCATTGCCTATATTGACTTCCAAAACTCAACAAAAGATGCAAATGTTGCTTCAACTTTCAAAGCCTAAAGTTCTACAGATGACGAGAGGTGAGAAAATTCTGCTTGGTCCTTTGATTGAATTTTGCATTTCTCATTTGGTTCCTACCAAGGCATGGGGATGTATGCTTTGTCTATACTTGCTTGGCCAATTCTTGCTTGTTTCTTTCGATGGCGATATCGATCCATGAGTATTGGATATTATGGACCAAATGGAAGGAGGCTTGTCACCAATACCTGTGATTTTAGCTGACTTTAGTTGGATTTGTAATATCCCAATGTGTGCCCTAGAAGTTTGGATATAATTGTTGTTTGATTTTAATTAAATGTATATATGTTTTTGCAAAGGAGATGATTGTGTTAATGGAATGTATATGTTGTATATATGTTAATATATATAACATATAAGTTGGTCAAATGGAGAGTCAAGGGAAGAAGATATTTTTAATTTGGGATGAGTGAAATTACTAAATAGGGCATGTGGATGAAGGGTAGTAGAACAAGTGAGAAGAGGGTATGTTGGTAATTGTCTTTTTAGAATTGCTTGGTGGAGATTTAAAGAGATGGTAATTTGACTTTTCTTTATCATCTTTTCTTCTTTTCCCTTATGGTGGCCGGCTCATCAAAAGACAAAAGGGAGCAAGAGAGCAAGAGAGGATCTTGAAGTTCTAAGCTCAAAATGAAGGAGGAATCAAAGGTTTTGGTTGGAGATTTGTGAAATTTCTTCATTTAAGGTAAGTACTCTCTTGTTTTCCTTTGTTCTTTTTGAAGTGGTGTTTGAAGTGAGTTTTGAATTGTTAGTAATATGATTAGTTGTTCTTGTGGTGTGTTTTTAAGTGATTGTAAGTAAAGAAGTTATATTATTGTTGATATTGGAAGTGTTGGTTTTGGTTTGAAGATGGTAAGTTAAGAGTGATGTTGGTTTTTAGGGTTTTCAAGTGGTAAGAGATTGAATATGTTGTTAATGTGCAAATTGTGATGAATATGTAAAATATGTATTTAGAACATTGATTACATTCATTTGAATTAAGTTATATTGTGTATAATGAAATTGAGTGCAACCAAAGGAGATTTGGACATGTTTAGGGTTTCAATTCATGAGTGACACGGCCAAAAGCAAGGAGAGACACGGCCAATTCATGAGAGACACGGCCAAGCCAAGGAAATTTGGGCCGTGTTGGATTGATTTTGGAGAGACACGGCCGTGTCCCATGCCCATGTTTGTTACTGCCAAATTTGTGTTAAGAGACACGGCCACAAGCTTGGCCGTGTCCCTCAAATGTGTTAGTTAATGTTTCTATTCTTTGTTCTTCTTGCATTGTTTTGATTCTCCAAAGGTATTTATGTACCTAAACCTAAACATAAACACTTTAAACACACTTAAAACAATAATGATCCAATCAAATGTATGTGGAAGATTCTAAATCCATGAATAATGTAAATTGTTATGTGTATATATATGATGAAATAGGAAATGTGGAATATATGATGATCATTGAAAAAGTATGTGCAATGCCATTGATTATGTATACTTGAGTGAGGAATTGATCAATGTGAATGGTAATGTGTATATGAATAATGTACTTTGAAATTCTATATTAATGAGGCTATGTGTATGATATGAATGGAGATATGAAATGATATGAGGCCATTGTGATTTGGCTATGATGATTCCATTGAAAGAATATAAGGCATGTTTGCCTAATTGATGATGAGAATTGAGAATGAGATAATAAATGAATTGTGTGTCTAATGTGTTATTCATTTTCAGAGTTTTGTTGTTGGTGGCATGCCTATTGGTAACACTCTCTTGAAGTTAGGTTGGATTTAATCCTTGAAGCCTAATTGAGATGTTACAACCCTTGAAGCTAGGTTGGGTTGGTTCTTGAAGCCAAGTTGGGTTGATACTTAGCATGCTTTATTCCCCTTGAAGCTTGGTTGAACCTAATCCTTGAAGCCTAGTTGGGTTTATGATAATGATAAATGTGATAATAAAACCAAAGCACTAACTCTGAAAATTGAATGGCACATTAGAGTGTTTTAGGCCCATGCTTGTCTTTGTATATAATGTGATTCTTAAATGGTAAAATCAATGAAATTATGGAGATGTAATATGAATATTGTTATGACATTGAATGTAGTATGATGTGGTAATGTGATGTGCTTCTATGTGTATGGTTTATGAAATATAAAGGTGTGATGTTAGCTTTTCACTTATGATGTTAACTTTATGATTTAGATGTGTAACATTACTTTGCCTTTAAGTATAATGTTTGTATATTTTTTACTACTAAGCCGATGGCTTAGCGCGATAGTGTTTGATCGCGCAGGTGACAGAGTTGAACCTGAGAGTTCTTCGAGACCGAGTGAGAGTAGACATTGAAGAGTTCATTTTGGGACTTAAAGATCAGAGAAGAGCTGCCAATCATGTATATATTCTATGTTTTGTAAGCTTTGATTTATAACATATTTGTAATAA
Organism: Garcia nutans; assembly: GCA_947685225.1. Taxonomy (NCBI): domain Eukaryota; kingdom Viridiplantae; phylum Streptophyta; class Magnoliopsida; order Malpighiales; family Euphorbiaceae; genus Garcia; species Garcia nutans. The sequence goes on from CANTUV010000002.1 coordinate 32,284,074, forward strand.
CTTCCGCTGTGAATTAATAAATGTATTTATATATGGTGTCTTTTGGATTTCTTTTAAATGATTGAGATTGTTTTCACTTATTTACAAAGGTATTTGTTGTGTCTTTTTAAACTGTGGCATTTTCTATATTCAGTATACGTATATTACGATCGTTTAAGAATGCTTGGTACGTATATGGGATATAGGGGTGTTACAATTGTTTTGGTATCAGAGCCTAGGTTTGAGATTCTCAACCTAGGTCAAGTGTAAGAAAAAGAGTGTTTTGATTTTAAAACGTGGATTTTTGAATAACATACATGTTTGGCATTGGCAGTCTCTGATCTTTAATGAGAGGTATTCTGCTGTGTTTACAGATATAGGTTGTGATGGATTCGCACTCACGTCAGTCAGTCGAGGGTAGTGTTGAGAGTATAGCTCCTGATGAGATTAGAGAGGGAGCTAGAGTGGATAGTGCTGGAGAGGTACCTGCTTCTGTGTCGGGGAGACTAGCTGGTCAGGAGGTTCCGCCAGGTTGGTTTAGGCATGTGATTGATTTGTTGAGTCAAGCACCAGTACAACCACCACCCCTACCCCCACAGCCTTTGGTATCAGTGAGACAGTATGATAAATTAAGGAAATATGGAGCAGAAGACTTCTTGGGTACTATTGATCCAGCTGTAGCTGAGCAGTGGCTAGATAAAGTACAGAGAATATTTGTTCAGTTGCAAGCCACTCCAGAGGAAAAGTTTGATTATGCAAGATCATTGTTGCAAAAGGACGCATATAACTGGTGGAAGACAGTGCCTCATGCTATGGATGATCCACCTACCTTGTCCTATGCTGATTTTCTAAGAGAGTTTGAATTGAAGTATACTCCGAGGGAGTATAAGGATGTGAAGAAAATGGAGTTTGTAAGCTTGAAGCAAGATCACCGGACTGTGACGAAATATGAGTTAGAGTTTATCCGGTTGAGCCAGTATGCTGGGGGTATTATATCTGATGAGATTGATAGATGCCAGAGATTTGAGGAGGGATTGAGGCCCTCTATCATGTGTTTGGTGGCTGGATTTAGATATCGTGATTTTTCCCAGCTGGTTGCAGCAGCTAGGAGTGTGGAGAGAGCTCAGGTTATTGCAGCTGCTTCAGAGGAAGAGATTAGGGTTAGAAGGCCCCAGTTTGAGGCAGGGTCTTCGTCTGTGAAAAGAGGTAAAGGAAGTTTTGTTCCTCGGGTTAGTAGGAGTCAGAGGCCAGTGGGTAGGTCAGTACAGTTTCAGAGGCAGAGATCTAGACCTACAGTTTCAGTGGCGAGTGCTCCGACCCCAGTGACTCAGAGATCCACCTTACCCATATGCGTTCATTGTGGTAGGCCACATGGTGGTACTTGTTGGAAGACTGGTGTAGCAGGGGTATGTTTCAGATGTGGATCTCCCGATCATTTTGTGAGAGATTGTCCTGAGAGACAAGAGCGGATGTCAGTGGAGCGGATGTCAGTGGATACTGCAGCTTCCCGACCTAGTGTGAGGGGAGGTCGAGGAGGCAGAGGTTTCAGCAGAGGAGGCAGATCTGGGTTCAGTTCTAGAGGAGGTTCTACATCCAGGGAGAGTAGACCAGAGGAGGCTGGATCTTCTCAGAGGATTTATGTGATGCAGAGGCAACCAGATGCTTCGGCGGTCATAGCTGGTACTTTTTCTTTATTTGGTTTCAGTACTTGCTCTTATTGATCCGGGTTCCACACATTCATATATTAGTGCATCTGTTTTGCCTGTGTTTGATGTGCATGCTGAATCCTTAGGATTTGATGTATTGGTGACAAATCCATTAGGGCATAGTGTGATTGTTAGTAAAGTGCACCGAGATAGTGCAGTGATGGTGCAAGGTGAGGAGTTTCTTGGAGATTTGATTGAGATGCCTTTTAAAGAATATGATGTGATTCTAGGCATGGACTGGTTATCTAGACATAGAGCTGTGGTTGACTGCCAAAAGAAAGTTGTTACCTTGAGAACCAGCGATGGTAGAGAGGTGTTAGTATCTAGTGAGCAGGGACAGCTAGCATCCTTGTTTGTTTCAGCTGTTGCAGCTAGAAGATTGATTAAAAAAGGGTGTAATGCTTACCTTGCTTATGTTGTGGATACTAGAGTAAAAGGTTCTCAACTTGATGATATACCCACAGTTGCAGAGTTTCCAGATGTGTTTCGAGAGGAGTTGCCAGGGTTGTCTCCTGAGAGAGAGGTGGAGTTCGGTATTGAATTATTGCCTGGTACCACTCCTATCTCTATTACTCCTTACAGAATGGCACCTGCTGAATTGAGAGAGCTGAAGGTGCAGTTACAGGAGTTGCTGGATAAAGGGTTTATTCTTCCTAGTGTTTCACCGTGGGGAGCTCCTGTCTTATTTGTGAAGAAGAAGGATGGTACTATGAGATTGTGTATTGATTATAGGCAATTGAATAAGGTGACTATTAAAAATAAATATCCTTTGCCTAGAATTGATGATCTTTTTGATCAATTGAAAGGTGCAACAGTGTTTTCCAAAATTGATTTGAGATCAGGGTACCATCAGTTGAGAGTCAGAGCTGAAGATGTTCCTAAGACTGCTTTTCGGACCAGGTATGGGCATTATGAGTTTTTAGTTATGCCTTTTGGTTTGACGAATGCACCTGCAGTTTTTATGGATTTGATGAATAGGGTGTTTAGGCCCTATTTGGATCAGTTTGTAGTGGTCTTTATAGATGATATTTTGGTGTATTCGCGTAATGAGGAAGAGCATGACAAGCATCTGCGGATTGTGTTGCAAATTTTGAGAGAGAAGCAATTGTTTGCTAAACTGTCGAAATGTGAGTTTTGGCTTGACCAAGTTACTTTTCTCGGTCATATAGTTTCAGCAGAGGGTATTAGAGTTGATCCGAGTAAAGTTGAAGCTATTTTGAATTGGAGTCCACCAAAGTCTGTGACTGAAGTTAGAAGTTTTCTGGGGTTGGCAGGCTATTACCGATGGTTTGTGAAAGGATTTTCTTTGATAGCTACTCCACTTACCAGATTGCTTCGAAAGGGAGTTAGATTTGTGTGGACAGATCAGTGTCAGGCTAGCTTCGATCAGTTAAGAGAAATGTTAACTCAAGCGCCTGTTCTTACTTTACCTGTGGAAGATAAACCATATGTGATTTACAGTGATGCTTCACATAGTGGTTTGGGTTGTGTTCTAATGCAAGAAGGTAAAGTGATAGCTTATGCTTCTCGACAGTTGAAACCGCATGAGCTCAATTATCCGACCCATGATTTAGAGTTGGCAGCCATTGTGTTTGCATTGAAGATTTGGCGACATTATCTGTATGGGGAAAAGTGTTTTATCTATACTGATCATAAAAGTTTGAAATATTTGGGTGTCCAAAAAGAGCTTAATCTTCGACAGAGGAGATGGTTGGAATTGATTAAAGACTATGACTGTTTGATTGATTATCATCCTGGTAAGGCAAATGTTATTGCTGATGCCTTGAGTCGGAAGTCTTTAGCAGGTTTGACTGTTTATTCGCTCTCGTTGTTTGTTGAGTTGAGAACTTTGCATGCTAGTTTGGTATCTTGTGATGATGGTGCATTGTTGGCACAATTGCAATTGAAACCAGTATTGTTGGATCAGATTAAAGAGGCTCAATTGGCTGATGCAAAGATTCAAAAGATTGTTTCAGATTGTCAGAATGGAAAGAGTCAAGATTTTATTGTGAGAGGTGATGGGAGTCTTTGGTTTAAGAACAGAATGTGTGTACCTGATGATGCTAAATTGAGAAGGATTATTTTAAAGGAAGCACATCAATCAGTATTTGCTATGTATCCGGGTAATACAAAGATGTATCATGATTTGAGACAGCATTATTGGTGGTCCGGTATGAAGAGAGACATTGCAGATTTTGTGTCTAAATGTCTCACATGTCAGAGAGTAAAAGCTGAGCATCAGGTTCCAACAGGGTTACTTCAACCTTTAGCAGTGCCTGAATGGAAATGGGATAGAGTAACCATGGATTTCGTATATGGTCTGCCATTGACACAAAGAAAGCATGATGCTATTTGGGTGATTGTTGACAGGTTGACTAAGACAGCTCATTTTCTTCTGGTTCGGATGGATTACTCTTTGGAGAGGTTAGCGGAGCTGTATATCCATGAGATTGTAAAGCTGCATGGTGTTCCAACTTCTATAGTGTCTGATCGAGATCCCCGGTTTACTTCAAGGTTTTGGAAGAGTTTACATGGTGCTTTAGGTTCTCGATTACACTTCAGTACTGCTTTTCATCCACAAACAGATGGGCAGTCAGAGAGAGTGATACAGATTATCGAGGACATGTTGAGAAGCTGTGTCATTGATTTCTCTGGAAGTTGGGATGGATTCTTACCACTTGTTGAATTTGCTTACAATAACAGTCACCAATCCAGCATTGGTATGGCACCATTCGAAGAATTATATGGTAGACGGTGTAGGACACCTCTATGTTGGAATGAGCTTGGAGAAAGTAAGTTAATTGGTCCTGAGTTGGTTAAAGAAACTGAAGAGAAAGTGAAAATGATTCGAAATAGGTTGAAAACAGCTTCAGACCGACAAAAATCTTATTCAGATTTGAAGAGGAGAGACATTGAATATAATGTGGGAGATAAAGTATTTTTGAAGGTGTCTCCTTGGAAAAAGATCTTGAGGTTTGGTCGGAAAGGGAAATTGAGTCCTCGTTTCATTGGACCATATGAAGTTTTGGAAAGAGTTGGACCAGTTGCTTATCGGCTTGCTTTGCCACCTGAGTTAGAAAGGATCCATAATGTATTCCATGTTTCTATGTTGAGGAGGTACAGGTCGGATCCATCTCATGTGTTGCCAATTGAATCTATCGAAGTGAGCCCAGATTTGACATTTGAAGAAGAACCAGTTGCTATTTTGGCACGTGAAGTGAAAGAGTTGAGGAATTAGAAAGTGCCTTTGGTGAAGATTTTGTGGAAGAATCATGCAAGAGAAGAGGCAACTTGGGAGAGTGAGCAAACAATGCGAGATCAATATCCTCAACTATTTTAGACTTGATATCAGGTAATTTCGAGGACGAAATTTCTTTTTAGAGGGGGAGAATTGTAATATCCCAATGTGTGCCCTAGAAGTTTGGATATAATTGTTGTTTGATTTGAATTAAATGTCTATATGTTTTTGCAAAGGAGATGATTGTGTTAATGGAATGTATATGTTGTATATATGTTAATATATATAACATATAAGTTGGTCAAATGGAGAGTCAAGGGAAGAAGATATTTTTAATTTGGGATGAGTGAAATTACTAAATAGGGCATGTGGATGAAGGGTAGTAGAACAAGTGAGAAGAGGGTATGTTGGTAATTGTCTTTTTAGAATTGCTTGGTGGAGATTTAAAGAGATGATAATTTGACTTTTCTTTATCATCTTTTCTTCTTTTCCCTTATGGTGGCCGGCTCATCAAAAGACAAAAGGGAGCAAGAGAGCAAGAGAGGATCTTGAAGTTCTAAGCTCAAATTGAAGGAGGAATCAAAGGTTTTGGTTGGAGATTTGTGAAATTTCTTCATTTAAGGTAAGTACTCTCTTGTTTTCCTTTGTTCTTTTTGAAGTGGTGTTTGAAGTGAGTTTTGAATTGTTAGTAATATGATTAGTTGTGCTTGTGGTGTGTTTTTAAGTGTTGAATGTGATTGTAAGTAAAGAAGTTATATTATTGTTGATATTGGAAGTGTTGGTTTTGGTTTGAAGATGGTAAGTTAAGAGTGATGTTGGTTTTTAGGGTTTTGAAGTGGTAAGAGATTGAATGTGTTGTTAATGTGAAAATTGTGATGAATATGTAAAATATGTGTTTAGAACATTGATTACATTCATTTGAATTAAGTTATATTGTGTATAATGAAATTGAGTGCAACCAAAGGAGATTTGGACATGTTTAGGGTTTCAATTCATGAGTGACACGGCGAAAAGCAAGGAGAGATACGGCCAAGCCAAGGAAATTTGGGCAGTGTTGGATTGATTTTGGAGAGACACGGCCGTGTCCCATGCCCGTGTTTGTTACTACCAAATTTGTGTTGAGAGACACGGCCACAAGCTTGGCCGTGTCCCTCAAATGTGTTAGTTAATGTTTCTATTCTTTGTTCTTCTTGCATTGTTTTGATTCTCCAAAGGTATTTATGTACCTAAACCTAAACATAAACACTTTAAACACACTTAAAACAATAATGATCCAAACAAATGTATGTGGAAGATTCTAAATCCATGAATAATGTAAATTGTTATGTGTATATATATGATGAAATAGGAAATGTGGAATATATGATGATCATTTAAAAAGTATGTGCAATGCCATTGATTATGTATACTTGAGTGAGGAATTGATCAATGTGAATGGTAATGTGTATATGAATAATGTACTTTGAAATGCTATATTAATGAGGCTATATGTATGATATGAATGGAGATATGAAATGATATGAGGCCATTGTGATTTGGCTATGATGATTCCATTGAAAGAATATAAGGCATGTTTGCCTAATTGATGATGAGAATTGAGAATGAGATAATAAATGAATTGTGTGTCTAATGTGTTATTCATTTTCAGAGTTTTGTTGTTGGTGGCATGCCTATTGGTAACACTCTCTTGAAGTTAGGTTGGATTTAATCCTTGAAGCCTAATTGAGATGTTACAACCCTTGAAGCTAGGTTAGGTTGGTTCTTGAAGCCAAGTTGGGTTGATACTTAGCATGCTTTGTTCCCCTTGAAGCTTGGTTGAACCTAATCCTTGAAGCCTAGTTGGGTTTATGATAATGATAAATATGATAATAAAACCAAAGCACTAACTCTGAAAATTGAATGGCATATTAGAGTGTTTTGGGCCCATGCTTGTCTTTGTATATAATGTGATTCTTGAATGGTAAAATCAATGAAATTATGGAGATGTAATATGAATATTGTTATGACATTGAATGTAGTATGATGTGGTAATGTGATATGCTTCTATGTGTATGGTTTATGAAATATAAAGGTGTGATGTTAGCTTTTCACTTATGATGTTAACTTTATGATTTAGATGTGTAACATTACTTTGCCTTAAAGTATAATGTTGGTATATTTTGTACTACTAAGCCGATGGCTTAGCGTGATAGTGTTTGATCGCGCAGGTGACAGAGTTGAACCTGAGAGTTCTTCGAGACCGAGTGAGAGTAGACATTGAAGAGTTCATTTTGGGACTTAAATATCAGAGAAGAGCTGCCAATCATGTATATATTCTATGTTTTGTAAGCTTTGATTTATAACATATTTGTAATAACTTCAGCTGTGAATTAATAAATGTATTTATATATGGTGTCTTTTGGATTTCTTTTAAATGATTGAGATTGTTTTCACTTATTTACAAAGGTATTTGTGGTGTCTTTTTAAACTGTGGCATTTTCTATATTCAGTATACGTATATTACGATCGTTTAAGCATGCTTGGTACGTATACGGGATATAGGAGTGTTACAGGATTGGATGAATTTAAATCATAATCTTCGAGGAGATTAGCTGGGAGTCCCTTGCTTCTTTAGGTAACTACCTAAACAGCCCTTTTGTTTTTTCATTTTAGGCTTTATTTATTGCTATTATTTTATTGCTCTAATTTTTGCCTAGTCTACACTTGCGGGTTTTTGGAATTAGCGAGCTGTCCTAGTTTTTGCTTAAGCCACCCTTGCAGGTTATCAACTTAGTGGACCTCTCTTTTTTTTTTATGTTGGTTATAATTTTTGCCTAGACCGCCCTTGTGGGTTTTCAAAACTAGCGAACCGACCTAATTTTTGTTTAAGCCATCCTTATGGATTTTTGACCTAACGGGCTCATATTTTTTATTTTTTATAGATTTGGCTTTAAGAGTGCCTCTGCTTACTCGACACTCCATCTATGGATTTCACCATATACCTGCCATGACATCATTCTGCTAGGAAACTATTTCATCATGCTTCTTCATATGCTGACTGGGTTGACTGGATCCGCTTTCGTGTTGCACTCAACATCCTTTGGTTAGTACCTTGGTGGAAGATTTCCCGTATCACCATTCGGACATATTTGATGTATGTTCCTCTTGTTACTTGTTGCACTCAAATTAACTCTACCACAAAGCGTCACTCGCAAGTATATGAGGTAGCTGTAGTAAAGGTGATCGCCCCAAGGTCGTTCTCTCAAGGAAGCTAAAGTGGTTAATTGCTTATCAGATTATGTTTAACAAGTAATTAAAAGTAACAAGTAATTAAAGAAATTTAAATTGCTAAATAATGAAGATTGATTGAAATTTAAAACGAATAAAAGTAAACAAGAACTGATGTTTTGATTCACTTGATAAAAGGGTCTAGGGTTTGCATTTCTCAACTACAGATATGTATGAACGATTATTCCTCTTAACTAATTTAATTTCAAAGATTCAATCTCAAATAACTTAATTAATTGAGTCAAGGAAATAAGCTCTCGCATTCAAACCTCTTACAACTAATCTTGTTACAATTGAAACAATCTTTTTAATAGGTTATATCTCTAATTCACCTAAGTCCTTAATTGAATTGTTCCAGCATTAGACTTCATCTCTCAATCCATCATCTAATACCTAAAACACACAATTGGTGGCCAATCAATTATATATAACAATATTTCATTCAATAAAGGCAAAATAAATTATTAGCTAAGAGAATAACCAATTCATACACTCATAGCAGATCCATACAAACCCTAGACTAGATCAAATTAGTTCATAATGCAATTAAACATATTCATCTCATTAATGTTCAAAGAAATCGAAATAGACATGATAATATCCATTCAATAAAAATAAAGAGAATAAGTTCAAGAACAAAACCAAGTTACAACTCCTTGAAGCTTCTGAATAAAATCTTGTTCGAATCTTGCAAGAAGAATGAATAACTGGCATGAACAATCTAATCTAGCTAGTTTTGATCCAAAGCTTAATCAAAATCTAAGAAAACAAATGATAAAACTCTAAAACTATCTCTGACGGCTCCAACTTTTTGCTCTCAAAATCGCAACAACCTTAAGAAAAACCCTAATTTCCATATTTATACGAAACCTCCACGCGTCTTTATTGATCCTTGAGTGACATGGCCAAGCTAGAGTTAACTTGGCCGTGTTGGAGGTGAATTTGAGGGAGAGACACGGCCAAGTTGATGGTGACACGGCCAAGTTGGACCATTTTGGAGGGACATGGCCAGTGACTTGGCCATGTCGCTTGCATGTGTCACCTACTGTGAGAATTACTCTTCTTTGCTTTGGATTTAGGTGAGACACGGCCAAGTTGATGGTGACTTGGCCGTGTTTGAGCATAATTGGAGGGACATGGCCATGTTTGAGGTGACTTGGCCGTGTTGGATCATTTTGGAGGGACATGGCCAGTGACTTGGCCATGTCGCTTGCATGTGTCGCCTACTGTGATGATTTCTTCTTCTTTTCCTTTGGAACTAGGTGAGACACGGCCAAGCTGATGGTGACTTGGCCGTGTTTGAGCATAATTGGAGGGACATGGCCATGTTTGAGGTGACTTGGCCGTGTTGGATCATTTTGGAGGGACATGGCCAGTGACTTGGCCATGTCGCTTGCATGTGTCGCCTACTGTGATGATTTCTTCTTCTTTTCTTTTGGAACTAGGTGAGACACGACCAAGTTGGAGTGACTTGGCCGTGTTGGAGCATCTTTGGAGGGACACGGCCACTGACTTGGCCGTGTCCCTTGCCTATGTCCATCACTGTGTCTTGTGGCTTCTTTTCAGCTTGATATGGGACACGGCCAGTGACTTGGCCATGTCCTCTGCCTGTGTCAGCTACTGTCCATTTTTCCTTCAATCTTGGTTCCTTGGCTTTTTTAACCTAAAACAAAACTCAAACAAACTTTAAACAAAAAGTAAATAAACAATAACCAACAAAACATAAACACCATACTAAAAACTAGATCAAAAACGACATAAATACTGAAATAAACTAAAACTACAAAATTAACAAAAATACTAAATAAATCGATTTAAACTAACAAAATACCTAAATAAAATAATAATTATTATAATAAACAAGACACAAATCAATAACAAAAACTAACAAAACAACTACCCCACACTTAAAACTTTGCTTGTCCTCAAGCAAATTCACATGGCATAAATTAAAAACTCAAACAACCTTAACTATAATTCCAGCATATAAGATGAAATCCTTAAAGACACAGCATAAATAATTGCACTTTACTTCAATCCAGGATTTTCTTAACTCATTCATTAATCCAGACATACAAATCTCATCTCTCATCTAAGTGTTTCACTCGATTTCAAAGGTTAATCACTCAAACCACTCATGACTGCATACTACCATAAACTTGCTTAATTATCAAATCTCCCTCACTGACTTTCTCAAGAAATAATCTGAAGGTCTTTCAATTGGATGTAATGGGGCTAAGGTAAAGGTGTGAGAAAAGACATTTAGGCTGGAGCATCAAGAAATGGAGTATCTAAATTAGACACTACTCTTGCTAAGAAACTCATAACTCCTTCAAATAGCATACTCACCAACCCTTGATACCTCACATACTTGCACACTAAAAGAAAAGTACATGAGTCAATATTCCTCTAAGGCTAGAAAATATATGAATTTTGTATATATATCTTTTTTTTTATATATATATTTTCTTTTTTCTTCTTTTTTTTTATTTTATCATCATTCATTTTTTTTAATATATATACAAAATATAAACTTGCATAGAACATCTAGCTTAAAATGTAGAGGAAAAGAATAATCAACTCTTAATCCAACACAATGTGCAAAGTGTGCATTTCAACCCCAAATAGCAATACCATTTTTTTTTATACTTGCTTACCCCACACTTTGAAATAAACCACCCTATTGTCATATCATAAAACTCCATTCCTTAATGCAGGTATGATGATAATAAGAACATGTTAAGTTGAGAATTGTGTTGATCAAACAAGAAAAGGTTAAAGGCTCAACTTGGCTCACTAAGGAAATCAATATTAAGGGAGGCCTTTTTAAGCTGAAGGGGCTAACCTAATTTGTCTTCATCATTTTAAAACTTGAGATTAAATCATAATGTGAGTTCAATTAGTATGCAAAAGCAAACTCTAGAGATGCAAAATCATGAAGGTGCACACTTAAGAAAAGAAAATCAATCATTTAATCTATAAGGCTCAAAACTCGCAAAGGTGGGTTCTCAAAGATTTATATGTCATAAATTGCAGAATGTGAAAATTGATCCTAAATGAATTCAAATGCTAATCTCTATGCTGATACTAAAGTCTCAACTATAATACTAGAATCACAGAAAAGATCAATAAATTTTCAACAATTATGCCATGCACAACACAATAAAACACACCAAGACAAACAAAATAAGAATTAAGGAACAGCTAAAAGATTACCCCACACTTTAGAATTTCCATTGTCCTCAATGGAAAACAAGAATAATAAAGAGAAAGAGAAAGTACAACCTGTCTTCCATCGTACCCTAGTGAGGCAAAACCCTAACTTTTCATCACAAACACAAATGGTCAAAAACAAGATACAAGAGAGCTTAAGGGTTTCCATTTATTTAAACTAAACATAAAATCAAAATTGCTAAATATAAAATTATAACTATGAAAAAGAAATTCAAACTAATGGGTTGCCTCCCATTAAGCGCTTCTTTAATGTCATAAAGCTGGACATCGTACAAGGCTTAAGGATCATGGATCAAAGTGATGTCAATGATCCTCACTTCCTGAAATCCTTCATTGTATAGTTTAACTCTATGTCTATTTGCTTTAAAAATCTTATTGGTTCTAGAGTTAAGCAATTCAATGGCTCCAGAAGGACATACCTTAGTTACCTCGAAAGGACCACTCCATCGAGATTTGAGTTTACCTTGAAACAGACTGAGTCGAGAATTAAAAAGTAAAACTTTCATACCTGGACTCAATGTCTGTCGCATATTAAATCTGTCATGAATTGCCTTAGTGCGATCCTTGTAAACTCTCGAGCTCTCATATGCCTTCGGGTTAAAGCACCTTTGGGTCTCCCTCACTGATTTAGCCCCCTCTTCTAAAGTCAGTGTCAGCTCCAATTTATCTGGGGAGTCTGTCTGCAACACAACATCTGAAACAACTGCTTCAACACTATTAATTAAAGAACATTCCTCATATAAAGTAGTTGTAGGAATAGGAGAAGTGTTAAAAATAGAAAATTCAACAGTTTGCCCTAAGACAGTCATTGACAACTTACCATTTTTAACATCTATTAGGGTGTTGGTAGTAGCCATGAAAGGCCTACCCAGCAATATAGTCTGTGCTGATGGTGCAGGGTTACCTCCGTCCGTGTCAAGAATAATAAAATCCACAGGTACTATCAACCCTCCAACCTTAACTAACAAATCTTCTATAACCCCTTTCGGGAATCTAAAAGACCTATCAGCTAATTGCAACACCATTTTTGTCGGTTTAAGTTCCCCTAATTCTAATTCTTTATGAACAGAATAAGGTATCAAATTAATACTGGCTCCTAGATCACACATGCCTTCAGTCCCCTTTCCATTCCCCATGGTCATTTGAATTATAAAGCTACCAGGATCCTTTAGCTTGGGAGGTAGTTTATGCTGCAGAACAGCACTGGGTACCTCTGAAACTATCACCCTTTCATTCAGCTCATACCTCTTTTTCTTGGTGATTAGGTCTTTGAAGAACTTGGCATAAGCCGGTATGTTCTTTATTGCATCCAGTAAGGGTAAGTTAATACTTACCTTAGACAGCATGTTGAAGATGTTAGAAAATTGCTTATTGTTTTATCATCCTTCAACCTGCTGGGGAATGGTATAGGAGGCCGGTATGGATTGCTTGCCTTATGTAAATATGCTGAAAGGGATTTCTCTCTTGATTTATCTCCAGCACCTTGGTCCTCTGATTCTCCTTCCTTCTTGCTCCCTTGGTCACCTGCATTCACAGAGTCATTTTCAACATTAGTGTTAATTACCTTACCACTTCTAAGAACAGTCACTGAATGTGCCTGCTCAGGTTGACTTGGAAATTTCCCCTTCTGTTGAATTTGCATCTGTTGTGCAAGTTGTCCTACTTGAGTCTCCACTTTTTTAAAAGATGCTTCTAATGAATCCAGCCTCTTATTAGTCATCTCTTGATTTTGAGCACTGACTTTGATGAAAGCTTGTAAACTTTCCTCCAAGCTCTCTATCTTAGACTGCCCTTGATTTGAGGATTGACCTTGCTGCTGGTTCTGTCTCTGGAGTAAATGGAATGGCTGCTGAGAATTATTTGTTGCCCAAGAAAAATTTGGGTGATTCCTCCAACCAGGATTGTATGAATTTGAATAAGGATCATTCCTGGCCCTTGGTTGAAATCCTCCCATAACATTGACTTCCTCAGCATTACCAAAAGACTCATATGCAGAGGGACATATATTTGCTCCATGCCCGAAAGTCCCACAGATTCCACACACTTCTTGAGTAGATGAAGAAATATTGTTCTTCATATTCAGCATCTGCACTTGCTTTGTCAACTCAGCTATCTGATTTACCATATCACTATTGGCTTCCAATTGGTTCACCCCTTTGCTTCTTCCTCTTACACTCTTCTATTGAGAATTAGCTCCCAACATCTCAAAAATATCATAAGTTTCAGCTGCTATCTTTTCTCCCATGGCTCCCCCAGCTGCATTATCAACAGTGTTCTGAAATTGCTGGGTTAAACCATCATAGAAGAACTGGTTAAGAAGTTGAAGCGGGTAATGATGGTGTGGACACTGGATCAATAGCATTTTAAATCTGTCCCATGCCTCATGAAATGGTTCTCCTTCAAATTGAGAGAATGTAACAATCTTCCCTCTCAATTCAGCTGTCTTCTGATGTGAATAAAACTTGCCCATGAATTTGTTATAAACTTGCTCCCAAGTTGTTAGTAAATTTTCAGGCAACATCATGAGCCAGCTCTTTACCCTATCCTTCAAAGTATAAGGGAAACATCTCATCCTCAACTGATCTTCTGTTAGTCCTCCCAAAGGAAAAGTGTTGAGGGTGGAGTAGAAATCCCGAATAAAGTTCAAAGGATCTTCATTTGGAACTCCATAGAATGATGGCAGCATGTTGTAGTGAATGTTCTTCAACTCATAATTCCTTGCTGCATCTGTCAGTCTTATGCAAGAAGTGGAAGTTCTAATGACAGGTCTAGCAAAGTCTCTCATCGTTCTTTGCCTTTCTTCAGCCATTTTAACAGATTGTTCAGATTCTGATTCAAATTCAGAAGTGTCCTCCTCTGTATCAAATCCGGTGTAGAGCTCAAACTCTTCTCTGCTGCTTTTCACTCTCTGAATTTCTGGAATGAATGGATGTAGCTCTCCTTCGAGTGATCTCCTGCCTTGCATAAACAAAAATTTCTAGAAAAAGAAATATAAAAAGCAAAAGACAAATAAAATAAAATGAAAACAATGAAAAATAATCCAAAGTATTTTTTTTAAATAAACAATTATGCCAATTAGCCTCCACGGCAGCGGCGCCAAAAACTTGTTGCGCTCAAATTAACTCTACCACAAAGCGTCACTCGCAAGTATATGAGGTAGCTGTAGCAAAGGTGATCGCCCCAAGGTCGTTCTCTCAAGGAAGCTAAAGTGGTTAATTGCTTATCAGATTATGTTTAACAAGTAATTAAAAGTAACAAGTAATTAAAGAAATTTAAATTGCTAAATAATGAAGAAGATTGATTGAAATTTAAAACGAATAAAAGTAAACAAGAACTGATGTTTTGATTCACTTGATAAAAGGGTCTAGGGTTTGCATTTCTCTACTACTGATATGTATGAACGGTTATTCCTCTTAACTAATTTAATTTCAAAGATTCAATCTCAAATAACTTAATTAATTGAGTCAACAAAAACTAACAAAACATTGCTCTTCATCGAGGTACTTGCTATGATCCTCGTCGGCTTGACCATCAATATGGAGCCGAGCCTCAAGATCTTGAGTTTACTCCTGACTTGGACATGCCTTGTCTGACTAAAATCTTCTTGGATCGGCTAAAGCAAAGTTGGCTTGCACACTACACTTATCGTCTGGCATAGATTTTATATTTGTCAATTTCTTTAGAAAGAATATTGCTAGGAAATAAAAATAATGAAAACAATAATAAGAGATGTATCTTTTCCTTTTATAATTTGTTAGCACCTCTCGCTATTGTGTTTATTTGTTTTATCCATATTTGGTCAAATACTAAAAATAATGCGCATAGAACAATTTTAATATTAACTCTTTTTTATTAAATTGAGGAAGAACCAAACATAAAGCCAGCATACACAAGATCACTCCTGTCTCCAACTAGCCCTTTCGGATTTTCTAATTGACAATTTTCTCTCGCTTGGCCCTAATTGTTGCCTAGCTCGCCTTTTTGGGTTTTAGGAACTAGTGGACTGCTCTAACTTTTGCCTAGGCTGCCCTTTTGGGTTTTTAACCTAGCGAGCTCTCATTTTTTTTATATATAAAACATTTTCAACCTGTCAATGTTTACCGGTTCACTAAATTTGTTCCCATCCATGTCTGATAACTTGACTGCACCCTTGTTCATGATTTACTTTACAACATACGATCCCTCCCAACTAGGCCTAAATTTTCCTCTTGGATCAGAGACATTAGGATTACATTACTTCAACACTAAGTCACCGACTCTAAACTTTCTGACCCTAACCATTCTATTGTAAGCTCGAGCTATCTTTCTTTGATATAACTGATGATGTTGATACAGTGCTTTTGATAACCTCTCTTCTAATAAAGCTAACTGCATATATCTGGTCACTATCCACTCCATCTTAGGAAGTTTAGCTTTCAGTACCACTCTTAATGACTTGATCTCTATCTCAATTGGCAAAACTGCTTCCATCCCATAAACCAAAGAGAACGGTGTCATTCCAGTCGGTGTTCGCACACTTGTTCTGTATCCCCCAAAAAGTAAAAGGAAGCATCTCTTACCAATCCCTGTATGTCTTGGTCATCTTGGACAGAATATGCTTAATTATCTTATTTGTTGCTTCTACTGCACAATTAGCCTTTGGTCTATAAGGGAAGGATCGGTGATGATGGATTTGGTACTTTGAGAATAAGTCCTTAACTGCACCTTGAAACTGTAGCCCATTGTCCGATATCACACTGTGCAGGGCCTCATACCTACAGATGAGATTCTTTTCAATAAATCTAGCCATTTTCCTTGCCCCCAATTTGTTGAAAGATTCAGCCTCGACCCACTTTGAAAAATAATCCACCGCTACTATAATAAAATAATGACCATTTGAAGCCATCAAATGTATCTCTCCTATGATGTCAATCCCCCAAGTTGCAAAGGGCTAGGGTAAAGATATAGAATGTAATTGTAATATCCCAATGTATGCCCTAAAAGTTTTGATTATATTGTTGTTGTATATTGGATTGAATGTATATGTTTTATTTAAAGAGAAAAGGTTCTTTAAAGAGAGTGTATATGTGATGTATATTAGAATATATATAACATATACCTAGGTCAATGGAAAGTCAAAGAATGGAGATAGTGGAAGAAGATATTTGTTTGTGTTTGAATTTATAATTAATTAATAAGGAATTAATGAATGGAGGAGGTTTATTTGAATTGTTTAATATTTTAATTACTTGGATGAGAGAGTTTTAAGGAAAAAGGGAATTTGACTTTGGGCTTCTCATTCTTCTTTCCTTCTCTTTGCAGTGAATCATCATCTTCTTCTTCTTTTCTTTGCATTGTTTGGTCGGCTAACAAAGGGAAAGAGAGAGCAAGAGAGGATTTGATGTGCTAAGCTCAAATTGAAGGAAGATTGAAGTGATCTAGTGGATGATACAAGAAGTCTTATAACTTTGGTAAGTTCTCTTGTGATCTTTGTGCTTATTTGAAATGATATTTGAGTTTGATAGATTTTTAAGAGTGTGTTAGTTGATTTTGAGATGTGAGAAGTGTTTGAGTGATTTGATGATGGATTTTGAGTATGGATTGAAGAAAAGAGTAAGTGGTTGGAAGAGATGATGTTGTAAATGTGATGAGGGTTTTGAGTTGATTATGTGATTTGTGTTTGATGTGTGTTTTGGTTTGATTTGGTGTTTTTGTAAGTTTAAGGTGGGTTTTGAGTATGTGTTGCTAAAATTGTTTGAAGAGGATGTTGGTGTATAGAAGTGTGTTGTTGAGTGTTTGGTTGTTTTGATCGGAGTCTTGATTTGTGGCTGGACACGCCCATGAGCACGTTCAGAGTTTTTAGGCGTGTCAATTGTGTTGGAGGCAGTAGGTTTGACACGACCAGTAACACGCCCGTGTTATTGAGCGTGTCATAGCTACTATGAGTTTGGAGAATTTACACGTCCAGGAACACGCCCATGTTGTTGAGCGTGTAAATGCTTCTGTGTTGTGGAGTTAAGGCACGGTCATGGACACGCCCGTGTGGGTGAGCGTGTCATGGTTAGGGTTTGCCCTAATTAATTCCTAATTGGATTATCTCTTGTGTATCTCTAAGCAAGTATATACTATTACTTTTGATTTAGGTTTTGAAGATAGTGATTGATCTTTGATTTAAGAAGGTAGAAGGATCTTGAACAAGGAATTGTTAAGAGTGGTGTGATTTGTTTTTGAGGTAAGTACAAAACCTATATGATTGTATGTAAGTACAAATGTGGCATTATTACATTGTTAATTTATATGAGCAATGTGTGTTGTTATGTTTATATCAATGATGATATATATATATATGAATAATGTGAATGACATGATGATGCAAATGATTGTGTATATGAAAGATTGAAATGCTATGATGTGAATGGAGATGAAATGGAATATAAAGCCATTGTGATTGGCTATGTTAATTCATTTGAGAATGAAATTGATAACAAATTAATGAATGAGTTGTGTGGCTAATGTGTTATTCTATTTTCAGAGTTTGTTGTTGGTGGCATGCCTAATGATAGTAACAATCTCTTGAAGTTAGGTTGTGCTTGATCCTTGAAGCCAAGTTGGGTTGAAGTTTAACATGTTTTACTCGCCTTGAAGCTTGGTTGGGTCTAGTCCTTTAAGCCTAATTGAGATGTTACAACCCTTGAAGCTAGGTTGGGTTTGGTTCTTGAAGCCAAGTTGGGTTGAGACTTAGCATGCTTTGTTCCCCTTGAAGCTTGGTTGAACCTAATCCTTGAAGCCTAGTTGGGTATATGTGATAATGATAAATGTGATAAAACCAAAGCATTAACTCTGAAAATTGAATGGCATATTAGTGTGTTTTGGGCCCATGCTTGTCTTTGTTTATATGTGATTCATTGATGGAAAAATAATTAAATAATGAAATTCATGAAAGGACTTTGAGATGTGATATGCTTATATGATTATGGTTTGTGAAAGGAAAAGGTTTGATGTTAGCTTTTCACTTATGATGTTGATATTAATGGAATGTGTGACATTGCATAGCATACAAGCATAATGTTAGCATGTTTTGTACTACTAAGCCCTTGGCTTAGCGCGATAGTGTTGATCGCGCAGGTGATAGAGTTGATAGAGTTGAACCCGAGAGCTCATCGAGGCCGAGTGAGAGTAGACATTGAAGAGTTGATTTTGGGACTTAAAGATCAGAGAAGATTTGCCAATCATGTATAACTTCTTTATATTTTGTAAAGTATTGTTTATAATGTGAATATATGTACATTTGTAAATATAAATATTTAAATGTTTTCCTATATGTAAATAGTTCTAAATTCCGCTGCGTATTAAGTATATATATATATATCTATTTTGTTTTTATATTATAAGTTAATTACTTATTTTCTATAATGTATAATGAGAAAGATTATAGTATCATTGGAAATGTTTTTGAATGTTAAGAAATTCGTAGCATTCCTATATTCGATGCATGTATACTACATTGTGGTGTATGTAGTGTGTATGTATTGGATGTGGGGGTGTTACAGTAATTCTTTAGGAGGCATGTGATTCAGAATACCATGCATCTAACATTGCAGGCATTTCTTCACAAACTCAATGCAATCTCTCTCCATGGTCAACCAATAGTAACCTTGTTGAATTATCTTCTTAACTAGGGCTAAACCACCCATGTGTGGACCACAACTTCCTGCGTGTATTTTCGACATGATGTGCTCAACTTTAGGCTTCCTCAAGCACCTTAAGTGCACCCCCCATCAGGCCATCTTCGATATAACTCTCTATGAAAGGTGATGTATTGTAAGGACCATCACCTTATGGCTCTTCTCTCTTCCCTTATTGCCCCTAACAGGTAACCCTTATTCTCTAAAAACCGTCTTATAGTATCATACCATGCATTATGTTCTGTATCAGTTTCCATGATTATCTCAAATTCATAGTAAGGAGTTAATGAATTGGACAAAATTAGAGGCTTAAGGAATAAGTTGACAGGATTTTCCCATACTGAAGCCAATGTGGCTAGGGCATCAGCCATCTGGTTTTCTTCTCTGGATAGGTGTATAAACCTGCACTTCTTAAAATTCTTCTTCATCATGGTCAAAAAATGGTGGTATGGTTTTAGCTTCTCTTCTTTTAACTCCCACTCTCCATTTATTTGGGATACTACTAGCAATGAATCACCAAAGACTTTCACCTTATCCAGCTTCATAATTCTAAACCAAAAATACATGCTTTATACTCCACCATATTATTGGTTGCCCTAAACTTCAACTTTTTGGTTAAAGGGATAAGCTCCCCCTCGGGTGATTCTAGTATGACTCCAAAACTTGCTCCTTTCCTATTCATTGCTCTGTCAAAATACATTTTCCATCCTTGTACTTCTATGGGCTCTAAATGTTCATCAGGAAATTCCAAGATCACCTCTTCGTTATCCGGTAATGGTTGCTAGGCCAAGAATTCTGCCACCGCTCTACCTTTGATTATTTTCCTAGTTACATACTCAATCTCAAATTCTTTTAATATTATCAACCATCGCCCATACTTCCCAATCAAAGAGGGTGTCTCCCTTAAGTACTTCACCGGATCCAACCTAAAAATTGCTTGCACACTATAAGATTGAAAGTAATGTCGCAACTTCTTAGAAGACCAAACCATAGCTATATAGGTCTTTTGTAATATCCCAAAATATGCTTTAGAAGTATTGAGGTAATTGTTGTTTGATTTGAATTAAATGTATATGTGTTATGGGAAAGGAAAGAGTGTATAGAGAGAAGTGTATATGTTGTTTATATGATAATATATATAACATATATGCAAGTCAAAAGAGTGGTCAAGGGAAGAAGATATTTATTTAGTTATTTGTGGAATTACTAAAAGAGGGCAAGTGCTTTAAAGGAAATCAAAACAAATTGTATAAGGGTGTTTAGGTAATTGCTCATGTTGAGATAGTTGGTGGAGATTTAAAGAGGAGTTGACTTTGTTTCTTCATTGTTCTTTTCTTCTTTTCTTTTTGTGGTGGCCAGCTCCTCCATAGGCAAGGGAAAGCAAGTGAGCAAGAGAGGATTTTGATGTTCTAAGCTCAAATTGAAGGAAGATCTAAGTGATCAAGTTGGTGATTCAAGAAGTTTTATAACTTTGGTAAGTCCTCTTTTGATATCTTTGCTTATTTGAAGTTGTGTTGTGAAATTGATAGATGATTTAAGAGTGTGTTATTTGATTGTGAAATGTTTAAGAGTGTTTGATTAGATTGATTATGGATTTTAAGGATGGATTGAAGAAAAGAGTAAGTTGGTTGGAAGAGATGGTGTTGTATTTGTGTTTAGGGTTTTGTGATGATATTTGTGATTTGTGTTTGTTATAGATGTGGAGTTGTTTTGGGTATTTTTGTAAGTTAAGATGGTTTTTGGGTATGTTTTGTTAAGTTTGTTTGAAGTGGATGTTGGTGAAAAGAAGTGTTTGGTTGGGTGTTTTGTTGTTTTGTCCGGAATCTGAATTTTTGGCCTGACACGGCCATGAACACATTCAGATTCTTAGGCGTGTCAATTGTGTTGGAGGCAGTAGGTTTGACACGACCAGTAACACGCCCGCGTTATTGAGCATGTCATAGCTACTGTGAGATTGGAGAGTTTACACGGCCATGAGCACGCTCACGTTGTTGGACGTGTTGATATTTTTCAGAGAGGCAGAATGTATTACACGCCCAGTGAGACGCCCGTGGTTCTGAGCATGTAAAAGCTTCTGTGTTGTGGAGTTAGGGCACGGTCAGGGACACGCCCGTATGGTTGAGCGTGTCATGTTTAGGGTTTGCCCTAGTTAACTCTTAATTTGATTATCTCATGTGTATCCCTAAGCAAGTGTATGTTATTATTTTTGGATTAGGTTTTGAAGAAAGTGAGTTATCATTGATCTAAGAAGTAAAAGAATCTTGGAAAGGAAGTGTTTAGAGTTGTGTGAATTGTTATTGAGGTAAGTACAAACCTTGCATTGTTGCATACATTCACTTGATATGACATTATTGTTATATATGAATAATGTTACGTTTTGTACATTGTGAATCTTGTGAAATGTACTATATGTATAATGTGAAATGAGATAATTGAGATATGTACGCATATATGATTATGTTCAATGTAATTGATTATGAATATGTGAAAAATGATGTATTATATTGTGAATTGAGACATGATGATTCAAATGTGATGAGAAGCCATTGTGAGTGGCTATGGTTATACAAATGAAAGTGTTGAGGCATGATTGCCTATTTGATATTGAGATACAAATTGAGAAAGAGAATAATGATATAATTGTATGTTTAATATGTTATTCAGTTTTAGAGTTCTGGATTTGGGTGGCATGCCTATGAAATTATGAATAGTAACAGTCTTGCCGGGTTGAGGATCTCTTCAATTTGAGTTGAATTGAGGTCCAAGAGACTGGGTCTATTACATTATGAGAATTGTGATTATTAGATATATGATTGGTAATAGTCTTGCCAGGTTGAGGATCTCCTCAACTTGTTGAGTTGATGGTCCAAGAGACTGGGTCTGTTACACTATACATGGATAGAGACATATATATATGATGCCTACGGGCTTGATTATTGTGATTATGAACCAAAGCAGTAACTCTGAATTCTGAATATCGTATTAAACACTTGTTGGGCCCATAGGTGTCTATGTCATGTTGATGTTATGAATGATGAAATAATGTAATATTCATGAAATATTGTATATTGAGTATGATCTTTATTGTTTGATTGTATATCATTGTTATTGATTAAGCATAATAGCATTATGGTTTGTACTACTGAGTTGTTGGCTCAGCGCGATTATGATTCATCGCGTAGGTGATAGAGGTGATAGAGTTGAGACAGAGAATTCCTCTAGACCTAGTTAAGGTTGTTTTGATTGTGAAGAGTTGGATTAAAGCTTAAAGATCAGAGAGTCAAGCTGCCAGTCATGTATATATTTCATATTTTGTAATTATTGAGGTTTAATGTATTTATATTTGTAAGTTTTGGATGTAACTTCCATTGTGTAATAAACAAACATTTTTATCTATTGTATCTTATGATTTTCATTTCTCTTTATTTGGTATTTCTTAAATTTTTAGTTTTACTTTAAATATGATGTGTGTATTTGTAAAGTGTGTCATTTCTATATTCATTATACGTGTAATATGATCGTATAAGCATGATTTGTACGTATACGGGATATAGGGGTGTTACAATTGTTTTGGTATCAGAGCCTAGGTTTGAGATTCTCAACCTAGGTAAAATTGTAAGAAAAAGAATATTTTGACTTTAAAAGTTAGCTTTTGAATAACATACATGTTTGGTATTGGCAGTCTCTGATCTTTAATAAGATGTATTCTGCTATTTTTGCAGATATAGGTTGTGATAGATTCTCATTTACGTCAGTCAGTAGAGGGGAGTGCGGAGAGTGTAGCTCCTGATGAGGTTAGAGAGAGAGCTAGAGTGGTTAGTGCTGGAGAGGTACCTGCTTCTGTGTCGGGGAGACCAGCTGGTGAGGAGGTTCCGCCAGTTTGGCTTAGGCATGTGGTTGAGTTATTAAGGCAAGCACCAGTGCAACCACCGCCACCACCCCCACAGCCTTTGGTATAAGTGAGACAGTACGATAAATTAAGGAAGTATGGAGCAGAAGATTTTTTGGGTACTATTGACCCAGCTGTAGCTGAGCAGTGGCTAGATAAAGTACAGAGAATATTTATTCAGTTGCAAGCCACTCCAGAAGAAAAATTTGATTATGCAAGATCATTGTTGCAGAATGACGCATATGACTGGTGGAAAACAGTGCCCCATGCTATGGATGATCCACCTACCTTGTCCTATGCTGATTTTCTAAGAGAGTTTGAATTGAAGTATACTCCAAGGGAGTATAAAGATGTGAAGAAGATGGAGTTTCTGACCTTGAGGCAAGATCACCGGTCTGTGACGGAGTATGAGTTAGAATTTATCCGGCTGAGCCACTACATCGGGGGAATTATTTCTGACGAGATTGACAGGTGTAGAAGGTTTGAGGAGGGATTGAGACCCTCAATTATGTGTCTTGTGGTTGGTTCTAGATACCAAGACTTTCCCAACTGGTTGCAGCAGCTAGGAGTGTGGAAAGAGCTCAGAATATTGCAGCAGCTGCTTCTGAGGAAGAGATCAGGGTTAGTAGACCTCAGTTTGAGGCAGGGTCTTCTTCTGTGAAGAGAGGTAGGGGAAGTTTTGTTCCCGGAATCAGTCGGAGTCAGAGACAGGCTGGTAGGTCGGTTCAGTATCAGAGACAGAGATTGAGACCTACAGCTTCAGTAGCGAGTGCTCCTACTCCGGTAGTTCAGAGATCCCCTCCACTTGTGTGTGCTCAGTGTGGTGGAACACATAGGGGTGCTTGTTGGAGGAATAGTGGACCAGCTGTGTGCTTTAGATGTGGATCTCCGGATCATTTTATTAGAGAGTGTCCAGAGATGCGAGAACAGAGGTCAGCAGATTCTGTAGTTTCTCGACCTAGTGTCAGAGGTGGTCGAGGGGGCAGAAGTTTTAGCAGAGGGGGTAGACCTGGGTATAGTCAGAGAGGATCTTCATCCAGGGATACTAGACCAGATGAGGTTGGGCCTTCTCCACGATTTTATGTTATGCAGAGACAGCCAGATGCTTCAGCAGTCATAGCTGGTACTTTCTCTTTATTTGGTATTTCAGTACTTGCTTTGATTGATCCAGGATCTACACATTCATATATTAGTGTATCTGTTTTGCCTGTGTCTGAATTACATGCTGAATCCCTAGGATTTGATGTATTGGTGACAAATCCTTTAGGGCATAGTGTGATTGTTAGTAAGGTGCACCGAGACAGTGCAGTAGTGGTGCAAGGTGAGGAGTTCCTTGGAGATTTAATTGAAATGCCTTTTAAGGAATATGATTTAATCTTAGGCATGGACTGGTTATCTAGACATGGAGCTGTGGTAGATTGTCAAAAGAAACTTGTTACTTTGAGAACTGGTGATGGTAGAGAGGTGATAGTATCTAGTGAGCAGGGACAGCTAGCATCCTTATTTGTTTCAGCTGTTGCAGCTAGGAGGTTGATTAGAAAAGGGTGTGATGCTTATCTTGCTCATGTGGTGGATACTAGAGTAAGGGGTTCTCAAATTGATAGTATACCCACCGTTGCAGAGTTCCCAGATGTGTTTCCAGAAGAGTTGCCAGGGTTACCTCCTGAGAGAGAGGTGGAGTTTGGTATTGAATTATTGCCTGGTACCACTTCTATCTCTATTACTCCTTATAGAATGGCACCTGCTGAACTGAGAGAATTGAAGGTGTTATTGCAGGAGTTGTTGGATAAAGGGTTTGTTCGCCCTAGTGTTTCACCGTGGGGAGCTCCTGTTTTTTTTGTGAAGAAGAAGGATGGTACTATGAGATTGTGTATCGATTATAGGCAATTAAATAAGGTAACTATTAAAAATAAATATCCTTTGCCTAGAATTGATGATCTCTTTGATCAATTGAAGGGTGCAGCAGTGTTTTCCAAAATTGATTTGAGATCTGGCTACCATCAGTTAAGAGTCAGAGCTGAAGATGTTCCTAAGACAGCTTTTCGTACAAGGTATGGGCATTATGAGTTTCTAGTTATGCCTTTTGGTTTGACGAATGCACCTGCAGTTTTTATGGATTTGATGAATAGGGTGTTTAGGCCCTATTTGGATCAATTTGTGGTGGTCTTCATTGATGATATTTTGGTGTATTCGCGTGATGAGGAGGAGCATGACAAGCATCTGCGAATTGTGTTGCAAATTTTGAGAGAGAAGCAGTTGTTTGCTAAACTATCGAAATGTGAATTTTGGCTTGACCAAGTGACTTTTCTCGGTCATATAGTTTCAGCGGAGGGTATTAGAGTTGATCTGAGTAAGGTCGAAGCTATTTTGAATTGGAGTCCACCAAAGTCTGTAACTGAAGTTAGAAGTTTTCTGGGTTTGGTAGGATATTACCGACGGTTTGTGAAAGGATTTTCTTTGATAGCTACTCCACTTACCAGATTACTTCGAAAGGGAGTTAGATTTGTGTGGACGGATCAGTGTCAAGCTAGCTTCGAGCAGTTGAAAGAAATGTTGACTCAAGCGCCTGTTTTAACTTTACCTGTGGAAGATAAACCATTTGTGATCTACAGTGATGCTTCACATAGTGGTTTTGGTTGTGTGCTGATGCAAGAAGGTAAAGTTATAGCTTATGCTTCTCGACAGTTGAAACCGCATGAGCTCAATTATCCGACCCATGATTTGGAGTTAGCAGCCATAGTGTTTGCTTTGAAGATTTGGCAACATTATTTATATGGGGAGAAATGCTTTATTTATACGGATCATAAAATTTTGAAATATTTGGGGGTTCAGAGAGAGCTCAATCTTCGACAGAGACGATGGTTGGAGTTGATCAAAGACTACGACTGTTTGATTGATTATCATCCTGGTAAGGCAAATGTTGTTGCTGACGCCTTGAGTCGAAAGTCTGTGGCAGGTTTGGCTGTTTACTCACTCTCGTTGCTTGTTGAGTTGAGAGCGTTACATGCTAGTTTTGAAGCATGTGATGATGGTGCATTATTGGTTCAGCTGCAGTTGAGACCAGTATTGTTAGATCAGATAAAGGAGGCCCAATTGGTGGATGAGAAAATTCAGAAGATTGTATCAGATTGCCGAAATGGAGAGAGCCGAAATTTTCATGTCAAAAATGATGGTAGTCTTTGGTTCAAGGATAGATTGTGTGTTTCTGATGATGATAGTTTGAAAAGGATCATTTTGGAAGAAGCACATCAATCAATGTTTGCTATGCATCCGGGAAGTACAAAGATGTACCATGATTTAAGACAGCATTTTTGGTGGTCTGGTATGAAGAGAGACATAGCGAAATTTGTGTCCAAATGTCTCACTTGTCAGAGAGTAAAAGCGGAGCATCAAGTTCCAACAGGGTTACTTCAACCGTTATCAGTGCCTGAATGGAAATGGGCTAGAGTAACCATGGATTTTGTATCTGGTTTACCATTGACACAAAGGAAGCATGATGCTATTTGGGTGATTGTTGACAGGTTGACTAAGACAGCTCATTTTCTTCCGGTTCGGATGGATTATTCTCTGGAAAGGTTAGCTGAACTGTATATCTACGAGATTGTAAAGTTGCATGGTATCCCAATTTTTGTAGTGTCTGATCGAGATCCCCGATTTACTTCAAGGTTTTGGAAGAGTTTACATGATGCTTTGGGTTCTCGATTACACTTTAGCACTGCTTTTCATCCGCAGACAGATGGGCAATCAGAGAGAGTGATACAGATTATTGAGGACATGTTGAGAAGCTATGTCATTGATTTCTCTGGAAGTTGGGATAGATTTTTTCCACTTGTGGAATTTGCTTACAATAATAGTCATCAATCCAGCATTGGTATGGCACCATTTGAAGCATTATATGGTAGATGGTGTAGGACACCTCTATGTTGGAATGAACTTGGAGAAGGTAAGTTAATTGGTCCTGATTTGATTAAAGAAACTGAAGAGAAAGTGAAAATGATTCGAGATAGGTTGAAAGCAGCTTTAGACCGACAGAAATCTTATTCAGATTTGAAAAGGAGAGACATAGAGTTTGATGTTGGAGATAAGGTATTTTTGAAAGTATCTCCTTGGAAGAAGATATTGAGGTTTGGTCGGAAAGGGAAATTGAGTCCTCGTTTCATTGGACCGTATGAAGTTTTGGAAAGAGTTGGGTCAGTTGCTTATCGACTTGCTTTGCCACCTGAGTTGGATAGGATCCATAATGTATTTCATGTTTCTATGTTGAGAAGGTACAGGTCGGATCCATCTCATGTTTTGCCAATTGAATCTATCGAAGTAAGTTCAGATCTGACATTTGAAGAAGAACCAATTGCTATTTTAGCACGTGAAGTGAAAGAATTGAGAAATAAGAAAGTGCCACTTGTGAAGATTTTGTGGAAGAATCATGGGAGAGAAGAAGCAACTTGGGAGAGTGAGCAAGCAATGCGAGATCAATATCCTCAGTTGTTTCGGACTTGATGACAGGTAATTTCGAGGACGAAATTTCTTTTTAGAGGGGGAGAATTGTAATATCCCAAAATGTGCTCTAGAAGTATTGAGGTAATTGTTGTTTGATTTGAATTAAATGTATATGTGTTATGGGAAAGGAAAGAGTGTATAGAGAGAAGTGTATATGTTGTTTATATGATAATATATATAACATATATGCAAGTAAAAAGAGTGGTCAAGGGAAGAAGATATTTATTTAGTTATTTGTGGAATTACTAAAAGAGGGCAAGTGCTTTAAAGGAAATCAAAACAAATTGTATAAGGGTGTTTAGGTAATTGCTCATGTTGAGATAGTTGGTGGAGATTTAAAGAGGAGTTGACTTTGTTTCTTCATTGTTCTTTTCTTCTTTTCTTTTTGTGGTGGCCGGCTCCTCCATAGACAAGGGAAAGCAAGTGAGCAAGAGAGGATTTTGATGTTCTAAGCTCAAATTGAAGGAAGATCTAAGTGATCAAGTTGGTGATTCAAGAAGTTTTATAACTTTGGTAAGTCCTCTTTTGATATCTTTGCTTATTTGAAGTTGTGTTGTGAAATTGATAGATGATTTAAGAGTGTGTTGTTTGATTGTGATATGTTTAAGAGTGTTTGATTAGATTGATTATGGATTTTAAGGATGGATTGAAGAAAAGTGTAATATCCTCATATATGCCCTAGAAGTTGTGATTATGTTGTTGTTGTTGTTATATAATTGGATTGAATATATGTGTTAAATTACAAGAGAAAAGAAATAGAGAAAAGAATGTTTATGTATATGTGATTTGGGAAAGAATTTAGGGTTTAGAGAGAATGGTATATGTTGTGTATATGATGATATATATAACATATAAGTTGGTCAAAATGAAGAGTCAAGGAAAGAAGATATTTATTTTTGTTAAGTGTGAAGTTACTATAAAGGGCATGTAATGAATGGTAATCAAGACAAATGGTATAAGGGTGTTTAGGTAATTACTCTTGTTGAATCACTTGGTGGAGATTTAAAGAGGTGATATTTTGTCTTTTCTTCATTTCCTTCTTCTTCTTCTTCTCTTCTCCATGTTGGTTGGCTCCTCCTTAGACAAGAGAGAGCAAAGTGACATTTGTTTAATTCTAACATTAAATTGAAGGGAGAATCAAAGGATTTAATTGAAGATTTGTGGAATTCAACAACTTAGGTAAGTTCTTTCTCTTGATTTTCCTTTGTTCTTTTGAAATTGTGTTTGGGATTGGTGAGTTGATATGGATGGTTGATGGAGTGTGTTTGTGTATGGTGTGTGTAAAAGTGTTGAAATGGAATTAAAGATAAGAAGCTAGGTTGGTGTTGGTGATGGAAGAGTAAGAGTTGTGTTTAGTGAATTTTTTTCTGTTTTACAATTAGTAAAGGCTGTGACTTGTATGATTTTTAATTAATTATAGAAAACTGTTCTTGAAGTGAATTTTTGATATGTTGTGCCTCTATGAGTCTAGAATGACTGAAAAATATGTTGATTCCATTTTGGAATGGTTATGAGTTTAGAAAGATTATTTTTATTAGACCTGTTCCAGCAGGTACCTTAACTGAGACAGCTATATTTCGGGATTTTTAATAAAATGTAGAAAAATCATATCCAATTGAATTTTGGATATGTTGTTGCTTAGTGAGTCTAGTATTTGAGAAAAATAATTTGGAACCACGTTGATTGAATTTGATTTATGGAATTCACAAAGTTCAGAACTGCTGCCAGGATGCAGGGCAATTGGGGCAGTCTGGTTAGGTGAACTATTTGACCAAGATTTTGTGTTCAGTTTGATCTGAAATTTTAAAGGAATGATTTTAAGATACAAAACTAAATTCTGTAAAAATTTTAGAATTTTTAGTCAAGTAGATTATTTTATACAATTTTTCAAAATAAGGATAAAATGGAGTCTTAAACCAGAATGTACTATTCATATGGTCATTTTGCTAATATTCCTTTGGATTAGGTTTTGAAGAGATTGGGTTGCATTAACCTAAATGTGGAGAATTCTTGGAAAGAAAAGAAATGTATAGATTGATGGGACTAGTTCTTGAGGTAAGTACCAATACATATGATTGTATTTAATTACATAATTTGAGGCTTAACACATTTGTTTGCAAATGTGTTAAGTGATCTATTATATTGTTAACATAATTGGACTAAGGTGATGATTGAATGATGTGAAGGATGTGAAGATCATTAACCAGGTAAGCATAAACCCTATTTGATTGTATATCCTTATATGTCTTTGAACATTAACACATTGGGATGAAAGTGTTAAATAAGCTATTATATTGTGAATGTAAATGAAGAATATATATAAATGATGAAATATGAAATGGGAAAGGTAGGAAGAAATGAGGATCATTCTTAAGGTATGTGCAATTTGTTATGATAAATGCTCTAGTAATGAATGATGTTAATGTGTTTTGAGAAGTGAGAAAATGTTATGTTATATGCATTGTGAATCTTGTGTATGGCAATGTATTATATGAATAATATACTTTGAAATGTGATATCAATGATGCTATATGTATCATATGGATTGAGATATGATATGATATGAAGCCATTATGATTGGCTATGATAATTCAATTGAAAGAGATAAGGCATGTTGGCCTAATTGATGATGAGATTGATAATGAAATAATAAATGAATTGTTTGTTTAATATGTTATTCAGTTTCAGAGTTCTGGATTTGGGTGGCATGCCTAAGAAATGATGAAAGGTAACAGTCTTGCCGGGTTGAGGATCTCCTCATATGTGTTGAGTTGATGGTCCAAGAGACTGGGTCTGTTACACTATGAGAATTGTGAATATGAGATATATGATTTGTAACAGTCTTGCCGGGTTGAGGATCTCCTCATATGTGTTGAGTTGATGGTCCAAGAGACTAGGTCTGTTACACTATCCATGGATAGAGATACATGTATATACATTGCCTACGGGCGTGATGATTGTGACTATGAACCAAAGCAGTAACTCTGAACTTTGAATAACATATTAGTGTTTTGGGCCCGAGTCTGTCCTTATTGTCAATGTGAATTGCAAGTATTGAAATATTGATTGTGAGTATTAATAATGAATTATGCTTGGTGAATTGTGAATAATATAATGTTATTAAGTGTAATATGTAAATGAATTGTGGTTGATGATAAAGGTTGTCTTTATTGTAAATGTGATTTATGATTTGTATGATATGTAATTTGTGTATTGCAATAATGATTGGTATGGTATATATAATGTAGGGGTATTAATATATTGGTTTTGAGTATTGGTGATGCATTGGGGTTGGTGATAATATTATGTATATATGTACATCATATTTGAAATTAGCTAGGATATATTAAAGATGAAATTAAAAAGAAAAGAAGATATGATAAGAACTAATTATATATTGAATTGATGTATCATTATATGTCAATACTTCTATACTATATGTTTATATTTTATAGTTGGACTACTAAGCTCTCGGGCTTAGCGCGGGTGTTTATTCGCACAGGTATATAGATGGAAGATATGAAGTCTTTTGTTATGCCACAAGAAGAGTAAAGTTTGTCGAGACCAACTAGAGGGTAATGCATACATGTATAAACTTTAATTATGATGTATTTCTGACGAGAGAGTATTTATATGTATAAATGAAGTTTTTGATAAAGATAATGATTTTGTAAATGTTATTTAAATTAATGTATTATGGTTTGAACTCTGTTACAGGTTTTTAAAAGGTAACGAAAAGTGACATCCTTATACTTTATATATTTACTGTATGTATACTAGGTATACGCATAGTACTTATATAGGGTATCGGGGTGTTACAATTATTTTGGTATCAGAGCTTAGGTTCGAGATTCTCGGCCTAAGTGAGAAAAAAAAAATTTTTTTTGAAATGTTTAAATAAAAGTAAAAAGGAAAAGTTTTGAAATGAAATTTGTAATACATGCATATGGATTGACACCTAGGTTGGTCTCGGATGTGGCATTATATGAATTATAGAATATTTGTGTTATATGAGATGTTCAATATAGTTGATGATATATGTGTATACTATTTTGATGTGATGAGAAATTATGATTGTTGACAATGATGTTGGAAATGAATTATAATTGAGGCATAGTGCCTAATTGATTATGAGAAACTACTTGTGAAATGTAATATGATATATGTATATTGATGATGCATATGAAAATGTCATGTTGTGTGCAACATGGAATGTAATGTTGATGTTTATGAGCAATATTATGTAGGACATAATATGAATTGAAACATAAAGAAATGAAAAGGAGAATAAATTTGAAAATGAGTTGAAAATCAAATCAAGATAAGAGTATGTACTTTTTCTTCTATACTTTGAACCTCTTTATAATAAAGTTTATGTTGGTTTTGCTAATGTTGAATTTACTAGACAGCGGAAATGATATCGAATTGTTAAAATTGAAAGTTATGTTATTTAAATGAGGAGAGTATGGTGGAATGTTGAATGAGTTGTTTAGTAGAGACAAAGTGTGATTATGTAAAGTTGGGATGTGTATACAGTTAAGGTTGTGTTTAAAGGAAAAAGAGATGATAGTGGTTAAGTAAGAATATAACTTAGTATTGTTACTATAATGCGAGCATAGTAAATTCAATGTTAGAAATGTGAGATGCTTGGATATTGTGAAAGCTCATGGTAATGGTGATAATATGTGATATTTGAGATTTTTGAAGTGAGCTTTATGATTGTGGAAATTATATGTTTTAATATTGCTTTGTGATATATATTTGTAAGATGTTTTTAAAGTGATGATAGAAAAGATGAGTTTGGCAAATTGAAGCTTAAATGAAGTAGTAAATTGAGAAGTTAAAGTTTTAGTGGAATTTGATAAAGATTATTGGGATATTGATAGTTAACTGTATATGCAATGCATGAGCTAAGTGAAATGACTAGTATTGCATATGGAAGTATTATGAATTGAGTAATGTGATTGATAGTATGAGAATTTGTTTTGAAATAATCAAGGAAGTGGATAAGTAAATAGAAATGAGTTATTTTAAGTCATTTTACTGAACAGGGTAAGAATGAATATGGGAGTGTACTAAATATTTTTAAAGACGAAAGTGAAAGAGATGTCACATTGGGAATGTGACTGAGATGAATATGAAGTGTTACTATAGTCGGAATATATGTGTTTGTAGTGTGAATAAATACTTTATATCATATTGGAAGAATGAGAAGGATAGTGTTTAAAAGAAAATGATAAACACTAAATTTGTATTGAATGTATGAAAAAGGAAAATACCATAAGAGCATATAATTAAGTGTATACATGTATATGATATGTGAATTGAGTTTTCCAATATGAATGAAATTATGATATATAAACACATTTGTGAATCACATTATGAGGATGGCTTATGAAGATATATGTGGTATAATTATAGAATTAGTGATATGGAAAAACAATGTTATATGTATTAGTGGACCTAAGAGAGATTAGGTCTTGAACTGTGTAAAGCTAGATGGATTATGTGATGGAAGTGAGAATGGAAAGAACTTGAGTAATATTGGACAGTGGAAATTGTTATAATGAGTATTGAACTTGATGATTATATTATATTTAGAGTTTCAAAGTATTCACATATGAAAAGTTCTATGTAATTATATTATAAGAGATTGTAGATGGATTAGAAATGAAGTGATGAATAGAAATTGTATAAGAACTGTATATGATTGAATATGTATATAGTCATATTGTTAAAGCATGAGTTAAGTTGATAAGGATCATATAAGCGAATACAAATTGGTTGAAACGAAGTTGGAATGTGTTAACTTCTATTATACTAAAAATGTTAAGATTGAGAATAGAATTATAAAAGAACAGTATTGAATTGAAAGTTCTAGGTTTGAATATTAATCTCTTAAAGTCATGTGTTTTGTTCAGTATTTTGGATCGGTTAATTTGTTATCCATGGATTTGGATCTTAGATATAATGATTGTAATACGGATTTGGTGAGGTTGACAATTTTGTTTGAGAAGTATAGTTAAAAATTATGATGGTTAAAGTTGTACCTTATTATTATTATTATTATTTTATGTTAAGAATTTGGTTATAACTGTGAAAAAAAAAATTTTTAAAAATTTAAAAAAATTTTGAAATGTGTTGAGTTTTGGATAATATGACAAAAAGGTAATCAAAATAAATATACCAATGATAGGAAATGTGAAGAGTTAGTAAAAGGGAGAAATTATATTATATGAATGAAAGTTATACTGAATATGTTTATGGTATGTAACTTGAGGTTTAAGGGAATGAACTCAAAGTTTGAGTGAATGAATTATAGATATTAAGTATGATATAACATTTTTATGAGAATTGGTGGAAATTATACTAAGATAATAAAGAATAAACTATGTGTATATTAAAAGATATTAGAAGTGATTTGTTATCATGATGATTTGACTGAAAATAGATTGAAAGAGAGCAGAAATTGAATATAAGTTTGCTCTTATGGAATTAAGTTATATTTATACTTATATGAAAATTGTGAAATTTCATGATAAGTTAGATTACTTAATCGTTGGTTGGAATTGAACAAGATTGGAACGTGGGTATATTATGACAGATAGATTAATTGATCTGGATTTGGCTAAGATTATGGATCATTAATAAAATTTAATGTGTATAGTTGTATTAAGAAAATAGGTATTTACATGATAATGTATATGATGTAAATTTTAAAGTATGATTGGACATGAATGAGTGGAGTATAGTAATTGTTAATCATGATAAGAAGAGAAAAAGATTGGTTATCTATAAAATAAGTTGAAAGATAATGTATTAATATGTAAGTTAAGTGAAAAGCATGCTAAAGAAATAACTCCATTTATGAAAAATCAGGATTTTGTTATCTATTGAGAGTGATAAATGTCTATTTAGACAGTGATTGTGATGAAGGGATAATTAATGTTCAGATATAAGTCAATGGTTTTTAATGTTAAAGTTAAGAGAGTAATTATACAGAGGTGAAATAACAAAATATATTAAATATAAAGATTTGACAAAGTATTATTGTGCTATATGATGATCTGATTCTGGTATAAAGATATTAATAGGAAATGTAATGTGATCTTTTGAATGTTTGATTAAGAAAGTAACCAGATGTATAAACATATAGAATGATGAGTTATAGAATTTAAAGAAGGTGGTTGATTCTAAAGAGGAGAGTTGGAGTTATATGATTTGATGATATAATGACTTAAGCGTATAATTAACTTCATATGGGAGTTAAGATAGTATTTTGTTAAGAATAAATTGTTATGGTACTGATAATTTCGAGGACGAAATTATTTAAGAGGGAGAGAATTGTAATATCCTCATATATGCCCTAGAAGTTGTGATTATGTTGTTGTTGTTGTTATATAATTGGATTGAATATATGTGTTAAATTACAAGAGAAAAGAAATAGAGAAAAGAATGTTTATGTATATGTGATTTGGGAAAGAATTTAGGGTTTAGAGAGAATGGTATATGTTGTGTATATGATGATATATATAACATATAAGTTGGTCAAAATGAAGAGTCAAGGAAAGAAGATATTTATTTTTGTTAAGTGTGAAGTTACTATAAAGGGCATGTAATGAATGGTAATCAAGACAAATGGTATAAGGGTGTTTAGGTAATTACTCTTGTTGAATCACTTGGTGGAGATTTAAAGAGGTGATATTTTGTCTTTTCTTAATTTCCTTCTTCTTCTTCTTCTCTTCTCCACGTTGGTTGGCTCCTACTTAGACAAGAGAGAGCAAAGTGAGATTTGTTTAATTCTAACATCAAATTGAAGGGAGAATCAAAGGATTTAATTGAAGATTTGTGGAATTCAACAACTTAGGTAAGTTCTTTCTCTTGATTTTCCTTTGTTCTTTTGAAATTGTGTTTGGGATTGGTGAGTTGATATGGATGGTTGATGGAGTGTGTTTGTGTATGGTGTGTGTAAAAGTGTTGAAATGGAATTAAAGATAAGAAGCTAGGTTGGTGTTGGTGATGGAAGAGTAAGAGTTGTGTTTAGTGAATTTTTTTCTGTTTTACAATTAGTAAAGGCTGTGACTTGTATGATTTTTAATTAATTATAGAAAAATTTTCTTGAAGTGAATTTTTGATATGTTGTGCCTCTATGAGTCTAGAATGACTGAAAAATATGTTGATTCGATTTTGGAATGGTTATGAGTTTAGAAAGATTATTTTTATTAGACCTGTTCCAGCAGGTACCTTAACTGAGACAGCTATATTTCGGGATTTTTAATAAAATGTAGAAATATCATATCCAATTGAATTTTGGATATGTTGT
This sequence comes from Garcia nutans, assembly GCA_947685225.1. Taxonomy (NCBI): domain Eukaryota; kingdom Viridiplantae; phylum Streptophyta; class Magnoliopsida; order Malpighiales; family Euphorbiaceae; genus Garcia; species Garcia nutans. The sequence goes on from CANTUV010000002.1 coordinate 32,319,871, forward strand.
TGCTTAGTGAGTCTAGTATTTGAGAAAAATAATTTGGAACCACGTTGATTGAATTTGATTTATGGAATTCACAAAGTTCAGAACTGCTGCCAGGATGCAGGGCAATTGGGGCAGTCTGGTTAGGTAAACTATTTGACCAAGATTTTGTGTTCAGTTTGATCTGAAATTTTATAGGAATGATTTTAAGATACAAAACTAAATTCTGTAAAAATTTTAGAATTTTTAGTCAAGTAGATTATTTTATACAATTTTTCAAAATAAGGATAAAATGGAGTCTTAAACCAGAATGTACTATTCATATGGTCATTTTGCTAATATTCCTTTGGATTAGGTTTTGAAGAGATTGGGTTGCATTAACCTAAATGTGGAGAATTCTTGGAAAGAAAAGAAATGTATAGATTGATGGGACTAGTTCTTGAGGTAAGTACCAATACATATGATTGTATTTAATTACATAATTTGAGGCTTAACACATTTGTTTGCAAATGTGTTAAGTGATCTATTATATTGTTAACATAATTGGACTAAGGTGATGATTGAATGATGTGAAGGATGTGAAGATCATTAACCAGGTAAGCATAAACCCTATTTGATTGTATATCCTTATATGTCTTTGAACATTAACACATTGGGATGAAAGTGTTAAATAAGCTATTATATTGTGAATGTAAATGAAGAATATATATAAAGGATGAAATATGAAATGGGAAAGGTAGGAAGAAATGAGGATCATTCTTAAGGTATGTGCAATTTGTTATGATAAATGCTCTAGTAATGAATGATGTTAATGTGTTTTGAGAAGTGAGAAAATGTTATGTTATACGCATTGTGAATCTTGTGTATGGCAATGTATTATATGAATAATATACTTTGAAATGTGATATCAATGATGCTATATGTATCATATGGATTGAGATATGATATGATATGAAGCCATTATGATTGGCTATGATAATTCAATTGAAAGAGATAAGGCATGTTGGCCTAATTGATGATGAGATTGATAATGAAATAATAAATGAATTGTTTGTTTAATATGTTATTCAGTTTCAGAGTTCTGGATTTGGGTGGCATGCCTAAGAAATGATGAAAGGTAACAGTCTTGCCGGGTTGAGGATCTCCTCATATGTGTTGAGTTGATGGTCCAAGAGACTGGGTCTGTTACACTATGAGAATTGTGAATATGAGATATATGATTTGTAACAGTCTTGCCGGGTTGAGGATCTCCTCATATGTGTTGAGTTGATGGTCCAAGAGACTGGGTCTGTTACACTATCCATGGATAGAGATACATGTATATACATTGCCTACGGGCGTGATGATTGTGACTATGAACCAAAGCAGTAACTCTGAACTTTGAATAACATATTAGTGTTTTGGGCCCGAGTCTGTCCTTATTGTCAATGTGAATTGCAAGTATTGAAATATTGATTGTGAGTATTAATAATGAATTATGCTTGGTGAATTGTGAATAATATAATGTTATTAAGTGTAATATGTAAATGAATTGTGGTTGATGATAAAGGTTGTCTTTATTGTAAATGTGATTTATGATTTGTATGATATGTAATTTGTGTATTGCAATAATGATTGGTATGGTATATATAATGTAGGGGTATTAATATATTGGTTTTGAGTATTGGTGATGCATTGGGGTTGGTGATAATATTATGTATATATGTACATCATATTTGAAATTAGCTAGGATATATTAAAGATGAAATTAAAAAGAAAAGAAGATATGATAAGAACTAATTATATATTGAATTGATGTATCATTATATGTCAATACTTTTATACTATATGTTTATATTTTATAGTTGGACTACTAAGCTCTCGGGCTTAGCGCGGGTGTTTATTCGCGCAGGTATATAGATGGAAGATATGAAGTCTTTTGTTATGCCACAAGAAGAGTAAAGTTTGTCGAGACCAACTAGAGGGTAATGCATACATGTATAAACTTTAATTATGATGTATTTCCGACGAGAGAGTATTTATATGTATAAATGAAGTTTTTGATAAAGATTATGATTTTGTAAATGTTATTTAAATTAATGTATTATGGTTTGAACTCTGTTACAGGTTTTTAAAAGGTAACGAAAAGCGACATCCTTATACTTTATATATTTACTGTATGTATACTTGGTATACGCATAATACTTATATAGGGTATCGGGGTGTTACAAAAAGAGTAAGTTGGTTGGAAGAGATGGTGTTGTATTTTTGTTTAGGGTTTTGTGATGATAATTGTGATTTGTGTTTGTTATAGATGTGGAGTTATTTTGGGTATTTTTGTAAGTTAAGATGGTTTTTGGGTATGTTTTGTTAAGTTTGTTTGAAGTGGATGTTGGTGAAAAGAAGTGTTTGGTTGGGTGTTTTGTTGTTTTGGCCGGAATCTAAATTTTTGGCCTGACACGCCCATGAACATGTTCAGATTCTTAGGCGTGTCAATTGTGTTGGAAGCAGTAGGTTTGACACGACCAGTAACATGCCCGTGTTATTGAGCGTGTCATAGCTACTGTGAGATTGGAGAGTTTACACGGCCATGAGCATGCTCACGTTGTTGGACGTGTTGATATTTTTCAGAGAGGCAGAATGTATTACACGCCCAGTGAGACGCCCGTGGTTCTGAGCATGTAAAAGCTTCTGTTTTGTGGAGTTAGGGCATGGTTAGGGACACGCCCGTGTGGTTGAGCGTGTCATGTTTAGGGTTTGCCCTAGTTAACTCTTAATTTGATTATCTCATGTGTATCCCTAAGCAAGTGTATGTTATTATTTTTGGATTAGGTCTTGAAGAAAGTGAGTTATCATTGATCTAAGAAGTAAAAGAATCTTGGAAAGGAAGTGTTTAGAGTTGTGTGAATTGTTATTGAGGTAAGTACAAACCTTGCATTGTTGCATACATTCACTTGATATGACATTATTGTTATATATGAATAATGTTACGTTTTGCACATTGTGAATCTTGTGAAATGTACTATATGTATAATGTGAAATGAGATAATTGAGATATGTACGCATATATGATTATGTTCAATGTAATTGATTATGAATATGTGAAAAATGATGTATTATATTGTGAATTGAGACATGATGATTCAAATGTGATGAGAAGCCATTGTGAGTGGCTATGGTTATACAAATGAAAGTGTTGAGGCATGATTGCCTATTTGATATTGAGATACAAATTGAGAAAGAGAATAATGATATAATTGTATGTTTAATATGTTATTCAGTTTCAGAGTTCTGGATTTGGGTGGCATGCCTATGAAATTATGAATAGTAACAGTCTTGCCGGGTTGAGGATCTCTTCAATTTGAGTTGAATTGAGGTCCAAGAGACTGGGTCTGTTACATTATGAGAATTGTGATTATGAGATATATGATTGGTAACAGTCTTGCCGAGTTAAGGATCTCCTCGACTTGTTGAATTGATGGTCCAAGAGACTGGGTCTATTACACTATCCATGGATAGAGACATATATATATGATGCCTACGGGCTTGATTATTGTGATTATGAACCAAAGCAGTAACTCTGAATTCTGAATATCGTATTAAACACTTGTTGGGCCCATAAGTGTCTATGTCATGTTGATGTTATGAATGATGAAATAATGTAATATTCATGAAATATTGTATATTGAGTATGATCTTTATTGTTTGATTGTATATCATTGTTATTGATTAAGCATAATAGCATTATGGTTTGTACTACTGAGTTGTTGGCTCAGCGTGATTATGATTCATCGCGCAGGTGATAGAGGTGATAGAGTTGAGACGAAGAATTTCTCTAGACCTAGTTAAGGTTGTTTTGATTGTGAAGAGTTGGATTAAAGCTTAAAGATCAGAGAGTCAAGCTTCCAATCATGTATATATTTCATATTTTGTAATTATTGAGGTTTAATGTATTTATATTTGTAAGTTTTGGATGTAACTTCCGTTGCGTAATAAACAAACATTTTTATCTATTGTATCTTATGATTTTCATTTCTCTTTATTTGGTATTTCTTAAATTTTTAGTTTTACTTTAAATATGATGTGTGTATTTGTAAAGTGTGTCATTTCTATATTCAGTATACGTATAATACGATCCTATAAGCATGCTTTGTATGTATACGGGATATAGGGGTGTTACATATTTTCAATGATACTATACTTAATTTCATAAGGTAGGAGCTTCCTAGTCAAATAATAGACTACGTGTTCAACCCTCAACTCATCTGCTTGGGCTAGCATAGTCCTATTGATTCTTCTTCTATGGCTAAGTATAGTACCATGTTTAGGTGGTTTTAAAACATGTGGATTTAGCAGATACTCTTTTATATGCTCAAAGGCCGTTTGACACTCTTCATTCCACTTGACTGGCTAATTCTTTTTAAGCAATTTGAAGATCACAGATTGTGGTGAGCTTTGTTATAAACCTGCTAATGTATTACAATCAGCCAATAAACCCCCAAACTTCTCTTTTTGTCTTAGGGGCTAGCATATCCCTGATCGCGTTAACCTTGTCAGGGTCAATCTCAATGCCATTTGGACCAATCACATGTCCTAACAACTTACCTAAAGTAACCCCAAATACACACTTCTTTGGGTTTAACCTTAGCTTATTCTTCAATGTTCTCTCGAAGAATAACTCTAAGTTTTGGAAGTGCTGCTCCCTTGTGTCTGACTTCACCATCATATCATCAGCATACACTTTGTCTTCTTTGTGCATCATATCATGAAACAAGGTGGTGGCCATCATTTGGTAGGTTGCTCTAGCATTCTTTAACTCAAATGACATCACCCTATAACAAAATATACCCCATGTAGTAATGAAGGCAATTATAGCTTTATCTTCTTGGGCCATTAACACTTGGTTGTATCCTAAAAATTCATCTACAAATGAGTGTAGCACGCTAGAAGCTGCACTATCAATAAGGACATTTATATGGGGTAAAGGAAAATCATCTTTAGGGGAAGCTTTGTTCAAGTCTCTATAGTCCACACAGACCCTAATTCTTCCATCTTTCTTTGGCATGGGTACCATGTTGGCTAGCCAATCTGGATAATCTATCACTTTAAGGAACTTTACCTGTATTTGTTTAGTGATCTCTTCTTTAACCAATTCAGCACCCCCACAATGCCCGGTTCATTGGACTCGGCCTCCTTTTCAGGTCTTAATATTATAAAATTCTTAAACATAATGATATTATCCATACTACATGCAATAATCAAAATAAAGCATCATTATATTAAAATCAAAGCAATGTTGAAACAAAATAAATAAATGGACACCCATCCGAGGATGAAAACATGTCCTTACATCATCTAATATCTAAAACTAAATAGGACACCCACCGAAAGGTGTAAACATGTCCTTTACATTGATCCAAAACTTTTAAAATTAATTAAATTACATGATTCTCACAATATGAGGTACCCAATTAAGGGAACATACCTCTTACAATTTTAATAAATAAATAATAATTGAAAAAATATTCATCCATGATAAATTAAATAAATCAAGCATTGAAATTAAATAAATCAATCATCAAAACATATAATAAACTACATAATCAAATCTAAAACTAAATAAAGTAATAAATCTATAAATTTAGGGTTTACATCTTAAATTAAGGTTTTTAGATTTTTAATAACTAAATTAGGATTTAAAACAAAGGAAGTTAAACACAAAGACTTATAATACACAAATAAATTTTGACCCCTTCGATGATCCAATACAGCGGTCCCGCTAGCCGGTTAGCAGACGGGGGTCAAAGGGGCAGCGTTCCTTGCAGGGTCGAAGGCAGCGACCCAGAAAATTTTGAAAAATAGTTTAAGGGTTGTAAGTTTTGGTGTTAAAAATTAAGATTTTAGGGTTTTAAAAATAAGGCTAGGGTTTAAAAGGTTTTTAGTTTAAAAGATAGGGTTTTGATTTGCAAAACTAATATCATTATTATTATTATCTTAAAGATATCATGATTACTATGTATTTCAAATTAGGGTTTGAATTTTAATATCCGCTACTATGATGAATAAAATAAACATAAATATGGCTAATTATTTGTTTGAATGTCTAGTAAATTTATGCATGATATAACAATAATGTAACTGTTATAATTTAAATGAATTAAACATAACAAACAAACCTTCATTCGTTGGCTCCATCGAAATTAAAAGATTTGAACCAAGCTTTTGTTTGATTTTTGCTACTGCTTGAGTGAATTACTTTTTTAGTTGAAGTTTGGCAATTTGGCAATTGCCTTGACACTGCCGGTTGCTTCCTTCTTAAGTCAAGGTTCTAAGTAAATTGCTAAGAAGAGTTTGAATAATTCTTTAGTCCAAAATTCCAATCAACAAATTCCAAAAAGTTCCTTTCTGTGTGTTTTAATCTGGCATTTATAGGCAACTAAAATAAAAAACTTAGTATATTAAGGAAATTAAAACTATTTTGGAAATAAAATCAAAAGCCAAGTAAAATAAGATTTTGGTGAAAACTGCGCATGGGCAAAATTACCTGCGGGGCACAATTTCACCATGGGTTTCACCTGCGGCAAATTGGCCCAAGCAAATTTGTCGCTAGCGACTTTCGTCGCCAATTCTGCCGTCACCGATTTTTTATTTTTTATCTTTTTTTATTTTTTATTTTCATTATTAAAAATAAATATTATAAGTAATAAATATTATTAAAATAAATATTATTTTATTAAAATAAATAATAAATATTAAAATACCATAAAAAATTATTTCGAATTGTTTAAAAATATCGGACTGGAATGGGTTAAAAATTAAGGGTCTACAGTTTGCCTCCTGCTTGAACGATCTGAGACTTTCAGTAGAAGAGAGGTAAGAGAAACATGATTAGGATGGATTCTTGACCCAAAAAGAGTTCTGGATTCGAGACTGGGTACTTGGACCAGAAAACGATTTGGGTACTTGGACCCGAGATTAGGTATTTGGACCAGAGATTGGGTACTTAGACCTGAGATTTGGATTCGAGATTGAATTGTGTACTTGGACCCGAGGTTGGATACATGGAACTAAAAAATATTTGGGTACTTAGACCTAAGATTGAATTGGGTACTTGGACTAGAGACTGAATTGGGTACATGGACCCGAGACTGAATTTGACTGACCTTTTATAAGTTGGGAATTTTGGTTGCTCCGGTTGTTCCATTCTTTAATGGATTATGGGTCATTACCCACCAAAAGTGGATCTTCATCCTTGGAGATTAGATCTTTTGTAATATCCTCATGTATACCTTAGAAGTTTTGATTATGTTATTGTTGTAAGTTGAATTGAATGTATATGTGATGTGAAGAGAAAAGAAATGGGAAGAGAAGGTTTATGTAATTGTGTTTGGGAAAGAAAAGAGGGTTTAGAGAGAAATGTATATGTTGTTTATATGATGATATATATATATCATATAAATTGGTCAAAGGGAGAGTCAATGCAAGAGGATATTTTTGTGGGATATGTGAAATTACAGGTATGGGCATATAAGAGACAAGTGGTTAGTTAAATGATTAAAGGGTATTTTGGTAATTGCTTGAATTGAACTCTTGGTGGAGATTAAAAGAAAATTTTGACTTTGCTTCTTCATCTTTTCCTCTTCTCTTCACGGGTGGCCGGCTCCTCCATAGACAAAAAGAAAGAAAGAGCTAAGAGAGGTTCTTGAGATGCTAAGCTCAAAATTTAAGGGAGAATCAAAGATTTGTGTAATTACTTCATCTAAGGTAAGATCTTTTCTTTGATTCCTTTCATTCTTTTGAAGATAATTAGGGTTTGTTGGTTTGATGATGAGATGTGTTTGTGTTGTGTTTTTAAGTGTTAAAATTGGTTTTAAGTTAAGAGTTTAAAGAGATTTTGTTGTTGGAAGTGGTGGATATTGATTTTGAAGGATGGAGAAGAATGTTGGTTTTAAGATTTTGAGATGGTATATGTTCAATTGTATTGTTAATGTGTGGTTTAATTGATTATGTAAGATATGTGTTTATGTTATTGATTATATCCATTTGAATGAGGTTTTTTGTGTGAAAAGGGTGTGTAAATGCAATTGGAAGAGTGTTGGTTTTTGGTTAGGGTATGTTTTGAGTAACACGGCCAAAAGCATGGAGAGACACGGCCAAGACATGGAAATTTTGGGCGTGTTGGGTTGATTTTTGAGAGACACGGCCGTGTCCCATGCCAGTGTCTGCCACTGCCAATTTGTTTTGGGAGACACGGCCACAAGCTTGGCCGTGTCCCTTGCCCGTGTTGCTTACTGTCCAAGTGGGTTGAGTGACACGGCCATAAGCTTGGCCGTGTCCCTCAAGTGGGCTGCCCGTGTCCCTCAAATGTAATGATTATTGTTTTTATTCTTTGTTCTTTTAACATGGCTTTGATTCTTCAAAGGTATTATGGTACCTAAACCTAAACATAAACACTTTAAACATGTTTAAAACAAAGAATGCCCTAATCAAATGTATGTAGATGATTCTAAACCTATGAATAATGATCTTTGGGTTAGGTTTTGAAGAGATTGTGTTGCATTAACCTAAAGGTGGAGAATTCTTGGAAAAAGGAAATGTATAGATTGATGGGAGTAGTTCTTGAGGTAAGTACCAATACATATGATTGTATTTAATTACATAATTTGAGGCTTAACACATTTGTTTGCAAATGTGTTAAGTGATCTATTATATTGTTAATATAATTGGACTAAGGTGATGATTGAATGATGTGAAGGATGTGAAGATCATTAACAAGGTAAGCATAAACCCTATTTGATTGTATATCCTTATATGTCTTTGAACATTAACACATTGTGATGAAAGTGTTAAATAAGTTATTATATTGTGAATGTAAATGAAGAATGTAAATTGCTATATATATATATATATAAAGGATGCAATATGAAATGGGAAAGGTATGAAGAAATGAGGATCATTCTTAAGGTATGTGCAATTTGTTATGATAAATGCTCTAGTAATGAATAATGTTAATATGTTTTGAGAAACGAGAAAATGTTATGTTATATGCATTGTGAATCTTGTGTATGGCAATGTATTATATGAATAATATACTTTGAAATGTTATATCAATGATGCTATATGTATCATATGGATTGAGATATGATATGATATGAAGCCATTGTGATTGGCTATGATGGTTCAAATGTGATGGAAAGCCATTGTGATTGGTTATGATAACTCAAATATGTTGTGAAGCCATTGTGATTGGCTATGATGATTCAATTGAAAGAGATAAGGCATGTTTGCCTAATTGATGATGAGATTGATAATGAAATAATAAATGAATTGTGTAACTAATGTATTATTCGATTTCAGAGTTATGGGTTTGGAAGCATGCCTATAAAATGAAAAAGGTAACAGTCTTGCCGGGTTGAGGATCTCTTCATTTTGAGTTGAATTGAGATCCAAGAGACTGGGTTTGTTACACTATGAGAAATTGTGATTATGAGATATATGATTGGTAACAGTCTTGCCGGGTTGAGGATCACCTCGAGTTTAGCCGAGTTGATGATCCAAGAGACTGGGTCTGTTACGCTATCCATGGATAGAGATATTGATATATGATGCCTACGGACTTGATAATTATGATTATAGACCAAAGCAGTAACTCTGAACTTTGAATAACATATTAGTGTTTTGGGCCCGAGTCTGTCTTTGTTGCTAATGTGAAATATAATTGTTGAAATAAGTGAGATCTAGGGTGGATTCCATTGGAAATGTGATTCATGATTGATATGATATGTAATGTGTGTATTGCAATAATGATTGGTATGATATGTAATGTGTGTATTGCAATAATGATTAGTATGATATGTAATGTTATATTGCAATAATGATTGGTATGATATGTAATGTGTGTATTGCAATAATGATTAGTATGATATGTAATGTTATATTGCAATAATGATTGGTATGATATGTAATGTGTGTATTGCAATAATAATTGGTATAAAATATATAATGTGGGTGTATTAATATATTGATTTTGAGTATTGGTAATGCATTGGGGTTGATGATAATATTATGTATATATGTACATCATATATGAAATTAGCTAGGATATATGAAAGATGCAATTAAAAAGAAAAGATAATATGATAAGAACTAATTATACATTGAATTGATATATCATTACATGTTAATACTTCTATACTACATGTTTATATTTTATATTTGGACTACTAAGCTCTCGGGCTTAGCGCGGGTGTGTATTCGCGCAGGTAAATAGGTGGAAGATATGAAGTCTTTCATTATGCCACGTGAAGAGCTAGAGTTGTCGAGACCAACTAGAGTGTAATGCATACATGTATAAATTTTAATTATGATGTATTTCTGACGAGAGAGTATTTATATGTATAAATGAAGTTTTAATAAAGATAATGATTTTGTAAAAGTTATTTAAATTAATGTATGATGATTTGAGCTCTGTTACAGGTTTTTAAAAGGTAATGAAAAGTGACATCCTTATGCTTTATATATTTACTGTATGTATACTAGGTATACGTATAGTACTTATATAGGGTATCAGGGTGTTACAATTGTTTTGGTATCAGAGCTTAGGTTCGAGATTCTCGGCCTAAGTGAAATTAAAAATAAAATAAAAAAAAATTGAAACGCTTAAAAATGAATTACAAAGAAGAGTTTTGAAATGTAATTTGTAATACATGTATATGCATTGACACCTAGGTTGGTCTCGGATGTGGTATTAGGTGATGTGGGATAAATTTGAATTATGAGAGGGATGATAATGTCTGAATGAGGTTTTTACTTGAAAGTAAAAACTAGAAAAAAAATGATATGAAAACTAAAATAAAATAAAAATATTGGTTAATGTAAGGAAATATAATGGTGTTGTTTGCATTGTTGTTTTAATACAAATATTGTAAATTTAATGTGATAATGTGATGTAATATGTTAGTGATCAAAGATTGAGTTGATCACTTGAAAATGTAAGGTACGTACAGTATTGCATGTTTGTAATTTATATAATTACTTGTCTATTAATGTTGAGAATGATTACGCTTGCATTGATAAACTTGTGCAAAGTTAGGTCACGTGATAAGATTGATAGTGAGAATTGAATTGAGCAACGTTGGTTTAAGAAACTGAGATTTGTGATAACTAGACTTGAAAAGCGTATAAAGGTTATTGGGTTCAATGTGTATATGATTGGATGTAATGTACATATGTATACATATGTGAGTGATATATATATATATGTTGAATGGTAAACAAATGGATATGTAAAGTTAAGATTTTGTTCAAAGGAAAAAGAGATGATATGGGTTAAGTAAAAATATACATTGGTATCGTTATCTTAATACGGACATTGTGAATTCAATGTTAGAAATGTGAGATGCTTGGATATTGTGAAAGCTCAATGTAATGGTGGTAATATGTGATATTTGAATTGTTGAAGTGAGCTTGATAATTGTGAAAAGTATATGTTTTAATATTGCTTTGTGATATATAAATATATAAGATGAGTTTGGCAAATTGAAGTTTAAGTGAAGTAGTAAGTTGAGAAGTTAAAGTTTTAGTGGCATTTGATAAAGATTATTTGGATATTGATGGTTTAATGTGTATGCAATACATGAGCTAAATGAAATGACTAATATGGCATATGAAAGTATTATGAATTGAGTAAGATGATTGATAGTATAAGAATTTGTCTTGAAGTATAAAAGGGAAGTGGATAAACAAATGAAGATGAGCTATTTTAAGGCATTATATTGAAAAGGGTAAAAATGGATATGGAAATATATTAAATGCTTTTAAAGATGAAAGTGAAAGAGATGTTGCATTGGGAATGTGGTTAAGAAGGATGTAAAGTGCTATTATAGTCAGTATATATATATGTGTGTTGTATGAATAAATACTTTGCATCATATTGGAAGAGATGGTACTGGATGATTCCCGCTGACTCTCTTAAGGGGGAGGTTAGGTATTCGATCCAGAGTGGCGACTTGCACTCATGTGTCTTGGGTATAATTTGAATAAGTGAATCCTGTTGGAAGGCCGTGAGGGCAGTTTGGTACTGTAGCAGTCCAGCTCAGAGGCCCTGATGGTTTCTCCGGATAGGAATGGTTTATCAGGTGGACTGGGACGGATGTTACAGTGATAAAGGAAAATTTGTATTGAATGTATGATAAATAAGAGTATTTAATTAAGTGTACATATGTATGTGATATGTGAATTGAGTTTTCACTGTGAATGAAATTATATATATCAACAAATGTGTGAATCACAATATATAAGTGACTTATGAATATGTGTGTGGGATAATTATAAAATTAATGTTATAGAAACAATATTGTATGTAGTATTAGACCTAAGAGAGATTAGGTCTTGAATTGTGTAAAACTAAATGAATTATGTGATGGAAGTGAGAATGGCATAGATTTAAATAATAGTGAACAGTGAAAATTGTCAGGGTGAGCATTGAACTTGATGATTATGTGATATTTAGAGTTCCAAAGTATTCACATATGAAAAGTTCTATGTGTATATATATATATTATAAGAGATTGTAAATGGATTAGAAATGAAGTGGCGAATGGAAATTGTATGAGAACTGCATATGATTGAATATGTATATAGAAATATTGTTGAAATATGAATTAAGTTGATAAAGATCATTTATTCGAGTGTAAATCGGTTTGAAATAGAATTGGAATGTGTTAACTTCTGATATGGTAAAAATACAAAGAAGGAATATGTAATTGTTGAGATATACCTTAGCCTTGTATTTGTATAGATTGAGAATAAAATTATGAGAAGAACAGTATTGATTTGAAAGTCCCAGGCTTGAATATCAATCTCTTAAAGCCATGTGTTTTGTTCAGTATATTTGATTTGTTAATTTGTTATCCATGGATTTGGATCTTAGATATAATGATTGTAATACGGATTTGGTGAGGTTGACAATTTTGTTTGAGAAGTATAGTTAAAAGTTATGATGGATAATATGATAAAAAGGTAATCAAAATAAATATACCAATGATAGGAAATGTGAAGAGATATTAAAAGGGAGAAATTATAATATATGAATGAAAGTTATACTGAATATGTTTATGGTATGTAACTTGAGGTTTAAGGAAATGAACTCAAGGTTTGAGTGAATGAATTATAGATATTAAGTATGATATAACATTTTTATGAGAATTGGTGGAAATTATAATAAGATAATAAAGAATAAACTATGTGTATATTAAAAGATATTAGAAGTGATTTGTTATCATGATGATTTGACTGAAGATAGATTGAAAGAGAGCAGAAATTGAATATAAGTTTGTTCCTATGGAATTAAGTTATATTTATACTTATATTAAAATTATGAAATTTCATGATAAGCTAGATTACTTAATCGTTGGTTGGGATTGAACAAAATTGGAACATGGGTATTTTGTGTCAGATAAATCAATTGCTCTGGATTTGGCTAGGATTATGAATCATTATTGAAATTTAACGTGTATAGTTTTATTAAGAAAATAAGTATTTACATGATAACGTATATGAGGTAAAATTTTAAAGTGTGTTTGGACATGAATGAATAGAGTATAGTGGTAGTTAATCATGATAAAAAGAGAAAAGGTTAAGTATGTATGAAATAAATTGAAAGATAATATATTATTATGTAAGTTAAGTGTAAAGCATGCTAAAGAAGTAATCCCATTTGTGAAAAATAAGGAATTTGTTATCCATTAGGGTGTGATAAATGTCTATTTAGACATTGATAGTAATGACAAGATAGTTAATGCTCAGATATAAACCAATGGGTTCTAAGGTTAAAGTTATAAAAGTAATATTAAAGAGATGGAGAAACAATATATTTATTAAATATAAAGATTTGACAAAGTATTATTGTGCTATATGATAATCTGATTCTTGTATAAAGATATTAATAGGAAATGTAATGAGATCTTTTGAATGTTTGATCAAGAAAGTAATAAGATGTATAGACATATAGAATGATGAACTATGGAATTTAGAGAAGATGGTATGGTATTATGAATGGATTACAATTATACTAGATAATTTCGAGGACGAAATTATTTAAGGGGGAGAGAATTGTAATATCCTCATGTATACCTTAGAAGTTTTGATTATGTTATTGTTGTAAGTTGAATTGAATGTATATGTGATGTGAAGAGAAAAGAAATGGGAAGAGAAGGTTTATGTAATTGTGTTTGGGAAAGAAAAGAGGGTTTAGAGAGAAATGTATATGTTGTTTATATGATGATATATATATCATATAAATTGGTCAAAGGGAGAGTCAATGCAAGAGGATATTTTTGTGGGATATGTGAAATTACATGTATGGGCATATAAGAGACAAGTGGTTAGTTAAATGATTAAAGGGTATTTTGGTAATTGCTTGAATTGAACTCTTGGTGGAGATTAAAAGAAAATTTTGACTTTGCTTCTTCATCTTTTCCTCTTCTCTTCACGGGTGGCCGGCTCCTCCATAGACAAAAAGAAAGAAAGAGCTAAGAGAGGTTCTTGAGATGCTAAGCTCAAAATTTAAGGGAGAATCAAAGATTTGTGTAATTACTTCATCTAAGGTAAGATCTTTTCTTTGATTCCTTTCATTCTTTTGAAGATAATTAGGGTTTTTTGGTTTGATGATGAGATGTGTTTGTGTTGTGTTTTTAAGTGTTAAAATTGGTTTTAAGTTAAGAGTTTAAAGAGATTTTGTTGTTGGAAGTGGTGGATATTGATTTTGAAGGATGGAGAAGAATGTTGGTTTTAAGATTTTGAGATGGTATATGTTCAATTGTATTGTTAATGTGTGGTTTAATTGATTATGTAAGATATGTGTTTATGTTATTGATTATATCCATTTGAATGAGGTTTTTTGTGTGAAAAGGGTGTGTAAATGCAATTGGAAGAGTGTTGGTTTTTGGTTAGGGTATGTTTTGAGTAACACGGCCAAAAGCATGGAGAGACACGGCCAAGACATGGAAATTTTGGGCGTGTTGGGTTGATTTTTGAGAGACACGGCCGTGTCCCATGCCAGTGTCTGCCACTGCCAATTTGTTTTGGGAGACACGGCCACAAGCTTGGCCGTGTCCCTTGCCCGTGTTGCTTACTGTCCAAGTGGGTTGAGTGACACGGCCATAAGCTTGGCCGTGTCCCTCAAGTGGGCTGCCCGTGTCCCTCAAATGTAATGATTATTGTTTTTATTCTTTGTTCTTTTAACATGGCTTTGATTCTTCAAAGGTATTATGGTACCTAAACCTAAACATAAACACTTTAAACATGTTTAAAACAAAGAATGCCCTAATCAAATGTATGTAGATGATTCTAAACCTATGAATAATGATCTTTGGGTTAGGTTTTGAAGAGATTGTGTTGCATTAACCTAAAGGTGGAGAATTCTTGGAAAAAGGAAATGTATAGATTGATGGGAGTAGTTCTTGAGGTAAGTACCAATACATATGATTGTATTTAATTACATAATTTGAGGCTTAACACATTTGTTTGCAAATGTGTTAAGTGATCTATTATATTGTTAATATAATTGGACTAAGGTGATGATTGAATGATGTGAAGGATGTGAAGATCATTAACAAGGTAAGCATAAACCCTATTTGATTGTATATCCTTATATGTCTTTGAACATTAACACATTGTGATGAAAGTGTTAAATAAGTTATTATATTGTGAATGTAAATGAAGAATGTAAATTGCTATATATATATATATATAAAGGATGCAATATGAAATGGGAAAGGTAGGAAGAAATGAGGATCATTCTTAAGGTATGTGCAATTTGTTATGATAAATGCTCTAGTAATGAATAATGTTAATATGTTTTGAGAAATGAGAAAATGTTATGTTATATGCATTGTGAATCTTGTGTATGGCAATGTATTATATGAATAATATACTTTGAAATGTTATATCAATGATGCTATATGTATCATATGGATTGAGATATGATATGATATGAAGCCATTGTGATTGGCTATGATGGTTCAAATGTGATGGAAAGCCATTGTGATTGGCTATGATAACTCAAATATGTTGTGAAGCCATTGTGATTGGCTATGATGATTCAATTGAAAGAGATAAGGCATGTTTGCCTAATTGATGATGAGATTGATAATGAAATAATAAATGAATTGTGTAACTAATGTGTTATTCGATTTCAGAGTTCTGGGTTTGGAGGCATGCCTATAAAATGAAAAAGGTAACATTCTTGCCGGGTTGAGGATCTCTTCATTTTGAGTTGAATTGAGATCCAAGAGACTGTGTTTGTTACACTATGAGAAATTGTGATTATGAGATATATGATTGGTAACAGTCTTGCCGGGTTGAGGATCACCTCGAGTTTAGCCGAGTTGATGATTCAAGAGACTGGGTCTGTTACGCTATCCATGGATAGAGATATTGATATATGATGCCTACGGGCTTGATAATTATGATTATAGACCAAAGCAGTAACTCTGAACTTTGAATAACATATTAGTGTTTTGGGCCCGAGTCTGTCTTTGTTGCTAATGTGAAATATAATTGTTGAAATAAGTGAGATCTAGGGTGGATTCCATTGGAAATGTGATTCATGATTGATATGATATGTAATGTGTGTATTGCAATAATGATTGGTATGATATGTAATGTGTGTATTGCAATAATGATTAGTATGATATGTAATGTTATATTGCAATAATGATTGGTATGATATGTAATGTGTGTATTGCAATAATGATTAGTATGATATGTAATGTTATATTGCAATAATGATTGGTATGATATGTAATGTGTGTATTGCAATAATAATTGGTATAAAATATATAATGTGGGTGTATTAATATATTGATTTTGAGTATTGGTAATGCATTGGGGTTGATGATAATATTATGTATATAAGTACATCATATATGAAATTAGCTAGGATATATGAAAGATGCAATTAAAAAGAAAAGATAATATGATAAGAACTAATTATACATTGAATTGATATATCATTACATGTTAATACTTCTATACTACATGTTTATATTTTATATTTGGACTACTAAGCTCTCGGGCTTAGCGCGGGTGTGTATTCGCGCAGGTAAATAGGTGGAAGATATGAAGTCTTTCATTATGCCACGTGAAGAGCTAGAGTTGTCGAGACCAACTAGAGTGTAATGCATACATGTATAAATTTTAATTATGATGTATTTCTGACGAGAGAGTATTTATATGTATAAATGAAGTTTTAATAAAGATAATGATTTTGTAAAAGTTATTTAAATTAATGTATGATGATTTGAGCTCTGTTACAGGTTTTTAAAAGGTAACGAAAAGTGACATCCTTATGCTTTATATATTTACTGTATGTATACTAGGTATACGTATAGTACTTATATAGGGTATCAGGGTGTTACATATTTATCCTTGGAGATCTAGTCTTGACCCTTGAGATTGGATCTTCATCCATGACATCGGGTCTTCTCCCTTGAAATGGATCTTCATCCTTTAGACTTCGGGTCTTCACCATTCAAAGTGGATCTTCATCCTCGGCATCAGGTCTTCACCCTTGAAAATGGATCTTCATCCTTGGAAATCGGGTCTTCACTATTGAAATTGAATCTTCATTCTTGGAATCGGGTCTTCTCCCTTGAAATGGATCTTCATCCTTTAGACTTCGGGTCATCACCCTTCAAAGTGGATCTTCATCCTCGGCATCAGGTATTCACCCTTGAAAATGGATCTTCATCCTTGGAAATAGGGTCTTCACCCTTGAAATTGGAACTTCATCCTTTAAGCTTTGATTATTCACCCTTCAAATTGGATCTTCATTCTCAGCATCAGGTCTTCACCCTTGAAAATGGATTTTTATCCTTGGAAATTGGGTATTCACCCTTGAAATTGGATCTTCATCCTTTAAGCTGGATCTTCATCCTTGGAATAGGGTCTTCACTCTTTAAACTAGATCTTCATCCTTTGGACGTCGAGTTTTCACCCTTGAAATTGGATCATTATCCTTTAAGCTGGATCTTCATCCTTGGAATTGGTTCTTCACCCTTTAAAGTGGATCTTCACCTTTGGACGTTTGTCCTATATTGGCTTTAGATCTTCTAGCTGGACTGATCTTTTGAGTTTTGCATCTTTATTCTTTTGATAGTTTTAGTGTTCCATTCTTTTGCACTTTTTTAAAAAATTCAGCCATTTTTTAACTGGCCCCTTATATCTTCTCCTAGCCCTTAATGATTTTTCTCATGTAGGCTCTGATTGATATTTATGTTGTCTAGTTCTTCACATAAGCATGCATCTCTTCTTTCTTTTGTAAAATGACTAGAGCTTCCTCAAGGAATGGGCCTTCCATGTCCTTTGATTTCATATCTTCTTTTGATTTTTTACTTCATAGGGTGTTTGATGTTCACTTTGACAAAGAATAGACAATACAATACAAGAAAATGCAATGTGATATGCTATGTATGCATGATATGCTTGAATAATAGTTACAGTGGTTCCATTGACTCACAAACTGAGGTGATCGACAAAAGTGTTCTCATTGGCTCCTTCTAGATGCTTGCTCAGGTCTTGCATTGGAATGACAGAAGGTTTTGTATTTATGGTTTTTATCTTTGAGATATCAAAAATATGAACGGTGAGGACCAAGCAGCGGAGATATATTCATTTCAAACTAGGATTCAGCACGCCAGTTGGTAACTTTTCACAACCTTGCAAATAATCATTTACTTTGCCAATGTGTCTTTCAAGATTCGGCAATTCAATATACTTCCCTTAACTTGAAGGCTTTGTATGACAAAAACACACATTCTTTTATATTTTTTTAAATCTTATGTTGACTTTGTCAAATCAGTGTCATTGTACAACAGGACTTGATTTTCCAAATTAACATATCTATAACATGACAACCCTAGTTACCGTACTAAACTCGGGAATCATTTCTATTTAAGGAAGAATTGTTGCACTTCAGATAGGCACATACATATTACTTGGTCAAAGATCTCGTTTGAGTTTGAATATTGTCTATCTCATATGCATGTTTATTCAAACTATCTCCACTAATAGACTCTACCTACCAAGAGAGATTAATAGGTCTTTGATAGGCTTGAAATGGGGTCTATAAGGGACACGGGTTAAATGAAAGCTATTTTGAGATTAGAGCTGATATGACATAATGGATAAACCCTCACACTACAAATTTCTTGTTTGAATTTTAGGCAGTTGGGAGCAATCTTACTAGACTCCAAATTTCTTCTATCTTCTTGGCATTAATATGGATCTTGATTGGAACAATCTTTGCCTTTGGAAAAAGTTTGGTACCCACATTCCTTTCTTTTTTTTTTTTATCATTTTTTCCTTCTTCCCTATAGGATTGTTAAGTACAGTACTTTCAAAAACTAGATGGTCTTTCTCCTTTTTCTCATATTTTGATTGAATCTTTGGTTAGGTTGGACCAATTCAAATCAAACTATCCTTATAAACCAAATGGAAGCCTTTTGCTGCTTTAGATAAAAGAGGACTTGGTTGGCTTTTTGAACCATTTTGGGTTTTATTTTCTTTTTCTTTTTCTTTTTTCTTTTTCTTTCTTCTTTCTTCTTTTTTTTTTTTGTTTTGTTGTTGTTGTTTTTTTAGTTCTAGCTCTAACAGAGTTGTCTTGTTTGTACCAACTTGTGTTTCTAATAATGCATGAGTGGAGTGGTATTAATCTGCTTCAGTCCTAACTTTATCTATGATATTTGGTCTAATTCAGGTGAACTTCAACTACCCTTATGGTTTTGAGAACTTCAACTATCCTTATGGTCTTGACTATTCATTCATTTCTTTGATCTTCTTGCCTCTTCATCTTAGTGATCATAAGACTTGTCAAAAGTATAACAATAGGTCAGGGTAGGTTGTTGGGGTTTGTAAGCCAATGAAAAGAAAGCTAAAATTTTATGAAGGCTCAAAGGTACAACTAGGGATTGATATTTCATTGGGTGGATACTAGTTATTGGCTCGTCAAACAATGCCTAGATCATCTCTCCCTTAAATAAGTAGAGTTCAATTTCACCTCGAAAGTCCATCAAAGCATGTTCTAAGACTGACTAGGACCTAGACAAAGGTCATTATGCAGTAGCCCTCTCTAAGTAAGCATACACAACTTAATGTTATAGAATAATTCCTTCACCTAGTAAAGTCTTTCAAATTATAATGCATAGACATGCTAATTTATAAATATCAAGCTAGATTCTTCATCGGTTGGACACCAAAATGAGCAAAGACCGTGAAAAATTTGATAAAAATAATTTATTCAAACAAACATAATTTTAAAAACATAATTGTTCCAAATAAGTGCTAAAGAAAGCAAAATAAAAAGAGCAACACTCCAAGCTAAGGGAAGTTTGTTGAATAAAATTTCTCCTAATTCCACATCTTTAATACTCCCGCTTTGAAAAGAGGATAAGATAAAATCTTCCTCCAATCCTCTTCCCACCAAGAAGGTTGCTGGAGGAGGTACTCTTCCAAATTTAGGCAAAGGATTGCTCTTGATATTGGGCTTATCAGGCTCAGGCAACTTTCCACTGTCGATTAGATCTTGGATCTCATCCTTCAATCGGGTACATTTATCGGTCTCATGTCCTCGAGTCTGATGAAATTGACAAAAAGCCTTAGTATCAAATTTTGGGGGTAAAGGATTTGGCAAAGGTCGAGGGGCCAATGGTTGTAATATTCCATCATTTTAGAGCTTGTTGAAAACCCAAGATAGTGGTTTCCCCAACTCTAAGAACTGTCTTTTATTTTCTTGACCAATCGCATTAACATCAACTTCCTTTTGCATGCTTTGATTGCTCGATTAGTAGTTCCCTTTCTTATTCCTTCTTACTGAAAAGCGGTTCTTCTCCCTTTCCCATTCTTCAATTTGTAGACCAGCTTGGAGAAGATTTTTGAAATCTCGGATGAGTGCATGAGACATCCTTTCACGAAGACTAGGCAACACCTCTCTCACAATCATCCTTATTTGATCAGATTCATCGGGCCTCTTCCTGAGCAATGCAGCCTTATTCATCCACCTTTTCACATAGTCGACAAAATTCTCATTTGGCCTTTGTCTAATGGACTCAACTTCCATTAAGGTAATTTCCAGCTCGATATTGTACCCATATTGTTGAATGAAAGCCTTGTATAATGAATCCCAGAACTTTTGAGTACTATCCTTTAAGGTGTTGAACCAATTCTGGATAACATGGTCCAATGAAAGCATGAAGTACCTTAGAGTTTACGTCTTAGTAGCTCTAGCAAACTGCATGGCAGTGATGTACTGCATAACATGTAAGTGAGGATTGTTTGTACCATTGTACCTAGCAAAGGAAGGCATCTTGAAATTATAAGGGACCTCCTCATCTTGTTGGAACAGTTTGTCGATCTTGTACATCTCTTCGATTTTCAGCTTCTTCTCAAATTTCTTTTCTAAATCAGCAATCATCTTCTCAACATCAGAAGTTTCAATCTTTTCAAAAGTTGTCTTCTCAATAACCTTTGGCTCCTTCTTTTTATCTTGAGGATCTTGGAAGTATTGGGTCCAGTATTCATCACCATCCATAACCATCTTGTCATCATTGAAGACTACTTCACCGTCTGTAGCCTTTCCCTTGTCTTTCTTGGTGCTTGCGGAAGCTTCAGCAGTGTTCCCAAATATTGCAGCCATTTAACTTTTCATGATCTCAGCTAGGGCCCCCTTTAGTTCTTCCATCTTGACTTCAAGGGCATCATCCAACATCTTTTGAATTTGCTCAAGTTCCATTGCTTTTGGTGAGAAGCTAACTGTGTTGTTGATGGATTCTTCATCTCTAGAGTAGGTTGGATTGTTGTAGGCTTTTAAACTGTTGTAATACAGGGCTGTGAGCCAGAGAGGATTAATGATATGAGATGCAAATATATGTATGCATGTATGCACAAATAATAAACAAAGATAGGTAGAATGTCCCTTCCAACCTTATAACTTCCACACACGAATGGCGAGTCTCTTTTTCTAAGTTTATAGTCAACAAAATACCAACATGGGATATTTTGTTTTCGAAAAAGTTCCCTCAAACAGTTCAACCAATAGTTATATTTTCAAAAATGGAAATCAGTTCATAATAATTCCCATTAATTAGGTTTTAATCCATCCAATCAACTAAAGCAGCTTTTATGCTATATTGGATTAAAACTAAATTAAGAGGTTTATTATAAATAGATTTTTCACTTGAAAAAGTAACTAATGATTCATGCCAAAAACAAACCCATGATTAATAATTCTTAGTATAAACTAAGCTCACAATTTATTTTTGGTATTTTCATAATTGACCTAAATATTCGTAAGCTATTTCAAAAGGTTATGAAAATAATTTTGTTTCTAAGCCTATTGTAAAAATATTTTAGAAAAAATGGATTTGTTTCTTTTTGTTAGAAAAGTTTTATGTCCAAAGACCATCTTGAAAATAGCTTTGGTCTTTTGGACTTTCAAGAAAAATTTATTTTGAGCTTACGATGTACTTAGGTCATATTAGAAAAAGAACAAACCAAATAAATCATGATTTAAACCAAGATAAATTAACCATAGTCCAACAACAAGCATTTAGGGTAAAAATCTAAGGAAAGTAACTAGGCCAATTACATGAGCTTTAGTTTTTGGGTTAAAAGGCTTACGTTCCCATAGCAAGCATATACTAAAAGGTCCAAGGCTATGAGTGGTTATGCCATGCTCGATCTCCATATCTTGAGTGAAAGTATGGTATCTGATGGCTCTGAGCTATGCTATAGCAATACCGCAAGTGCACGGGTCGACCAAGTAATAAAGTAGTGAGTGAGTTATCGTTCCACTGAGGACAAGGTCATGTACTAGTGCAAATCTTAACTGTTGTTTAGCAAATCAATAGGTTTGTGATGTGGAGTAATTAAAATCAATTAATCTAATGACTGAAAGTAAAGGAAAATTAAATGCTGAGCAAAAAGGATTAATGGTAATAAAACTATCCAGATATTGAATCCCCCTAGCCTCAATGATATTTATGAACATCAATCCAGTTAAATCATTTAATATAGTTGAGTTGAAATTTCTCTAACTTAGACTAAAACCTCTCTCGAGTGAATTAATCCCTCATTACTAAATAGAGTGCCGAAATCTCTTCTCAAACACGATTAATTAGATCTTGCATTAAGAACAAGGAACTATAAACCAAAGGATCTTGTAAGTCTATCTCTAGTACTCCAATCAATCCTCAACCCTTATGAGTATTCAATTCATATCAAGCTTTCTCAAGTCAATAATATGAAAATTGCAACCAATCAATAAGCATGCTATTATCAATTGGAAATAGATCATTAAGTATCATAAGAATAAAATAACTCAATCAAATAATTCAACTAAATATAATTATTCAATCCATACAAATAAGCTAGGGTTCATCAATATCTAGATAGAGAATGAATTAGTTCATATTCAAAACTAGAAAAACAGAGCAAGAGAATTGAATAAAAGAATCCAAACAATCCATGGCAAATAATTTGTATTTCTTCACTTCAATCCTTGATTCTTGATTTAGATGTTGTTTAGAGTACGTCTTCACCCTCAATCTCAGCTCCAAAACTCTCCTCCTTGCTTTGGAAGTCGGCTCTAGGTTATAAGATATGAAATTCGGCCCCTTAATTCATGCTTCAGCGTAGCTTTTATAGTGTAGATAATTTCACCTTACACGCCCATTGACATGCCCATGTCACTGGGCGTGTCATTGCTACTGAGATTTTGAACTTAAGGCACCTCCAGTGACATGCCCATGTCACTGGGCATGTCACAGCTACTGTGAAACATTGCAAAAGGCATGCTTGGTGACACGCCCATGTCCCTGGGCGTGTCAATGCTTCTGTATGCAGCATCAAGGGCATGTCCATTGACACGCCCATGATCATGGGCGTGTCCATTGATGAATTTTTGCTCTTTTCTTCTACTTTCATCCGTAATTCCTCTAAAATGTCCATAAGCCTCAAAATACAGAGAATTCATGAAATTAACCCTAAAATACGCTTTGAACAAACAAATTAAACTCAATTGGATAATATTCATATTAAGAAATAGGAATAAAATATCATCAATTGTGCACTTATAAAATTCCCCCACACTTGAGTTTTTGCTTGTCCTCAAGCAAACTAAATCACTGTAATAAGCAGAAACGACAGAATCCCCTATATTCAAAAAGAAAAGTAAAGTTTTGATAATACTCGAGTCAGAAAACCTCGCTTTCTCAACTAAAAACTAATTCACAATCATAACAGCTGAATCAATAAGTTTTAGAATAAAAATTTCACAAACCTAAAACCTAAGAATCCAGAGTTAAAAGATTGAGGATAAAATTCTAGAAAATCAAAAACCCAAGAGCAAAGTACAAAAAATGTAAATTTTCTCTTAAGTTCCCTAACCCTCAAATTTTTATTTATTTATTTATTTATTATTATTATTATTTGTTTATTTTTTTAGAATCAAATGCATATACACATGCATATACATTTTAAGGAGCCCGACTTGTTTGAACTGATACTAACCTTTTGACGCGAAGGTAAACATTTGTGATGCCGACCCCCGGTTACTCAGCCAGAATCACCGTTCAAATGGCTACTAGCACTATTCATGATTCCAACTCATTTGTTTTAATTCAAGAGTAAAAATCAGCGGAACAGGGATAAATTTTCAAAGCTTCTTTAATTAGAATTATTTATTTATTATTATATATATATATATTTTTAACAACTCAAGGGTCAGAAACTTAAGGGTCATACTAAGTCCGACTCAAGAATCTCATGAATTATAACATGCTAAAAAATGTAACTAAGGTTTTAAACTTTAGATGTGTCCAATTTCCATTAATCCACAACCCAACTATAGCTATTACAATCGATCCTCAGCAATTGATCAAGATCACTAAGTTAACCTCAACAAGAAATTATCATTTAGGAAATCTCAAATTAGTTTAACATATAAAGGAAAACCAAATCAATTCACACTTATTACAACAGTCTTAGCTTACTTAAATCCAAAAAGAAAAAACAATTTGCAGAAATTATTTGAGAAAAATGAATCAAATAAAAAGAATGAAATAATAAAAATTCAACTCAAGAAAGTAAACCTCTCCCCCACGCTTAAGACGCACATTGTCCCCAATGTGTGTGTAAAACACGAAATAATGAAGAGAGAAAAAAAAACTACCCTTTTCATGTCCATGAATGGAAAAATATGAGTACGGTGCCAAGAGTATGGTGAAGGAGGATTTACCTCAAAACAAAAATCTAAAAAGCAAAAAGAAGAAAAAATAAGGTTAAGACATAAATAAATAAAATAACAAACAAAAGAAATAATTCTTAAGGAAAATAATAATTGTCCAAAAGCAATGAAAAAGAAAGAAAACTAAAAAGAATATTAAACAAGTAAAGAAATGAAAATAAAATAAAAAGAAAAATAAAATAACAATGTGGGCTAGTAAAAAATCGGTGCATCGCCGGAATCATCACTGCCAGTCTCATCATCAGAAACATCAATTGGAGGTGCGGGTGTAGGTTCAGGGGCAGGTGGCTGGTATTTTTTCTCCTCCGCCAAAAACCCATACGTAAATTGATCTGGAAGGGGCTTTAGTTCCAAGTTGGGTGGATCAATCACTGATGGTTTTGGCTTCTCTTCCTTTGGCATCTCAATAGTCTCATAAGCCTTGCCTTTGAATGAATTGCTTGTTTCAAGAAAAACAAGCTGCTCCATTGCTTCTTGATCCTCAACATTTTCCTGCAATAAACACAACTCAAGGGGATCCTTGGAAAAAATGTTAGTAACACAATTTACAGTCTCATGCTCAATAACATCATTGCATGATTCCGCCTCATCAAGTGAAAGTGAATGTTTCATAGCATCATATATCCTAAAAATAACTTTATCATCACCCACTCTCAAAGTTAATGTGCCATCATGAACATCGATAAGGGCACGGGCTATATTTAAAAATGACCTACCAAGAATAAGTGAAACATCTGCAACCTCATCAATATCAAAGACAACAAAATCATTAGGGAAAATGAAATCCCCGACTTTTACCAACACATCTTCTATAATGCCACGAGGGTGGACTACTGACTTATCAGCAAGTTGGATGGTCATAAGTGTTGGTTTAGGTTTACTGAGGCCTAACTCTTTGAAAATTTTATAGGGCATAACACTTATGCTAGCCCCCAAATCAGCTAATGCACTCTTGATCTAGAGATTACCTATTAAACATGGAATGGTAAAACTACCTGGATCTTTTAGCTTCTTAGGTAACCTCCTCTGCAAGATTGCTGAACTCTTTTCAGACAACTGCACTAAAGACACTTCCTCAAGTTTCCTTTTGTTAGAAAGGATGTCTTTCAAAAACTTAGCATATTTAGGCATCTGTGACAAAGCCTCAGCAAATGGAATATTAATGTGCAATTGTTTAAAAAGTTCAAGAAACTTACTGAACTGAGCATCAATTTTATCCTTATTCAACCTTGCCAGATAGGGCACTCTAGGTCGGTATTCCATCAATATGGGGCTGCTTTCTTGCGACTGCTGCTTCTCTTTCTCACTTTCCACTGCAGTTTTCTCTCCCGAAGTGACAGAAGGATTGTCTTCTTTTTCTTTTTCTTGTATTTCACCCCTTTTCTCTGCCGCTTCTCCACTTTTCTCATCCACATTACCTTTGATTTCTTTTCCACTCCTTAGTGTAATTGCCTTGAGCTGCTCTTTAGGATTTGCCTCAGTGTTGCTAGGCAGACTTCCTTGTGGTCTCTCACTGAGCAACTTGGCAATTTGCCCCACCTGATTCTCCAAATTATGAATGGAGGCTTGCTGATTTCTTATGCTGGTTTCAGTTGATTGGAACCTAGTTTCAGAAGCTGCTATGAATTTCTCCATCATGTCCTCCAAATTACTATTTCTTGGAGGGGCAGCTTGTTGATGTTGGGGCTGCTGGAATCTTGGGGGAGGTCTTGGATTATTTTGATTAGTCCATGAGAAATTTGGATGATTTCTCCACCCCGGATTGTATGTGTTGTTGTAGGGGTTATTCTGTTGTTGCCTTGGCATATTTCCCACATAATCTACTTGCTCTTGCCTAGCAAACATGTTGCCATTTTGGCACTCTTGACTTTGATGTCCACCCCCACACCATTCACAAGACATCACTTGCATTACTTTCCCATAAGAAGAGGCCAAAGAATCAAATTTTTTATTCAATGCTTCTAATTGGGATGTCAAAGCCACCACAGGATCTAATTGGTGTGAACCCATGACTTTCAGCTTTCCTTGCTCCCTTAGGGTTTGCCACTGATAATTGGTGATAGCCATGTCTTCAATTAAATCCCTTGCTTGTTCAGGTGTCTTGTTGTTTATGGTACCACCAGCTGCTGCATTAATGGATTGCTTAGTTACATAATTCAACCCATTGTAAAATGTTTGAATTTGAAGCCATAGTGGAAGTCCATGATGAGGACACCTTCTCAACAAATCTTTAAACCTTTCCCAGGCATCATAAAGGGTCTCACCATCTTGTTGCAGAAAGGATGAGATATCATTCCTCAACTTAGCAGTTTGGATGGTGGGAAGTATTTCTCTAGGAATTTCTCTGCCAACTGACCCCATGTTGTGAAGGTTCCTGGAGGAAAAGATTTCAGCCACTTCTTTGGTCTATCTCTAAGGGAAAATGGGAATAACCTCAGCCTAATTGCATCCTCTGAGACTTTATTTATCTTGAATGTATCACATATCTCCAGAAAATTCTCAATATGTGCATTAGGATCTTCATTAGGAAACCCATCGAACTGACAAGTCTGCTGCACCATTTGAATTACATTTGCTTTTTATTTCGAAGTTGTTTGCAGCAACTGTAGTCCTCCGGATATTAGATTCAGCTCCGTTGAGATTGGGCTTAGCAAACTCCTGCATTGTTCTTGGCTCAGCTCCTTCCATAACTTCAAACTCCTCTTCTTCTTCTGCTATTTCCAGATGTATTTCTGTTTATGCGTCTTCCAAAACTGTCTCCTCTTCTTCCTTTCGCTTTCTCCTGAGTGTTCTTTCTAACTTTGGATCGAATTCAAATAGTTGGGATGAGTTACCTCTGGTCATAAAAGGGAGGAAATACATAAAAATATGCAAGAACCAAAGTTAAAAACAAATAAAAATAAAATTAAATCAACAGTGTTAATTATATTACTAATATTGAAACTGTTGTCCCCGCCAACGGCGCTAAAAACTTGGAGTGGTCCCATGTTCGGAACTTTGACAAAGATCTCTCCATGTAACACCCCTATATCCCGTATATGCATACTACATACCACCACACTAGTAATACACATATACCGAATATAGGAATGCTACGGTTTACTAACCAAACCAATCATTCCTTTATACAATAACATGAACAAACTTAAAGCATTTAAGTTATATCATAAAACACAGTAAGTAAAACGTTCATTCAACAAGCAGTGAAAAATGTAGAGGTATTTATAAATACATAAACATAAAAATTAAATTTTACAAAATATAAAGTTTATACATGTTTGGCAGTCAGTCTTTGATCTTTAAGCTCACAATCAACACTTCAAAATCTAGACTCGACTCGGTCTAGATGAACTCTCTGGCTCGACCTTGTCACCTGCGCGATGAACCACAATCGCGCTAAGCCAACGGCTTAGTAATACAAACCACAATAACAAAATGTTTCAATGCAATGCCAATGTCACACGTTTCAAATATTATAAACAATACATAAGAATATCATACTTCAAAGTCTTACATTGAATCTTATTATTCATTTGTTTCAACATTCATGAATCACATTTAAAAAAAGACAAGCATGGGCCCAAAAGACACTAATATGCCATTCAACGTTCAGAGTTAATGTTTTGGTTCAATTATCACATTTATCATTATCATTATCCCAACTAGGCTTCAAGGATTAGGCTCAACCAAGCTTCAAGGGGAACAAAGCATGCTAAGTATCAACCCAACTTGGCTTCAAGAACCAAACCCAACCTAGCTTCAAGGGTTGTAACATCTCAACTAGGCTTCAAGGATTAGACCCAACCAAGCTTCAAGGGGAGTTAAGCATGCTAAACTTCAACCCAACTTGGCTTCAAGGATCAAATCCAACCTAGCTTCAAGAGATTGTTACCATTAGGCATGCCACCAACAATAAAACTCTGAAAATGGAATAACATATTAGACACACAATTCATTCATTATTTCATTATCAATTTCATTCTCATTTTCTCATCATCATTTAGACAACCATGTCTCAAATATCTCATTTGCATTATTATGGCCAACAACAATGGCTTCACATCTCATCAATAGAGTATACATAACCAATTGCATTGAACACACATTTTAAATTCATCATCATCTAGGCAAACATGCCTCACTTATTTCATTTGAATCATTATAGCCAACCACAGGCATCACATCTCATCATATCACAATTCACATTAAAGCAATTCATCATTAAAGTATTCATCATAACTAATTGCATTGCACATACCTTTTGAATGATCATCATATCTTTCACATTATACAAATCATAACATTAATCAAATAGTAATAACAATATAGTAGATTACTTAACACATTTATAACCAAATGTGTTAAGTCCCAAAATCATGTAAATGAATGCAACCATGTAAGTTTGTACTTACCTCAAGAGCAACTCACACCAATCTATACACTTCTTCTTCCAAGAATCCTCAACACTTAGGTTAGGGCAATTCAACCTCTTCACAACCTAATCCAAAAGGAATAATACACACTTAATTACAAATTCACATGAATTACAATACAATTATTCACCTATTAGTCTCATACTAGACCCCTAGATCATAAACTACAAGCCAACATCTCTCTTTAGGACCCCACGGTCATGGCCTCCCAACCCCACGGGCGTGGGTTAGCAAACGGATCTGCCTCCCTTGCTCAAAACCCCCACGGCCATGGCTTCCAATGGCCACGGTCGTGGCAGCCAAGGCCACGGGCGTGGCATCTAAAATTCTTTTGTTTCGGACCAAACTCATATATTTTATGCTTCTAACTTCATTAAACACCAATATCATGAAGATCTACAAGAATAATTAATCAAACTCAACATCTACAACAATAATCACCAATTCACAACCCTAAAACAAACACAACTCATACACATCATACACAGCCACGGGCCCGCCCGCAGTTTTTGACGCAAAATTTTTGAAACCTAATCCAATTAGGTTTTAATTTCTTTTTTTATTAATATTAATTGTCGTGTGGAATTAGGAAGAAATAACCTAAAAACCATTATAAATAAGGATCAATTAAACCAAATTAAGGGGGGAGAAAAAATTTTCACAGTGAGATTGGGATTGGAAACCAAATCAAGGAAGGAAAAGCAACAATTCAATTCAATTGATTTTTAAGGGAGTAGCAGCACAAATTAAGCAATTCAAAGGCAACAAAGGATTGTCTTTGGAGCTAGTTTATCCAAGAAGAATTATTTTTGGAAGAATCAACAAAAGAAGGTAAGTGATTTTCCTTATTGATTTATGTTACACAGTAGCTAAGTTATGGAATTAGGGTTTTTTAAATAAAAAACTTTAGAACTTTAATTCAATTCTTCCAAAGTTAAAACTCTAAAACGTGACCTTCTTTTCTAAAAAGACTTAAAATTGTTATTTTTTCTTCTTAAAAATCTTCAAACACTAATTGAACATATTTTTCAACAAAACCAAAATCAAATTCTGTTTCTTTTAAAATTTTAAAGTAGGTTCTATTTCATTCAAAAAGCCTTAAAAAACATATTTTCTACTTATAAAAACTTCAATCCATGTGTTTAAATTCATAAAACTTCATAAATCATCAAATTGCTTTTTAAAAACCCTAAAAATTCTTTTACCCGAGAACCCTAATTTTAAAGCCTAAAATTCAAAATTCAACTTTTAAACCTAAAATAATGAACCCTAATCCTTTTAAAACCTTAAACCATAATTTTTATGAACCCTAATCCTTTTAAAACATTAAAAAACATAAAAACATGAAAACCCAAAAAATTGCACAGCAGCTTGAAATTCAATAATCAAAAATCACAACTTTAAGTACTTTAAGGTATTCAAAACCCTAGTTTCATGATTTCATCATTCAAACCTTAATTTGGTTAATCAAAGAGTCTTACCAACCTTTTAAAACATAAAACCCTAATCTATTTTAATTCCATAAAAAATCACAGTAGCTGTAATTGAACTTTTATTTACTTTATTCAATTCCATATTTATTTATACCTTGATTTATTTCTTATGCTTTAATCTATTTGAATTCAATACTTGATTTATTTAATTTATCATGGATGGATGTTTATTTTATATTTTATTTTAATACTTTTGATGAATGATTTATTTATGATGAATGATTATTTACTTATATCAATCAATTTAGATTCCAAAAGTTGTAAGAGGTATGTTTCCACTTGGTGGGTACCTCATTAGTTAAACATCATGTAATTTAATTTGCTTTTCTATTTTAGAACTTATGTAAAGGGCATGTTTCTACCTTTTGTTGGGTGTCCTATCTAGGCATGTGATGTAAGGACATGTTTCCATCCTTGGATGGGTGTCCATTTATTTGTTTTCTTTTGTTTGGACATTACTTTGATTTTAATATAATGATGCTTTCTTTTTATTGTGTGTAATATGGATAATGTTATTATACTTAAGAATTTTATAATATTAAGACCTGTAAAGGAGGCCGGTTCCAATGAACCGGGCGTTGTGGGGGTGCTGGGCCATTTCTCACCTTCCCCACACATACCCAACTTTCCGAACCCATTAGGGGTTGGGGATTCCTTAGGAATCGAGTCATCCACCCCTTTCTTTTTTCCCGGCCCGACCAGGTGACGACTCCATTTTCTCCGGACTTAAGTTCGTGTTCTCTAAGGCCCCGAGCCTAAACAGTGCCGAAGTCGCAAGAACCATTCCACCGGGAGTGGGGGCGAAAATCCCCGCTCACAGTGGCGACTCCACTGGGGATAAGAGAAGTTGATTCTGTTGGTCTTTATATTATTCTATTCTTTCTTATAATGATATTATCCATTGCATCATCTTAGATTGCATCGTGTGTGTGAGTTAGGACGCCCGTGTTACCCGTGTTATGTTATGTAAGGGATACCATACTTTCACTCAAGGTATGGAGATCGAGCATGGCATAACCACTCATAGCCTTGTACCATTTGGTATATACTTGCTATGGGAACCTAAGCCTTTTTACCCAAAGACTAAAGCTCATGTAATTGGCCTAGTTACTTTCCTTAGGTTTTACCCCAAATGCATGTTGTTTGACTATGGATAATTTATCTTGGTTTAAATCATGGCTTATTTGGTTTGTTCTTTTTCTAATATGACCCAAGTACATTTGCAAGCTCAAAATAAAATTTTTCTTTAAAATCTAAAAGACCAAAGCTATTTTTCAAAACTTTTCAAAATGATCTTTGGACATAAGACTTTTTCAAATAAAAAATTCTTTGGCCCATGGCCCAAATACTAAGCCCAAAATCCATTTTTCTAAAATCTTTTACAATGGGCTTAGAAACAAAACTATTTTCACCCAACCTTTTCTCATAAAAAGCTTGCAAAAATATTTAGGTCAATTATGAAATACCAAAAATCAATTGTGCGCCTAGTTTACACTAAGAATAAATTAACTATGGGCTTGTTTTTGGCATGAATCATTAGTTACCTTTTTCAAGTGAGAAATCTATCTATGATAAAACTCTTAATTTTGTTTTAATCCAATATAACATAAAAGCTACTTTAGTTGGTTGAATGGATTAAAACCTAATTAATGGGAATTATCATGGATTGATTTCTATTTTCGAAAACATAACTATTGGTTGAAACGTCCGAGGGAATTATTCGAAAGCAAGGTACCCCATGTTGGTATTTTGTTAACCATATACCTAGGAAAAGAGACTCGCCATTCGTGTGTGGATGTTATAAGATTGAAAGGAACGTCCTAATTTTTCCTTGTTTGTCTATTGTTTGTGCATACATGAATACATGCATACATTTGCATCTCATATCATTGATCCTCTCTGGCTCACGGCCCTGGATTACGATAGTTCTAAAGCTTACAACAATCCGACCTACGCTGGAGATGAAGCATCAAGCAACGACTCAATCACTTGCTCACCAAAAACAATGGAGCCCGAACAAATTCAAAGGATGGTGGATGAGGCCCTCAATGCCAAGATGGAAGAAATCAAAGAGGCCCTAGCTGAGACCATGAAGAACCAATTGACTGCAATCTTAGAAAACCATGCCGAGGCATCTGCTAGCACTAAGAAACCAAAGGACAAAGGGAAGACCAAAGTTAGTGAAGTAGCTTTTTATGATGATAAGGTGATCATAGACGATGATGATTGGGCTCAATATTACCAAGATCTTCAAGACAAAAAGGAACCGAAGGTTGTTGAGAAGGCAACTATTGAAAAGACCGAGACATCCGATGTTGAAAAGATGATTGCTGATTTAGAAAAGAAATTTGAGAAGAATCTGAAAACCAAAGAGAAGTCTGAGATCGATAAATTATTTGAGCTAGATGAAGAGGTCCCATACAAGTTCAAGATGCCATCTTTTGCAAAGTATAATGGCACTGGAAATCCTCATCTCCATGTGAAGCAGTATATCACTGCCATGCAATCTGCCCGAGCTACTAAGGCTCAAACTCTAAGGTACTTCATGCTCTCATTGGATCCTGCTGTCTAAAATTGGTTCAATACCTTAGATGATGGAATACAAAAGAGTTGGGATCTACTTTACAAAGCCTTCATCCAACAATATGGATACAATGTTGAAATGGAAGTTACCTTAATGGAAGTTGAGTCCATTAGGCAACGACCAAATAAAAATTTTGTAGATTATGTCAAGAGATGGAGAAACAAGGCTGCTTTACTCAAGAAGAGGCCTGATGAATCCGATCAAATAAGGATGATTCTGAGAGGGGTGTTGCCTAATCTTCGTGAGAGGATGTCTCATACACTCATACGTGATTTCAAAGATCTTCTCCAAGCTGGTCTACAAATTGAAGAATGGGAAAGGGAGAAGAATCGCTTTTCAATAAAAAGGAATGAGAAAGGGAATTACCAGTCGGGCAATCAAAGCACACAAAAGGAAGTTGATGTTAATGCCGCTAGTGAAAGAGGAATGAGGCAGTTTTCAGATCTGGGGAAGCCACTATCTTGGGTTTTCAATAAGCTACAAAGGAAGGGATTGTTACAACCCTTGACTCCTCGTCCTTTGCCTAATCCTCTTCCACCTAACTTTGATACTAATGCATTTTGCCAATTCCATCAAAGGCCAGGACACGAAATGGACAATTGCATGAATTTGAGGCATGAGATCCAGAATTTAATTGATAATGGCAAGTTGCCCGAGCTGGACAAACCCAACACCAAAGATAATCCATTTCCAAGGTTCAACAGAGTGCCACCACCAGCAACCTTTATGGTAGGAAAAGGATTGGAAGAGGATTTTGTTTTATCATCCTTTCAAGATGGGGATATTGAAGATGTAAAAGGAAAAGAAGCCTAACTCAATGAACTTTCCTTAGCTTGAATGTTGCTTTTCAATCTTACTTTCTTTAATATTTTGGAACTATTGTGTTTTTTAAATTTAAATTTGTTTGAATAAATTATTTTTATCATAAATTTTTATTGGTCTTTGTTCATTTTGGTGCTCAACCAATGAGGAATTTAGCTTGATCTTTATAAATTAATGTGTCTAGGCATCATGACTCGAATGACTTTACTAGATGAGGGAATTACTCTATAGCATTGAGTTGTGTGTGCTTACTTAGAGAGGGCTCCTGCATAATTATCTTTGTCTAGGTCTTAGTTAGTCTTAGAACATGCTTTGACAAACTTTCGAGGCAAAATTGAACTCTGCTCATTTAAGGGAGAGATGATCTAGGCATTGTTTGATTAGTCAACGACTAGTATCCACCCAATTAAATATTAACCCCTAGTTGTCCCTTTGAGCCTTCATAAAATTTTAGCTATCTTTTCATTGGCATACAAACCCCAATAACCTACCCTAAGCTGTTGTGATACTTTTGAAAAGTCTTATGATCACAAAGGTGAAAAGGCAAGAAGATCAAAGAAAGAAATGAATAGTCAAGACTATGAAGATAGTTGAAGTTCTCAAGACCACAAGGATAGTTGATGTAGTTGAAGTTCCCTTAATGTCTCCAATATATCAAGACAACATCAACATTAGAGTAACAAATGATTTATCCCTATTAAAGAAGATTTATGTTACTCCACTCATCCATTATTGGAAGCCCAAGTTGGTACAAACAAGACAACTATGTTTGAGCTAGAACCAAAAAGGAAAAAAGGAAAAAAGAGAATAAGAAAAGAAAAGAAAGAAAGAAAAAAAGAATAAGAAAAAAAAAGGAAGATAAAACCTAAAAAGGCGGTTCATAAAGCCAACTGAGTTATCTTTTACCTAAAGCAGCAAAAGGCTTCCATTTGGTTCATAAAGACATTTTTACTTGAATTGGCCCAACACAACCAAAGATTCAATCAAATCAAAAGAAAAGGGAGAAAGACCATCCAGTTCTTGAAAGTTCTGTACTTGATAGTCCTACAAGAAAGAAGGACAAAATGATACAAGAAAGGGAAGAGTAAGAAAGAGAAAGAAAGGGGAAGAGTAAGAAAAATAAAGAGGAAAGAAAAGGGAAAAGAAGAAAAGAAATAAATTTGGGTCTTAAACTTTTTGCAAGGGTAAAGACTGTCCTAATCAAGATCCAGATTAATGCCAAAAATATAGAAAGAATTTAGAGACTAGCAAGATTGCCTCCAAGCTGCCTAAAATTCAAATAAGAAATTTGTAGTGTGAAGGTTTGTCCAATGTGTCACATCAGCCCCAACATACAAATAGCCTTCATTTAGCCCATGTCCCTTATAGACCCCATTTCAAGCCTATCAAAGACCTGTTGATCTCTCTTGGTAGGTAGAGTCTATTAGTGGAGATAGTTTGGATAAGCATGCATATGAGATAGACAATATTTAAACTCAAATGAGACCTTTGGCCAAGTAATGTGTATGTGCCTATCTGAAGTGCAACAATTCTTTCTTAAATAGAAATGATTCCCGAGTTTAGTACGGTAACTAGGGTTGTCATGTTATAGATATGTTAATTTGGAAAATCAAGTCCTGAGGTACATTGACATTAATTTGGCAAAGCCAACATTTGATTTCAAAATGAAAATTCAAAAATTTCAAAAATTTCAAAAAAAAAAAATGTTTTGTCATAGAAAGCCTTCAAGTTAAGGGAAGTATGTTGAACCTCCAAATGACACATTGGGCAAAGGAAATTATTATTAGAAAAGTTGTGAAGAAACTACCAACTGCTTGGGGTCTCCACCACTCATGTTCTCAACATATAGAAGATAAAAGCCACAAATGCAAAGCTTTCGGTCATTCCAATGCAAGACTTGAACAAGCGTCAAAACGGAGTCAATGAGAACACTTCTGCTGATCGCCTCAGTCTGTGAGTCACTAAAACCGCTGTAAGTATCATTCATGCATATCATGCATACATGGGCATATCACATCGCACTTTCTTGTCTTGTATTGTCTATTCTTTATCAAAGTGAACAGCAAACACTCTGTGAAGTAAAGAATCAAAAGAAGATGTCAAATCAGGGGGGCATGGAAAGCCCATTGCTTGAGAAAGCTCCAGTAATCTTGCAAAGAGAAGAAATGCATGCTTATGCGAAGAACAAGACGGCAAAAACATCAATCAAAGCTTGCATGGATAAAATCTTTGGTTTGAGCCTACACAGGGGGCAAAGTTTCTCCTTTTCAATTTTTTGAGTTTATATACCAAATATTTTTACACTCACTTACGAATATTTTGCCACACAGGGGGGCAAGGAGAGGATATAAGGTCCAATTAAAAATAGCTAAATCTTTGCAAAAAGGAAGAACAAAAGAATGGAACATTAGAACTCTTAAAAGAATAAAGATGCAAAAGACAAAAGACCAATCCAGCTAAAAGAGCTGAAGCCAGGGTAAAGACCCGACCTCCAATGGATAGAGACCCATGTTTTAAGAGTAAAGACCCAATCTCAAAGGATGAAGATCCATTTGCAATGGTGAAGACCAGATGTCAAAAGATGAAGATTCATTTTCAAGGATGAAGACCCGATCTCAAAGGATGAAGATCCATTTTGAGGGTGGAAAACCACAATGCATGGAATAACCGGAGCAGTCAGATTTCTCAAATTATAAAAGGTCAGTCAAACTCAATCTCTGGTCTAAGCACCCATTCTCGGGTCCAAGTACCCAAATCAAATCAATCTCGGGTCCATGTACCCAATCTCGGGTCCAAGTACCTAAATCAAATCAATCTAGGGTCCAAGTACCCAAATCAAATCAATCTCGGGTCCAAGTACCCAAAATCAACCCAATCCCGGGTCCAAGTACCCAATCCCGGGTCCAAGTACCCAAAATCAATTCAAGCTCGGGTCCAAGTACCTAAGCTCGGGTCCAAGTACCCAATCTCGAGTCCAAGTACCCAATCTCGAGTCCAAGTACCCAAATCAAATCAATCTCGAGTCCAAGCACCTATTCTCGGGTCCAAACACCCAATCCCGGGTCCAAGTACCCAAAATCAATTCAAGCTCAAGTCTAAGTACCCAATCTCGGGTCCAAGTACCCAAAATCAATTGAAGCTCTGGTCCAAGTTCCTAAGCTCGGGTCCAAGTACCCAATCTCGGGTCCAAGTACCCAAATCAAATCAATCTCGGGTCCAAGTACCCAATCCCGGGT
Organism: Garcia nutans; assembly: GCA_947685225.1. Taxonomy (NCBI): domain Eukaryota; kingdom Viridiplantae; phylum Streptophyta; class Magnoliopsida; order Malpighiales; family Euphorbiaceae; genus Garcia; species Garcia nutans. Next base: position 32,357,697 of record CANTUV010000002.1, read on the forward strand.
CCAAGTACCCAAATCAATTCAATCTCGGGTCTAAGTACCCAATCCCGGGTCCAAGTATCCAATCTCGGGTCCAAGTACCCAAAATCAATTCAAGCTCGGGTCCAAGTACCTAAGCTCGGGTCCAAGTATCCAATATCGGGTCCAAGTACCAAAATGAAATCAATCCCGGGTCCAAGTACCCAATCCCGGGTCCAAGTACCCAAATCAAATCAAGCTCGGGTCCAAGTACCCAAATCAAATCAATCTCAGGTCCAAGTACCCAATCCCGGGTCTGAGTACCCGAAATTAATTCAAGCTAGGGTCCAAGTACCCAATCCCGGGTTTAAGTACCCAATCTTAGGTCCAAGTACCTAAATCAAGTACCCAAAACAAATTTAAATCACCATCTCAAAAATTAAAGTCTTATTGTTTTTCACTCTCTTTCACTTAAGTTTCAGATCATTCAAGCAGGGGACAAACTGTAGACCCTTAATTTTTTACCCAATCCGGTCCATTATGTTTTATTTGGTTTAAAATGATTTTGTTGTTTAATTGGTCCAAAATAATTTTAATTAAATAATTTTTACCTTAGTATCTAATTTTTATTAAGAAATAAATAAAAATAAACAAATCAAAATCAAAAAAATAAAAATAAAAATAAAAATCGGGCGAAAATCCCCGCTCACAAACATCTCAACTAGGCTTCAAGGATTAGACCCAACCAAGCTTCAAGGGGAGTTAAGCATGCTAAACTTCAACCCAACTTGGCTTCAAGGACCAAATCCAACTTAGCTTCAAGAGATTGTTACCATTCGGCATGCCACCAACAAAAAAACTCTGAAAATGGAATAACATATTAGACACACAATTCATTCATTATTTCATTATCAATTTCATTCTCATTTTCTCATCATCATTTAGACAACCATGTCTCAAATATCTCATTTGCATTATTATAGCCAACAACAATGGCTTCACATCTCATCAATAGAGTATACATAACCAATTGCATTGAACACACATTTTAAATTCTTCATCATCTAGGCAAACATGCCTCACTTATTTCATTTGAATCATTATAGCCAACCACAATGGCATCACATCTCATCATATCACAATTCACATTAAAGCAATTCATCAGTAAAGTATTCATCATAACCAATTTCATTGCACATACCTTTTGAATGATCATCATATCTTTCACATTATACAAATCATAACATTAATCAAATAGTAATAACAATATAGTAGATTACTTAACACATTTATAACCAAATGTGTTAAGTCTCAAAATCATGTAAATGAATGCAACCATGTAAGTTTGTACTTACCTCAAGAGCAACTCACACCAATCTATACACTTCTTCTTCCAAGAATCCTCAACACTTAGGTTAGGGCAATTCAACCTCTTCACAACCTAATCCAAAAGGAATAATACACACTTAATTACAAATTCACATGAATTCCAATACAATTATTCACCTATTAGTCTCATACTAGACCCCTAGATCATAAACTACAAGCCAACATCTCTCTCTAGGACCCCACGGTCGTGGCCTCCCAACCCCCATGGGCGTGGGTTAGCAAATGGATCTGCCTCCCTTGCTCAAAACCCCCACGGCCATGGCTTCCAATGGCCACGGTCGTGGCAGCCAAGGGCCACGGACGTGGCATCCAAAATGCTTTTGTTTCAGACCAAACTCATATATTCTATGCTTCTAACTTCATTAAACACCAATATCATGAAGATCTACAAGAATAATTAATCAAACTCAACATCTACAACAATAATCACCAATTCACAACCCTAACACAAACACAACTCATACACATCCAACACCAACATTAACCTAACTCCTTATTTCAATTCAAATCCAACACTCTCAAACACACCACAATCAAACACACTCTTACTATCAACAACAATCTATCAAACTCAAACACAACTTCAAATAAAACAAGAGAATCAAGAGGGAACTTACCAAAAATGATGAAACTTCTTAGATTTCCAACTTAATTACTTGAAATCTCCTTTAATTTTGATCTTGGAAAATCAAAACTCTCTCTTGCTCTCTTGCTTTGGAAAGAGCCGGCCAAGAAAGGAAAAGAAGAAGGGAAGAAGAAAAATGAGAAGCAAAGTCACATACTCAATCTCTTTAAACCTCCACCAAGCAAAAATAATATTAAAATAATCAATTATTTTCCTCTTCCACTCATATTAAATTTCCTTTTAATTACTTAATTAAATTTAAAATAAATAAATATCTTCTTTAGACCATATAATAATTTGACTTGTATATGTTGTATATATCTCTATATATACAACATATACACATCTCTCTTTACTTCTTTTCTCTTTCCATTAAACATATACTTCAAATCCAAATACAACAATAATTCCAAAACTTCTAGGGCATACTTTGGGATATTACACTCCAAGTGGTGGGAAGCTCATCTTCTCATTCCTTTTTGGCTAGACATCTTTGTTAGCTTCTTCATACCCTAACCATTTCTTGGAAGTTTCAGTCTTGAATTCTGGAAGCTTTGTCACACCGGCCTTACCCTTTCTAAGACCAACACTAGGAAGGTAGCTCATGTTCTTCATCATGTTCAAGATCTTGGAGTCCACTACTTCATCATGAGAAATTGCAGCTATAGAAAACCATTGAAAGGCCTCTCAATCATTAGAGCATTGACTACCTCATTATCTTTAGCCTCGATGACCACCATCTCATCTCCATTAGGAAACTTGATCTTTTGATGAAGGGTGGAAGGAACTCCACCAAGAGGATGAAACCATGATCGTCCCAAAAGTAGAGCAAAAGTAACAGGTATGTCCAAAACCACAAATTCAACAATAGATTCAATTGGACCAACCTTCACAATAGCTTTAAATGTCCCTTCAGCATGCCTCTTGGTATTGTCATAGGCCCTAATGGTTACCTCGGTTGGGCTTAGATCCCTTGTTGACACAATTAGCTTTGGAAAAATTTTAAATGGGCAAATATTTATGACGAACTCATCGTCAACTATCACACATGGAGTCCTTTTTCCTTTGACTTCTACTTTGATAAAGAGAGGGCGGATGTGATCTCTCCCCTCTTCTGGTAAATCCGCATCTGAGAAGGATACCATTCCCAAGTCAACTTTGCTCTTCTTCTAAATCTCTTTGCACTTCATTACTCCTTCAATTTTTATGAAATTTATCAGCTCCTCCGGTGTTATAGAGGTGGAAATTAGCATGCTAGCCAAGACCTTGGCCATAGTTTCACGATGCTTCTTAGAAGTGGCCAATAAGTCCCAAATACTAACGCTTGCTTGGGTTCTCTTCAACTGCTTAAGTACAGTGTCATCTTCCTTTTTTGTGTTCCCAACTTTGACCTCCTTTCCTTTATTAGCTTCTACCTCTTTGGGTGTTGACCTTGCATAAGGCTTACCACACCTACTGTTCATCACTTCATTTTCTTCAAGTTTGGATTAAGTCCATTCTTCCTTCTTGGGTTTATGATCATCATCGCTATCGCTTGAATCCCAAAATTTGTTCACAACACAGATTTCCAGTTCTTTTCCAACCACAGCTTGTTCAATTTTGCTAAACACCACTTCTTCTTTGGTTGCTTCTCCATCCATATCTTGGAAAGAAGACATGACAAAACTTTCATGCAAACCTCCTCCAATCATGTAGGTCGTCGGTGGTGGTACCTTATTGAACCTTGGTAATGGATTGTCTTTGGTTTTTGGCTTGTTCGGCTTGGGAAGCTTCCCACTATTAATCAAATTATGGATATCATGCCTCAACCTCACACATTTATCCGTACTGTGCCCTTGCATTTGATGAAATTGACAAAATGCCTTAGTATCAAAATTTGGCGGGAGAGGGTTAGGCAAAGGACGAGGATTTAAGGGTTGTAACAATCCCTTCTTTTGCAGCTTATTGAGGACTCAAGATAGCGGCTTACCCAATTCTAAAAATTGCCTTCTTCCTCCTTAGCCAGTAGCATTAACAACAACCAATTTTTGTGTGCCTTGGTTACCAGACTGGTAGTTTCCCTTCTCATTCCTTCTCGTTGAAAAGTGGTTCTTCTCTCTTTTCCACTATTCAATTTGTAGACTAGCTTGCAAAAGGTCCTTGAAATCCTGAATAAGTGTATGAGACATCCTTTCGTGAAGGCTAGGTAACACCCCTCTCACAATCATTCTAATTTGATCGGATTCATCAGGCCTTCTCTTGAGCAATGCAGCCTTATTCCTCAATCTCTTCACATAGTCTATGAAGTTCTCATTTGGCCTTTGTCTAATGGACTACACCTTCATTAGAGTAACTTCCAATTCAGCATTGTATCCATATTATTGGATGAAGGCCTTGTATAGCATATCCCAACTCTTTTGTGTGCCATCATCTACGGTATTAAACAAAATTTGATTAATGGGATCCAATGAAAGCTTGAAGTACCTTAGGTTTGAGCCTTAGTAGCTCGGGCAGACTGCATAGTAGTGATATACTGCTTCACATAAAGGTGAGGATTTTTTATTCCATCAAATTTTGCAAAGGATGGCATCTTGAACTTGTACGAAACTTCTTCATCTAGCTCAACCAATTTGTCAACTTTGGACATCTCTTTGATTTTCAACTTCTTTTCAAACTTCTTTTCCAAGTCAGCAATCAATTTTTCAACACTTGAAGTTTCAGATTTCTCCACAGCTGATCTTTCAACAACTTGGACTCCTTCTTCTTGTCTTGAGGATCTTGGAAGTATTGAGCTCAGTCGTCATCATCATAGACAACTACCTTGTCATCATCAAAAACCACTTCACCAACCTTAGCCTTCCCTTTGTCCTTTGGCTTCTTGGTGCTAGCAGATGCTTCTTCACCAACCTTAGACTATGGTTAATTTTTTGAGCTCACAATGTAATTAGGTCATATTAGAAAAGGAAAAAATCAAATAACCCATGATTTAAACCAAGATAAATTAACCATAGTCAAACAACAAGCATTTGGGGTAAAAACCTAAGGGAAGTAACTAGGCCAATTACATGAGCTTTAGTCTTTAGGTTAAAAGGCTTAGGTTTTCATATCAAATATATACCAAAAGGTACAAGGCTATGAGTGGTTATGCCATGCTCGATCTCCATACCTTGAGTGAAAGTATGGTATCCCTCACATAACACAACACGGGTTACACGGGCATCCTAACTCACGCACACGATGCAATCTATATGATGCAATGGACAATATCATAATAAGAAAGAATAGAATAATATAAAGACCAATGGAATCAACTTCTCTTATCCCCAGTGGAGTCGCCACTGTGAGCGGGGATTTTCACCTCCACTCCCGGTGGAATGGTTCTTGCGACTTCGGCACTGTTTAGGCTCAAGGCCTTAGAGAACACGGGCCAAAACTCAGAGAAAATGGAGTCTCCACCTTGACGGACTGGAAAAATAGAAAGAGGTGGATGACTCAATTCCTAAGGAATCCCCAACCCACTAATGGGTTCGGAAAGTTGTGTACGTATGGGGAAGGTGAAAAATAGCCCAGCACCCCCACAACGCCCGGTTCATTGGAACGAACCTCCTTTTCAGGTCTTAATATTATAAAATTCTTAAATATAACGATATTATCAATACTACATGCGAATAATAGAATAAATAAATGCATTATTAAAAATCATGGCATGGTCCAAATAAAACAATCAAATAGACACCCATCTAAGGATGGAAACATGTCCTTACACCATCCAATGTCTAAAACTAAATAGGACACCCACCAAAAAGGTAGAAACGTGTCCTTTACATTAATCCCAAAACTAGAACATAAATTAAATTACATGATACTTAATATATGAGGTACCCAAAATATGGAAACATAACTCTTACAATGTTTTGAAATCAAAGCAAATCAATAAAAATAACCAACAACCATTCATTATAAATAAATCATTCATTGAAGACATAAATTGAAAATATAAGTAAATCATTAATCAAAATATATAATAAATACTTACTTAATAATAAAATAAATAAAGATGCAAATTTAGATTTATTTATCAACTTAGGGTTTCTTAGATAACATTTAGGGTTTTAAAATTTATATCTAAAAGCTAGGGTTTTGGAATCTTAAAGAACTAATATTATTGTTATGTTTAATTTTTAGAAGAATTACGCTACTGTATAATTTAAATTAGAATTTGAGATTTAAGTAAATAAGATAGAAACCTATGAAAATAAGATTAAAACTTTAAATTTTTAAAAAGAAATAGCTACTTTTATGATAAAATAAAAAAAATAATTGATTAAGGTTTTAAAATAGATTAAGTTTTGAATTGAATTGGGGTTTGGATTTCTAAGAAAAATTAACATTATCATATTTATCTTTGAAAGAAGAGGCTACTGTGAAGATTTTGGAAAATTGATTTAATTAGAGTTTTACAATTTTAAGTGATTTATGGTTTTGATTTTTTTATGAAAATAGAGTTAATAGTTTCGGAATAAATAAAAATAATACCTACTGTGTCTTTTAGAAAAAAATAGAAACTTTATCCGTTGATGCTCATAGTTATGGGATTGTTGTATGAGTTTTAAGAGTTATAATTCATCAATTTTAATTAATCAATGATTAATGGGATGAAGATGATTTTTGATTAAATAAAATTAGGTTTAAATAACTGTGTTTGAAGGCTCTACCAAAATTATTGAATGAAAATTTGAGATGAGCTAAAACCAAGGCAATCACTGCTTGCTTGCTTGTTGCCTTAATTGATATGATTTTTCCAGTTCTTTTGCTTCTGCCAAAAAAAATCCAAAAGTCCATCTCTAAAAAAATAAAAAGTCCCAAGCTCCAAGATCCCTCTGTAATTCTTTTAATGTGGTATTTATAAGAAAAAAAAAATAAAAAATCTAATACTAATTGGTTAAGGAAATAAAATTATTTAGGAAATAAAACTTCAAAACCGAGTAAAAGAAGGTTTTGGCAAAATCGGCAGCCCGCACGAACAGGCCTGCGGGCTGCGAGGAGCTGGGAGAGGCCCAATTCGCCACAGGCAATCCTGCAGGCCAATTGGCCGCAACTGTGTGGCGCGCACTGATTCGACCATCTAATTTTTTATTTTCTATTCTTTATCATTTTTATATGTATATATTTTTATTTTTTATTTTTACTATTAAAAACATTATTATTAAAATAATAAATAATAAATGTTATTTGATTATAAAAAATAAATATTATTAAATTAAAATAAATATTATATAATTAAAATAAATAATAAATACTATAAAAATTATTTGGATCTATTTTAAAATGTTTGGACTGGACTTGGTAAAAAATTAAGGGTCTACAGATATACCCATGGATTTTTGCTATATCTGCTAGCTATAATAATTTTATACAGTATTGAGGTAGAAATTCACCTGTCACTTTTGCGTGCTCTGACAGATTTTGATCTTGTCCCTTTTTATGCTTGGGGAGAGGCTGGCCTTGCTTGTCTTTACTATGGTTTTGATAAAATTAGCAGGAACACGATATCATTCACAGGCATGATGGCCATTGTCGAGGTATGAGTTCTTGTTAATTAGAATAATGGTTTATGATCAAAACTAATCTCTTTTGACCTTAACAGGTGTGGGCCTATGAACATAATCTTGTGAGAGCACCTCATATTTCTAGCAGACAGGTGGGGTAACTGAGATTAAGCTTTTGGTTGTCACGTCATAGAGAAGTGCTCGGTTGCCATCATATGCATTCCCGACATTATCAGTTGAACCGGTTGACCTGGGATCAAGTAAAAGACACAATTAGTAATATCATGAAATTTAATGAAAATGACTTACTAGTATCTTGGTGTTGTAGGTGAATGTCTCTTGGTGGAGAGTAGATGAAAGGGCTAATTGGACCGCTGACATGAACAATGCATTGCCCTTGCAGAACTCCAATAAATTATTGATGGACTGATTTCGAGCGGCTGGTTTCTAGGTGAGAGGGTACACAACTGGTTCCTTGGCCCTGATCAGAGGTGGGTGCCAGCTAATGTGCCAGGAAATGTGCTGACTTGTAAATTGATTTCTAAAAACTCATAGACACATGCTCGGGATTGATTTGATATTAATTTTCTTTTGTTCTAGACTTGTCATATAGCAAATTTGTACGGGATCAACTTTTGCACTTTGAAGTCTCCCCAAATGGTGTTGAATGTCCGAAGGAATAAAGGGATGAAGTGGAAGAAGGAGAAGAGGAGGGTGATGAAGAGATGGATGAAGAAGAGGATGATGAAAATGAGAGTGATGATAAGGAGAATGATGATCGTGAGGGGGGTAATGAGGATGAAGAAGGTGAAGGTAAGGATGAAGAGCATAATGATACAAGGGATTTTGCTGCCCATGATGACACCATAGTTGTTTCTTTTCCAAGTTGATCAAACATACTTTAGCATTCTTAACTGGCATGTGACTAACATTTGTGAATTTTTATAGACGGTTGAGCACTTGGATGTTGCTAGGCATGGTGAAGCCGAGCCAAGTAGTGCTGCTCCACTTCAACCAGTTCCTTATGTTGAGCCGTCTTCTGGTCCTCAAGGCTTCGATTTGAGCTATTTAGTTCGTGATCCTTATTTCATATTCATATATGCTGAATGTATGCATGAAAATGTATGAATATAATTTTTTCCTTTTATGGCCCACAACAAATGCTTGAAGAATAGAATTGAAAGCTGCAGGAACAATTGGATGCTAGTCATTGGCTGCTGATTTCTTTGAACAAAACTTTCGGGAGTTCAGATTTTAGGGCTATAGAGATCCTGAGGCATCTTCATCAAGAAGGTCCTGGACCGATGACCATAATGCGCCACCTGCTTTTACGGGCAATGATGATGATTTTTAGGGTGACCAAAATCCAGATGCTTCTTTAGGGGGAAATTGGATAGACAATGTGCCCCGCCTCTAACAGAAGATGACTTTCTTGAAAATTTATTCAACCATACACCGCCACCTCCAAGGTAGCAATCAGTTTGTACCAAAGCTTATATGAAAATGTGTATAAATAAACAAAGACTTGTATTAAATCACTTGCAAATAATGGACTGAATTAATATACATATTAAGATATGATACTTTAACTTTTCAATTTTCAAAAATTAATATTTTTTTATCTGAACCTTTTTTTTCTTTCTTTTATGATTATTAGACTTTTCTTTTTGCTTTTTACATATATACATATATACACAAAAGCATATTTGTGGCAATGTCGAATTCATTTAACATGAATTTGACATGGATTTAACAAATTGATAAAACCAAAACCCACATAGATTAGGTTTAACAATGTCCAACTTCGCAGCAAACTCCTTCTTCGACATGGATAAACATATGAAGCCTAATTTCACACAAATTTCTTTAAGCAATTTGGACTTTGGCCAGCAGTTATATAAATCACAAAATCTCTTTCTTTTCTTCGACGTTCAAGGTAGTAACACTTCCAAGATAAAATTTTTTCTCATGAACTCAATTCCTGCCATCCCGGATTCTTCTTTATAAAATTAATAGCAATTATCATGCCTACACCATGACAAAGATAAATTTAAAGAAGATGAAAAATTTATTTAAAAGCATCAAGGCAACACACTAGGAACAAATATCTTGGTCTCAACTCAACGTCTTGAACTATTTTCAAAATATCAAATTAGATCAACCATTCTTACATGCCATGACTTCTTTTTGGGATATAAAAATTAGGACTTTTAAGATAAATAACTTTGAGATATGTCCTATGATTGAAGAATTTGAAGTTGTTCTTGGATATCCGAGCATCCAACCAATGGTGCTACCCATATTGACTTCTAAAACTCAATAAAAGATGCAGATGTTGTTTTAACTTTCAAAACCTGAAGTCCTGTAGTTGACTAGAGGTGAGAAAATCCTGCTTGGTCCTTTGATTGACTTTTGCACTTTCCATATAGCTCCCACAAAAGCTTGGGGATGCATGTTCTGCTTATGCTTGCTTGGTCAAATCTTGCTTGTTTCTGTTGATGGTGATATTGTTCCGCGAGTAATGAACATCGTGTATCAAATGAAAGGAGGCTTGTCACCACTACCCGTGATCTCAGCTGAAACCTTGGTTGGATTGGACTAATTTAAATCCAAATCTTCAAGGAAATTGGCTGGAAGTCTGTTGTTGCTTCAAGTAATTAACTAAACCACCCTTTCGGGTTTTTAATTTAGGTCTCTCTTTTTTATTTTATTGCTCTAATTTTTGCCTAGACCGCCCTTGCGGGTTTTCAACTTAGCGAGCTGTCCTAATTTTTGCCTAAGCCAACCTTGCGGGTTTTCAACTTAGTAGACTTTTTTTCTTTTTTTTTATATATTGATTCTAATTTTTTCCTAGACCGTCATCACGAGTTTTCAAATCTAGAGAACAGCCCTAATTTTTTCTTAGGCTGCCCTTTTGGGTTTTCAACCCAATGGGCTTTCTTCTTTTTTTTTTTTCTAATTGCTACTTGCCTTTATAGATTTGGTTACAGGAGTGCCTCAACTTACTCGATGCCCCATCTATGGATTTTACCAAATATCTACCACAACATCATTCTGCAAGAAAATTGCTTCATCCTACTTTTCGTATGTTGACTGGATCTACTGGATTCGCTGACAAGCCGTGATTAACATTCGTTGGTTGGTACCTTGATGGAAGATTGCCCATGTCACCATTCAAACATATCTGATGTATGTTCCTTTTGCTGCTCTTTGTCAGGGCACTTGTTATGATCCTCATCGGCTAGACTGCCATTATGGAGCTGAGCCTCGAGGTTTTGAGTTTATTCCTGACTTGGACATGCCTAATCTGACTGAAGCCTTCCTGGACCATCTAAAGCAGAGCTGGCCTACATACTACACTTATTGACTGCCATAGATTTTACATTTGTTAATTTCTTAGAAAAAATAATGTTAGGACGAACAATAATAGCAATAAAAAGATGTTTTCTTTCCTTTTTTTATAATTTGTCATCATATTTTGCTATTGTGGCTATTGTGGTATTTATTTTAACATAATGATCAGATAATTCAAAATAATATACATAGAATAATTTTAACATAAACTTTATTTTATTAAATTGGGGAACAACCAAAACAATAAGCCAACATACATGAGATCACTTATGTTGCCAACTAGCCCTTTTGGGTTTTCTAATTGACAATTTTCACTCATTTACCCCTAATTATTGCCTAGCTAGCCCTTTTAGGTTTTCAAAACTAACGAATTGCTCTAACATTTGCCAAGGCCGCCCTTTTTGGATTTTCAACCTAGCGAGCCTCTTTTTTTTTTAAACATAGAACCTCTTCAACCTGTCAATGTTCACTAGTTCACTAAACTTGCTCCTGCCCATATCTGACAGCTTGATTACTCCTTTACTCATGACTTGTTTCACAATATATGACCCCTCCCAACTAGGTCTAAACTTCTCTCTTGGATCAGAAATGTTGGGCTTGCACTGCTTCAATACTAAATCCCTAGGTTTAAGCTTTCTGAACTTAACTCTTTTGTTATAGGCTTGGGAAATTTTCCTTTGATACAACTGGTGATGATACAATGCCTTTAACATTCTTTCTTTAATAAGGCCAGTTATGCATATCTTCTTACTACCCACTCTACCTCAAGCAACACAGCTTCGAGAACTACGCTCAATGATTTGATATCGATTTCAATTGGGAACATTGCTTCCATCCCATAAACTAAAAAAACAACGTCATTCCAGTTAGGGTTCAAATACTTATCTTGTACCCCCCCCCATAAAGCAAAAGGAAGCATTTTCGACCAATCCCTATATGTATTGGTCATTTTGGACATAATCTGCTTAATAGTTTTGTTTGTTACTTCCAATGCACCATTAGCCTTTGGTCTATAAGGCGAAGACCGATGATGAAGAATCTGGTCCTTTGAGAACAAATCCTTAACGTCTCCTTGAAACTGCACCCCATTATCCGATATCACATTGTGCAGGACCCCATACCTACATATAAGATTCTTCTCATTAAACTTGGCCATTTACCTTGCCCCCAGCTTGTTGAAAGACTCGGTCTCAACACATTTTGAAAATTAATCTGCTACTACTACGATGAATCAATGACCATTCGAAGATGTCGGGTGTATTTCTCTAATAATTTTGATTCCCTAAGTTGCGATAGGCCTTGGAGAAGACATAGAATGTAGTTCTTAGGGAGGCAAATAGTTCAAGTTTCCATGCATTTGGCACTATTGGTATTTTCTCACAAAATCTATATAATCTCTTTCCATGGTCAACCAATCCATTCATACGAGGTCCACAACTTTTCGCATGTATCTCAGACATGATTTGCTCAACTTTAGATTTCCTCAAGCATCTTAGGTGTACTCCATCAGGCCATCTTCGATACAACTCTCTATGAAAGGTGATCTATTGCAAAGACCATCGCCTTATAGCTCTTCTCTCTTCCTTTGTTGCATTTTATGGATATTCCCTACTTTTCAAAAATCATCTTATAGTGTCATACCATGCATCATGGTCCATGTCGATTTCCATGATTGTTTCGTACTCATAATAAGGAGTCGATGAACTGGTCAAAACTAGAGGTTTAAGAAATAACTTAATAGGATCTTCCCATACTAAAGCCAGGGTGGCTAAGGCATCGACAATCTAGTTTTCTTCTCTTCACAAGTGTACAAATTTGCACTCCTTGAAATTCTTCTTCATCACAGTCAAGCAATCGTGGTATGACTTCAATTTTTCTTCTTTCAACTCCCACTCACCATTTACTTGGGATACCACTAATAAAGAGTCACCAAAGACCTGTATCTTATCCACCTTCATGATCATCAGGGTTTCTAGACCAAAAATACAAGCTTCATACTCTACCATATTATTTGTTGCCCTAAACTTGAACTTCTTAGCTAGAAGAATGAGCTCCTCTATAAGTAATTCCAAAATTACCCCTAGGCCTGCTCCCTTTCTATTTACTACCCCATCAAAGTACATCTTCCATTCCTGTACCTCTATGGCCTCTAAATGTTCATTGGGAAATTCTAAGATCACTTCCTCATTGTTCGACAATGGTTGTTGGGCCAGAAATTCTGCTACTACTCTGCCTTTAATGTTTTTCCTGGTTAATTACTCAATTTTGAACTCTTCTAAAATGAGCAGCCATCTACCATATTTCCAATCAACAAAGGTGGTTCTCTCAAATATTTCACTGGATCCATCCTGGAAATCACTTGCACACTATAAAATTGAAAGTAATGCTGCAACTTCTTAGATGACCAAACCACGGCTTTGCATGTCTCTTCAATGATACTATACTTAATTTCATATGGTATGAGCTTTCTACTTAAATAGTAAATTGCATACTCGATGCCCAATTCATCGGCTTATGCCAACATTGCTCCTATTGACTCTTCTTCTACTACTAAGTATAGTAATAATGGTCTCCCAGGTTTAGGTGGCTTCAAAATAGGTGATTCAACAAATATTCCATAATACGCTCAAAGGCCTTTTGACATTCATCATTCCAATTGACTGATTGGTTCTTCTTAAGCAATTTAAAGATGGGTTCATAGATTGTTGTAATCTTTGCTATAAACCTGCTAATGTACTGTAACCTGCAAATAAACCCCCAAACTTCCTTCTCCATCGTAGGGGCTAGCATATCATAGATTGCCTTAACTTTGTTACGGTCAATCTCAATGCCATTTGGACCAATCACATGTCCCAACAACTTGCCTAAAGTAACCCCAAATATGGCTTAACTTCCTTCTCCATCACAGTAACTTATTAAAAACCCAAGATAAAGGCTTTCCCAATTCTAAAAATTGTCTCCTACCCCCTTGGCCAGTTGCATTAACATCAACCGCCTTTTGTGTGCCAAGATTTCCAAACTGGTAATTCCCTTTCTCATTTTTCTTGCAGAAAACTAGTTCTTCTCCTTTTCCCATTCATCATTTTGTAAACCACCTTGCAGAAGATCCTTGAAATCTCTAATAAGAGTGTGGACATCCTATCACGTAGACTAGATAGCACTCCCCTAATAATAATCCTAATCTGATCAGATTCATCAGGCATTTTCTTGAGCAAGGCGGCCTTGTTTCTCCAGCCCTTCACATAATCCACAAAGTTTTCATTTGATCTTTGCCTTATTGCCTCAACTTCCATCAAAGAGACATCCAATTTAGCATTGTACCCATCTTGTTGGATGAAGGCCTTGTATAAGAGATCCCAGCTCTTTTGACTATCATCCTCTAAGGTGTTTATCCAATTTTGCACAATTGGATCCAACAAAAGCATAAAATACCTTAGCATTTGAGCCTTAGTAGCTCAGGCAGATTATGTGGCTGTGATATATTCCTTTAGATGAAGATGAAGATTGCCAGTTCCATCAAACATGGTGTAGACCCTTAATTTGTGACCCATTCCGGTCCAATATATTTTAATTAGTCCAAAATAATTTTTATGTTGTCCAATATATTTTAATTAGTCCAAAATAATTTTTGTGTTATCTTAATTAAATAATATTTGTTTTAGTATTTAGTTTTTATAATTAATAAAAAAAATAATAATAGTAAACAAATAAATAAAAATAAAAATAAAAATTGGCGATGGAAAAATCGGAGATGAATTTGTTGAACGAAATGGCCCGCAGCCCGCCTGGTGCGCCTGACTCTCCCAATCCTTCGCAGCAGCCCCCAGCAATTTTTTCGCTATCAAAATTTTTCCGACGCAATTTTCCGTAAACAAATTGAATTAATCATATAAATCTCCTGTAAATAACACTAAAAGATACAAAAGAAAGGAAAGGACAATAAGAGAGGAATTGGACTTTAGACTGTAACTTGAATTTGGAACTGGCACTTTACAAATTGATCGAACTTTTTAGAAAAGAATAATGAAGCAAGCAATCCAGTTGTAACGACCCTACCCCCGACCAGGTCGGCTGCCCAGATCGAACCCCTAACCTCCCACTTAAGAGAGCCAGCGAGCGCAATCCAGTACCAATTCTTCCAGTGGAAGAATTGGTACTGGATTGCGCTCGCTGGCTCTCTTAAGTGGGAGGTCAGGGGTTCGATCTGGGCAGCCGACCTGGTCGGGGCTAGGCCGGGCCGTAAGCCAGAGCGGGCAGGGCAGCCGACCTGGTCGGGGGTAGGGTCGTTACACCAGCTCTCAAAGGCAGCAATATTGCCTTTGTCCTTGTTCATCCAAGAAGCAATTTTTGGTGTAACCAACAAACAAAGGTTTGAATATCTAATCTTTTTTTTTACAGTAGCTTGAATTATTAAATTGTTTCTTTTGATTCTAAAAACCTTAGAACCTTAATTTACTTTTTCTAAACCTTAGAACCTTAAATCATCTCCTCTATTTTCAAAAACCCTAAAATTACTTTTCTGTTTCTTCTAAAATCTAAGAACCTTAATTTACTTTTTCTAAACCTTAGAACCTTAAATCATCTCCTCTATTTTCAAAAACCCTAAAATTACTTTTCTGTTTCTTCTAAAATCTAAGAACCCTAATTTATTTCCTCAAAATCTTAAAACCCTAATTTGCTTTCCAATTTTCCAAAACTTTAAAACCCTAAATTAATCCTTCTATTTCAAAAAACCCTAAAAAAATACTTTCTATTTCCAAAAACCTTAAATCATCTTGCCTATTTCCATAAAGCTTTATAAAAATATAAATAGTTTTCTCAAATTCTAAAATCAAATATATTCTCCGAAACACTAAAAACCCTAATTCAACTTAAAAACCAAAAACAGTAAACCCCAAACTAAATTTTCCTAAACCCTAATCCTTAAAACCTTAAACCCTTATAAACCTAAATATTAAAATTCAACACAGTAAGCCTAAAAACAACAATCTAGTAGCTAATAATCATAAGCCTAATGTTTTAATATTCTAAAACCCTAATTTCATAATGTTACCCATAAACCCTAGTTTGATTCATGAAACCTTAATCCATTTTAATTTTCTTAAACCTTTATAGTAGCTAAGAATTATAAATCTTAATATACTAAAATTCCAAAACCCTAATATATTAATTAAAGAATTTTAAATAGAAACAGTAACCCTAATTTTTATCTTTACTTGCTTTATTTTTATATTTAATTATGCAGTCTATTATATGCTTTGGTGGTTGATTTATTTAAGGTCAATACTTGATTAATTTAATTTATCATGGATGGATGTTTACTTTCTATTTTGATTGATGTTTAATATCTTTGATGAATGATTTATTTATGATGAGTGGTTATTACTTTTATCGATTTATTTTGATTTTTAAATGTTGTAAGAGGTATGTTTCTACATTGTGGGTACCTCATTAATTTAGTTCTATGTAATTTAAATCGCTTTTATATTTTGTACCAACATAAAGGACATGTTTCTACCTTTTGGTGGGTGTCCTATTTAGCTTAGACATGGATGATGTAAGGGCATGTTTCCATCTTCGGATGGGTGTCCATTTATTTGTTTTGCTTGGACATTATTTTGATTTTTAATATATCGATGCTTTATTTCAATTATTGTGTGTAATATGGATAATATTGTTATATTTAAGAATTTTGTAATATTAAGACTTGTAAAGGAGGCCGATTCTAATAAACCGGGCGTTTGGTGGTGCTGGGCCATTTCTCACCTTCCCCACACGTACCCAACTTTTCGAACCCATTAGGGGGTTGGGGATTCCTTAGGAATCGAGTCATCCACCCCTTTCTTTTTTCCCGGCCCATCCAGGTGGTGACTCCATTTTCTCCGGACTTAGGTCTTTGTTCTCTACGGGCCCGAGACTAAACAGTTTCGAAGTCGCAACAACCATTCCATGGGCAGTAAGGGCAAAAATCCCCACTCACACATGGCAAAGGATGGCATCTTGAACTTATAAGGGACTTCATCATCTTATTCGAATAGTTTGTCCACTTCTGGCAGCTCTTTAGTTTTCAGCTTCTTCTCAAACTTCTTTTCTAGATCAACGATCATCTTCTTAATATCAAATGTCTCAATTTTTTCAACAGTTGATTTCTCCACCACCTTTGGCTCTTTCTTCTTATCTTGAGGATCTGGAAAATACTGAGCCTATTATTCATCATCGTCCATAACCATTTTGTCATCATCAACAGCTAACTCACCAACCTTAGCATTGCCCTTATCATTCTGCTTCTTAGTGCTAGCAGATGCTTCAGCGGTATTCCCAAACATGGCAGCCAGTTGGCTTTTCATGTTCTCATCGAGGACCCACTTTAGTTCCTCCATCTTAGCATTAAGTGCATCATCTACCAACTTTTGAACTTGCTCGGGATTCATTGCTCTTGGTGAAAAGGTGACTGAGTCATTGCTGAATTTTTTGTCACTAGCATGGGTTGGGTTGTCGTATACTCTTGAAATATTGTACTCTAGGGCTGTAAGCCAGAAAGGATCAATTATTTGAGATGCAAATGCATGTATCTATGGGTAATAAACAAACAAACAACAAGAGTAAGGACATTCCTTCCAACCTTATAACATCCACTCACAAATGGCAAGTCCCTTTTCCTAGGTATATGGCCAACAACATATCAATATGGGATATCTTATTCTTGAACAATTCATTCGGATGATATAATCAATAGTTGTAATTTCAAACTTAGAAATCGGGCCATGATAATTCCCATTAATTAAACTTTAATCCATGGAGTCAACAAAAGATAGCTTTTATGCTATATTTGATTAAAACCAAATTTAAAGGTTTATCATAAATGGATTTCTTATTTTGGAAAAATAACTATTGATTCATGCTTCAAAACAAGCCCATGATAAATAGGTCTTAGTGTAAAATAGGCCCACAATTGATTTTAAGGATTCCATAATTGATATAGCTATTTATAAGCCCATTTGTTAAAAATCATTTTTATTTCCAAGCCCATAAAAGATTTATTGGAAAATAGATTTTGGGCTTTTGATTTTGGGCCATGAGGTAAAAGACTTTGTGGTCAATCTTGAAAAAGATTTTTATTACCAAAAAGATTGTCTTGAAAAGTTGTTAAAATATTTTGGTCTTTTTGTATTTAAAAGAATAAATTTATTCTAGGCTTATAATGTAACTAGGTCATATTAGGAAAATAACAAACCAAATAAGCCATGATTTAAACTATAGTCAAAGAGCAAACATTTGGGTTCAAACCTAAGGAAAGTTACTAAGCCAATTACATGATCTTTAGTCTTTGGGTTAAAAAGTTTAGGCTCCAATAGCAAGTATATAGCAAATGGTACGAGGCTATGAGTGGTTATTCCATGCTCGATCTCCATACCTTGAGTGAAAGTATGGTATCCCTTACATAACATAACATGAATAACACGGGCATCCTAACTCATGCACACAATACAAACAAAAATGATGCAATAGATAATATCATAGTAAGAAAGAATAAAATAATATTAAGACTAATGAAATTAACTTCTCTTGTCCCCAGTGGAGTCTCCACTGTGAGCGGAGATTTTCGTGGAATGGTTCTTGCGACTTAGACACTGTTAGGCTCAGGGCCTTAGAGAACATAGGCCTAAATTCGGAGAAAATGGAGTCGCCATCTAGACGAGCCGAGAAAATGGAAAGGGGTGGATGACTCAATTCATAAGGAATCCCCAACCCCTTAATGGGTTTGAAAAGTTGGGTACGTGTGGGAAAGGTGAGAATAACCCAGCACCCCCACAACGCCAGGTTCATTGGAACTGGCCTCCTTTTCAAGCCCAAATATTATAAAATTCTTAATTATTACGATATAATCCATACTACATGGGATAATTAAGATAAAAGCATCATTGCATTAATAATCAAAGCAATGTCCAAATAAAAAAAAATAAATGGACACCCAGCCAAGGATGGAAACATGTCCTTACATCGGCCAATGTCTAAAACTAAACAGGACACCCACCAAAAGGTGGAAACGTGTCCTTTACATTAATCCCAAAATATGAAATAATTAAATTACATAAGGTTTAACTAATGAGGTACCCACAAAGTGGAAACATACCTCTTATATTATTAATACCAAAATATATCAATAACAATAATAAAGAAAACATCCATCCATTCATTTGTCATAAATTAAATAAATCAACTATCAAAATTCAAGTAAATCATTCATAAAAACATATAACAAATCACATAATCAAATCTAAAACTAAATAAAGCAATGAATATATAAATTTAGGGTTTACATCTTAAATTAGGGTTTCTAGGATAAAATTAGGGTTTTGCAACTTTAATAACTAAATTAGGATTTTTTTAAGATAATAGATTAGGATTTTAGAGTTTAGGAAAACAAGATTAGGGTTTTTAGGGTTTTAGAAAACAAGATTGAGGTTTTTAGATTTAGGAAAACAATATTAGGATTTTTAGGGTTTTTGGGATTAAAACTTGTTTTGGATTTTAATTTTGAAAATTTGATTTTAGGGTTTGGTAATTAAAGAATGTTTTGAAGTTTATTATTGAAAATTGATTATTGATCTTTTTTAGGGTTTTAAAAACTTATTTTGTTACTATGACATTTAAAGGTTTAAAGAAAACTATTTTAAAACTTAAGAGGACTTGAGAAATGATTTTTAGGCTATTGGAATTTTAAAACTAGCTTTAACAATTCATTTTGGAAATCAAATAAATAGTTTAATGTAGTTTGATGAGCGAACAACACAGAAACCAATTAACACCGAATGAATTATATTTTAACCCTATGGATTATGGGATCATGGTCACTAGATATTTACATCAATGAAGTCGCAGGACAAGACATGGTGTTACTGCATGCTTGAATCAATGAAATAATGAAACATGGTAATGAATACTAGATATTTTAATTAACAAAACAATCAAAGCAAACAATAAAACAAAAACAAAAATAAAACAATGAAACGAAATAATTGAATTACTGTAATCTTAAAAATAATTAGATGAAAGATTGCAAACTTCCGTTGTAGGTTTCACCAATATTTTATGTCTATCAAACTTTATAGAATCTTGGTTGAAACAAGTTGAAGACAGCTGCATTCTGCCTTCTGGTTGGTGGTTTCAAGCTTCTGTTCTTTTGCTTACTCAAGTTGCTAGATTCTGTTCATTTAATTCTTTGATGATTGCTAAGGACTGTTAACAATGATTGTTCCTCTCCCTTGATGAGTCTGTTTGACCTGTATTTATAAGGAATGATTAGGTTAACTCATAAACCTATCTTCATTTCCTAATCAAATATGGTTTCCTGAAACATATTGAACAACTTAATGAACTAGGCCAATATCGAACTAAAATCCTTTGTATTCAAGGATATATTGACCATATCAAACCAAAAATTGCCTAAGTCAACTTGGACTAGTGCCCATGTTGAACTGGGCATGCCCCAGTTCAATAAGGGCATGTCCATATTGAACTGGGCATGTCCCAATTTGATATGGACCCATCCATATCGAACTGGGGAGCCCTAGTTTGACATGGATACCCATTCTCAAACCAAAAAGGTTTCAGACTATTTTTTAGGTTTAAAACCTTGTTTCAGACTATTTCAAGGTTTTAAATGCTGAATCAAACTACTTTAGGCCTTCTAAAAATTGGACTAATCAAAATAAAAACTTAAAACATGTTTAAGCCATTAAGAATGGATCGATAAGCACTTAGGCCATCTTTAATTAAGATCGAACTAGTTTAGGGTCAAAATAAAGGGTCTACAATATGTTTAAATCCTTTATGACTAATACCCAACAATTTCAACAGGAAACTCGTTCAAGCATTCAAAATTTAGAGACCCAGATGAGTAAGTTAGCCACTACAATTAGCAAGTTGCAGTCTTAAGGGAAATTACCTTCTCAAACAATAGTCAATCCAAAGAAAAATGCAAGTGCCATTACCTTGAGAAGAAAAAAAGAATTAATGGACAAAATCATCCAGAAGCTAACCCCTGGGCAGGGGATAGACAAAAGGGCAGAATCTGAAAAAATTGATCAAAAAGAGGAACCATCTTATCAGCCCCAACCTCTGGTAATACCATCTCCATTCCCACAAAGAAGTGCTAAATCTAAGAAAGAGAAGGAAGAGAAAAGATTTGGATACTTTTCATAAAGTTGAGGTCAATATACCTTTGTTAGATGCCATCAAGCAAGTGCCTCAATATGCTAAGTTCCTAAAAGAATTGTGCACCAATAAAAAGAAACTCAGTGGTAATGAAAAGGTAAGAGTAGAGGAGAACATATCTGTTGTGATTAAAAGAAAGCTACCCTCAGAGTGCAAAGATTAAGGTATGTTCGTAATTTCTTGTAAAATAGGTCATTTGGGAATAAAAAGGGTTATGTGTGACTTAGGAGCCTCTATAAATGGCATGCCACTGTCTATTTACACTTCTTTAAAAGTTTGTCCTTTGAAAGAAATTGGTGTGATTATTCAATTAGCTGATAGGTCCGTGGTTTATCCTAAGGGGGTTTTAGAAGATATTTTAGTTCAGGTTAATGGGCTAATATTTCCAGCAGATTTCTACATACTATATATGGAGGATGATAAGTCTTCTAATTGCTCTGATATTTTATTAGGAAGACCTTTTCTTAGCATAGCTCGAACAAAAATTGATGTTCATGATGGTACATTAACTATGGAGTTCGATGGGGAAATTATAAAATTTAATGTTTATGATGCTATGAAGTACCTGAGTGATGTATCTTGTATGTATGGGTTGCATGTTATAGAATCTTTAAGTCAAGAAATTTTTGAGCTTAATGTTTCTAACCATTTGAACACTGTTCTTTACAAAAGTCTTGATGCAAATGGCTTAAAGAATCTAGATGACAAGTTTGTTATAGGTGACACTCTTCAATTGCTGGTGTGCAAGTTGGGAGCCCTCAAAAATATGAAGGAAAGTGCACCCAGATCTGACTTACCAGCATCCCATACTAAAATTTTACCTTTTATTGTGCATGTGCCAAGTCTGGAGCTGGAGCCGCTGCCTGAACATTTGAAATATGCATTTTTAGGAGAAGGAGAAAGTCTACCAATGATAATTTCCAATAAACTCAACAAAGATGAAGAAGAAGATTTGATCCGCATACTGAAAGTGTACAAAGAAGCCATTTGTTGGATGATTGCTAACATTAAAGGGATCTCACCTTCAACATAAATTCGTAAAAATCTTATGGAGGAGGATAGCAAGCCAAAAAGAGAAGCACAAAGAAGATTGAACCCACCAATGATGAAGGTAGTTAAAAAAGAAATTTTAAAGCTTCTTGATGCTGGTGTGATTTATCACATTTCAGATAGCAAGTGGGTAAGTCCAGTTCAACTAGTACCGAAAAGGATAGGCTTGACTGTGGTAAAGAATGCAGAGGATGAGTTGGTCCTAACTCGTGTTCAAAATGGGTGGAGAGTTTGCATTGATTATAGGAAGCTAAACACAGCTACAAGGAAGGACCACTTCCCCCTCTTATTTATTGATCAGATGCTGGAACGTCTTGCAAGTAAGACCCATTACTGTTGCCTTATTTGTTATTCAGTCTTTTATTAGATTCCATTAGCACCAAAAGGATCAAGAGAAGACTACTTTCACTTGCCCATTTGGAACCTTCGCCTACTGGTGGATGCCATTTGGTCTATGTAATGCCCCAGCTACTTTTTAGAGGTGCATGGTAAGTATATTTTTTTGAATATGTTGAGAACAGTATAGAGGTTTTCATGGTTGATTTCACTGTGTATGGAAATTCCTTTAGTGAGTGTTTGTCTAACCTGACTAAAATTTATGAAAGATACTTATAATCAAACCTTGTCTTAAATTATGAAAAGTGTCATTTTATGGTTGATCAATGATTGATTTTTAGGGCATATTGTGTCAGAGAGAGGAATTGAAGTTGATAAGGCAAAGGTTGATATAATTAAATCTTTATCTTACCCCACAAGTGTGTGGGAAGTTCGATCTTTCCTTGGCCATACAGGTTTTTACAGGCACTTCATCAAAGATTTTTCAAAAAATGGCTCATCCTTTGTGTCAGCTGCTGTAAAAAGAAGTGGAGTTTAATTTTGATGATTCTTGCAAGAGAGCATTTGATATACCTAAAGACATGTTGATCTCTGCCCCAATTATACAACCACTAGATTAAAATTTGCCCTTTGAAATAATGTGTGATGCTAGTAATCACGTTGTGGGAGCAGTACTCAGAAAAAGAATTGGAAGGGAGCCCCATGTTATTTACTATGCTTCAAGAACCCTCGATGAGGCCTAATCGAATTACTCCACTACTGAAAATGAGCTGCTACCTATTGTTTTTGCTTTAGAAAAATTCCATTCTTACCTTCTTGGTAATAAAGTTATCATTTATTCTGATCATGCAGCTTTGAAATATCTACATAAGAAGAAAGATGCAAAGCCTAAACTTATTCAATGGGTACTCTTGCTGCAAGAGTTTGATTTGGAAATAAGGGGCAAAAAGGAATTAAAAAACTTAGTAGCAGACCATCTCAGTCGGTTACTGGTAAATGAGGGACCAATTCCAATTAAAGATGAATTTTTGGATGAACACCTCTTTTCTGTCTAACAATTGACACCCTGGTACACTGACATTGTAAATTTTCTAACTTCTAACATTTTTCCAGATGATATTTCTAGAGTTGAAAAGGATAAAAACAAGAGAGAGGCTAGATACTACATTTGGGATGACCCTTATCTATGGAAATATTATTTTGATCAGATAATTAGGAGATGTGTCGATGAAAATGAGATTCCTTCAATTTTGAATTTTGTTCATTCATAGGCACATGGAGGACACTTTGGTCCTAAGCAAACAGCCCGTAAAATATTAGAGTATGGTTTGTTTTGGCCCTCCCTATTTCGTAATTCTTATATGCATTGCAAGTCTTGTGAGAATTGTCAAAAGACTAGTACTTTGAGTCATAGAAATTAGATGCCTCTTATGCCTATTTTAATTTGTGAAATTTTTTAGGTATGAGGTATTGATTTATGGGTCCATTTCCTTCCTCTTTTGGCAATTGTTATATTTTACTTGTTGTTGATTATGTTTCAAAATGGGTAGAAGCTAAAGCTACCCGAACTCACAATGCTAAGGTTGTTGTAGATTTTGTCAAATCACATATTTTTTTTAGGTTTGGAATTCCAAGAGTGCTTATCAGTGATAGAGGGATGCATTTCTGGAATAAGGTGATGGACGCTTTTCTTTAGAAATATAAGGTTATTCATCGTACTTCAACAGCTTACCACCCGCAGACCAATGGCCAAGCTAAAATTTCTAATCATAAGGTCAAGTCCATCCTTGAAAAGAAAGTACATCCCAATAGGAAGGTTGGATCTTGCATTTAGATGATGCATTGTGGGCCTATGGAATTGCTTATAAGAAGCCCATCAGTATGTCTCCGTATCAGTTAATGTTTGATAAACCTTGTCATTTACTTATTGAGTTAGCACATAGAGCATACTAGGTTATCAAGCAATTTAAGTTGAACTTAGAAGCAGTAGGAGGACAGAGGAAGTTATAGCTCCAAGAATTAGAAGAAATTAGGAATGATGCCTATGAGAATTCAAAATTTTATAAGGCTAAAACAAAGGCTTTCCATGATCAGATGATTTCTAGGAAGCAACTTGTAATGGGACAAAAAGTGTTACTTTATGATTCAAGGATTAAATTATTCCTTGGAAAGTTGAGGACTAGGTGGATGGGACCATTTGTTATTACCAATTTATTTTCTCATGGAGCAGTAGGGATCAAAAGTTTGGATACTGGCAAAATTTTCACAGTCAATGGGCACAGCTTGAAACTATTTTATAAAGGATTTCGCATTTCTACTGTAGAAGATGTGCAGCTGCAATGTCCTTTAGATGACGCTTTAATGTCTAGCCAAAGACTTTAAATGGAGGCGCTAATGAGAGGCAACCCATGTTCTTTATCTATTATATGTTTTCTTTTCTCCTTTATTGCAATTACATTTTCATTAATTTATTTGGTTTTAGTTTTATCCTTACATCAATTCACCATTCTTACATTTATATCTTAAAAAAAATAAGATATCTAAATACCCTTTCCCTTATAATTTTCTTTGCTTTATCTATTTAGTCTTAATTTAATTTGCTTTCGTTTTCACTTGTTAGATTCATTTTGGTTTTGAATTAGTTTTGTCATTCTTTATAATTATATATATTTATAATTATTTAAAAATAAAAAATTTTAAAAAATAAAATAAAAATAAAAATAAAATATTGTTCAATGTCCTCCTCCTTAAGAGACTGCTTACAGTACTCTTATTTTATTTTTAGGTCTATAATGGAGAGCAAGGGAGCAGAGTTGTAACATTTCTTTCAAAGTCAGTTGTTTTATAATTATAAAGTGGGGAAAGAGCACTTAAACAAGGATTGACAAGTCCAGGGCATAATGGGCATTTGAGCATACACTAACCTCAACCTTACCATATTTCCTATTTAACCTTTTTTCTTTTCCTTCTTTTCTTCTACATCCCAGCCGCCAGCCTTCACCACCTATCACCATCATCACTTCACCATCACCACCATCGAGTCCCGCCCCTTGCACCAAGTGATGCCAATAGATCATGTGAGCAATTTTGGCCATCTCGCTGACCATGCAGATCCCAGCAGCCCGATCATCTGGCCACCGAGCTTGACCAAGTGATGCCCAGATCCAGTGACTCCACCAAGCGATCCCTTATCGCCTTATTACTGCTAGCCTAAGCCCAACCCCTCGCACCAGTGACACTAGCAAATTGTGCTAACACCAGTCAACTAGTTCCTCCGAGCATGCCACTGCCTCCACAAAGTCGCTCGACCAGCAGCTTCACATCATAGTGAACCACCAAGACCAAATTGCGCACCCAGCACCATCACCTTGATTTGAGCATTCTCTTTTCACAAAAAAAAAAGCCACTCCATCAAAGTGAGGACTAAATCATGTATGAGGCATAGGGGCCCCTCTTCGAGTTCTTCACCAAAACGCCCTCGACTGATTGATGAGCATTCCGATGATGAATTTGATTACCACAATAGGGCTTCACAGGATCCATTCAAACCACCTACTACCGAACCAAGGAGTTGATCTCATGTTAAGAAAAGGAGGTTTATTGGAGAGAGTTCAGCAGCAGCTCCTACTTAGAATTTAGAGTTTGAATACCCCAGTGAGCAACAATGATATGAACAAATCAGTGAGTTTTCCATCCTTCCAAGTAAATGTGTTCATTTTTCAACTTTAGGCTCTTTGAATATAATGTCTGATTGCATTGAGTTGCTTAGAGTTATCAGTTGGGAATTATTTCTGCTGATGGATAACCCCATTTATGCATAATTGGTCAAAGATGCTACTTTTCACTTTGGTAAAACAGACCAATTAGACTTAAGTATCCCTAATATGATTAAATTTTGTTTAATGGGACAATGATTTAGTTTATCTTTAGATGAATTCAATAGAAATTTGGGGTTTAATGTTGCTGCCACTTTTTGTGATTTTTCTGATGACTTTTCAGCTGCTAATGTGTATTTTGATTTTTGTGAAAACCTCTATGCACCATATGATCCTAGCAAATCAAGGGATATATATTTTAAGGATCCTAGCTTGAAATATGTGCATCAACTTTTGGCATATGCATTTTCAGGAAGAAAAGTTGCCTCCGATTTAGTATGTAAAACTGATTTTTTTTTCTTATGGTGCATGAATAAGAAAAGAAAAGTTAATTTGGATTTTTGGTTGGCGTCTCAATTTTCTAATGTTATTTCTTCCAACAGACCATTGATTTTAGGCACTGTCATAATTCAAATAGTTGTTAATGCACATTTGCTTGATATTGAAAACACTGATTTACACTTAACTTGTACGCTAGCCCCTTTGACTCTTCACACCTTGGATGACATTGGGCTGTTGTGAAAGGAGAATGGTATTTTTTCTTTGATTCCTACAAGACCTATAATTCCAAGAGATCAATAGGTTTTCCGCAAAGCTTTCTTCACCCTAACACTTGCCACCCCAGCTCTTGCTACTATAACACACTCTTCTTTATCGGATCAAGTGTTGTTACAAGCCATTCTTGAGAAACTTGATCGCATAGAGAGTCGACTAGATAGTTTAGAAAATAGCTTCAAAGAGATTCGAGATCAAATCATGGAAGTTGACCAGAGCCTTGTCAGATTATCCACCGACTTAGAGTTCTGATATCCTCGATGTCACTGACTATCCCCGTATTCTAGCCTCCTTCAATGATATTAGGGGAGTCCTCTATTTTTCAATTATTTTTATTTCTTATCTTGCTATATTTTTGCTACATTGGGGACAATGTAGCTTCTAAATGTGGGGAGATTTCTTTAGAATTTTATTGCTGGAATAGTTGATTTGTTCTTTGGTCTGGTTGCTTTTGAAGTTGCTGCCCACTTTTCATTATTTTTATTTGGATATAGATGATGCCTCATATTTTTAGAAAAAATTTTACTAAGTCCCAGATATGTTTCTTGAACTTTGTTGCTATTCTTGCATTTTATGTTTTCTTTGCCAAAACTCCATTTATCTTTTAATTTATTTGAATGTGACTTTTTGAATCCCAACTATTTTAGCAGCCCTAAGATTGATTATTCTAGCTTGATTCTTGTTCGTTCACCTGCTATAAGCTACCTTGAATTAATATCTATTATTGGTATAAAATATTTTAAGAACTTTTGCTATGTGATGTTTTTATTTAATGAAATTAATTAGTTAGGAGAATATTGTTAGGCTCATTTAATCTATCTTGAGTTCTTGTGCTTGAAATGAGAACTATGTTGAGAACTAAATAAATTAATAAAAAGAGCCCAGAAAGTTCAAAAAATGAACAATTTACTCTGCTAGTCAAAAGACTATGAGTAGAGCTAGTAGCCACTTGATTTCGTGACCAGTTGAGTAACTAGGTGTCAGCATCATAAAAGTTTTC
This sequence comes from Garcia nutans, assembly GCA_947685225.1. NCBI lineage: Eukaryota > Viridiplantae > Streptophyta > Magnoliopsida > Malpighiales > Euphorbiaceae > Garcia > Garcia nutans. The sequence goes on from CANTUV010000002.1 coordinate 32,385,582, forward strand.
TCTCGAATCAAAAGGTTGGTGACGTGTCAGGCAATCATAAAGGTGCTCAAAAGAAATAATAATAAAGTTCTTAACACAAATTTTTATATGACTTGACGCATTAAATGTTGCTTTCTATATACAACTAGCTTTCCACTTGGTAATTATTTGTCATCAAAGTGGGGCAAAATTCTTGACATTTTATATTGATAATTCTATTGATTAAGTTTCTCATACTTGTGAATTAGTGAGAAGCTTATTCTATGAATTTTTAATCTTTTGATTGCCACTCTATTTGAGATTATTTAAATTTTATCACTTGAATTAAGACTTGATGAATGTGGGGTAGTGCATTGAATTATAAAGTGCTTGAGGGCAAGCACAGTTTAAGTGTGGGGGAATTTGATAGTGGGTAAATTTAGCTTATATTTTGCATAGATATTTAAGCTTTTGTTAGGTGTTTATACTGATCTTGTAATGTTTTTGCATAGGATATAACTTAAAGAGGAAACGAGAAGAAAATGAAGAAAGTTGCAAGAAAGAGCTGGATAGAGCCTCGGGTGTAACCCTTGGGCAAGTCCTGTGCCCAAGGGTATCTGATACTTGAAGATTTTATGAGTCAGCTGTGAATCCTAATTTGTTTGGGATATTTGAGATACAATTTTTGAGCAAAGTTCCAGGGATATTAGGACTTATTTATTTCCATATTCTATAGACATTAAGGAGAAATTTTATTAGGTGTTAAATTCTATTTTATTTGTAATTTATTTTATTTTTATTTTCCTAATTAGGGAAGGAAATTAAGAGAATATTTAAGCCAAACTTTTGGCAGCCCTAGGCTTCTCTCTTCTCTTCTTCTCCTCTGTACTATTCATAATTTTTACAGCAGTCAAAGAATTTACTTTCAGTTTTATTTTCATCAAGCATGTGTAACTAAACTTAAATTCAGTTAAAGGGATAATCAAGGTTTTCAATTTGCCAAAGATTTGTGAGGTCTAATCAACTCTTATTTGCTTTTTTTAATTTCAGTATTTATGTTTCTTCTATAGCTTATTACTATTATTATTTTGCTAGTCAAACAATGGGGCCCATTGCTTGATTAGCTAAATAATATATTGCCATTCAAAACTAAGAATTCATAATTGCTCTTTAACTTTTGATACTTGTGGCAATTAGGTGTAGTTCTAAGAAGATGCATGATCTAATTTAAATGAATTTTGTGGTAGAATTTATTGATTAGAATTAGGTTCTTCTGAATCTTAAAGTTATTAGTGAGTTAAATCCTAAAAGGGTGTTCCTATATGTTATTCAATAACAAGGATTAGTTATAGAGCATCTTTTAACTAATTTTATAATCTAAGGAAGAATTGGCTAATGCAAGCATCTCGGTTAGCTAGAACTAATTTACTAAAAAATTGAAGAGAAATATTTTTGTATAAATGATCAAATCTAAGGATTGAAACCAAGATTATTCCCTTTGACTGAAATCCTCAACATTGTTATTTTTCAATTTTAATTTAATGCTTTTTATTTATTTAGTTTCAAATTTAGATCTCAATTTATTTTTAATTTTTCAATTATAAACTCCCCAATTTATTTTAGTTAAGTTTTACTTTAGGTTTTTGAAAGAAATTAATTTAAATAATCAATTCCCTGAGGATTCGACACCTTATTCGCTTCTTTTTCAATTTTAATTTTTCCCAAGAATAAGATTTTATTTTTGGTGGATTAGACACCCATCACAAATGAATCATGAATGGAGCATGCAATTTACTACTAAAGCAGGAAGCTTTTGCCTTATGAGATTAAGTATAGTATCATTGAAAAGACTTATATTGTCATGGTTTGGTCATCAAAAAAGTTACAACATTACTTTCATTCTTATAGTGTGCAAGCAATTTTCAGGATGGATCTAGTGAAATATTTGAGAGATACACCCTCATTAATTGGAAAGTATGGCCAGTGGTTGATAATCTTAGAAGAATTTAAGATTGAATATATAACTAGAAAAACCATTAAAAGTAGAGCAGTTGCAGAATTCCTGGCTCAACAACCACTACCTGACAGTGAGAAACTGAATTTTGAATTTCCAGATGAACATTTGGAGGCCATAGAGGTGCAAGAATGGAAGATGTATTTTTATGGAGTAGTGAACAGAAAGGGAGCTAATTTAGGAGTTATATTGGAATCACCGGAAGGGGAACTTATCCCTTTATCTAAGAAATTGAAATTCAAGACAACCAATAACATGGTAAAATATGAAGCATATGTCTTTGGCCTGGAGACCTTGATGATAATGAGGTTTAATAGAGTGTAGGTTTTTGGTAACTCAATACTAGTAATATCACAACTGATTGGAGAATGTGAGTTAAAGGAAGAAAAGCTAAAGCCATACCATGATTACTTGACTCTGATGAGGAAAAACTTCAAGGATTACAGGTTCATACACTTGCCAAGGGAAGAAAACCATATAGCTGAAGCCCTAGCCATACAGGCTTCAGTATGGGAGGAATCTGTCAAATTATTCTTTAAACCTCTAGTTTTGACCAGTTCATTAACTCCTAGCTATAAGTATGAAATGGTCATGAAAACTGATATGGATCATGGTGTATGGTATGATACTATAAAGCAAATTTTGGAAAATAGAGAATATCCATTAGGGGCAACAACAGAGGAAAGGAGGGCAATAAGGTGGCCTTCATAGTGCATCACCTTCCAAGGAGAGTTGTATCAAAGATGGCCAAATGGAGTATATTTAAGATGTTTGAGGAAATTTGAAATTGGGCAAATCATGTCAGAGATACATGTGGGAACCTGTGGACCCCATATGAATGGTTTAGCCCTGGTTAAGAAGATAATTCAGCAAGGCTACTACTTGTTGACCATGGAAAAAGATTGTATAGATTTTGTGTTAAGGTGCTAGCAATGCCAAATGTATGGAAACTTAAATCATTCGCCTCCTGAAGAATTGCATTCTATGTCTTTGCCCCGGCCTTTTATAGCTTGGGGTATTGACATTATTGGGGAGATACATCCAATAGCGTCAAATGGTCACTGATACATCGCAGTAACAGTTGATTACTTTTTAAAAAATAGGTTAAAGCGGAATCTTCTAATAAGCTAGGGGGAAAAGCAAATGGCCTGATTTATTGAGAAAAGTCTCATATACGGATATGGGATTCCACACATCATAGTATCAAATAATGGTGTGCAGTTTTAAGGAGCTATTAAGGATTTATTTTCTAAGCATCGAATAGATCATCATCGATCCTTCCCATGTATACCAAGAGCTAATGGTGCAGTGGAAGCAACAAATAAGACGATTAAGCATATTCTTTCTAAGATGACCAAGACATATAGGGATTGGTCATACATGCTTTCTTTTGCCTATGGGGGTACAGAACAAGTGTTCAAAATTCGACCGAAATGACAACATTTCTTTGATTTGTGGAATGGAAGTAGTGTTGCCTATCGAGATTGAGATCAAGTCACTAAGGGTGGTCTTGGAAGCTAAGTTGCTAGAGACAAAATGTGTATTAAGTAGATATACACAGTTGGCTTTAATAGAAGAAAGAAGGTTGAAGGCATTGTATCGCCACCAGCTAAACCAAAGGAAGATAGCACAAGCTTACAATAGAAGGGTTTGAATCATGAAACTTAAGGCTAGGGACTTAGAGTTAAAGTAATATAAACTGAATATTCCAGATCCGAGAGGAAAGTTTAGACCAAGTTGGAAGGGCCATGTGTTGTGAAAGCAGTAATGAAGAAGGGCGTAGTTGTAACATCCGAAATTTTTGGAAATTTTAAAAAATAAATTAAAATTTAAGTGGATAAATTAAATGAATGGTTTTAAAGGAAAAATGGGAGGATTTAAAGTGAAAAAGTGAAATGTATATGTGATATATATGCAAAATATACAAAACATATACAAAGTCAACAAAATTTAATTTTTTTAAAAAAAGTCAAAAGTCAAAGTCCAATGGCATTTTTATAAATATACTTTGGAAATTAAAATTATTAAAATAATTTAAAAATAAATTATATAAGAATGGAAGATGTAATTTATGGTTTTTATTAAATAAATAAATAATTAATTAATTAAAAATATAATAAAATATAATATATTTAATAATATAAGGTATGTTGGATGTGTATATGAGATACACGTTATATGTGCATATGAGTATTTAAATATATTACACATATATTGCATATACATAGTATATACATCATATAAATATAGACATAATGGTATAAGTAAAATATAAGTAACATATATAAGACATATACATATACATAAAATATACATGACATATATATGAGGTATAATTTGGTATTGGAAAAGTGGATAATGATGATGATGATAATGATAATGATAATGATAATGATAATAAATAAAATAAAAATAAAAAAAGAGAGAAAAGTCAAAGAAAAGTGCTTGGTGGAGATTTAAAGTAATTAATTAAATAATTAATTAGTTAATTAATTAATTATTATACATAAGCGATAAAGATGGGAATTAAATGGGAAAAAAGATATTTCTTCTTCTTCTTCTTCTTCTTTTGGACATGACATTGAAGGAGGCAAGAGCTTGGGTTTTGTTTCATGTTATACATCAAATTCATTGGAAATTCAAGAGGACTTTAAGAAATTTTTCAAGAAAAATCAAGAATAAGTAAGTAATATTTCTTTAAGTTTGTTTTAATTGATTTTAAGTTTATGTGTAAGATGGATAGAGAGAAAGCGATTTTAAATTGTTTAAACAAATAGAAATGATGTTAAAATGATGATTATGCAATAATTTTTAAGTTGGATTGAAGAAATAATTAAGTTTGAGATGAATTGGTTGAAAAGAGAGAATTTAGGGTTATGAAAAATTTGGATTTGTGAAATCATGTGATTTAATTATGTAATTTGATTCTAAATGTGTTGTTTTGATGCATAAGCAATGATTTTAAAGTCAAACGATGTATTTGGTTAAGTTTGGATAGAGTTTGAGAATTGTAGTGTTGATTTAGGGTTTTGGAAAAGGAAATTTTCAAAAAATGGTAAATTGTTTGATTTTAATGTTTAAAGCATGTTTTTTAATGATATCAGCGATGGAAATGAGCTTGGATTAATAATTGGGATAATTTGGAATGGAAAACCTTCAATGGTAAAGGTTATGTCATTTTAGGATTTTGAACAAAAGCATGTGTTTAATTAATATAATTGGTTTAAACATGTTAAAATATGTTTATAATGATATAAATAAACTTAGAACACCAATTTGAATGGTTTAATATGGTTTTTCTAAGTTAAAGTAAGGAAAGGCTATATTTTGGGATTTTGATTAGTGTAATGTTTAATTAAGGTTTGATGCTTGTAATGCCTTCAAATGTGATATTAAATGATTATTTATGATTACATTTGGTATAGGCATTGAGGATAATTGATTTACCCAATCCAAGAGTTGAAGGGCAAGTTGGAAGAGAAGGTTGGTGTTACTTTTGTAGCTTGCATTTGGTTGCTTTTAGAGGTAAGTACAAACTTTGAATAAATTAGGTATGTTTGCATGACATTTGGGCTTAACATATTTTTGTTGAAAAATGTGTTAAGTTACTTAATGCATTGAATATGCATGAACATTATGCTATGTTATGTGATTTATCAAAAATGCATTATATACATTATGAAAAGACATTGATAAATGAAAATGGCCCAAAGTGTTTGGGTAATGTGGTTTGTTGTGTATGCATTAAAGACATTATGAAAAGCCATTGGGAATGGCTAGAGTACATAAAATGCGACTTATATGTGACTTAGGTGAATTATTTGGGTAATGTGTTTTAATGCAAAATTTGAGACATTGTAATGATTTAGTGAGATATGATGAAATGTGATAAATTGAAAGGAAATAATATTGATATAAATGAGAAAAATGTGAAAAGAGGTAATGTGCCTAGTTGATAATAAAACATGAGGCATTGTGCCTAGTTGATAATAAGAAATGAGGCAATGTGCCTAGCTTGATTATGGCAAAATGAGAAAGAAATTGATGATGGAAAATATGGAATGATTGTGTGCCTAGTATGTTATTGAATTTTCAGAGTTTTATGTTTGGTGGCATGCCTATGAGATTTTCCTCATTATATGCCTTCGGGTCTAGCTTTTGAGCAACTATTTGATTTGCCTTCAGGCTAGATGTTGGACGTCACTTGCCTTTGGGCTAGATGCTGGATATCACTATGGTTTGCCTTCGAGCTAGACGTTGGACGTCACTTTCCTTCGGGCTAGACACTGAGTGTCAATATGGACCAAAATAGTAACTCTAAAGTTTGAATAGCATATTAGATCTTTTGGGCCCATGCTTGTGTTTGTTCTTATATGAATTATTAAATGAAGAAATAATATATTTAAAAGTGAGCTTGGATGCCACTGTTGTCCCAAGATGGCAACCAAGAGGGGGGGTAAATTGGTTTTCTCAAGAATTAATGACAATTTAAAAAACTCAACAATCAAGAAATGCGGAATAGAGAGTTGGTTGAGTAATGGAAGAAAGAAAGAACACACAAGATTTATAGTGGTTCGGATTTACTTCAATCCTACATCCACTTCCTTAACAACTTGTTAAGGTTCCACTAATCTTTGAAGTTTTTACAAGCTTACTTCCAACTTTGGTGTTTTCACAAGTTCACACCTAACTTCACAAGTGTTTTTCTTAGGCTCACACTCACAACCCAAACAAGAGTTTTACAAGGCTTACTCTCACAACCTAACAAGAGTTTTACAAGGCTTACTCTCTCAACCCAAGTGTTTCCCAAGCTTACACTCAAACTTATACAATGGTGTTTTCAATGCTAACACCTAACATACATTACAATTTAATTGTAAGTTTAAGTAAATGAAAATTTGTTGCTTGGCTATTACAATCTGATTTCTTGCTTATTCCTCTTTTTTGTTTTCTCAGAGAGACATTGTATTTATAGCCATTGTGGTCTTACTAGCCGTTATAGACATTAAGAATAATGTATTGGTAGATTAGACCTTCTTTACTTAAACTGCCCGAAGCACTTCGCGGTCGCCCTTCATGCAAGGATGGTCGCGCTCATGCTTCTCGCGGTCGTCCTTTAACAGGGGACGGTCGCTACTTTTGAAAAGACTTCAACGGTCGAATTTTAGTGCTCTGCAGCTGGAATCTTGCCCATGCTGTGTTTGTCGGACCGGCTTCTTGCCCAGCTGTGTTTGTCGGGACGGTCGCGCCTAGCAATGGTGCGGTCGCCCTTTTTGAATAATCAAGTGGGTTTATAACGGTCATATTACCTGTCATTCTCTGACAGGGCAAAATTGAATGTCCGCCATAATTTGAATGTCGCAGTCGCCCTATGTAGATTATCGCGGTCGAATTGAGAAACTCGCGTCGAACTTCTGGACGCTCCTGAGGACGCGAAACCTACTGTCTCTTCAAACAATTTCTTCTTGAATGGTAGAGCGGTCGCGATTCTGAATGGGGCGGTCGCTAAAGTGATAAGCGAGGTCGAGTCATTCACCGTTCTTGTCACCGCGAACCTTACTGTGATTGTAATGATTTAAGTTCCTTGAGTAGCGGTCGTGCAAATATTCGGACGGTCGCTATTCTGTAGGAGCGGTCGCGACATAGGTCGAACTTCTGACCGCAAAACCTACTGTGATAAGATTTCTTCTTTTAATTACATGGAGCGGTCGTATTCAGGTGAGATGCGACCGCTATAAGTGTTTTGTTCACCTTATTTGAAGTAACCTAATCCTGCAACAAGATTTCTCAAACACAAGTTAAATAGATCATCCATTTGAGTTGTCAAGGATCAAAATTAAGGTCATTTGTCTAACAATCTCCCCCATTTTGACTTTGACAATTTCAAATGGAATGATAAGAAAAATAATAAGTCTAAAATGCTCCATCTTAACATATGCAACAATCATGGTTAAGAGCATTGTGATTATTAGATTATCTTGGTGCACATGTTATTGTTTGATGCAAACATTTTTTCTTATTTGCAAATGTTCAATAAATTTCAACAAGAAATTAACTCCCCCATAAACATTTTTCCCTAATTTGCAAATGTTCAAACAGATTGTTGTTCTTGTTCTTATTTCTCCCCCATAATTTTCTTATTTCTCCCCCATAATTTTATTGACATTCCATTTATAATTTTCTCTCCCCCATTGGCATAGGCAAAATGAAATAAATGTTAAGCAAAATACAAATGGAAATATAAACATGGAAATATATAGATTGAAGTGGAGGAAAATACAAAACAGAAAGCAAATTAGCAAACATATGAAAATGCAAGCAAAAACAGACTAAAGCTAAGCTATTCTGAGTCATCATCTAACTCTAACTCTTCTTTAACTAAAGGAGCTTTCCCCTTATCTTGAGGTGCAACAGAGGCAGAGCTAGTGCTAATGGACTCTTCTTCTTCAGCAACGCTTTGGGTGTGATCACTTATATCCCAATCTTCAAGATTGCATTGAGGCAAGTCCAATTTGCCTTGCATATCATAAAGATCATGATGCATGTGGGATATAAGGTCTATCCTCTTGTTTAAGTGCTGGAATCTCTTGGAAACACTTTTCTTGAACTTAGTGAGTTTCCTTGAGAGAGTCTTGATAGCTTGGAGAATGAGTTGTGTGGAGGATGAAGCAGTTTCTTTAGCAGCTTTTGATGAAGTTGCTTTTGGATGTAATTCTACTGCAACTTCTACAGAATCTCCCTCTTCCTCAATTGTATACCTTGGCCTTTTCTTTTGTTTATCCATAACTCCTTTCTTGCCATAGCAGTATACATATGACCCTTCTATCTTCCTTACACAACCAGCATGCTCTAAGTAATCCATTGTGATAGCATTGGAGGCTAGAGTGAAAGGGTTCCTCAAAGTAGCTAAGTTCAAATCATTCAGAAGGTTTAGGTGCCTAGCTATTTGAGTAACTTGAGAGGATAGGAAGAAGGTACCAGTTCTTGTTACAGCATGATGATAAAGAGTATCAATCAAGAACTTGGTGGTGTTTATTTTGATGTTGTGGGTGAAAGCATACAGAAATATAAGGTCTCTCTTGGTTACTTTCTCATTCCCATCTGCTCTTTGGTGAATGGTATAGGTGATAATCCTATGGAGCATCCAGTGGGTGAGAGATTTGATATGTCTGGCTTTAGATTCCTTTTCAAAAGAGGTTTCAATGGAAATTTCTCTCCAGAAATCAGAAAGTGTTGGGTTTGAGAAGATTTGGTCATTGTAGGAGGTTATACCTTCAGAGGGGAAGTCCCAAATGCTGCCAAAATCTTCTAGAGATAGGGCTTGGTATTGATCAAAGAGCTTAAATCTGACCCCATACCACCCTAGTGCAGAATTTGCACTCTTCTCTATTTGAAGAGACATTAAAAACTCCTTACTCAGACTAGAGTAGCCTACCTCTTCTAGAAAGACAAATTTTCTCTATCCAAGGACATCCAGCAATCTCTCAATTTCGTCCTTGATGTTCAAGGCAGAAAGCATCCCACCAAAAGGAGATTTGGTGCCTTCAACCTTCTTTCTCTTTAGCATGGCATACCTAACATCTTCTTCAGTGGTTTGATGGTGAGGTTTGTGAATTTTCTCACCTCTTTTAGATTGAGGAGGAGATGGAGGATCAACAATGGGTTCTCTAATGGTGACTCCTGGAACTCTCTTGGCTTGACCTTTTATTTTGGAAGTGGTTTTTCTTTTGGGGGCCATTAGAACAGAAGAGAGTAGGAAAACAGAGAGTGATTGAGAAACAGATGATATTAAGAGGTTTTTAGGGTTTCAGAGGAAGGTTTGTGTGCTTTAATAGGCAAAATATCAGATAAACTGATGCAAAACACTCTTAAATAGATGGATTTAAGAAAATAGTCGTTTTTTACTGTTGAAAGTTAAGAGTTGCGACCTGTCACACAACCAACGGTTATAAATTTTCGAGCAGAGTGTACAGGGTGCGGTCGCAGATTTAACAAGGTGCGATCGCGACTTATGATCTAGTGACCATTGTCAAGATAAGTATGCTCGCGAGTGAGGAATGTAACTGTAACGGTCGAAACTATTCAAATTGGTGCGGCCGCGTACAAATTTTCTCGACCGCGCACAGAGTCATTAGTTTGAATGAAACTGACAGACAGGATAGCGACCGCTAAAGAATACTGGAGCGACCGCGACATACTTAAAAATGAAAGATTCAAGGAAAGATGGAGAATATTTCTATTGTGTTAAGAAGCATTAAATTCATGCACATAGAAACCTTATTGATAGGCAATTAATTCAGAGTGTTTCCATCAATCATTCCTAAATTAAGTTTAATAAAATTAAGTCTATCTTCATTCAAGGGTTTTGTAAAGACATCCGCAAGTTGATTTTGTGTTTCAATAAATTCTAGAATTATGTTCTGATTTTGCACATTTTCCCTTAAAAAATGATGTCTAATATCTATATGCTTGGATCTAGAATGTTGTATAGGATTTTTAGACAAATTGATAGCACTAGTGTTGTCACATTTAATGGAAATATTGTTAAAAACCTTACCATAGTCAAGCAATTGTTGTTTCATCCATAATACTTGTGTGCAACAAAAACAAGCTGCAACATACTCAGCTTCCGTTGTGGATAAAGCAACCGATGCTTGTTTCTTACTATGCCAAGAAACTAGACAATTACCAAGAAAGTGACATGCTCCTGTTGTGCTTTTCCTATCTAATATACTACCAGCGTAATCTGCATCTGAAAATCCTATAATATGAAATGATGTGTTTTTAGGATACCAAAGTCCTAAATGTATTGTACCACTCAAATATTTCAAGATTCTCTTAGTGGCATTCAAGTGTGATTCTTTAGGACTAGTTTGAAATCTAGCACAAAGACATACACTAAACATTATATCAGGCCTAGAAGCAGTTAAGTAAAGTAGTGATCCGATGATACCTCGATATTTCTTCTCATCTACTGCTTTACCATTTTCATCTTTACCTAATTTCAATGATGTGCTCATGGGAGTTTTGCTAGTTTTGCAGCCATCCATTCCAAATTTCTTGATGAGTTCTTTTGTATATTTGGATTGGTTGATGAAGATCCCATCTTTACATTGCTTGACTTGCAGTCCAAGGAAAAACTTGAGTTCACCCATCATGCTCATTTCAAATTCCCTAGTCATACAAGAAGCAAATTCTTTGCACAAGGTTTCATTAGTAGCTCCAAATATTATGTCATCCACATAAATTTGTACAATCAAGATGTTATGCTTATCCTTTTTAACAAAAAGAGTTGTGTCTACTTTTCCTTTTGCAAAACCATTTTCAAGTAAATATGCACTAAGTTTGTCATACCAAGCTCTAGGTGCTTGCTTTAATCCATATAAAGCTTTGGTAAGTTTGAAAACATGATCAAGAAATTTGTAGTTTTCAAAACCAGGAGGTTGTTCAACATAAACTTCTTCATTTATGAGTCCGTTTAGAAATGCACTTTTAACATCCATTTGATAAAGCTTAAAATTCATATGACATGCAAAGGCAAGTAATATTCTAATAGCTTCTAATCTGGCTACTGGGGCAAAGGTTTCATCATAGTCAATACCTTCTTCTTGATTATAACCTTTGGCTACCAATCTTGCTTTATTTCTAATGATGTGACCATTTTCATCAAGCTTATTCCTATAAATCCATTTGCATCCTATTATAGAATGATCTATAGGTCTAGGAGTAAGTTGCCAAACATTATTTCTTTCAAATTGATTAAGTTCATCTTGCATTGCAGTTATCCAATTTTCATCATTTAAAGCTTCCTCAACAGTTTTTGGTTCAATTTGAGAAACAAAAGCAAAATTAACATCAACATGATTAATTTTAGATCTAGTAGTTACTCCCTTTGATGTTTCTCCAATGATGAGTTCCTTTGGATGATCTTTCTTGTATTGCCAATCCTTAGGTAGATCTTGAGTCTTTTCTTCAAGTTGATTGATCTTTGGAGCATCAATAGATTCAAGAGGTTCAAGAGTACCTGCAGGGTCATTGAAAGTAATACCTTTCTTTTGATCAAGTTTAGATGACTCATCAAATACAACATGCATTGATTCTTCTATAACTAGAGTTTTCATGTTAAATACCCTATATGCTTTGCTAAATGATGAATATCCTAAGAATATGCCTTCATCTGATTTGGATGAGAATTTTCCAAGATTATCCTTGGTATTCAATATGAAGCATTTGCATCCAAATACTCTAAAATATCCAATTCTGGGTATTCTTCCATTCCATAGCTCATAAGAAGTTTTATTAGTTAAATGCCTTTTATAAACACGATTTGCAATGTAACAAGCTGTATTAACGGCTTCCGCCCAAAAATAAGATGGTAAATCATATTCATTGAGCATTGTCCTAGCCATTTCGATTAAAGTTCTATTTTTCCTTTCAACTACACCATTTTGCTGTGGAGTTCTAGGAGCAGAAAAATTATGTGAAATGCCAAGTTCATTGCAAAAGTCTTCAAAATTTTCATTTTCAAATTCTTTGCCATGATCACTTCTAATAGATGTGATCACATATCCTTTTTCATTTTGAACTCTTTTTGCAAACGTTTTGAAGAAATTAAAGGCTTCATTCTTTTGAGCTAAGAAATTAACCCATGTGAATCTAGAGTAGTCATCAACAAGAACAAATGCATATGATTTGCCTCCTAAGCTTGTAACTCTATTTGGTCCAAACAAATCTAAATGAATGAGCTCTAAAGGTCTAGAGGTGCTTATAACACTCTTTGTTTTAAATGAGCTTTTGTGTTGCTTACCATGTTGACAAGGTTCACAAATTCTGTCTTTATCATATTTTATCTTAGGTAAGCCATCAACTAAATTCTTATTGCAAATATGTTTCAATTGATCCATACCAGCATGTCCTAGTCTTCTATGCCATAACCATGCATCATTATTAGTGGAGATTTACCAAAGAACAAATGCATATGATTTGAATGTATGCTAACATTGTAAGTGTTGTTTGTTCTAGTACCCTTAAATATGATAACATCATTTGAATTTGTGATTTTGCATTCCTTGGAATCAAACTTAACGAAGTATGCTTTATCACAAAGTTGACTAACACTTAGCAAGTTATGTTTCAAACCATCAACAAGCCATACATCTTCAATTAAATCCTTACCAATAGAACCAATGGAGCCAACACCAAGAATTTTACCTTTAGCATTGTTTCCAAAAGTTACATTACCTCCATGTTTATAGGTAATATTTGTAAAGAGCTTTGCATTTCCAGTCATATGCCTTGAGCATCCACTATCCACAAGCCATGTGCTTTCATTGATAGTAGATTTTAGGCATACCTGCAAGACAATTGTGATCATCTTCTTTTAGGTACCCACATGAAGTTGGGTCCTTGATGGTTAGTAGAAAGAGTGCCTTCTAAATTGAGATGAGCTTTTCTTATATAACAATAGAAGTTTTTGTGACCAAATTTCATGCAATATGTGCATTGCCATGGTGTTCTATGCTTCTGCATTTTTCTTTTTGCATTGTACATACAACTACAAGTATGTGATTTCTTTTGTGCAAGTTTAGTGAACAACAATGCATAGTTATTTTTGGCTTTATCTCCTAGTGAACCATAAGAAGTTCTTTTAGACTTGGTGCAAGCATTTTTGATATGAACATCAGAAATTTCAGTTGTAGATGCTTTCACAAATGTTGGTTTGTTAGGTGCAATGTTGGTTGAGCCATTGAATCCTAATCCATATTTCAAGGAAGGTGACCTTTGATTATTAATTAATGTGTTCAATGCTTCCTTTCCTTTATGAAATCTGGAAATTGATTCTTTTAGTTCTTTTAGTTCATGCTTCAATGCCTCATTCTCTTTAATCACTTTTTCTAAGTCATGTGAGCTTTTATTTAATTCTCCTATTGTATTCATCAAATGTTCATTTGAGGTTTTCAATTCTAAGGTAGAGTTCTTTAAGCATATAAAATCCTTTTCTAACTTAGAGTTTTTCTCTTTATAGAGCATCATTTTGGAGAAATATTTTTCTATTTTAGAATTCATGTGCTCAATCAAATCACTATCATCTATATCACTTATATCATCATGTGCTACAAGATCAAAGGATTGAGTACTTACCTCATTGGAGTCATCTTCAATAGCCATGAGACAAAGATTTGCAATTCCTTCCTCTTCTTCTTCTTCACTTGAGGAAGAGTCATCCCATGTGGCTTTGAGAGACTTTTTCTTTTCTTTATCCCATTTCCTTTTGTTCTTTAATTTGTAGCAATCCGACTTGATGTGACCGGTTTTTCCACATTCATAGCATTTTACCTCATTTTTCTTTTCTTTATCTTTGAAGGAGAATTTAGGAGGTGTACCTTTGTTTGCTTGTAATCTTTTCTTCCTTTTCCATTCATTGATTCTTTTAGAGAACATTGCCATTTCATCTTCATCATCAGTACCTTCATTGCTTGAGCTCTCAGCTTCTTTGATTGCTTTGAGTGAAATTGGTTTTCTCTTTTCTTTCTCACCTTGATCTTCTTCTTTCTCACTGTGTAGCTCAAATGTGAGTAATTTTCCAACTAGCTCATCGGTTCTTAATGTGCTGAGATCATGAGCTTCTTCTATGGATGATACTTTGGATTCAAAGTTCTTTCTAGCTCTTAGGGCTCTCAAGATTTTGCTGTTTACATCACCTTGATCATATACCTTGCCATACTTCTTTAGTTCATTGACAATTGCAAGTAAGCGATTGGTCATGTCGGTGACATTTTCATTTGGTTTCATCTTGAATAGCTCATATTCATGAACATGCATTTGTTTTTTGGTAAATCTCACTTGAGTCGTACCTTCATGGTAGTTTTCAAGTGTTTTCCAAATGCAATGTGCACAAGTTAAATGTTGAACTCTTCCGCCTTCTTCCCTTGAAATGGAATTCATCAAGATGGAAGCAGCTCTATTGTTCTTGAATCGATCTCTGACATTGCTAGTTGACCATTGAGCTTTGGGAAGTGGAACTTGAATACCGTCAACTTCGTGGGTAGGAGATTTCCATTCATTTTCCACGAAATCCCATAGTTCAATCCCTTCACTATCTAGAAACAAATACATTTTGTGTTTCCAGTATGAATAATCAGTTCCATCAAAGTAGGGTCTAAGAATAGAATTAAGATTTCCATGAGAGCTTGATGAAGAAGAAGTTGCCATAGTGGATCAGATTTCACAATTAAGTTTAAGAAATCTAAGGGCTCTGATACCAATTGTTGTCCCAAGATGGCAACCAAGAGGGGGGGTGAATTGGTTTTCTCAAGAATTAATGTCAATTTAAAAAACTCAACAATCAAGAAATGCGGAATAGAGAGTTGGTTGAGTAATGGAAGAAAGAAAGAACACACAAGATTTATAGTGGTTCGGATTTACTTCAATCCTACATCCACTTCCTTAACAACTTGTTAAAGTTCCACTAATCTTTGAAGTTTTTACAAGCTTACTTCCAACTTTGGTGCTTTCACAAGTTCACACCTAACTTCACAAGTGTTTTTCTTAGGCTCACACTCACAACCCAAACAAGAGTTTTACAAGGCTTACTCTCACAACCTAACAAGAGTTTTACAAGGCTTACTCTCTCAACCCAAGTGTTTCCCAAGCTTACACTCAAACTTATACAATGGTGTTTTCAATGCTAACACCTAACATACATTACAATTTAATTGTAAGTTTAAGTAAATGAAAATTTGTTGCTTGGCTATTACAATCTGATTTCTTACTTATTCCTCTTTTTTGTTTTCTCAGAGAGACATTGTATTTATAGCCATTGTGGTCTTACTAGCCGTTATAGACATTAAGAATAATGTATTGGTAGATTAGACCTTCTTTACTTAAACTGCCCGAAGCACTTCGCGGTCGCCCTTCATGCAAGGATGGTCGCGCTCATGCTTCTCGCGGTCGTCCTTTAACAGGGGACGGTCGCTACTTTTGAAAAGACTTCAACGGTCGAATTTTAGTGCTCTGCAGCTGGAATCTTGCCCATGCTGTGTTTGTCGGACCGGCTTCTTGCCCAGCTGTGTTTGTCGGGACGGTCGCGCCTAGCAATGGTGCGGTCGCCCTTTTTGAATAATCAAGTGGGTTTATAACGGTCATATTACGTGTCATTCTCTGACAGGGCAAAATTGAATGTCCGCCATAATTTGAATGTCGCGGTCGCCCTATGTAGATTATCGCGGTCGAATTGAGAAACTCGCGTCGAACTTCTGGACGCTCCTGAGGATGCAAAACCTACTGTCTCTTCAAACAATTTCTTCTTGAATGGTAGAGCGGTCGCGATTCTGAATGGGGCGGTCGCTAAAGTGATAAGCGAGGTCGAGTCATTCACCGTTCTTGTCACCGCGAACCTTACTGTGATTGTAATGATTTAAGTTCCTTGAGTAGCGGTCGTGCAAATATTCGGACGGTCGCTATTCTGTAGGAGCGGTCGCGACATAGGTCGAACTTCTGACCGCGAAACCTACTGTGATAAGATTTCTTCTTTTAATTACATGGAGCGGTCGTATTCAGGTGAGGTGCGACCGCTATAAGTGTTCTGTTCACCTTATTTGAAGTAACCTAATCCTGCAACAAGATTTCTCAAACACAAGTTAAATAGATCATCCATTTGAGTTGTCAAGGATCAAAATTAAGGTCATTTGTCTAACAGCCACATTGTGACACAACATAAAAGCATTAAGCATTGGTATTATATTTAAGTTTATATGTTATCAAAGTTTGTACCACTAGCCTTTTAGCTTAGTGCGATTATAATTTATTGTGCAGGTGACAGGGACAATCCGGTAGAGTCAGAGAGTTCTATTAGAGAAGGTCGAGTCTAGATTGAAGTTGCTTATTGAGTTATTTTTGCTACGTCAAGATCAAAGTCATTTTGTCATCATGCATATATATATTATATTATACTACAATTTGTTATGATGTATTTTATGATTATGTTTTTAGAAAATAAACTGTAAATTATAAAGAATATTTGGATAAATTGTGTAATGTGGGTTTTTACATGTGTTTTAACATAAATATATGTATATGTTTAAATGTTTTGAGAAATGTGGAGAAATTGAGAATTTGGGAGTGTTTCTGATGCAAGTTGTGTAATATCCCGATTTTTGATGTACTTTGGAATAGTAGTTATGAGGAAGTATGTCGGTGAAATAGGTAAAAAAAATATAATAAGAGATAGATGTTTAAGAAGGATGTTATATATATATATTGTATTTGAAATATATGGGAAATATAAATACAATATATAAGACATATACGTATATTAACATATATACCATATATACATGTTGCATATATTGGTGTAGGAAAAGTAAATTGTGAATAATTAATTAATAATGATAATAGTGATAATAATGACAAGAGAAAGGAGAAATGAAAGTCAAATGAAGGAGGAATATTATTGGTGGGAATTTTAGTGGTGGAAATAATTATATTATTATTATATATATATATATAGAAGATAAGGATGAAATTTTAAGAAGAGAGCTTTCTCTTTCTTTCTTTCTTCTTCTTCCTCTTTGGAACGTGGGAATAGAGAGGAAGAGAGAAGAGTTTGACTTTGTTCATATATACACCAAATTCATAAGAGTCTTAAGAGAATTGAAGGTGGATATTGAAGATTTGGCAAAAGAATTTAAGTAAGTGCTCTTTTCTTTGAGTTGATTTTTAAAGATTTTGAGTTTATATGTGATATGGTTAGTGAGAGGAAGTGATGATTAATTGAATATTATGATGATAATGAAATATTGAAGTATATATGTATGTTGAATTGGTGCTTAGATGATGAAAATATGATAATTTATGAGGATGATGATGAGTAGTTGGAATTAAAGAGTAAGAGTTGGGTATAAATGAGTTGGGAATTGAGTAAATTGATAAATGGATGATTGTATAAATGAATTATGTAATGATTATTATTATGATATGTTGGAGTCATATAAGTGTTGAATTGATGGGTGAATTATGAATATAAACTAAGATGATGGTTAAGGGTGTTATAGTATTGATTTTGGAATGATTGTGTTTATATGGATGAGAGTTTGAAATGAAGAACTTTTGCCTGACACGGCCAATGATACGGCCATATCGTTGGGTATGTCAATGGTGTTGAGTTTAACGATTGATGACATGACCATTAACACAACCATGTCTCTGGGCGTGTCATAGCTACTGTGAGATTAGATAATTGACACGGCCATGAACACACCCGTGTTGTTGGGCATGTCAATGCTTTCGTGAGGTAGAATGAATGGCACGGGCAGTGACATGCCCATATCATTGGATGTGTCACTGGTTCTGTTTGAATGAGTTAATGACATGGTCATCAACATACCCGTGTTGTTGGGCGTGTCATTTGAGAATAAATTTTTTTTATTTTTCATTTGTAATTCCTATTTAAATGATTTGGATGCTAAGAATGCCTTAGAATGTGATACTAAATGGTTCTTTATGAACACATTTGGTTTAGGCAATGAGAGATAGTAGTTTGCCCAACCTTAGTGTTGAAAGGCAACTTGGAAGAGAAGGTTAGAGGAAGTTTAAAAGCTTATTTTGGATTGTTTCATAAGGTAAGTACAAACTTTGAATGATTGCATACATTTATATGACATTAGGACTTGACACATTGGTTGCAAAAAAATGTGTTAAGTTACTTAATATATTGTTGATGAATGAGAAATATGTTATGATATGCATAATGTGAATTATGTTGATGTATCAAAGTAATATGTTGTAATTGAAAATAAATGTGGAATAATGTGATGAGATATGTGAAAACATAATGTAATAAATTGATATTGATATAAAAGAGAAAATTGAGAAAATAAGAAAGGATTTGAGAATGAAATTATGAAAGGATTTGATAATGTGAAATATGAATAAATTGTGTGCCTAGTATGTTATTCAATTTTTAAAGTTCTAGGTTTGGCGGCATGCCTATGAATTGCCTATGGGCTAAACGCTGGGCTGGTGAAAAGACCGGGTTGTAAGCTAGGTCCATCTGATAAATATGAAGTTTTTGGGGTGAAAAGACCGGGTCGTGAGCCTCAAAAATAAATCCTTGAAGCTAGACTGAGTGAAAAGACTGGGCCGTAAGCTCAGATCTAGTTGGATTATCCATTGATATATTGCCTACGGGGCTAGACACAAGGTGTTATTATGGACCAAAACAGTAACTCTGAAATTTGAATAGCATATTAGATCCTTTTGTGCCCATGCTTGTGTTTGTTTCTCTGTGAAATAATTGAGCAATATAATAAGATATAATGTTATGAGATATATGATGGTGATCATGAAATGATATGATCAATACATAAGCAAATTACTAAAAAGGAATGTGGCTTAAGAAAATATGCTAAATGATGAGAAATGAATTGTTGAAAGACCTAAGCAGAGCTAAGTCTTGATACTGAAAATGAGATTATGAAAATATAATGTGATGTGTAATATGCATATGGATGTGTAATATGATTGAGAAACAGATGATATTAAGAGGTTTTTAGGGTTTCAGAGGAAGGTTTGTGTGCTTTAATAGGCAAAATATCAGATAAACTGATGCAAAACACTCTTAAATAGATGGATTTAAGAAAATAGTCGTTTTTTACTGTTGAAAGTTAAGAGTTGCGACCTGTCACACAACCAACGGTTATAAATTTTCGAGCAGAGTGTACAGGGTGCGGTCGCAGATTTAACAAGGTGCGATCGCGACTTATGATCTAGTGACCATTGTCAAGATAAGTATGCTCGCGAGTGAGGAATGTAACTGTAACGGTCGAAACTATTCAAATTGGTGCGGCCGCGTACAAATTTTCTCGACCGCGCACAGAGTCATTAGTTTGAATGAAACTGACAGACAGGATAGCGACCGCTAAAGAATACTGGAGCGACCGCGACATACTTAAAAATGAAAGATTCAAGGAAAGATGGAGAATATTTCTATTGTGTTAAGAAGCATTAAATTCATGCACATAGAAACCTTATTGATAGGCAATTAATTCAGAGTGTTTCCATCAATCATTCCTAAATTAAGTTTAATAAAATTAAGTCTATCTTCATTCAAGGGTTTTGTAAAGACATCCGCAAGTTGATTTTGTGTTTCAATAAATTCTAGAATTATGTTCTGATTTTGCACATTTTCCCTTAAAAAATGATGTCTAATATCTATATGCTTGGATCTAGAATGTTGTATAGGATTTTTAGACAAATTGATAGCACTAGTGTTGTCACATTTAATGGAAATATTGTTAAAAACCTTACCATAGTCAAGCAATTGTTGTTTCATCCATAATACTTGTGTGCAACAAAAACAAGCTGCAACATACTCAGCTTCCGTTGTGGATAAAGCAACCGATGCTTGTTTCTTACTATGCCAAGAAACTAGACAATTACCAAGAGAGTGACATGCTCCTGTTGTGCTTTTCCTATCTAATATACTACCAGCGTAATCTGCATCTGAAAATCCTATAATATGAAATGATGTGTTTTTAGGATACCAAAGTCCTAAATGTATTGTACCACTCAAATATTTCAAGATTCTCTTAGTGGCATTCAAGTGTGATTCTTTAGGACTAGTTTGAAATCTAGCACAAAGACATACACTAAACATTATATCAGGCCTAGAAGCAGTTAAGTAAAGTAGTGATCCGATGATACCTCGATATTTCTTCTCATCTACTGCTTTACCATTTTCATCTTTACCTAATTTCAATGATGTGCTCATGGGAGTTTTGCTAGTTTTGCAGCCATCCATTCCAAATTTCTTGATGAGTTCTTTTGTATATTTGGATTGGTTGATGAAGATCCCATCTTTACATTGCTTGACTTGCAGTCCAAGGAAAAACTTGAGTTCACCCATCATGCTCATTTCAAATTCCCTAGTCATACAAGAAGCAAATTCTTTGCACAAGGTTTCATTAGTAGCTCCAAATATTATGTCATCCACATAAATTTGTACAATCAAGATGTTATGCTTATCCTTTTTAACAAAAAGAGTTGTGTCTACTTTTCCTTTTGCAAAACCATTTTCAAGTAAATATGCACTAAGTTTGTCATACCAAGCTCTAGGTGCTTGCTTTAATCCATATAAAGCTTTGGTAAGTTTGAAAACATGATCAAGAAATTTGTAGTTTTCAAAACCAGGAGGTTGTTCAACATAAACTTCTTCATTTATGAGTCCGTTTAGAAATGCACTTTTAACATCCATTTGATAAAGCTTAAAATTCATATGACATGCAAAGGCAAGTAATATTCTAATAGCTTCTAATCTGGCTACTGGGGCAAAGGTTTCATCATAGTCAATACCTTCTTCTTGATTATAACCTTTGGCTACCAATCTTGCTTTATTTCTAATGATGTGACCATTTTCATCAAGCTTATTCCTATAAATCCATTTGCATCCTATTATAGAATGATCTATAGGTCTAGGAGTAAGTTGCCAAACATTATTTCTTTCAAATTGATTAAGTTCATCTTGCATTGCAGTTATCCAATTTTCATCATTTAAAGCTTCCTCAACAGTTTTTGGTTCAATTTGAGAAACAAAAGCAAAATTAACATCAACATGATTAATTTTAGATCTAGTAGTTACTCCCTTTGATGTTTCTCCAATGATGAGTTCCTTTGGATGATCTTTCTTGTATTGCCAATCCTTAGGTAGATCTTGAGTCTTTTCTTCAAGTTGATTGATCTTTGGAGCATCAATAGATTCAAGAGGTTCAAGAGTACCTGCAGGGTCATTGAAAGTAATACCTTTCTTTTGATCAAGTTTAGATGACTCATCAAATACAACATGCATTGATTCTTCTATAACTAGAGTTTTCATGTTAAATACCCTATATGCTTTGCTAAATGATGAATATCCTAAGAATATGCCTTCATCTGATTTGGATGAGAATTTTCCAAGATTATCCTTGGTATTCAATATGAAGCATTTGCATCCAAATACTCTAAAATATCCAATTCTGGGTATTCTTCCATTCCATAGCTCATAAGAAGTTTTATTAGTTAAATGCCTTTTATAAACACGATTTGCAATGTAACAAGCTGTATTAACGGCTTCCGCCCAAAAATAAGATGGTAAATCATATTCATTGAGCATTGTCCTAGCCATTTCGATTAAAGTTCTATTTTTCCTTTCAACTACACCATTTTGCTGTGGAGTTCTAGGAGCAGAAAAATTATGTGAAATGCCAAGTTCATTGCAAAAGTCTTCAAAATTTTCATTTTCAAATTCTTTGCCATGATCACTTCTAATAGATGTGATCACATATCCTTTTTCATTTTGAACTCTTTTTGCAAACGTTTTGAAGAAATTAAAGGCTTCATTCTTTTGAGCTAAGAAATTAACCCATGTGAATCTAGAGTAGTCATCAACAAGAACAAATGCATATGATTTGCCTCCTAAGCTTGTAACTCTATTTGGTCCAAACAAATCTAAATGAATGAGCTCTAAAGGTCTAGAGGTGCTTATAACACTCTTTGTTTTAAATGAGCTTTTGTGTTGCTTACCATGTTGACAAGGTTCACAAATTCTGTCTTTATCATATTTTATCTTAGGTAAGCCATCAACTAAATTCTTATTGCAAATATGTTTCAATTGATCCATACCAGCATGTCCTAGTCTTCTATGCCATAATCATTGTACTAGAACCAATGGAGCCAACACCAAGAATTTTACCTTTAGCATTGTTTCCAAAAGTTACATTACCTCCATGTTTATAGGTAATATTTGTAAAGAGCTTTGCATTTCCAGTCATATGCCTTGAGCATCCACTATCCACAAGCCATGTGCTTTCATTGATAGTAGATTTTAGGCATACCTGCAAGACAATTGTGATCATCTTCTTTTAGGTACCCACATGAAGTTGGGTCCTTGATGGTTAGTAGAAAGAGTGCCTTCTAAATTGAGATGAGCTTTTCTTATATAACAATAGAAGTTTTTGTGACCAAATTTCATGCAATATGTGCATTGCCATGGTGTTCTATGCTTCTGCATTTTTCTTTTTGCATTGTACATACAACTACAAGTATGTGATTTCTTTTGTGCAAGTTTAGTGAACAACAATGCATAGTTATTTTTGGCTTTATCTCCTAGTGAACCATAAGAAGTTCTTTTAGACTTGGTGCAAGCATTTTTGATATGAACATCAGAAATTTCAGTTGTAGATGCTTTCACAAATGTTGGTTTGTTAGGTGCAATGTTGGTTGAGCCATTGAATCCTAATCCATATTTCAAGGAAGGTGACCTTTGATTATTAATTAATGTGTTCAATGCTTCCTTTCCTTTATGAAATCTGGAAATTGATTCTTTTAGTTCTTTTAGTTCATGCTTCAATGCCTCATTCTCTTTAATCACTTTTTCTAAGTCATGTGAGCTTTTATTTAATTCTCCTATTGTATTCATCAAATGTTCATTTGAGGTTTTCAATTCTAAGGTAGAGTTCTTTAAGCATATAAAATCCTTTTCTAACTTAGAGTTTTTCTCTTTATAGAGCATCATTTTGGAGAAATATTTTTCTATTTTAGAATTCATGTGCTCAATCAAATCACTATCATCTATATCACTTATATCATCATGTGCTACAAGATCAAAGGATTGAGTACTTACCTCATTGGAGTCATCTTCAATAGCCATGAGACAAAGATTTGCAATTCCTTCCTCTTCTTCTTCTTCACTTGAGGAAGAGTCATCCCATGTGGCTTTGAGAGACTTTTTCTTTTCTTTATCCCATTTCCTTTTGTTCTTTAATTTGTAGCAATCCGACTTGATGTGACCGGTTTTTCCACATTCATAGCATTTTACCTCATTTTTCTTTTCTTTATCTTTGAAGGAGAATTTAGGAGGTGTACCTTTGTTTGCTTGTAATCTTTTCTTCCTTTTCCATTCATTGATTCTTTTAGAGAACATTGCCATTTCATCTTCATCATCAGTACCTTCATTGCTTGAGCTCTCAGCTTCTTTGATTGCTTTGAGTGAAATTGGTTTTCTCTTTTCTTTCTCACCTTGATCTTCTTCTTTCTCACTGTGTAGCTCAAATGTGAGTAATTTTCCAACTAGCTCATCGGTTCTTAATGTGCTGAGATCATGAGCTTCTTCTATGGATGATACTTTGGATTCAAAGTTCTTTCTAGCTCTTAGGGCTCTCAAGATTTTGCTGTTTACATCACCTTGATCATATACCTTGCCATACTTCTTTAGTTCATTGACAATTGCAAGTAAGCGATTGGTCATGTCGGTGACATTTTCATTTGGTTTCATCTTGAATAGCTCATATTCATGAACATGCATTTGTTTTTTGGTAAATCTCACTTGAGTCGTACCTTCATGGTAGTTTTCAAGTGTTTTCCAAATGCAATGTGCACAAGTTAAATGTTGAACTCTTCCGCCTTCTTCCCTTGAAATGGAATTCATCAAGATGGAAGCAGCTCTATTGTTCTTGAATCGATCTCTGACATTGCTAGTTGACCATTGAGCTTTGGGAAGTGGAACTTGAATACCGTCAACTTCGTGGGTAGGAGATTTCCATTCATTTTCCACGAAATCCCATAGTTCAATCCCTTCACTATCTAGAAACAAATACATTTTGTGTTTCCAGTATGAATAATCAGTTCCATCAAAGTAGGGTCTAAGAATAGAATTAAGATTTCCATGAGAGCTTGATGAAGAAGAAGTTGCCATAGTGGATCAGATTTCACAATTAAGTTTAAGAAATCTAAGGGCTCTGATACCAATTGTTGTCCCAAGATGGCAACCAAGAGGGGGGGTGAATTGGTTTTCTCAAGAATTAATGTCAATTTAAAAAACTCAACAATCAAGAAATGCGGAATAGAGAGTTGGTTGAGTAATGGAAGAAAGAAAGAACACACAAGATTTATAGTGGTTCGGATTTACTTCAATCCTACATCCACTTCCTTAACAACTTGTTAAAGTTCCACTAATCTTTGAAGTTTTTACAAGCTTACTTCCAACTTTGGTGCTTTCACAAGTTCACACCTAACTTCACAAGTGTTTTTCTTAGGCTCACACTCACAACCCAAACAAGAGTTTTACAAGGCTTACTCTCACAACCTAACAAGAGTTTTACAAGGCTTACTCTCTCAACCCAAGTGTTTCCCAAGCTTACACTCAAACTTATACAATGGTGTTTTCAATGCTAACACCTAACATACATTACAATTTAATTGTAAGTTTAAGTAAATGAAAATTTGTTGCTTGGCTATTACAATCTGATTTCTTACTTATTCCTCTTTTTTGTTTTCTCAGAGAGACATTGTATTTATAGCCATTGTGGTCTTACTAGCCGTTATAGACATTAAGAATAATGTATTGGTAGATTAGACCTTCTTTACTTAAACTGCCCGAAGCACTTCGCGGTCGCCCTTCATGCAAGGATGGTCGCGCTCATGCTTCTCGCGGTCGTCCTTTAACAGGGGACGGTCGCTACTTTTGAAAAGACTTCAACGGTCGAATTTTAGTGCTCTGCAGCTGGAATCTTGCCCATGCTGTGTTTGTCGGACCGGCTTCTTGCCCAGCTGTGTTTGTCGGGACGGTCGCGCCTAGCAATGGTGCGGTCGCCCTTTTTGAATAATCAAGTGGGTTTATAACGGTCATATTACGTGTCATTCTCTGACAGGGCAAAATTGAATGTCCGCCATAATTTGAATGTCGCGGTCGCCCTATGTAGATTATCGCGGTCGAATTGAGAAACTCGCGTCGAACTTCTGGACGCTCCTGAGGATGCAAAACCTACTGTCTCTTCAAACAATTTCTTCTTGAATGGTAGAGCGGTCGCGATTCTGAATGGGGCGGTCGCTAAAGTGATAAGCGAGGTCGAGTCATTCACCGTTCTTGTCACCGCGAACCTTACTGTGATTGTAATGATTTAAGTTCCTTGAGTAGCGGTCGTGCAAATATTCGGACGGTCGCTATTCTGTAGGAGCGGTCGCGACATAGGTCGAACTTCTGACCGCGAAACCTACTGTGATAAGATTTCTTCTTTTAATTACATGGAGCGGTCGTATTCAGGTGAGGTGCGACCGCTATAAGTGTTCTGTTCACCTTATTTGAAGTAACCTAATCCTGCAACAAGATTTCTCAAACACAAGTTAAATAGATCATCCATTTGAGTTGTCAAGGATCAAAATTAAGGTCATTTGTCTAACAGCCACATTGTGACACAACATAAAAGCATTAAGCATTGGTATTATATTTAAGTTTATATGTTATCAAAGTTTGTACCACTAGCCTTTTAGCTTAGTGCGATTATAATTTATTGTGCAGGTGACAGGGACAATCCGGTAGAGTCAGAGAGTTCTATTAGAGAAGGTCGAGTCTAGATTGAAGTTGCTTATTGAGTTATTTTTGCTACGTCAAGATCAAAGTCATTTTGTCATCATGCATATATATATTATATTATACTACAATTTGTTATGATGTATTTTATGATTATGTTTTTAGAAAATAAACTGTAAATTATAAAGAATATTTGGATAAATTGTGTAATGTGGGTTTTTACATGTGTTTTAACATAAATATATGTATATGTTTAAATGTTTTGAGAAATGTGGAGAAATTGAGAATTTGGGAGTGTTTCTGATGCAAGTTGTGTAATATCCCGATTTTTGATGTACTTTGGAATAGTAGTTATGAGGAAGTATGTCGGTGAAATAGGTAAAAAAAATATAATAAGAGATAGATGTTTAAGAAGGATGTTATATATATATATTGTATTTGAAATATATGGGAAATATAAATACAATATATAAGACATATACGTATATTAACATATATACCATATATACATGTTGCATATATTGGTGTAGGAAAAGTAAATTGTGAATAATTAATTAATAATGATAATAGTGATAATAATGACAAGAGAAAGGAGAAATGAAAGTCAAATGAAGGAGGAATATTATTGGTGGGAATTTTAGTGGTGGAAATAATTATATTATTATTATATATATATATATAGAAGATAAGGATGAAATTTTAAGAAGAGAGCTTTCTCTTTCTTTCTTTCTTCTTCTTCCTCTTTGGAACGTGGGAATAGAGAGGAAGAGAGAAGAGTTTGACTTTGTTCATATATACACCAAATTCATAAGAGTCTTAAGAGAATTGAAGGTGGATATTGAAGATTTGGCAAAAGAATTTAAGTAAGTGCTCTTTTCTTTGAGTTGATTTTTAAAGATTTTGAGTTTATATGTGATATGGTTAGTGAGAGGAAGTGATGATTAATTGAATATTATGATGATAATGAAATATTGAAGTATATATGTATGTTGAATTGGTGCTTAGATGATGAAAATATGATAATTTATGAGGATGATGATGAGTAGTTGGAATTAAAGAGTAAGAGTTGGGTATAAATGAGTTGGGAATTGAGTAAATTGATAAATGGATGATTGTATAAATGAATTATGTAATGATTATTATTATGATATGTTGGAGTCATATAAGTGTTGAATTGATGGGTGAATTATGAATATAAACTAAGATGATGGTTAAGGGTGTTATAGTATTGATTTTGGAATGATTGTGTTTATATGGATGAGAGTTTGAAATGAAGAACTTTTGCCTGACACGGCCAATGATACGGCCATATCGTTGGGTATGTCAATGGTGTTGAGTTTAACGATTGATGACATGACCATTAACACAACCATGTCTCTGGGCGTGTCATAGCTACTGTGAGATTAGATAATTGACACGGCCATGAACACACCCGTGTTGTTGGGCATGTCAATGCTTTCGTGAGGTAGAATGAATGGCACGGGCAGTGACATGCCCATATCATTGGATGTGTCACTGGTTCTGTTTGAATGAGTTAATGACATGGTCATCAACATACCCGTGTTGTTGGGCGTGTCATTTGAGAATAAATTTTTTTTATTTTTCATTTGTAATTCCTATTTAAATGATTTGGATGCTAAGAATGCCTTAGAATGTGATACTAAATGGTTCTTTATGAACACATTTGGTTTAGGCAATGAGAGATAGTAGTTTGCCCAACCTTAGTGTTGAAAGGCAACTTGGAAGAGAAGGTTAGAGGAAGTTTAAAAGCTTATTTTGGATTGTTTCATAAGGTAAGTACAAACTTTGAATGATTGCATACATTTATATGACATTAGGACTTGACACATTGGTTGCAAAAAAATGTGTTAAGTTACTTAATATATTGTTGATGAATGAGAAATATGTTATGATATGCATAATGTGAATTATGTTGATGTATCAAAGTAATATGTTGTAATTGAAAATAAATGTGGAATAATGTGATGAGATATGTGAAAACATAATGTAATAAATTGATATTGATATAAAAGAGAAAATTGAGAAA
Organism: Garcia nutans; assembly: GCA_947685225.1. Taxonomy (NCBI): domain Eukaryota; kingdom Viridiplantae; phylum Streptophyta; class Magnoliopsida; order Malpighiales; family Euphorbiaceae; genus Garcia; species Garcia nutans. The sequence continues at coordinate 32,413,941 of CANTUV010000002.1, forward strand.
ATAAGAAAGGATTTGAGAATGAAATTATGAAAGGATTTGATAATGTGAAATATGAATAAATTGTGTGCCTAGTATGTTATTCAATTTTTAAAGTTCTAGGTTTGGCGGCATGCCTATGAATTGCCTATGGGCTAAACGCTGGGCTGGTGAAAAGACCGGGTTGTAAGCTAGGTCCATCTGATAAATATGAAGTTTTTGGGGTGAAAAGACCGGGTCGTGAGCCTCAAAAATAAATCCTTGAAGCTAGACTGAGTGAAAAGACTGGGCCGTAAGCTCAGATCTAGTTGGATTATCCATTGATATATTGCCTACGGGGCTAGACACAAGGTGTTATTATGGACCAAAACAGTAACTCTGAAATTTGAATAGCATATTAGATCCTTTTGTGCCCATGCTTGTGTTTGTTTCTCTGTGAAATAATTGAGCAATATAATAAGATATAATGTTATGAGATATATGATGGTGATCATGAAATGATATGATCAATACATAAGCAAATTACTAAAAAGGAATGTGGCTTAAGAAAATATGCTAAATGATGAGAAATGAATTGTTGAAAGACCTAAGCAGAGCTAAGTCTTGATACTGAAAATGAGATTATGAAAATATAATGTGATGTGTAATATGCATATGGATGTGGAAATTGTGTGTATTGATTCATGAATATTATGATAAGCCATCGAATTGTGACTAATGTTAAAGATATATATATAAATTATGAAATTAGTGAAAAAAATATGAAAAATGCATTGAAAATGGAAAAACATGATAAGAATATGATGATAAATGATGTTAGTATGTGAGTATGAATTTCTGTATTGTATGTATATAATATTTATTTGTACTACTAAGCTTTCGAGCTTAGAACAGTTGTGTAAATATCGCAGGTAAGTAGATGGTTGATCTGGGAGTCAAACCGTTATGCCACGAGAAGAGTATGAGTATTTCGAGACCAACTAGAAGGCGGTGCATACATGTACAATTTCATTATGTTGTATTTTGATAAAAACTTATGTGTACATAAGTGAATTTCGGAAAACACAATGTAAATTATATATATATGTAATATAATCAAAAGAATAATGGTTTTGTAATTGTTCTTTAATTAGAAATATATTATTGTTATGGAACTAAGGTAAGGGTTTTAAATATTACTGAAACGTGACATCCTTATACTTTGTATACGTATTGATCTTCAGATGCACAATACTCTACCATGATCTCTTTATCTTTCACCAAATCTCTAATGTAATGATGTTTAAGGTCAATGTGCTTGCTGCAACCATGAAATATTGGATTCTTCATTAAGGCAATGGTTGATTTGTTATCATAATAAATTGTCGTTGGACCATCTTATTGATGTTGTAATTCATTAAACATCCTTCATAGCTATACTAGTTAAGTAGCATAATTTGTTGCTGCTATATACTCTACTCCTGTTGTTGAAAGAGACAGTACTTATTATTTGTTCAAAGACCAAGAAAATGTACCCAAACCAATGTTGAAAACATAACCTGAATCCTTGTTTCAGTATCACATGCCCAATCATTGTCTGTCATGCTTTATGTTAAGAGGGTCTTCATTATGGACAACTGCAAGGAGCTCATCCTTGAGTACCTTAGCTTCATTAAGGGGGTGGTTGATTATGATGATCTGCCTCTTAACACCTCTCATGAGATGCTTTAGCAGAATAAGATCCTCAAGGTAATTAGGGAGAACCTTATGAAGAAATGAATTATAAGAAGCTTCCTAAAAGCTCTTGGGCTGAAGCTGTGGCTTGTGCAGTTTATATTTTAAATAGATGTTCTATCAAAAGTATTCATGATAGAATTTTGTAAGAAGTATGGAGCAGAAGGAAGCCTAACTTGAGTCATATGCTTATTCACATATACCAGATGAATTAAGAAAGAAACTTAATGACAAGGCAAAAAAATCTATCTTCATTGGCTACAATTTGGAAACATAAGGATATAAGCTATATAATCCAAAGACTCAAAATGAGATTCTTAGCTATGTTGTTACTTTTGATGAAGATGGAATATGGGATTGGTTAGAAAAAGAAAAGAGATCGTTACCAGTACTAGTGTTTATTAACAATGAAATGGAAATAAGGAATCACACTAATGAGCAACCTTCTCTTTTAGTTTCTAAAGAGTAGTAGATTGGTCAACTAGAAGCTTCATCTCCTCTTGTAATTAGATGCTCAAAATGTGATCACCATCCACCAGCCTATTTAAGAGATTATGAAGTTGATGATGATCTTGGTGATGATGAAGATATTGTTCTTTATGCTTTCTTTGCTGATTGTGATTCAATGATGTTCGAAGAAGCAACTAGTGATGATCATTGAGTCAAGGAAATGGATGAAGAAATTAATGCTATTGAGAAGAATAATACATGGGAGTTAACTACTTTACCAAAAGGGAAGAAGCCAATTGGAGTCAAATGGGTTTACAAGACAAAGTACAAGCCTAACGGAGAAGTTGAACATTTTAAAGCAAGGCTAGTTGCAAACGGATACGAGTAACATGAGAAAACACTTCGAAGTTTGTATCCTTTTGCAACTAGCCTTGCTTTAAAATGTTCAACTTCTATGTTGGGCTTATACTTGGTCTTGTAAACCTATTTGACTCCAATTGGCTTCTTCCCTTTTGGTAAAGTTGTTAACTCCCATGTATTATTCTTCTTAATAGCATTAATTTCTTCATCCATTGTCTTGACTAAATGGTCATCACTAGTTGCTTCTTTAAACATCACTAGATCACAATCCACAAAGAAAATATAATGAACAACATCTTCATCATTACCAGTATAATCACTAACATCATAATCAATAGGCTGGCAGATGACAATCACATTGTGAGTATCTAAGTACAGGAGGAGATGAAGGTTTAGGTTGATCAATCTATTGCTCTTCAGAATCTGGGAGAAGGTTGTTCATCACTATGATTCCTTGTTTCTATTTCATTGTTAATGAACACTGGTACTGGTAATGATCTCTTTTCTTTTTTCTGACCAATCACATATTCTATCTTCATCAAAAGTAACATCATTGCTCACAATCAACTTTTGAGTCTTTGGATTATATAGCTTATATCCCTTTGTTTCCAAGCTATAATCAATGAAAATGCATTTTTTTGCCTTGTCATCAAGCTTCTTTCTTAACTCATATGGAACATGTGAATAAACAATGCAGCCAAACACCCTGTATGAATCAAGTTAGGCTTCCTTTCGCTCTATGCTTCTTGTGGAGTTCTATCATGAATACTTTTAACAACGTGACATTTGTTTAAAATATAAACTACACAAGCCATAGTTTCAGTCCAAAAACTTTTAGGAAGCTTCTTACAATGCAACATGCTTCTCACCATATCCATGATAGTTCCATTTTTTTTTTCTGCTACTCCATTTTGTTGAGGAGTGTACCTAGTCGTTACTTGATGCTTAATTCCACGCTTTATCAAGAAATCATCACAAACAATATATTTAGTGCCCATATGTGTTCTCAAGTTTTTGAATTGATAAACACTTTGCTTTTCAATATATAACATAAAATTATTGAGTACTTCACATGCATTAGACTTTTGCTTCAAGAAATATGCATATGCCTTTTACTAAAATTTTCAATAAAATTAATGAAGTATTTGTTACCTCCATTATATGGAACTTCCATATAACATAGGTCTAAATGCACAAGTTCTTGTGGTCTTTTAGCTCTTCATACCTACTTTATAGGAAATGGATCTCCGTGTTTCTTTCTAAAAACACAGTGCTTACAAACTTGGTCATAAACTTGAACAGTAGGCAAGCTTGAAACTCACTCCTTATTTGTAAGAAATCTAATGCTCCTAAAATTCAAATGTCCAAGCCGTATATGCCATAACCAATTATCATCAATGACCATCAAATTACAGTAGGAGGCATTATGCATTGGATGATATCTTTATCTTCAGTATCATTCTTTTCTTTGTATCACATACAATGCACTAATAAAGTTATATTTTTACTAATATTTTAGATAATTCTACCCTTATTTTTAATTATTTTCAAATTGAATTTGATGAATTTTTCTTTGTTTGAGTTAGAATTCTCTTATTTTAGCTTGGAAGTAATGATAATTTAATGAAAATGTTCACAGATATAGAATGGATTATTTCTGCTTCTATGCATTTTCCCATCTATTCTGAATTGACCTTACAATTTTTGAGTGCCTTTAAATTTATACCACTTGATAGAAGTGTTGCCCATAATGGAATGGTAGAATTTAGACTAACTAATAGAAATTATCATTGGAGTATTATAGAATTTTCTTTGCGCCATATACAGTGCATTGAGTTGTATTTTGACTAATATTTTGGATAATTCTACCCCTATTTTTAATTATTTTCAAATTAAATTTAATGGATTTTTCGACGTTTGAGTTAGAATTCTCTTATTTTAGCTTGGAAAGTAATGACAATTTAATGAAAATGTTCACAGATATAGAATGGATTATTTCTGGTTCTATGCATTTTTCCACCTATTATGAATTGACCTTAGAATTTTTGAGTGCCTTTAAATTTATAAAATTATAAATTTAAATTTCCCATAATGGTAAGGTGGAATTTAGACTAATCAATAAAATTATAATGGGAGTATTATTGAATTTGGATATTTGATTAGCTTAGTTGATATTTAGGGCACTAGTGGGAAAATTGATGGGTTTAATGAAAAAGAAACATGGACTAGATTGGGTAGTTAGGTAGATTTAATAGCAAAATTTCAAATGCCTCAAATTTCACCAACCTATTCTATAGGTACATCTATGTTGTCTTAGCCAACACTATTTTTGGTAGAGGTGAAAGTCAAGGAACAATGAATTCTAAGGAGTTGCATTTCTTTTATTATGCTTTAAAGGAAAATCCTTTTAATTTTGGCTTTTGGTTTGCTAAGAGATATGAGGAAGTTATTAAACAATCGTGTAAAATTATCATCGGGGAAATGATAACAAAAATTGTGGATTATTTGGATATTAGATTTGATCATCTTACCCCTATTCCTGGAAAAACAACCATTAACATGAGTACGTACGGTGCTTGCAAGTAAATTATTTGAAAAGAGGAGTAAAAGGCATATAGTTTTCAGACCTTCTAATGCCAATATTAAAATAGATGAAGAGGATTTACTGAGGGAGGCAGATGAATTTGAAGTTACTGAGGAACCACATTGTTCTCCCCCTTGCCCTTCTGAAGTTGGCCCTTCAGCTCCAACAAATTCATTTGAATATTTGTCTAACAGACTTGATTCTTTTGAACATGAGATGAACTTCAAGAATGATGCCTAGGAGCAATCATTTGATAGCATGGAGCAGCGATTCTGAGACTTTGACCATGAGGTCCATACCATTTCCATGCAGAAAGCTAGATTGAGCGAGCAAATTTTTTCACCTAGTTTGGATTACACTAGCCACCTCCACATTAGCCCCCTCCTCTTGGAGATGGTGATCACTGAGGACATTGAAATTTAAGTTGGGGGAGTTTCCCTCAATTGGTTGAAGAAAAGAACAACTTTGTGGTATTATGGTTTTCATTTTTATGTTTGTTTTTGGATACTTTTATGCAATGTTAAGGATGATTGGAATTTTATGTGTTTTGTGTTGGAATATTTGATCTCACAATAGACTACTTATATGTGATTTTATATATTAAAATTTTTCAATTCAAAATTTTGAAATTTAAGTTAAAAATTTGGTATTATAGTTATGCTTATGAATTTTGAACCAAATGAGCTCTTGGATTTAATTGAAAGTGATTAATTATTAACATTCAGAAAAAGCTCATATTCTTTTACATTATTTCCTGCCTAGGCCTAGAATATGTTTGAAAGAGCTTTTGAGGCGAAATTGGACCATGCTAAGCAGAGGAAAAAATTATTTAGGCATTGTTTGTTGAGCCAAAATCTTATATCCACCAAATTTAAACATTGTCTCTAATTTTCCCATTTAAGCCTAAATTAAAGTTTTAAGTTTGAGTTATTCTTTGTTAAAATAACCAAAATAACTACCTTTTTCTAGGTTAAGTATCTTTTGAAAATTTTTTAAGTGTCTTTTGAAAATTTGTTGATATAATTTTCTCAAATTTGGAGGATAAGCAAAGAAAATTTTCTTTAACCATAAAATAGACTCCTTAGTTCAAAGTTTGGGAGAATTTATATAATGACTTATGTTATTTGATTTTAAAAGAGAGAGAGAGAGAGAGAGAGAGAGAGAGAATGTAATATCCTAAAGTATACCCTAAAAGTGTTGGGGTTATTGTTGTATTTGGATTCAATGTGTGTATTGAAGGAAAGAGAAAAGAAGAAGAAAGTAAAAAGGAATTGTGTGTGGTAGAGATTTAATGGTATAATTGTTATTATTGTTATTGTTATTATTATTATTATTATTATTATTATATATATATATGAGATAAGAACGAAGGAAGGGAGGAGAACCTTCTTTCTTTCTTCTTCTTCTGTTCTTCTTCTTCGTGGACAAGAGAGCACGAGAGAGAGAGAGAGCACGAGAGAGAGAGAGAAAGGTGATCTTCATCAAAATTTCTTAAGGATTTTAAGAGTATTGAAGATGGAGATGAAGATTTGGCAACATATTCAAGTAAGTACTCATCTCTTGAGTTGAATTTATTGATTATATTTATATATATAAGTTTTTATCTTCTTAGTTGGATTTCTTTTGGATTTAGGTTATGTTTGGTTTGATTGGTGTGTAAGTGGATGATAACAAGAGATTGAAGTATATAAATGTGTGAAATTAACATCTAAGTGATGATGAGTTGAGATAATTGTAAGGAAAATGATGAAATGTTGATTTGGGGTTTGGTTTGGATGAATTTCGAGTGTTTAGTCTTTAAATTATTGTAGGACACGGCCAAGTTATGAGAGACACGGCCAAGTTAGGGCAAATTTGGCCGTGTTGGATGAGTTTTGGAGAGACACGGCCACTGGCTTGGCCGTGTCCCTTGCCTGTGTTTGCTACTGTCTAATTTATGTTGAGAGACACGGCCGTGTCCCTTGCCCGTGTCTGGTACTGGATTGCTGTGTTGAGAGACACGACCACTGGCTTGGCCGTGTCCATTGCTCGTGTTTGCTACTGCTTGAATTGGTGTTGAGTGACACGGCCACAAGCTTGGCCGTGTCCTTTGGGCGTGTTGGCTACTGGATGTTTATATTGGGAGACACGGCCACAAGCTTGGCCGTGTCCCTTGAGGGTGTTTGCAAATGTGTTTGTTATTTAGTCTTCAAACATTGTTGGATCTTCAAATGTCTTTTGTACCCAAACACACTTAAAACAATAATGATCCAACCAAATGTATATGGAGGATTCTAAGTTCTTGAATAAGGTAAATTGTTATGTATACTTGAGTGATGAATTGAATTGATCAATATGATTTGATGATAACGTTGATATTATATGAACCATGTTAGGTTTTATGCATTGTAAATCTCATAAATTGTATTGTACTATATGTAGATTGAGGATGCATATGAATAAAAGCATGTTGTGTATAATGTGGAATATCATGAGATCATTGATGATAAATTACTTTAATGTTATGATTGATTCATGATATGTTTGTTTAGTAATGTAATTGATGTTGCATACATCAAGGATGAAACTTGAAATGTGATTTGAGATATAATGTGATATAAAGCCATTGTTCTTGGCAATGATGACTCAAATGTGATATAAAGCCATTGTGATTGGCTATGGTGATGCAATTGAAAGAAATAAGGCATGTTTGCCTAAATGATGATGAGAATTGAGAATAGAAATGATAATGAAATAATAAATGAATTGTGTGACTAATGTGTTATTCCATTTTCAGAGTTTGTTGTTGGTGGCATGCCTATTAGTATCAATCTCTTGAAGTTAGGTTGGATTTGATCCTTGAAGCCAAGTTGGGTTGAAGTTTAACATGTTTTACTCACCTTGAAGCTTGGTTGGGTCTAATCCTTGAAGCCTAATTGAGATGTTACAACCCTTGAAGCTAGGTTGGGTTTGGTTCTTGAAGCCAAGTTGGGTTGATACTTAGCATGCTTTGTTCCCCTTGAAGCTTGGTTGAGCCTAATCCTTGAAGCCTAGTTGGGTCTATGATAATGATAAATGTGATGAATAAACCAAAGCATTACTCTGAAAATTGAATGGCATATTAGTGTGTCTTGGGCCCATGCTTGTCTTTGTGTAATGTGAGTCATGAATGGTAACATGATTGATAAATTAGATGTATGGAAACAATGTTGAAACAAATGAATAATGAGATCTATGAATGCTTTTGATGGAAATGTGTTTCATGATTAATGAATTGTGAATAAAATGATGTTATGAAGTATGAGTTTGTAATATGTGTATTGATATGTTGAAAGTGAATATGGCTTAAGGAGTTTTGTTGAGATATGAGGTTATGGAATTGTTGTATGATGTGTAACGTGTTTGTGAATGTGGAATTTGTGAGAATTGTTCTTATAAAGGTTTGAATGGTGTTTTGTTGTAATAATATATACATATATATGTGTATATGAAATAGAAAGGGTAAGTATTGTGTTGTGAATATGCTATGTAATGATGTATTTAATTTATGAGATTAGTGGCAATATATGAAGAATCCATTGAGAAAGGAAACGTGGTAAGAAAACAATAAAACATGATGCTAAAATTATAAGGTATGATTATTTTGTAATGTATACTTTATTATTTATTTGTACTACTAAGCTCTCGGGCTTAGCGCGGTTGTGTAATCGCGCAGGTATTTATGCGGATGATCTGGATGCCTAGCTGCTATGCCACGAGAAAGGTAAGAGTGTTTCGAGACCAACTAGAAGGTGATGCATACATATGTGATTTTAATTATGTTGTATTTTTATAAGAATAATGATTTTCGTAAATGTTCTTTAATTTAATGTAATATCGCTTGAACTTGAATAAAGGGTTTTAAAGTAAAACGAAAAGTGACATTCTTATACTTTATATACGTATTGTATGTATACCAGGTATATGTATAGTACTTATATAGAGTATGGGGGTGTTATAGAGAAAGAGTATATTCTCCCTAATTCAGCAAAGGAGGAGGCAAGAAAGGAGTAGAAGCAAAAGATTCTCCAAGTAAATAAGAGCTACATTCAATGGTATGAGAAACATTTCAAAAGATAAGTAACCTAATCTTTTTTGCATTTTTTTAGACTTCACCCTTTTAGACCCCACTAAAAGCCTATAAAAGTCCTTCAGATTTTTCTTGAGTTAGTGAGGTCTATTAGTGGAGAGGCTCAATTAAACATGCATATGAGAATATGCTAAATTTACATAAAAAGAATATTTGTCTATCTAAAGTTTAATAATTAATTGCAATTAATAAAATTTCTTGAGCAAAGGAGGTGAGAATGATGTAAGTAGAGTTATGGATGTAACATCCCCTGACAATTCTTATTAGAACTATCAGAGATTGTTACTCAATATACTGTCAGTACTCTAATCAATTAATTGACAAAGTTTCCTTTCAAAATGTTACTAGCAAAAATCTTCAAATAATAATAATACAATTTGTATAATACAACACTTATGAATCCAATATTTAAAGAAATTTCCAATATCTCCAATAATCTAAATAGTAATTATAAATCAGATAAACATCATAAGTTCATCAAATCAAATAAATATATAATACATTGCTTTATTTTATATTCATTCACTAGAACCTCAAACTTCATCCTCTAAATACATATATTTCTTTTATGTTTACAAATTTGTACAATCTCTCAAATTATCAACTTAAATTGTATATATACATTTCATAACTTATGAGTATAATATACAAAAGATCTCTATATGTACTATAGGTAATTTTCTGAGATCCTTAATTCTACTTTTTAACTTGCTCTGATGACCTGATACCTGCATGTCAGAAAATAATTCTAACACTTTAAGCAAAGCTTAGCGGTGCTTGTATAAACATATTTTGTCACTTACTATGAAAGAAAAATACTTATGGAAATATAATAATAACACTCAGTTTTAAGAAATATTTTAACATATTAACTATTTTCAATAACAAACCAACAATATTTTGATTACACAAAATATTAACTTTAATTCTATAAAACTTATCATGCTACACTGCACTATTGGGATTGCAACTTTTCTCTTTTTGAATTATTTTATTTAAGACTTACTTTTTCATTTGTTAACACTGCTCATATTACACTTATTTGTTTTTCAACAAATCTTACTTTTCAGTTTCACAAATAGAATAATTTTATTCAATCTATAAGTTTTATCACTTAAATTTAGTACTATATTTTGGAGCACTTTGTATCTTATATCATTATACACACTTTCAATCATTATAACACTTAGAAAGTTATTGATCAATTCAATAACTTGAGCATAATATTTCTATTCCGTGCATTAGAACTTTCACTTTTAAATGTTAATATATACATTACCAATCACTTTCAGATTATAACACAGTAAATCGATTTCAAGTATTGACTCATATTATTATTTTGCATTTCTTCTATTATTCACAACGTAATATTCACATATATTTTCATTTTAGATAACTTCATTAAATATGTCCATACATACTAAACTCAGATCAAAGGTTTGGATAACAGGTTAGTGTAGAAATTTTAATGCCAAATCTCAAGAATGTATAAGGGCAATTATACCCACTGTCACTAATGACATAATGTGTTCATTAATGGCATGAAGTGCTCACTATCTCTATGGCTATCCTTCATCTAGCAAGCCATTCAATCAAAAGCTAGATTTAAAATCAGTATGATTTGGGCAATTCATTAGTTTTAATTATCATTGAATTATGTATATCACTTCAATGGAATGATTCTTTGATCAACACTTGGTATTACACATATATATCATATATTCAAAATTTATTACACTACTTGATAGGGTTGATTTCAAAAATCCTGTACACTTTAAGGCCTTATAGTTAATTAAGCCTAAATCACAAATGAAACACAAGAAAAAGCGCCATTTTAGGCAAATTTCTTCAAGTGACATGGGCGTGTCATTGACCGTGTCATAAGCTCATTCTCATGGAAGTTTTGACACTTCCAAGAGTCATAAGCTCATTCTCACAGAAGTTTTGACACGTCCAAGAACATGGACGTGTCTCTGGCCGTGCCATTTAAGTTGCATTACAGTAGCTACGACACACCCATTGACACGGGTGTGTTCATGGTTGTGTCTTCAACACTGAAACACAGCAGCGTCGACACGTCCAGTGACATGGCCGTGTCACTGGTTGTGTCAGGCAAAATTCTATATTTCATACACTCAACCTCTTAAACTCAAAATATCCAAATCTATGATAAAAATTGAATCAAAACTAGTTTCTTTGATATAAATAGAGTCTATATAAAATACTTTAATCACACTTCAATTAATCAAGTCTTCAATCACCACTTATGGCTAAAACAACATCAAACTTCCCAATTCTTATATAAATTGAATTAAAAATCATACTCACCACCCATAAATTCTTTTAATTAATTTTTCACTCATCAATCCATTTAATCAATATTTTCAAGAAACAATTTATTATAAATTACATAATCAATCAATTCAAATATTAAAATTCATAGAAATTTAAATATTTGCAATTTAACATACACAAGCACATGCCTCTTTTAAAATTTCTCTTCTTCTCTCTTTTCTCTCTTTTTCTTTGATCATTTGCTGCTAATTTCACCTTTTCTAGCTTATTCTTTTAATAACTCATAGCCAAATATGATTTTCTCTTAATTTTTAGCCAAATTCTTGAAAAGAAGAAAGAAAGAAGGAACTTTGGTGGTGTTGGTGATGATGATCGTGGAAAGAAGAAAGAAGAAGAAGAAAGAAGCTTCTACATGCATACATATCTGTCCATATACATATATATATATATGACTTAATCTAGTGTGGCCAATCTCATTTTAAATATGGTGCACCATTTTTTCTATCATTTATGGTGCACCATTTTTTCTATCATTTGATTCTAATTTGATTTTTAATCCCATAAAACCGTAAAAATAATCTCTTCAGTAAATTTTTGAGATATACAATTTACCATTCTCTGCTTATAGCATTTATCCACATTACTTTTATCACTATGCACTATTAATTTTTCAATATTAGTTAAAAAGTTTCCTATTTAAAATCTTGGCCATTACAATTCTCCCCATTAAAGAAATTTCATTCTCAAAATTTATATGTCATGGCAATAAGCCATTTAATCCATAACTAATCTCAAATCTCCCATAAAATCAATTATTTTATTACTTTACATAACTTTTATTTATGTCTGATATTAATCAATGTAACACTGTCAGAATAATCTTATTATAGAACTGTAGAAGATTCAGTTCTATTCACTTACATTGTTCAAGCTCAATTCAATAATTGCCTTTAATTCTCTTTAGATTTTTTATATATATATAATTTGTATAATTTCATTTCACTATTATAGATATATATTTCTTTCTTTCCCTCATATACTAAACTTTAAATCCTAGTTCTGGATAGCGGGTCACTAATGGAAAGTAAATGTTCACTGTATCAATATGGCCAAAGGCCCACTATGGCATGAATTATCAAAAGATCAACTCAAATTATCAACTTAAATTGTATATATACATTTCATAACTTATGAGTATAATATACAAAAGATCTCTATATGTACTATAGGTAATTTCCTAAATTTTCTGAGATCCTTAATTCCACTTCTTAACTTGCTCCGATGACCTGATACCTGCGTGTCAGAAAATAATTCTAACACGCTAAGCAAAGCTTAGTGGTGCTTGTATAAACATATTTTGTCACTTAATATTAAAGAAAAATACTTATGGAAATATAGTAATAATACTCAGTTTTAAGAAATATTTTAATATATTAACTATTTTCAACAACAAACCAACATAATTTTTTGATTACACAAAATATTAACTTTAACTCTATAAAACTTATCATGCTACACTACACTATTGGGATTGCAACTTTTCTCTTTTTGAATCATTTTATTTAAGATATACTTTTTCATTTGCTAACATTGCTCATATTACACTTATTTGTTTTTCAGTAAATCTTACTTTTCAGTTTCACATATAGTATAATTTTATTCAATCTATAAGTTTTAACACTTAAATTTAGTACTATACTTTGGAGCACTTTGTATCTTATATCATTATATACACTTTCAATCATTATAACACTTAGAAAGTTATTGATTAATTCAATAACTTGAGCATAATATTTCTATTCCGTGCATTAGAACTTTCACTTATAAACTTTAATATATGTATTACCAATCACTTTCATATTGTAACACGGTAAATTGATTTTAAATAATTGACTTATATTATTATTTTGCATTTCTTCCATTATTCACAATGTAATATTCATATATATTTTCAATTTAGATAACTTCATTCAATATGTCCATACATTTTGAACTCAGATCATAGGTTTAGATAACAGGTTAGTGTAGAAATTTTAATGCAAAATCTTAAGAATGTATAATGGCAATTATACCCACTGTCACTGATGACACAATGTGTTCATTAATGGCATGAAGTGCTCACTATCTCTATGGCTATCCTTCATCTAGCTAGCCATTCAATCCAAAGCTAGATCTAAAATTAGTATGATTTGGGCAATTCATTAGTTTTAATTATCATTGAATTATAAATATCACTTCAATGGAATAATTCTTTGATCAACGCTTGGTATTGCACATATATATCATATATTCAAAATTTATTACACTACTTGATATGGTTGATTTCAAAAATCCTTTACATTTTACGGCCTTATAGTTAATTAAGCCTAAATCACATATGAAACACAAGAAAAAGAGCCATTTTAGGCAAATTTCTTTAAGTGACACGCCTAGCGACATGGGCGTGTCTTTGACCGTGTCATAAGCTCATTCTCACAGAAGTTTTGACACGTCCAAGAATATGGGTGTGTCTCTGGCTGTACCATTTAAGTTGAACTACAGAAGCTATGACACGCCCATTGACACAGGCGTGTCATTGGCCGTGTCATTTATCTTTTATCATAGTAGCTATGACACGCCTAATGACATGGGCGTTGATGAGATCAATTTTGTACTTGTTTTTAGTTTTATTCTTATGTGTTTTTAGTTAATGTTTCATTTGATTTTTGTTTAAAGTTTGTTTTAGGTTAAAGTGCAAAAACTCCCTTGGATGATCAAAACAATGAAGGAAGAGCATGAATCAAGCAAGACATGGCCAAGCCAAAGCAAGCTTAGCCGTGTCCCTCAAAAGAAGTGCAAGACAGTAGCTGACATAGCCTGGAGACACAGCCAAGCCAATGGCCGTGTCTCACCTAAAGAGTAAAACCAATAAACCAAAGAAATGAATGCAGAAGCTGACACCATCACATGAAACAACAAAGAAAAAAAAATTGACAAAGCTAGAAGAAGAAGGTGACACACCCACATGACATGGCGAAGCCACTGGCCGTGTCACATGACACGGCTAGTAGCTTGGCCGTGTCACCTAGAAGAAAAGAAGGAAAGAAATGGAAAAAGGAGACACGGCCAATAAGCTTGGCCGTGTCCCAAGCAAAGTGAGAGACACGGCCAACAAGCTTGGCCGTGTCACCTAGGGAAACCTTGAATATTTAAATTCTTTTGCAGACAAGTGGGGAACAAAGACTAGCTTTTGCCAAAAGTAATATTAAACAAAAGAAAAGCTTGCCTAATTTGAGGAAAAGAAAGATAAAACAAAGGGAATGTGGGAGACAAGGGAGAGTGGTGTGAGTTGGAAGGTATGGGTTGTGAGCTTGAAGGTATGGGTGGTGAGCTTTGAAGGGAGTTAAAAGGAGAAGAAAATGAAGAAGAGAGAGAGGCTGGAATGAGGGAGAAGGAGCCAACTACTGGAGGAAAGAGGAGAGTCTTGAGCTGAGTTTGAAGAAGGAGATACATCCTATACAAGACCTAAACCAAGAATCAAGGATTGAAGTGAAGAAATACAAATTATTCGCCATGGATTGTCTGGTTTCTTTTACTCATTTCTCTTGTTCTATTTTTCAAATTTTGAACATGAACTAATTCATTTTCTATCTAGATATTGATGAACCCTAGCTTATTTGTATGGATTGAATATTCCCATTTAATTGAATCATTTGATTGAGTTATTTTATTCTTATGATGCTTAATGATTTATTTCCAATTGATAATAGCATGCTTATTGATTGGTTGAAATTTTCATATTACTGACTTGAGAAAGCTTGATATGAATTGAATACTCATAAGGATTGAGGATTGATTGGAGTACTAGAGATAGACATACAAGATCCTTTGGTTTATAATTCCTTGTTCTTAATGCAAGATCTATTTAATTATATTTGAGAAGAGATTCCAACATTCTACTTAGTGATTAGGGATTAATTCACTTGAGAGAGGTTTTAGTCTAATTTAGAGGAATGCCAACTCAACTCTATTATTTGATTTCATAAATATAATTGAGGCTAGGGGAATTCAATATCTGGATAGTATAATTATCATCAATCCTTTTTGTACAACATTAAATTTACCTTTACTTTCAGTTATTAAATTAGTTGTTTTTAATTACAAAACATCATAAAACTATTGATTTGCTAAACAACAGTTAAGATTTGCACTAGTACTTGACCTTGTCCTCAGTGGAACTATAACTCACTCACTACTTTATTGCTTGGGCGACCCATGCACTTGCGGTATTGCTATAGCATTTAGGCCAGCACGGCACCAAGTTTTTGGCGCCGCTGCCGGGGACAACGGTTTCAATATTAGTAATATAATTAAGGCTATTGATTTAGTTTTATTTTCATTTGTTTTTAACATTGGTTCTTGCTTATTTACTATCATTTTAGGTATTTCTTCCCGTTTATGACCAGAGCTAGCTCATCCCAACTACTTGAGTTAGACCCAGAGCTAGAGAGAACGTTGAGGAGAAAGCAAAAGGAAGAAGGGGAGGCAGTTCTGGAAGATGTAGAAACAGAAATAAATATGAAAATAGAACAAGAAGAAGTATTTGAAGTGATGGAAGGAGCTGGACCATGAACAATGCAGGAGTTTGCTAAGCCCAATCTAAATGGGGCAAAATCTAGTATCCGGAGGCCGACAGTTGCTGTGAACAACTTCGAAATAAAGGCAAATGTAATTCAAATGGTGCAGTAGACTTGTCTGTTAGATGGGTTTCTGGATGAATATCCTAATGCACATATTGAGAATTTCCTGGAGATATGACACATTCAAGATAAATAATGTCTCAGATGATGCAACTAGGATGAGGTTGTTCCGATTTTCCCTTAGAGATAGACCAAAAAAGTGGCTAAAATCTTTTCCTCTAGGAACTTTTACCACTAGGGTCAGTAGGCAGAAAAATACTTCCCATCGTCCAAAACTGCTAAGTTGAGGAATGATATCTCATCCTTTCTGCAGCAAGATGGTGAGACCCTTTATGATGCCTGGGAAAGATTTAAAGATTTGTTGAGAAGGTGTCCTTATCATGGACTTCCACTATGGCTTCAAATTCAAACGTTTTACAATGGGTTGAATTATGTAAGTAAGCAATCCATTAATGCAGCAGCTGGTGGTACCATAAACAACAAGACACCTGAACAAGCAAGGGATTTAATTGAAGACATGGCTATCACCAATTATCAGTGGCAAGCCCCAAGGGAGCAAGGAAAGCTAAAGGACATGGGTTCACACCAATTAGATCTTGTGGTGGCTTTGACAACCCAATTGGAAGCATTGAATAAAAAATTTTATTCTTTGGCCTCTTCTTTTGGGAAAGTAATGCAGGTGATGTCTTGTTAATGGTGTGGGGGTGGACATCAAAGTTAAGATTGCCAAAGTGGCAACATGTTTGTTAGGCAAGAGCAAGTAGAATATGTTGTAAATATGCTAAGGCAACAACAGAAAAACCCCTACAGCAACACATACAATCCGGGGTGGAGAAATTATCCAAATTTCTCATGGAATAATCAAAATAATCCAAGACCTCCCCCTGGATTCCAGTAGCCCCAACATCAACAAGCTGCCCCTCGAAGAAAGAGTAATTTGGAGGACATGATGGAGAAATTTATAGTAGCTTCTGAAACTAGGCTTCAATCAACTGAAATCACTCTTAGAAATCAGCAAGCCTCTATCCATAATTTGGAGAATCAGGTGGGACAAATTGCCAAGCTACTCAGTGAGAGACCACAAGGGAGTTTACCTAGCAACACTGAGGCAAATCCTAAAGAATAGCTTAAGGCAATTACACTAAGGAGTGGAAAAGAGATCAAGGGTAATGTGGATGAGAAAAGAGGAGAAGTGGCAGAGAAAAGGGCTTAAGCACAAGAAAAAGAAAAAGAAGACGATCCTCCTGTCACTTCTGGAGAGAAAGCTGCACTAAAAAGTGAGAAAGAGAAGCAGCCGCATGAAAGCAGCCCCACACTGAAGGAATACCGACCTAGAGTACCCTATCTGGCAAGATTGAACAAGGACAAGATTGATGCTCAGTTCGGTAAGTTTCTTGAACTTTTTAAACAATTGCACATTAATATTCCATTTGCTGTAGCTTTGTCACAAATGCCTAAATATGCTAAATTTTTGAAAGATATCCTTTCTAACAAAAGGAAACTTGAGGAAGTGTCTTTAATGCATTTATCTGAAAAGAGTTCGACAATTTTACAAAGGAAGTTACCTAAAAAGTTAAAAGATCCAGGTAGTTTTACCATTCCATGTTTAATAGGTAACCTTGAGGTTAAAAGTGCATTAGCTGATTTGGGGGCTAGCATAAGTGTTTATGCCCTATAAAATGTTTAAAGAGTTAGGCATTGGTAAACCTAAACTAACACTTATGACCATCCAACTTGTTGATAAGTCAGTAGTCCACCCTCGTGGCATTATAGAAGATGTGTTAGTAAAAGTCGGGGATTTCATTTTCCCCAATGATTTTGTTGTCATTGATATTGATGAGGACGTGGATGTTTCACTTATTCTTGGTAGGCCATTTTTAAATACAGTCCATGCCCCTATCGATGTTCATGATGGCACATTAACTTTGAAAGTGGGTGATGAGAAAGTTATTTTTAGGATACATGATGCCATGAAACATTCACTTTCACTTGATGAGGCGGAATCATGCAATGATGTTATTGAGCATGAGACCGTAAATTGTGTTACTAACATTGTTTCCAAGGATCCCCTTGAGTTGTGTTTATTGTAGGAAAATGTTGAGGATCAAGAAGCAATGGAGCAGCTTTCTTTTCTTGAAGCAAGCAATTCATTCAAATGCAGGGCATATGAGACTATTGAGATGCCAAAGGAAGAGAAGCCAAAACCATAAGTGATTGATCCACCCAAATTGGAACTAAAGACCCCTCCAGATCACCTTGAGTATGGATTTCTGGCAGAGAAGAAGAAATTACCAATAATTCTGAGTTCCCACCTATCTTCTGAGCAGAAGGAAAAGCTTATCCAGTTGTTGCAGAAACATAAGAAAGTGATAGCTTGGAAGATAGCAGACATCAAGGGTATTAGTCCATCCTATTGCACTCACAAGATACTAATGGAGGACAAATTCAAGTCAGTAGTGCAACCATAATGGAGATTAAACCCAAAGATGAAAGATGTAGTGATGGCTGAAGTGATAAAACTATTAGATGCAGGGATTATCTATCGATCTCGAATAGCTCTTGGGTGAGCCCAGTTCAAGTAGTACCAAAGAAAGGAGGGATGACAGTGGTCCCTAATGAAAATGATGAGCTGATTCCAACAAGAACAATTACTGGTTGGAGGGTTTGCATTGACTACAGAAAATTGAATGATGCATCTACAAAGGTTCACTTTACTTTACCCTTCATTGATCGAATGTTGGAGAGGTTATCCGACCATGAGTACTACTATTTTTTGGATGGTCTTTCAGGCTATTTCCAAATTTCTATTGTCCCGGAACACCAAGAGAAAACTACATTCACCTGCCTATATGGGACATTCGCATACCGAAGAATGCCATTCGGGTTGTTCAATGCACCTGCGACTTTCCAAAGGTGCATGGTGGCAATCTTTGATGAGCTTATAGAGGATATTATGGAGGTGTTTATGGATGATTTCTCGGTCTATGGCAGCTCATTTGAAAGATGTTTAGAAAACCTTGAAAGAGTCTTGATGAGATGTGAGGAAACTAATCTAGTGCTTAATTGGGAAAAGTGTCATTTTATGGTTTAAGAGGGAATTGTGTTGGGACATAAAATTTCAAGCAAGGGCATTGAGGTGGATCGGGCTAAGGTAGACACCATTGAGAAGTTACCACCACCCACATCTGTGAAGGCCATCAGAAGTTTTCTAGGACATGTAGGTTTTTATCGAAGGTTCATTCAAGATTTTTCTAAGATAGCCCGCCCATTGACAAGACTCCTTGAGAAGGATGTGGATTTTGTTTTTGATGAGGAATGTCTGAGAGCATTCACAACTCTTAAAGAGAAATTGACCCATGCTCCAATCATGGTAGCTCCCAATTGGAGTCTACCATTTGAACTAATGTGCGATGCAAGTAACTTTGCAGTAGGAGCAGTCTTAGGTCAATGCAAGGAGAAATACTTCCAGCCTATTTACTATGCAAGCAAGACCTTGAACACAGCTCAAGCTAATTACACAACTACAGAGAAAGAGCTGCTAGCTGTGGATTTTGCTTTTGATAAGTTTAGATCATATCTAATCTTGTCAAAAGTGATTGTTTATACAGACCATTCGGCTTTAAGGTATTTATTTGTGAAAATTGATGCTAAGCCTAGGCTAATCCGTTGGGTCTTGTTATTGCAGGAATTTGACTTGACGATTCAAGACAAGAAGGGAGCTAAAAATCTGGCAGCAGGTCACCTTTCTTCCTTGGAGAATCCAACCTTGGAGAGGTTTGAAGAAGGGGACATTGATGATCACTTCCCCGATGAGCAGCTGTACGCCATGGTAAGTGAGGTAAGTAATTTAAATTTTGAAACACCATGGTTTGCAGATTTTGCTAACTATTTAGCTGTTAGGGAACTTCCTAAGGACTTAACTTATCAAGCAAAGAAGAAATTCTTTTCTAATTTAAAGTATTATTTTTGGGAGGATCCCTTTTTGTTTAGATTATGTAAGGATCAGATGATCCGACGATGTGTGGCACTGCCCGAAACAATGAACATTCTTAGTCAATGTTGAAATTGAACATAATGCATATTGGGCTATAAAACAGATTAACCTTGATCTAGCTTGTGCAGGTGAAAGGCAAAAATTACAGGTAAACGAGTTGGACGAGTGGAGATTGCAAGCTTATGATAATGCGAGAATGTATAAGGAACGTACCAAGAGATGGCATGATGCTCACATTAAGGAATGGAAAGAGTTTCAAGCAGGAGATCAGGTATTATTGTACAATTCAAGGCTTCGACTCTTTCCAGGTAAGTTGAAATCTCGATGGTCCGGTCCTTTTACTATTAAGGAAGTTTTCCCCTACGGAGTGGTTGAAATAACTCACCCGAAAAAAGGAGATTTTAAAGTCAATGGAAACAGGCTCAAATTTTACTTTGGAGGGGAAATACAGGACTTAAAGGAGGTTTTACACCTCCAAGACTAGGGAAAGTTGCCCTCAACGTCCAACTAATACGATGTTAAAGAAGTGCTAGGTGGGAGACAACCCACCATTTTATTCGTTCATTAATTTTTCTGTCTTTAATTCCTGTATTTTTGGTTTGTGATGTTGGTTGGTGGTTTGTTCGTTGTGCATTCATTTGAATTTGAAGGGTAAATTGAGCATATTTAAGTTTAGTTAAATATGAAAATAGGTTTCATCTAAACTCTCTCTTAGTTTATGCATGCTCACATTGAGGACAATGTGAATCTTTAAGTGTGGGGTGCATTTTGTGTTTTTACTTTTACTTGTTTTAGATTAAGCTTAGTTAATGTTTTTCTTTTTTTTCTTTGAATAAATGAATTTTGAAAAGTTCAATTGTTATAAATATTGTTGATAGATGACTTTTGAATTTTTGAAGCATGAATTTGAGAATTGAGTAGAATTGATACTTATTGTCAATTTTGTTGGTTTTTCCTTGCATTGCCTTTAACCTAGTGAGAAATTGAGCCATCAACTTATTATTCTTGCTGTGGGTGAACATCTTTGATTGATGACTTGCTAGAACTTGCTTTGACATGCATTTTAAGATTACATAATAATTTTAATTTGGCATCAAGATGATTAAGGCAATTAGGTGAACCCACTTTGGCTTAAAAAGACCAACCCTATTTTTAACCTTAGTTAGCCAATTTTGAGCCTATTCCGTTTATCCTTTTCTTTCTTTTTTGCAACACTACTAACTTTGAATCATGCTATTTTGTCTCTTACCCTTTCATTAGGTCAAGAGCATATTAAGAGCGTTTATGACTGAGTGTTGTGTTGAATTAAGTGTGGGGTTAAATTTAGTAGGTTTAAGATTGAAAAGCAAAATATAAAAAAAATATAAAAAAATGAAAAAAAATGAAAAAAAAATCAAGTAAAAAGAAGAAAAATAATAAGAATAATTGTTGTTCTTGTTGAAAGGGTTGGAATATGTTTGGAATAATCATTGCAAGATGTAATAAGTGAGTTCCCTTGAAAAGTTCTTTAATGTCAAGGCGTAGATAAGAGGAAGGTGTTTTGGGATCGTTGGGTTATACATATGATCGGTTACTTTATTCTTGAAGTGCTCTTGAACTTAATGATTAAGCTCACATTTCCTAAATGTCATGCCTCTACCTTAACCCCATTATAATCCAATAAAAGACCTTTTGATTGATGCTTGATTGTAATTAGGTAGTGGAGATTTGATCAATAAGCAAGCCTATGGAAATAATCTTTCATTGATTGTTATGAGTGTAAAAACCTCCTTGATCAAACACTTTATAAGAGTTGGTGAGGGTGTGACAAGCATAGGTTATGCTTGGAAAGCCACTTAATTGCCTGAGTATCGATTTTGCTCGATTTGATATTGATTGCAGATTTAGGGATAGGGAAGTCTTGAAACATTTTTATAACTCTTGAACTTAACAAAATTTATCTTGTTTAGTTTGTTTTGATTTTAACCGTGCTTGGGGACAAACAAGGAATTAAGTGTGGGGTATTTGATGAGATCAATTTTGTACTTGTTTTTAGTTTTGATTTTTATGTGTTTTTAGTTAATGTTTTATTTGATTTTTGTTTAAAGTGTTTGTTTTAGGTTAAAGTGCAAAAACTCCCTTGGATGATCAAAACAATGAAGGAAGAGCATGAATCAAGCAAGACATGGCCAAGCCAAAGCAAGCTTGGCCGTGTCCCTCAAAAGAAGTGCAAGACAGTAGCTGACACGGCCTGAAGACACAGCTAAGCCACTGGCCGTGTCTCACCTAAAGAGCAAAATCAAGAAACCAAAGAAATGAAGGCAAAAGCCAAACCAAGCTCCTGGCCATGTCACCCTTGGAAACAAAGAAAAAAAATTGATAAAGCTAGAAGCAGAAGGTGAGACACCCACATGACACAGCCAAGGCACTAGCCATGTCACATGACACGGCCAAGGCACTGGCCGTGTCACATGACACGGCCAGGAGCTTGGCCGTGTCACCTAGAAGAAAAGATGGAAAGAAATGGCAGAAGGAGACACGGCTAGCAAGCTTGGCCGTGTCCCAAGCAAAGTGAGAGACACGGCCAGCAAGCTTGGCCGTGTCACCTAGCGCAACCTTGAATATTTAAATTCTTTTGCAGACAAGTAGGGAACAAAGACTAGCTTTTGCCTAAAGTAATATTAAACAAAAAGAAAAGCTTGCCTAATTTGAGGAAAAGAAAGATAAAACAAAGGGAATGTGGGAGACAAGGGAGAGTGGTGCGAGTTGGAAGGTATGGGTTGTGAGCTGGAAGGTATGGGTGGTGAGCTTTGAAGGGAGTTAAAAGGAGAAGAAAATGAAGAAGAAAGAGAGGCTGGAATGAGGGAGAAGGAGCCAACTGCTGGAGCAAAGAGGAGAGTCTTGAACTGAGTTTGAAGAATGAGATACATCCTATACAAGACCTAAACCAACAATCAAGGATTGAAGTAAAGAAATACAAATTATTCTCCATTGATTGTTTGGTTTCTTTTACTCATTTCTCTTGTTCTGTTTTTCTGATTTTGAACATGAGCTAATTCATTTTCTATCTAGATATTGATGAACCCTAGTTTATTTGTATGGATTGAATATTCCCATTTAATTTAATCATTTGATTGAGTTGTTTTATTCTTATGATGCTTAATGATTTATTTCCAATTGATAATAGCATGCTTATTGATTGGTTGCAATTTTCATATTATTGACTTGAGAAAGCTTGATATGAATTGAATACTCATAAGGATTGAGGATTGATTGGAGTGCTAGAGATAGACTTACAAGATCCTTTGGTTTATAATTCCTTATTCTTAATGCAAAATCTATTTAATTATGTTTGAGAAGAGATTCCGACATTCTACTTAGTGATTAGGGATTAATTCACTCGAGAGAGGTTTTAGTCTAATTTAGAGGAATGCCAACTCAACTCTATTATTTGATTTAATTGAATTGATGTTCATAAATATAATTGAGGCTAGGGGAATTGAATATCTGGATAGTATAATTATCATCAATCCTTTTTGCACAATATTTAATTTACCTTTACTTTCAGTTATTAAATTAGTTGTTTTTAATTACAAAACATCACAAAACTATTGATTTGCTAAACAACGGTTAAGATTTGCACTAGTACTTGACCTTGTCCTCAGTGGCACGATAACTCACTTACTAATTTATTACTTGGGCTGCCCGTGCACTTCCGGTATTGCTATAGCATTTACGCTAGCATGGCACCAGGTGTGTTCATGGTCGTGCCTTTAACACTGAAACACAGCAACGTCGACACGCCCAGTGACACGACATGCCCAGTGACATGGCCGTGTCATTGGTTGTGTCAGGCAAAATTCTGTATTTCGTACACTTAACCTCTTAAACTCAAAATATCTAAATCTATAATAAAAATTGAATCAAAACTAGTTTCTTTGATATAAATAGAGTCTATATAAAATATTTTTATCACACTTCAATTAATCAAGTCTTCAATCACCACTTATGGCTAAAACAACATCAAACTTCCCAATTCTTATAAAAATTTAATTAAAAATCATATTCACCACGCATAAATTCTTTTAATTAATTTTTCACTCATCAATCCATTTAAACAATATTTTCAAGAAACAATTTATTATAAATTACACAATCAATAAATTCAAATATTAAAAAAATAGAAATTTAAATATTTCCAATTTAACATACACAAGCACATATCTCTTTTAAAATTTCTCTTCTTCTCTCTTTTCTCTCTTTTTCTTTGATCACTTGCTGCTAATTTCACCTTTTCTAGCTTATTCTTTTAAAAACTCATAGCTATATATGATTTTCTCTTAATTTTTAGCTAAATTCTTGAAAAGATGAAAGAAAGAAGGAGCTTTGGTGGTATTGTGATGATGATCGAGGAAAGATGAAAGAAGAAGAAGAAAGAAGCATCTACATACATACATATCTATCCATATACATATATACATATATATATGACTTAATCTAGTGTGGCCAATCTCATTTTAAATATGGTGGACCCTCTTTTCTATCCTTTGATTCTAATTCGATTTTTAATCCCATAAAACCGTAAAAATAACCTCTTTAGTAAATTTTTGAGATATACAATTTACCATTATCTACTTATAGCATTTATCCACATTACTTTTATCACTAACACTATTAATTTTTCAATATTAGTTAAAAAGTTTCTTGTTTAAAATCTTGACCATTCCAATGGAGCTTAGTTTAAGAACTAAAATTTAAAATTTTAATTGTTTAACTTTATGTATATAAACTTAACATATAATGAAGTCTATTGTAAAAAAATTGATTGCTTGAGGACAAGCAATGGTTTAAGTTTGAGTAAGTTTGATAGAGTTTATTTTGACTGATATTTTGGATAATTCTAACCCTATTTTTACTTATTTTCAAATTGAATTTCATGGATTTTTCTTTGTTCGATTTAGAATTCTCTTATTTTAGCTTAGAAAGTTAAGATATAAGATTTTTAATGTAAAGTAGTGCGAAATTGAAGATTGTATGCAAGATTAGATTAGATTTAATAAGACAAAGAACAAACTTCTTATTTTTATTAGAATTTCTTTGGGGATAAGAGTGAAATTAGGTTTAAAGAAGAGATTCAACTTTCAAGTGGAGTTTTTCTTCAATCCAAAGAATTAGAGTTTGATCTTTCTTATTCTTTAAATTATGTCTTCAATTGTTGTTTTTATTGTAGTATGAGGAATGTTTTGTTAGTTTTTGTCATAGATTTGTAGTTTGTTTAGTATGATAATTATTGTTTTATTTAGGTATTTTGTTAGTTTTTATCGGCTTGTTTAGTGTTTTCATTAGTTTTGATAGTTTTTGTTTATTTTAGTGTTTATGTTTTTTTTTATCTAGTTTTTAGTATAGTGTTTATGTTTTGTTGGTTATTGTTTATTTACTTTTTGTTTAAAGTTTGTTTGATGTTTTGTTTTAGGTTAAAAAGCCAAGGAACCAAGACTGAAGGAAGAATGCACAGTAGCTGACACAGGCAGAGGACACGGCCAAGTCACTGACTGTGTCCCATATCAAATTAAAGAAGAAAGCAACTCACAGAAGCAGACACATGCAAGGGACACGGCCAAGTCAGTGGCCGTGTCCCTCCAAAAATACTCCAACAAGGCCAAGTCACTCTGACTTGGCCATGTCTCACCAATTCCAAAGGCAAAGAAGACTAAAAACTCACAGTGGAAGACACAGGCAAGGGACACGGCCAAGTCACCTGGCCGTGTCCCTCCAAAATAGTGCAACACGGCCAAGCCACCTCTGACTTGGCCGTGTCACTAAACAAAGAAGAAAATGAAGATCAAAAGCATGCAGTGGTGGACACAAGCAAGGGACACGGCCAAGTCACTGGCCGTGTCCCTCCAAAAAGCACTCACACGGCCAAGTCACTTCTGACTTGGCCGTGTCCCTCATGAACCAAACACGCACGGATTTTTAAAGTGGACGTTTCGTATAAAAGGCAAAAAGAAAAGCTAGGGTGAGAGGTTGACGATTTTGAGCTGAGTTTGGAGCCGTGAGAGAGAGGAGCTAGGGTTTTAACATTTTGTTTTCTTGATTTTGATTTCATTCTGGATTAAAACTCGTTTAGATTAGATTGTTCTAGCCATTGTTATATCCTTCTTGCAAGATTTGAACAAGAGATTCTTCAGAAGCTTCAAGGAGTTGTAACTTGGTTTTGTTCTTGAACTTATTCTCTTTATTTTCATTGAATGGATATTATCATGTCTATTTTGATTTCTTTGAACATTAATGAGATGAATATGTTTGATTGCATTATGAACTAATTTGATCTAGTCTAGGGTTTGTATGGATCTGCTATGATTGTATGAATTGGTTATTCTCTTAGCTAATAATTTCTTTAGCCTTGATTGAATGAAATATTGTTAACATATAATTGATTGGCCACCAATTGTGTGTTTAGGGTATTAGATGATGGATTGAGAGATGAAGTCTAATGCTGAAACAATTCAATTAAGGACTTAGGTGAATTTGAAATATAACCTATTAAAAAGATTATTTCAATTATAACAAGATTAGTTGAAAGAGGTTTGAATGCAAGAGCTTATTTCCTTGATTTGATTAATTGAGTTGTTTGAGATTTAATCTTTGAAATTAAATTAGTTAAGAGGAATAACCATTCATACATATCAGTAGTAGAGAAGTGCAAACCCTAGACACTTTTATCAAGTGAATCAAAACATCAGCTCTTGTTTATTTTTATCGTTTTAGACTTCAATTAAACCTTTTCATTAATTAGCAATTTAAATTTATTCATTACTTGTTACTTTTAATCTGATAATCAATTAGCCACTTTAGCTTCCTTGTGAGATGACCTTGGGGCGATCACCTTTGCTACAGCTACCTCGTATACTTGCGAGTGACGCTTAGTGGTAGAGTTAATTTGAGCGCAACAAGTTTTTGGCGCTGTTGCCGGGGAGGCTAATTGGCGAAATTGTTTATTAGGCAAAAATATTCTACATTATTTTTCAATGTTTTCATTTTATTTTACTTGTCTTTTGTTTTTAATAATTTCTTTTTCTAGAAAAATTCTATTTATGCAAGGCAGGAGATCACTCGAAGGAGAGCTATATCCATTCATTCCAGAAATTCAAAGAGTGAAAAGGAGCAGAGAAGAGTTTGAGCTCTACACCGGATTTGATACAGAGGAGGACACTTCTGAATTTGAATCGGAATCTGAATAATCTGTTAAAATGGCTGAAGAAAGGCAAAGAACGATGAGAGACTTTGCTAGACCTGTCATTGGAACTTCCACTTCTTGCATAATACTGACAGATGCAGCAAGAAATTATGAGTTGAAGAATATTCACTACAACATGCTGTCATCATTTTATGGAGTTCCAAATGAAGATCCTCTGAACTTTATTCGGGATTTTTATTCTACCCTCAACACTTTTCCTTTGGGAGGACTAACAGAAGATCAATTGAGGATGATATGTTTCCCTTATACTTTGAAGGATAGGGCAAAGAGCTGGCTTATGATGTTGCCCGAAAACTCACTAATAACTTGGGAGCAAGTTTATAACAAGTTCATGGGCAAGTTCTATTCACATCAAAAGACAGCTGAGTTGAGAGGGAAGATTGCTACATTCTCTCAATTTGAAGGAGAGCCATTCCATGAAGCTTGGGACAGATTTAAGATGCTATTGATCCAGTGTCCACACCATCATTACCCGCTTCAACTTCTTAATCAGTTCTTCTATGATGGTTTAACCCAGCAATTTCAGAACACTGTTGATAATGCAGCTGGGGGAGCCATGGGAGAAAAGACAGAAGCTGAAACTTATGATATCTTTGAGATGTTGGGAGCTAATTCTCAACAAAAGAGTGTAAGAGGAAGAAGTAAAGGGGTTAACCAATTGGAAGCCAATAGTGATATGGTAAATCAGATAGCTGAGTTAACAAGGCAAGTGTAGATGCTGAACATGAAGAACAATATTTCTTCTTCTACTCAAGAAATTTGTGGAATTTGTGGAAGTCTTGGCCATGGAGCAAATATTTGCCCCTCTGCATATGAGTCTTTTGGTAATGCTAAGCAAGTCAATGCTATGGTGGGATTTCAACCAAGGACCCGAAATGATCCTTATTCAAATACATACAACCCTGGTTGGAGGAATCACCCAAATTTTCTTGGGCAACAAAGAATTCTCAGCAGCCTTTTCATTTGCTCCAGAGTCAGAACCAACAAAAAGGCCAATCCTCAAATCAAGGGCAGTCTAAGATAGAGAGCTTGGAGGAAAGTTTACAAGCTTTCATCAAAGTCAGTGCTCAAAATCAAGAGATGACAAACAAGAGGCTGGATTCCTTAGAAGCATCTTTTAAGAAAGTTGAGACACAAGTTGGACAACTTGCACAACAGATGCAGATTCAACAAAAGGGGAAGTTCCCAAGTCAACTGTTGCACTCGAATTAACTCTACCACAAAGTGTCACTCGCAAGTATACGAGGTAGCTGTAGCAAAGGTGATCACCCTAAGGTCGTTCTCTCAAGGAAGCCAAAATGGGTAATTGATTATCAAATTAAAAGTGACAAGTAATTAAAGAAATTTAAATTGCTAAGTAATGAAAAGATTGAATTGAAGTTTAAAACGATAAAAGTAAATTGAGCTAAGTTTTGATTCACTTGATAAAAGGGTCTAGGGTTTGCACTTCTCTACTACTTATTTGCAAGAACAGTTATTCCACTTAACTAATTTAATTTATAAGATTAAATCTAAACAACTTAATTAATTGAGTCAAGGAAATAAGCTCTCGCATTCAAACCTCTTATAACTAATCTTGTTATAATTGAAACATCTTTTTAATAGGTTATATTTCTAATTCACCTAAGTCCTTAATTGAATTATTCCAGCATTAGACTTCATCTCTCAAACCATCATCTAATACCTAAAATACACAATTGGTGGCCAATCAATTATATGTTAACAATATTTCATTCAATCAAGGCTAAAGAAATTATTAGCTAGGAGAATAACCAATCCATACAATCATAGCAGATCCATACAAACCCTAGACTAGATCAAATTAGTTCATAATGCAATCAAACATATTCATCTTATTAATGTTCAAAGAAATCGAAATAGACATGATAATATCCATTCAATAAAAATAAAGAGAATAAGTTCAAGAACAAAACCAAGTTACAGCTCCTTGAAGTTTCTGAAGAATCTCTTGTTCAAAATCTTGCAAGAAGAATGAATCACTGGCATAAACAATGTAATCTAGCTAGTTTTGATCCAAAGTGAAATCAAAATTAAGAAAATAAATGTTAAAACCCTAGCTCTAATCTCTGACGGCTCAAAATCTGCTCCAAATCGTCCACACCCTCTTAACCTAGCTTTCTTCTTTCCTTTTATACGAAACGTCCGCTTTAAAATTCGGTGCGCGTTTGGTTCATGAGGGACACGGCCAAGTCATGAGGGACATGGCCGTGTGAGAGCTTGTTGGAGGGACACGGCCTCAAGACACGGCCGTGTCCCTTGCCAGTGTCTGCCTCTGCTTGTTTCTCTCCTCTTTCTTCTTTAGTTGAGTGACACAACAAGTAGAGCTTTACTTGGCCGTGTTGCACCTTGTTGGAGGGACACGGCCAGGTGACTTGGCCGTGTCCCTTTCCTGTGTCTGCCTCTGTGAAATTTGCTTCGTCTTTGCCTTTGGAACCAAGTGAGACACGGCCAAGTCAAGGTGACTTGGCCGTGTTGGGCTTCTTTAGAGGGACACAGCCAGATGACTTGGCTGTGTCCCTTGCTTGTGTCTGCTACTGGGACTTGCTCTTCTTTTTAACTTGGTATGGGACACGGCCAGTGACTTGGCCATGTCCTCTGCCTGTGTCAGCCACTGCCACTTTCTCCTTCAAATTTGCTTCCTTGCCTTTTTAACCTAACACAAAACTCAAAACAAATCTAAACAAGAAATCAATAGACAATAACCAACACAACATAAACACAATACTAAAAACTACATCAAAAATGACATAAACATTGAAACAAACTAAAACTACCAAAATTAATAAAAACACTAAACAAACCGATTAAAACTAACAAAATACCTAAATAAAACAATAATTAACATAACAAACAAGACACAAAACTATAACAAAAACTAACAAAACAACTACCCCACACTTAAAACTTTGCTTGTCCTCAAGCAAATTCACATGGCATAAATTAAAAACTCAAACAATCTTAACTATAATTCCAGCATATAGATGAAAAAACTTCAAGACATCAAACATAAATAATTGCAATTTCCTTCAATTAAGGATTTTCTTAACTCATTCATTAATCCAAACATACAAATCTTATCTCTCATCTAAGTTTTTCACTCGATTTCAAAGGTTAATCACTCAAACCACTCATGAGTGCATACTGCCATAAACTTGCTTAATTATCCAATCTCCCTCACTGATTTTCTCAAGAAATAATCCGAAGGTCTTTTATTTGGATGTAATGGGGCTAAGGTGCAGGTGTGAGAAAAGACATTTAAGCTGGAGCATCAAGAAATGGAGTATCTAAATTAGACACTACTCTTGCTAAGAAACTCATAACTCCTTCAAATAGCATACTCACCAACACTTAATAATCTTACATACTTGCACACTAAAAGAAAAGTACATGAGTCAAAATTCCTCTAAGGCTAGAAAATATATGAACTTTGTATATATATATCTCTTTTTTGTTTTTTATTTTCACTTTTTCTTTTTCTTTTTTTTATTTAGTTTATTTTTTTTAATATATATATATACAAAGTATAAACTTACATGGAACATCTAGCTTAAAATGTAGAGGAAAAGAATAATGACTCTTAATAAAATACAATATGCAAAGTATGCATTTCAACCCTCAATTAGGAATTCCATATATTATATATATATATATATTTTACTTACCCCACACTTGAAATAAACTACCCTATTGTCAAATCAATAAACTACCCTAAGCTAAAGGATCCTGGAAGCTTTATTATTCAAATTACTATGGGAAATGAAAAAGGTACTAATGGCATGTGTGATTTAGGAGCTAGTGTGAATTTAATGCCTTATTCTGTTTATCTTGATTTGGAATTAGGGGAACTTAAACCAACAAAAATGGTGTTGCAATTAGTTGATAGATCTCTTAGATTCCCGAAAGGGGTTATAGAAGATGTGTTAGTTAAAGTTGGTGGTTTGATAGTACCTGTGGATTTCATTGTTCTTGACATGGAGGTAAGTAATTCTTCACCATCTGCACACACCATTCTGCTGGGTAGGCCTTTTATGGCAACTACCAACACTTTGATAGATGTTAAAAATGGAAAATTATCAATGACTGTTTTGGGACAAACTGTGGAATTTTCTATTTTTAACACTTCTCCTATTCCTACAACTGCTTTATATGAGGATTGTTCTTTCATTGATTGTGTTGATGCAGTTGTTTCATATGTTTTCTTGCAGACAGGTTCCTCTGATAAATTGGAGCTGGCATTGACTTTAGAGAGTGATGTGGATATTTTTGATGCAGAAATAGCCAGTTGCCTTGAGACTTTAGAGGGTGCTGAAATAGAGGAGCTTAAGGAGAACCCAATTTTTGAACCTTCCCCCATTGAAAAAGAAGAGAAGAACCCCTCACTAGAGTTAGAGCTGAAAGAGTTATCTAAGAACCTGAAATATGTGTTTTTAGGAGATCACAACACTTTACCTGTGATAATATCTAGTGAACTTAGTGAAGGGGAAGAGATGAGGTTAGTGAGTGAGCTTAAAAGATTGAAGAGAGCAATAGGATGGGGATTGAGTGACATCAAGGGAATTAGCCCTTCTATGTGCATGCATAGAATCACTTTAGAAGAGGGAGCTAAACCTGTGAGGGAGACCCAAAGGCGACTTAACCCAAATATGAGTGAAGTGGTTAAGAAAGAAGTGCTCAAATTGCTGGATGAAGGAGTAATTTACCCAATAGCTAATAGTGAGTGGGTGAGCCCAGTTCATGTAGTTCCTAAGAAATCTAGAATCACTGTAGTGAAAAATGAGAATAATGAGTTGGTTCCTACTAGGACTACTACTGGGTGGAGAATGTGCATCGATTATAGGAAGTTAAACAATGCTACAAAGAAAGATCATTTCCCTCTTCCTTTTATTGATTAGATGTTAGATAAACTTTCTGGGCACTCACATTATTATTTTCTGGATGGCCTTTCAGGTTACTATCAGGTGCCAATAGCTCCAGAGGATCAGTCCAAGACAACCTTTACTTGCCCTTTTGGGACTTATGCATTTCGACGTATGCCCTTTGGCTTGTGCAATGCACCTGCAACTTTTCAGAGATGCATGATGTCTGTCTTCTCAGATATGATCGATGATTTTATTGAGGTATTTATGGATGATTTTTCTATTTTTGGTAATTCTTTTGATAATTGCCTCAATAAACTTGTTCGTGTGCTTGAGAGATGCATTGAATGTAACCTCACTTTAAGTTGGGAAAAGAGTCATTTTATGGTTACTCAGGGCATTGTCTTAGGTCATGTGGTGTCAAGTAAAGGGATTGAGGTAGACAAGGCTAAAATTGAATTGATTGCTAAGTTACCCCCACCTACCTCAGTTAAGAGAATAAGAAGTTTTCTAGGGCATGCAGGATTTTACAGGAGGTTTATTAAGGATTTTTCCAAAATAAGCCAACCCTTGTGCCATTTATTGGGGAAAGACGTACCATTTGAATTTACAGCACAATGCATGCAAGCTTTTAATTCCCTTAAGGAAAAATTGACTAGTGCACCTGTGATTGTAGCTCCTGTCTGGTCTTTACCTTTTGAAATCATGTGTGATGCATCTAATCATGCAGTAGGAGCTGTTTGTGGGCAAAGGGTTGACAAATACTTGAGAGTAATTTATTATGCCAGTTTAACCCTGAATAGTGCACAAATGAACTACACCACAACTGAGAAGGAAATGTTAGCTATTGTTTTTGCTTTAGACAAATTTAGAGCTTATTTAATTGGGTCAAAAATTATTGTGCATTCTGACCATGCAGCTCTTAAGTATCTTTTAACAAAACAGCATGCTAAACCGCGCTTAATTAGATGGGTGTTGTTGTTGCAAGAGTTTGATTTCCAAATCAAGGATACTAAGGGTAGTGAGAATGTTGTTGCTGATCACTTATCCAGATTACCCTTCTTTAGTGAAAATCTTGCATCTGATAGCATTTATAAAAATTTAGAAGAATTTCTGATGAACATCTGTTTGTGGTGATTAATGCCCCTTGGTTTGCAGATATTGCTAACTATCTTGCTTGTGGTATTTTGAGATCTAACATGTCCTTTTAGGAAAAGAAAAGGTTTCTACACTTGAGTAAGTTTTATTTTAGGGATGAACCTTATCTATTCCGGATATGCAAAGATGAGATAGTTCGCAGGTGTGTAGCTGAGGAAGAACAACTGAGTGTTCTTCAATTTTGTCATGACCTTCACTGTGGGGGTCATTTTGGAGGAAGGAAGACTGCAGAAAAGGTGCTTCAAAGTGGTTTTTACTGGCCTACTTTATTTAAAGATGCTCAAGACTATTGTAAGCACTATGATCATTGCCAAAGAGTAGGTAACATTGGGAGGAGGAATGAAATGCCCCTTCAATCATATATTGTTGTTGAACTGTTTGATGTGTGGGGAATAGACTTCATGGGTCCTTTTCCCAAGTCCTTTGGTTATGAATACATTTTAGTTGCTGTTGATTATGTTTCCAAATGGGTGGAGGCAATCCCCACCCGTACTAATGATGCTAATGTGGTTGTTAAATTTGTGAAGGAAAACATTGTTAGCAGGTTTGGCACACCAAGGTTGATAGTCAGTGATGGGGGGAGCCATTTTTGCAACAGGCTTTTTGAGAAGTTAATGCACAAATCTGGTGTGAAGCACAAGGTGGCAACCCCATACCATCCACAGACTTCTGGACAAGTGGAAACATCAAACAAGCAGCTAAAAGGAATTCTGGAGAAGATAGTCAACACATCCAGGAAGGATTGGGCAAGCAGATTGCATGATGCACTATGGGCATATCGGACTGCTTTCAAAACTCCTCTAGGTATGAGTCCATATCGATTGGTGTTTGGAAAAGCTTGTCACTTACCAGTGGAGTTGGAGCACAGAGCATATTGGGCAATCAAGACTCTAAATTTGGACTTGGACAAAGCAAAGAGAGAGATTTCTGCAAATTTCAGAGTTAGATGAGCTGAGGAATGAGGCTGATGAGAGCTCGAGAATTTACAAGGATCGCACTAAAGCACTTCATGACAGAATTATAGTGCGAAAGACATTGAGTCCAGGTATGAAGGTTTTACTTTTTAACTCACGACTCCATTTTTTTCCAGGTAAACTCAAGTCTCGATGGAGTGGTCCTTTCGAGATAACTCCGGTATATCCTTCTGGTGCAATTGAATTACTTAACTCTAGAACAGGTGAGACTTTCAAAGTGAATGGACAGAGAGTTAAGCCATACAATGAAGGATTTTAGGAAATGAGGGTCATTGACAGTACTTTGATTCATGATCCCTAGGCCTTGCATGATGTCCAGCTATATGACATTAAAGAAGCGCTAAATGGGAGGCAACCCATCGGTTTGCATTTATTTTTCATAGTAGTAATTTTAAATTTAGCGAGTATTGATTTTATGTTCAGTTTAAATAAATGGACTGTGCTTTGATCGGTTTTTCTTTACTTTGTGTTTCAGGGTGTTTAAAGAAGAAGGTTTGCAAAATTGTTAAAAAAAATGATCGATTTTGCAAAATTTTGTACAGAATCGGACACACCCAGGGGACACGGCCAAGTCACCTGGCCGTGTCCCCCAAGATCATTAGACACGGCCGTGTGCTCTCCACTTGGCCGTGTCCCTCCACTTTCACACACCAACACGGCCAAGTCAACACACAAACGGCTGTGTCACCTGAATTTTACACTTTTAAAAACCCGATCTAGCCCAATTTCTTTTCATAAATCCCTAATTTCCTATTCTTCGTCTCTTTCATTCTCTCGCTCTCTGTAACACCAAAACCATAGCTTTTGATTTCAAAACTCCACCTCTTCCATTAAAACTTCAAATTACTTCAAAAAAACTTGAGATAATCACTTAAAACTTCCTCTTTACTCATATTATTTTGATTAAATTTAGTTTTGGGTGTTAATTTTTCAGATCTCAAGATGCCCAGAACTAAAACTGTCTCACACCACAAGAAGAAGAAATCTACTACCGAAAGAGCTTCTTCCTCTTCCTCAACTTCATCTTTTAAGAGGGCAACTCTTTTGGCTCGGAGTTTTTTCCCGACAAGGTATGTGAATGACGAATCTCTAGATGCTTTGCAAATTAGAACTGCTTTTTATGTGCAATATCTTGGGTGGGAGACTCTAGTATCATTGAGACGTTTGCAGTTTGAGGAACTTACTCTAGAATTTTTAACATCTCTTAAGGTGGAAAGAGATGATAAGAAAATCTGCAGGAGACTGATGTTTAAATTAATGGGTAAATCATTTATGCTTACTATTGATCAGTTGC
Source organism: Garcia nutans (assembly GCA_947685225.1). NCBI lineage: Eukaryota > Viridiplantae > Streptophyta > Magnoliopsida > Malpighiales > Euphorbiaceae > Garcia > Garcia nutans. The sequence goes on from CANTUV010000002.1 coordinate 32,449,643, forward strand.
ATGATATCTATGGTTTTCATCAGCATGGGGAAAGGTCGGTACCCAAAGACTTTAGACAACAATTTGCTTGGGGAGCCTTAGGCTTGGGTACTTATGTGGCCAAATCGGCCAAAGCATCTAAATTACGGATCCCTACTTTGAGGTATTTGCACAGGTTTATGTCATGTGGGTTCTTTGCTAGGAAGGAGAGCCCGGGTGTGGTTGAGTCGAGCGAGCTATTTTTCTTGGATTGTGTTTTGAATGAAATGACTATTAGTGCCGGCTATTAGTTAGCCGATATTTTTGATACTGTAGCTAATAAAAGGAGGGGGGCAATTTGTGTTGGAGGATTGATCACTACATTAGCAGTAGCCCTTGTTGAGGATTTTGACCTGTGTACTACTCGGATGACTCGAATTTTGGGTAATGATTCCTTGGATTTAGCTACCCTTGAGAAGATGCACATGGTGGTGCATAGGAGAGGGACTTTTGTGATGCCTTCAGCTGAGCCTGAAGCACTGGGGGACAGGCAGAAGAGAGCCCGGGTTGAAGAGGAGTCAGACTCGGATTCTTTAGGTCTAGATGAGGATGCTCCGGTCTCGGAACATAAAGAAGTACTTCTGAGGATTGAGGCCCTGGAGGGCAAAGTGGATCGACTGGATAGCAAGGTGGACCGTAACCATGCTGAGATCTTACAGCAGATGGAACAGATTAACAGTAACCTTGCGACGATCTTGAGTCTCCATCCCTCAGCTGCATCATCTTCCCGCTCACATTTTCCATAGATTTTTAGTCCTTGCTTTATTTTATTTAGTGTACTTTTGTTTTATTTTTTTTTCGTTTTTGTTTTTCATGTTAAAACTTTTGTGTTTGGATATTTTATTGTACTTTTGTTATAAAACTTTTGTGTTTGTGATGGAAAGCTAGGGTTTTTGCCTCACCAGGTACATGGAAGACAGGTTGTCCTCTAACTCTTTTTATTTATTATTCTTGTTTTCCATTGAGGACAATGTCAATTCTAAGTGTGGGGTACTCTTTAAGCTTTTCTTTAATTCATGTTTTGTTTGTCGCTGTGTGTTGTATTGTGTTATGCATGGCATAATTGTTGAAAATTTATCGATCTTTTCTTTGATTCTAGCTTTGTAGTTGAGACTTTAGTATCAGCATAGATATTAGCAGTTGAATTCATTCAGGATCGATTTTCACATTCTGCAATTCATGACATATAAATCTTTGTGAACCCACCTGTTGAGTTTTGAGCCTCATGTTTGATATTATTTTCAGTTGATTTTCTTTTCTTAAGTGTGCACATTCATGATGTTGCATCTCTAGAGTTTGCTTTTGCATACTTGTTGAACTCACATTATGATTTAATCTCAAGTTTTAAAATGAAGATGGCAAATTAGGTTAGCCCCTTTAGCTTAAAAAGACTTCCCTTAATATTGATTTCCTTAGTGAGCCAAGTTGAGCCATTGACCATTTCTTGTTTGATTAACACAATTCTCAGCTTAACATGTTCTTATTATCATCATACCTATGCATTAAGGAATGGAGTTTTATGATTTGACAATAGGGTAGCTTATTTCAAGTGTGGGGTAAGTAAATAACAATCCTCATATAAAGCAGTTGTAGGAATAGGAGAAGTGTTAAAAATAGAAAATTCCACCGTTTGTCCCAAAACAGTCATTGATAATTTTCCATTTTTAACATCTATCAAAGTGTTGGTAGTTGCCATAAAAGGTACCCAGCAGAATGGTGTGTGCAGATGGTGAAGAATTACTTACCTCCATGTCAAGAACAATGAAATCCACAGGTACTATCAAACCACCAACTTTAACTAACACATCTTCTATAACCCCTTTCGGGAATCTAAGAGATCTATCAGCTAATTGCAACACCATTTTTGTTGGTTTAAGTTCCCCTAATTCCAAATCAAGATAAACAGAATAAAGCATTAAATTCACACTAGCTCCTAAATCACACATGCCATCAGTACCTTTTCCATTCCCCATAGTAATTTGAATAATAAAGCTTCCAGGATCCTTTAGCTTAAGAGGTAGTTTATGCTGCAAAACAGCACTAGCTACCTCAGAAACTATCACCTTTTCATTCGGCTCATACCTCTTTTTTCTTGGTATTCAGTTCTTTGAAGAATTTAGCATAAGCCGGCATGTTCTTAATTGCTTCAAGTAAGGGTAAGTTAATACTTACCTTAGATAGCATGTTGAAGATATCTGAAAACTGCTTATCTTTTTTATCATCCTTCAACCTGCTAGGGAATGGTATAGGTGGCCGGTATGGATTGCTTGCCTTGTGCAAATCTGGTGTGGGGGACTTCTCCATTGATCCTTCTTTAGCACCTTTGTTCTCTAATTCTCCTTCCTTTTTCTTTTCTTGCTCACCTGCATTCACAGAGTTATTTTCAACATTATTATTAATTACCTTGCCACTCCTAAGAACAGTCACTGCTTGTGCCTGCTCAGGTTGACTTGGGAACTTCCCCTTTTGTTGAATCTGCATCTGTTGCGCAAGTTGCCCCACTTGGGTCTCCACCTTCTTAAAAGATGCTTCTAAGGAATCCAATCTCTTGTTGTTCATCTCTTGGTTTTGAGCACTAACTTTGATGAAAGCTTGTAAACTTTCCTCCAAACTCTCTCTTTTAGGCTGACCTTGATTTGAGGATTGGCCCTGCTGTTGGTTCTGTCTCTGGAGCAAATGGAAAGGCTGTTGAGCATTATTTGTTGTCCATGAAAAATTGGGGTGACTCCTCCAACCAGGATTGTAAGTGTTGGAGTAAGGATCATTCCTGGCTCTTGGTTGAAATCCCCCCATAGCATTAACTTGCTCAGCTTCATTCCCATAAGACTCATATGCAGAGGGACATATATTTGCTCCATGTCCAAATGTCCCACAGATTCCACACACTTCTTGAGTAGATGAAGAAATATTGTTCTTCATGTTTAGCATCTGAACTTGCCTTGTCAACTCAGCTATTTGACTAACCATTTCAGTATTGGCTTCCAGTTGATTCACCCCCTTGCTTCTTCCCCTTACACTCTTTTGTTGAGAATTAGCTCCCAACATCTCAAAGATCTCGTAAGTCTCATCAGCTGTCTTTTCTCCCATGGCTCCCCCAGCTGCATTATCAACTGTGTTCTGAAATTGCTGGGTGAGACCATCATAGAAAAACTGATTAAGGAGTTGAAGTGGGTAGTGATGATGTGGACACTGGATCAATAACATCTTGAATCTGTCCCAAGCCTCATGAAATGGCTCTCCTTCGAATTGAGAGAATGTAGCAATCTTCCCTCTCAATTCAGCTGTCTTTTGGTGTGAATAGAACTTGCCCATGAACTTGTTATAAACTTGCTCCCAAGTCATCAGTGAATTTTCAGGCAACATCATGAGCCAGCTCTTTGCCCTATCCTTCAAAGTATAAGGGAAACATCTCATCCTCAAATGATCTTCTGTTAGTCCTCCCAAAGGAAAAGTGTTGAGGGTGGAGTAGAAATCCCGAATAAAATTCAATGGATCTTCATTTGGAACTCCATAGAACGATGGCAGCATGTTGTAATGAATGTTCTTCAACTCATAGTTCCTTGCTGCATCTGTCAGTCTTATGCAAGAAGTGGAAGTCCCATTGACAGGTCTAGCAAAATCTCTCATGGTTCATTGTCTTTCTTCAGCCATCTTTACAGATTTTTCAGATACTGACCCAAAATCCGAAATGTCCTCCTCTGAAGTATTAAATCCGGTGTAGAGCTCAAACTCTTCTCTGCTCCTTTCACTCTTTGAATTTCTGGAATGAATGGATGTAGCTCTCCTTCGAGTGATATCCTGCCTTGCATAAACAAAAATTTCTAGAAAAAGAAATATCAAAAGCAAAAGACAAATAAAATAAAATGAAAAAAATGAAAATTAATCTAAAATATTTTATTTATTTATTTATTTACTTTTAAATAAACAATTACGCCAATTAGCTTTCCCGGCAGCGGCGCCAAAAATTTGTTGCGCTCGAATTAACTCTACCACAAAACGTCACTCGCAAGTATACGAGGTAGCTGTAGCAAAGGTGATCACCCTAAGGTCATTCTCTCAAGGAAGCCAAAATGGGTAATTGATTATCAAATTAAAAGTGACAAGTAATTAAAGAAATTTAAATTGCTAAGTAATGAAAAGATTGAATTGAAGTTTAAAATGATAAAAGTAAATTGAGCTGAGTTTTGATTCACTTGATAAAAGGGTCTAGGGTTTGCACTTCTCTACTACTTATTTGCATGAATGGTTATTCCACTTAACTAATTTAATTTCTAAGATTAAATCTAAACAACTTAATTAATTGAGTCAAGGAAATAAGCTCTCGCATTCAAACCTCTTACAACTAATCTTGTTATAATTGAAAAAATCTTTTTAATAGGTTATATTTCTAATTCACCTAAGTCCTTAATTGAATTATTCCAGCATTAGACTTCATCTCTCAATCCATCATCTAATACCTAAAACACACAATTGGTGGCCAATCAATTATATGTTAACAATATTTCATTCAATCAAGGCTAAAGAAATTATTAGCTAGGAGAATAACCAATCCATACAATCATAGCAGATCCATACAAACCCTAGACTAGATCAAATTAGTTCATAATGCAATCAAACATATTCATCTTATTAATGTTCAAAGAAATCAAAATAGACATGATAATATCTATTCAATAAAAATAAAGAGAATAAGTTCAAGAACAAAACCAAGTTACAGCTCCTTGAAGTTTCTGAAGAATCTCTTGTTCAAAATCTTGCAAGAAGAATGAATCACTGGCATAAACAATGTAATCTAGCTAGTTTTGATCCAAAGTGAAATCAAAATTAAGAAAATAAATGTTAAAACCCTAGCTCTAATCTTTGACGGCTCAAAATCTGCTCCAAATCGTCCACACCCTCTTAACCTAGCTTTCTTCTTTCCTTTTATACGAAACGTCCGCTTTAAAATTCGGTGCGCGTTTGGTTCATGAGGGACACGGCCAAGTCATGAGGGACACGGCCGTGTGAGAGCTTGTTGGAGGGACACGGCCTCAAGACACGGCCGTGATCCTTGCCAGTGTCTGCCTCTGCTTGTTTCTCTCCTCTTTCTTCTTTAGTTGAGTGACACGGCCAAGTAGAGCTTGACTTGGCCGTGTTGCACCTTGTTGGAGAAACACAGCCAGGTGACTTGGCCGTGTCCCTTGCCTGTGTCTGCCTCTGTGAAATTTGCTTCGTCTTTGCCTTTGGAACCAAGTGAGACACGGCCAAGTCAAGGTGACTTGGACGTGTTGGGCTTCTTTGGAGGGACATGGCCAGATGACTTGGCCGTGTCCGTTGCTTGTGTCTGCTACTGAGACTTGCTCTCTTTTTAACTTAGTATGGGACACGGCCAGTGACTTGGGCGTGTCCTCTGCCTGTGTCAGCTACTGCCACTTTCTCCTTCAAATTTGCTTCCTTGCCTTTTTAACCTAACACAAAACTCAAAACAAATCTAAACAAGAAATCAATAGACAATAACCAACACAACATAAACACAATACTAAAAACTACATAAAAAACGACATAAACATTGAAACAAACTAAAACTACCAAAATTAATAAAAACACTAAACAAACCGATTAAAACTAACAAAATACCTAAATAAAATAATAATTAACATAACAAACAAGACACAAAACTATAACAAATACTAACAAAACATCAACCTGAGTAGGCACAATCAGTGACTGTTCTTAGAAGTGGTAAGGTAATTGATAATAATGTTGAAGATAATTCTGTGAGTGCAGGTGACCAAAAGAACAAGAAGGAAGGATAACCTAAGAACAAAGGTGCTGGAAATAGATCAGTGGAGAAGTCCCCTACAACAAATTTACATAAGGCAAGCAATCCATACCGGCCACCTATACCATTCCCCAGCAAGTTGAAGGATGAAATAAAAGATAAGCAATTTTCTAACATCTTCAATATGCTGTCTAAGGTAAGTATTAACTTACCCTTACTTGAGGCAATAAAGAACATACCAGCTTATGCCAAGTTCTTCAAAGAGCTGATCACCAAGAAAAAGAGGTATGAGACGAATGAAAAGGTGATAGTTTCGGAGGTAGCTAGTGTTGTTCTGCAGCATAAACTACCTCCCAAACTAAAGGATCCTGGAAGCTTTATTATTCAAATTTCTGTGGGGAATGGAAAGGGGACTGATGGCATGTGTGATCTAGGAGCCAGTGTGAATTTAATGCCTTATTCTATGTACTGTAAGTTAGAATTAGGGGAACTTAAACCAACAAAAATGGTGTTGCAATTAGCTAATAGATCTCTTAGATTCCCGAAAGGGGTTATAGAAGATGTGTTAGTTAAAGTTGGTGGTTTGATAGTACCTGTGGATTTCATTGTTCTTGACATGGAAGTAAGTAATTCTTCACCATCAGCACACACTATATTGCTGGGTAGGCCTTTCATGGCTACTACCAACACTTTAATAGATGTTAAAAATGGTAAGTTGTCAATGACTGTCTTAGGGGCAAACTGTTGAATTTTCTATTTTTAACACTTCTCCTATTCCTACAACTGCTTTATATGAGGAATGTTCTTTAATTAATAGTGTTGAAGCAGTTGTTTCAGATGTTGTGTTGCAGACAGACTCCCCAGATAAATTGGAGCTAACACTGACTTTAGAAGAGGGAGCTAAACCAGTGGGGAAGACCCAAAGATGCCTTAACCCAAAGGCATATGAGAGCTCGAGGAATTATAAGGATCACACTAAAGCACTTCATGACAGATTTATTGGGCATCAGACGTTGAGTCCAGGTATGAAAGTTTTACTTTTTAATTCTCGCCTTCGTCTGCTTCCAGGTAAATTCAAATCTCGATGGAGTGGTCCTTTCGAGGTAACTAAAGTATGTCCTTCTGGTGCCATTGAATTGCTTAACTCTAGAACCAATAAGATTTTTAGGGCAAATAGACATAGAGTTAAACTATACAATGAAGGATTTCAAGAAGTGAGGATCAGTGACAGCACTTTGACCCATGATTCCTAGTCTTGCATGATGTCCAGCTTTATGACATTAAAGAAGCGCTAAATGGGAGGCAACCCATTAGTTTGAATTTCTTTTTCATAGTTATAATTTTATATTTTGCAATTTTGATTTTATGTTTAGTTTAAATAAATAGAAACCCTAAAGCTCTCTTGCATTTTGTTTTTGAACATCTGTGTTTGAAAGTTAGGTTTCGCCTCACCAGGGTACGATGGAAAACAGGTTGTCCTTAAACTCTTTTTCTTTATTATTCTTGTTTTCCATTGAGGACAATTTAAATTCTAAGTGTGGGGTAGTCTTTTGGCTTTTCTTTAATTTTTGTTTTGTTTGTTTTGATTTGTTTATTGTATTTGTTGTGCATGGTATAATTGTTGAGAATTTATTGATCTTTTCTATGATTTTAGCATTATAGTTGAGACTTTAGTATCAGCATAGAGATTAGCATTTGAATTCATTCAGGATCAATTTTCACATTTTGCAATTTATGACATATAAATCTTTGAGAACCCACCTGTGTGAGTTTTGAGCCTCATAATTTGATATTATTATCAGTTGATTTTCTTTTCTTAAGTGTGCACCTTCATGATTTTGCATCTCTAGAGTTTGCTTTTGCATACTAATTGAACTCACATTATGATTTAATCTCAAGTTTTAAAATGATGAAGGCAAATTAGGTTAGCCCTTTAACTTAAAAAGACGTCCCTTAATATTGAATTCCTTAGTGAGCCAAGTTGAGCCTTTGACCTTTTCTTATTTGATCAACACAATTCACAGCTTAACATGTTCTTATTATCATCATACCTGCATTAAGGAATGAAGTTTTATGATATGACAATAGGGTGGTTTATTTCAAAGTGTGGGGTAAGCAAGTATATAAAAAAAATGGTATTGCTATTTGGGGTTGAAATGCACACTTTGCACATTGTGTTGGATTAAGAGTTGATTATTCTTTTCCTCTACATTTTAAGCTAGATGTTCTATGCAAGTTTATATTTTGTATATATATTAAAAAAATGAATGATGATAAAATAAAAGAAAAAAAAAGAAGAAAAAAGAAAAAATATATATATATATAAAGATATATATATACAAAATTCATATATTTTCTAGCCTTAGAGGAATATTGACTCATGTACTTTTCTTTTAGTGTGCAAGTATGTGAGGTATCAAGGGTTGGTGAGTATGCTATTTGAAGGAGTTATGAGTTTCTTAGCAAGAGTAGTGTCTAATTTAGATACTCCATTTCTTGATGCTCCAGCCTAAATGTCTTTTCTCACACCTTTACCTTAGCCCTATTACATCCAAATGAAAGACCTTCAGATTATTTCTTGAGAAAGTCAGTGAGGGAGATTGGATAATTAAGCAAGTTTATGGTAGTATGCAGTCATGAGTGGTTTGAGTGATTAACCTTTGAAATCGAGTGAAACACTTAGATGAGAGATGAGATTTGTATGTCTAGATTAATAAATGAGTTAAGAAAATCCTGGATTGAAGTAAAGTGCAATTATTTATGCTGTGTTTTTAAGGATTTCATCTTATATGCTGGAATTATAGTTAAGGTTGTTTGAGTTTTTAATTTATGCCATGTGAATTTGCTTGAGGACAAGCAAAGTTGTAAGTGTGGGGTAGTTGTTTTGTTAGTTTTTGTCATAGATTTGTAGTTTGTTTAGTATGATAATTATTGTTTTATTTAGGTATTTTGTTAGTTTTTATCGGCTTGTTTAGTGTTTTCATTAATTTTGATAGTTTTAGTTTATTTTAGTGTTTATGTTGTTTTTGATCTAGTTTTTAGTATAGTGTTTATGTTTTGTTGGTTATTGTTTATTTATTTTTTGTTTAAAGTTTGTTTGATGTTTTGTTTTAGGTTAAAAAGCCAAGGAATCAAGACTGAAGGAAGAATGCACAGTAGCTGACAAAGGCAGAGGACACGGCCAAGTCACTGGTCGTGTCCCATATCAAATTAAAGAAGAAAGCAACTCACAGAAGCAGACACATGCAAGGGACACGGCCAAGTCAGTGGCCGTGTCCCTCCAAAAGTACTCCAACACGTCCAAGTCACTCTGACTTGGCCGTGTCTCACCAATTCCAAAGGCAATGAAGACTAAAAACTCACAGTGGAAGACACAGGCAAGGGACACGGCCAAGTCACCTGGCCGTGTCCCTCCAAAATGGTGCAACACGGCCAAGCCACCTCTGACTTGGCCGTGTCAATCAACAAAGAAGAAAACGAAGATCAAAAGCATGCAGTGGTGGACACAAGCAAGGGACACGGCCAAGTCACTGGCCGTGTCCCTCCAAAAAGCACTCACATGGCCAAGTCACTTCTGACTTGGCCATGTCCCTCATGAACCAAACACGCACGGATTTTTAAAGCGGACGTTTCGTATAAAAGGCAAAAAGAAAAGCTAGGGTGAGAGGTTGACGATTTTGAGCTGAGTTTGGAGCCGTCAGAGAGAGGAGCTAGGGTTTTAACATTTTCTTTTCTTGATTTTGATTTCATTTTGGATTAAAACTAGTTTAGATTAGATTATTCTAGCCATTGTTATATCCTTCTTGCAAGATTTGAACAAGAGATTCTTTAAAAGCTTTAAGGAGTTGTAACTTGGTTTTGTTCTTGAACTTATTCTCTTTATTTTCATTGAATGGATATTATCATGTCTATTTTGATTTCTTTGAACATTAATGAGATGAATATGTTTGATTGCATTATGAACTAATTTGATCTAGTCTAGGGTTTGTATGGATCTGCTATGATTGTATGAATTGGTTATTCTCTTAGCTAATAATTTCTTTAGCCTTGATTGAATGAAATATTGTTAACATATAATTGATTGGCCACCAATTGTGTGTTTAGGGTATTAGATGATGGATTGAGAGATGAAGTCTAATGCTGAAACAATTCAATTAAGGACTTAGGTGAATTAGAAATATAACCTATTAAAAAGATTATTTCAATTATAACAAGATTAGTTGAAAGAGGTTTGAATGCGAGAGCTTATTTCCTTGACTTGATTAATTGAGTTGTTTGAGATTTAATCTTTGAAATTAAATTAGTTAAGAGGAATAACCATTCATACATATCAGTAGTAGAGAAGTGCAAACCCTAGACCCTTTTATCAAGTGAATCAAAACATCAGCTCTTGTTTATTTTTATCGTTTTAGACTTCAATTAAACCTTTTCATTAATTAGCAATTTAAATTTATTCATTACTTGTTACTTTTAATCTGATAATCAATTAGCCACTTTAGCTTCCTTTTGAGACGACCTTGGGGCAATCACCTTTGCTACAGCTACCTCGTATACTTGCGAGTGACGCTTAGTGGTAGAGTTAATTTGAGCGCAACAAGGAACTAAACATTGTTTAGGGTTGGTCCCTTATATTGAATTTATTATGGAATGATATATGCTTATTTGATTTAACTAAGTTTATTCTTAATTATTTTATTATCTTTGATCTTAATACTTTAATTATCTAGCCAATAATTAATCTAATTGAGATGTTTTATGATGGAGCGAAAGTGGAATCATAATATTAGTCCAAGAAGATAACAATCTTAAGTAAGCTATCACTTGGAGATAAGGTTACCACTTGAGATTTAATCACAATATTCTTACAAAATCTAATGAATCGATTTAATTACTTATGATCATGAGAGTAGACATAAGAATTAAATTGATATTAGTTTTATTACTTGAGAGAGACTAAAACTTGATTTAGGAGAATCCAACCATTAATCAAAAGAGAAACTAAATTAAATCAATACTTTTAAAAATTTATTAATTCAACAAAGGAAACTTAACCCTAAGCCTAAAATTTGTAGATTTTAATTCAAAGGCAACTTATTTTATTCAAGTTAAATCACAAAACAAATTTTGTTATCCAAAATAATAATAAGTTTAATTATTTGGTGCTTAGAATTACCCTCATAGTATGAATGATCCTCTACTTATTACTTTATTACTTGATTTTGGCCTGTGCACTTGCAGAAGGCTAGGCTAGGCCCTAACATGTACCTGTGCTTGTTAAAACATAAGTCATAGCATTTTCTTCCAGTTGTCCAACACTTAATAAGTTTTGACGAATAATATGAGCATAGTAAACTTTAAAATTTTGTATTCTTCATTTTGATAGCAATCCTTCCTTTCCCTATTACTAGAACCTGATAGTTTTCACCAAGTTTCACAAAAGAGCAAAAAGATTTATTTAACTCATAGAAAGCTTCTTTGTTTTCACTTAGATGAATGTTGTAATTCGAGTCTAACAACCACTAGTAATTGTTGCTATTACCAGTTTCATGAGTAGCCACCAACAAGGTTTTTACACCATCATTTTGATCTATCCCAACACAATTGTCTTTATGGTATAATCTTCTAACACGACATTCTCTACTATAATAACCATACTTTTTTTTCTATAGTTATGACATTGCACTCAGATTGATAATGGCCTTGCTTTTTGCATTTGTAATATTGAATATTGGATTTACCTTATTGGGATTCACCTTTTTTTATTCCTTGTCTCGAAGTAGTTATAAAATTTTTTCCTCCCCTACCTTTAAAAATAGAACCTCTTTGATTATGCTATGATCTATGTGTCCTTTCATAATTCATTAAAATCACTTGAGCCTTTAATAATTATTCTATTATGCTTGGTGACCTTTCATTCATCTACATCTCACGTGACTCCAATGAATCTTGTAAATCATTAAGAGTCATGGTGTCCAAGTTTCTGGACTCATTAATAGTTGTTATTATATAATCAAAGTGAATTAGACAATGTATATAAGATTTTCTCCATGATACTCTATATTATAAATGCAAAAACTGCGGCCATTATCAATCTGAGTGCAAGTCACACATTTAATGTCATAACTGTAAAAAAATATGGTCAGTATAGTAAAGAAAGTCGTGCTAGAAGATTGGACCATAAAGATAATCATGTTAGGGTAACTCAAAATGATGGTACAAAAACCTTGTTGGTGGCTACTCATGGAACTGGTAATAACAATAATTGCCAGTAGTTATTAGACTTGAGTGCAGTAATCATCTAAGTGGAAACAAAGAGGTTTTCTCCTAGTTAAATGAATCTTTTCGCTCTTCTATGAAAATTGGTGACAACTATCAGGTTCCAGTAATAGGGAAAGGAAGGATTGCTATCAAAATGAAGAATAGGTCTTTAAACTATATTTCTGAAGTTTACTATCCTCCTACTATTGGTCAAAAATTATTAACTGTTGGACAACTGGAAAAAAAAGGCTATGACTTATGTTTTAACAAGCACGGGTGCACTGTATATGATGAAAAGAAAGGAGCTGAAGATGAAGATGCCATCTAATCATTTATTTCAAAAGCACATAAACTATGGTAATGCCTTATATTGTAATTTGATGGTTGTTAATGATAATTCGCTATCGCATATTCGGCATAGACATTTGAATTTTGGGAGCATTATATATTCTGCAAATAAGGAGTGGGTTAAGTTTATGAGCATTGTGTTTTAGGAAAGAAACATAGAGATCCATTTCCTACAAAGCAGGCATGGAGAACTAAAAGACAACTTGAGCTTGTGCATTCAGAGTTGTGCTATGTGGAGGTTCTATCTAATGGAGATAAAAATACTTCATTACTTTTATTGATGATTTTAGTAGAAAGGCATGGTATATTTCTTGAAGCAAAAGTCTGATGCATGTGAAGTACTTAAGAATTTTGGGGCATATGTTTAAAAGTAAAGTAGTTATCAATTCAAGACCTTGACAATAGATAGGGGCACAAAATATATTGCTCATGATGATTTCTTGAGAAAGTATAGAATTAAGCATAAAGTAATGGCTAGGTATACTCCTCAACAAAATAGAGTAGCGGAAAGAAAGAATAGAACTATCATGTATGTGGTGAGAAACATGTTGCATTACAAGGAATTGCCTAAAGGTTTTTACGCCAAGGCTGTGGCTTATTGTAGACCCTTAATTTTTTACCCAGTCCGGTCCAATATGTTTTATTTAGTCCAAAATGATTTTTATAGTCTAATTGGTCCAAAATAATTTTTGATAAATAATTTTTGCTTTAGTATCTAACTCTTATTAATAAAAAATAAAAATAAATCAATAAAAGTACAAAATAAAAATAAAAATCGGCGTCGGAAAAATCGGTGATGAAAAAATCGTCGCACGGGCCCGTGGGCATTTCGCCCGCAGAAGTTCCTTGCGGGCAACGCTCGCTCCTCGCCTACTGTTGCAGTAAGCTGCGGCAGATTTTTTTTGCCATAGCATTTTTTCCTGCGGCAGATTTTTTCGTCATCGCAATTTTTCCGACGCAAATTTTTCAAAACCTAATTCAATTAGGTTTCAGATTCCTTTTCTTATCAATATTACTTGCCGTGATTAATTAGGAATAAACCATATGAAACCTCTATAAATAAAGACCAAAGGCAATGAAATAAAAGGAGGCCGAAAGGAGGAGAAAATTGGACAGTAGGGTAAAAATCCAAATCCGTGAAGGAAAAGCTTGAATTCAATTGATTTTTAAAGTAGTAGAAACATGATTTAAGGAACGAAAAAAGGGTAAAAAGGCTGGTTTTTGGAGCTTGTTCATCCAAGAAGCAATTTTGGTGCAACTTACAAAATATGGTATGAAATTCTAATTTCTTTATATTTTACACAGTAGCATATACTAATAAATGATGTCTTTTAATTCAAAAACCCTAAAATCTTAATTCCCTTTGTTCAAAGTTTAAAAACACTAATCCGTTGCTTTATTTTCCAAAAAAGCTTCAAATTTTTATTTTTACTTCTTCAAAATCTTAAAACTCTAATTTAACATATTTTCAACAAAACAAAATTTTAATTCTGTTTCTTTCAAAACTTTTAACTTGGTACTGTTTCTTTCAAAAAGCCTTATAAAATATCTTTTCTATGTATGTAAACTTCAAATCACTTTGTTTAAACTTATAAAACCTCATGAAATCATCAAATTGTTTTTCTAAAACCCTAGTTTCATGATTTCACCATTCAAACCTTAATTTGTTTAATCAAAGAGTTTTACCAACCTTTTAAAACATAAAATCCTCAATCTATTTTAATTCCATAAAAAAAGTCACAGTAGCTACAATTGGACTTTTATTTGCTTTATTTAATTCTATATTTGATTATATTTTGATTTATTTTGTATGTTGTAATTTATTTAACTTTAATACTTGGTTTATTTAATTTATCATGGATGGATGTTTACTTTCTATTTAATACCTTTGATGAATGATTTATTTATTATGAATGGTTATTTACTTTTATCAATTTATTTAGGTTTCCAAATGTTGTAAGAGGTATGTTTCCACTTGGTGGGTACCTCATTAGTTAAATATCATGTAATTTAAATTGCTTTTCTATTTCAGAACCAATGTAAAGGGCATGTTTCTACCTTTTGGTGGATGTCCTATCTAGGCATGTGTTGTAAGGACATGTTTCCATCTTCTGATGCGTGTCCATTTATTTGTTTTGTTTTGTTTGGACATTGCTTTGATTTTAATATAATGATGCTTTCTTTTTATTGTGTGTAGTATGGATAATATTGTTATATTTAAGAATTTTATAATATTAAGACCTGTAAAGGAGGCCAGTTCCAATGAACCGGGCGTTGTAGGGGTGATGGGCCATTTCTCACCTTCCCCACACGTACCCAACTTTCCAAACCCATTAGGGGGTTGGGAATTCCTTAGGAATTGAGTCATTCACCCCTTTTCTTTTTTTTGGCCCGTCTGGGTGGCTACTCCATTTTCTCCTAACTTAGGTCAGTGTTCTCTAAGGCCTCGATCCTAAACAGTGCCGAAGTCGCAAGAACCATTCCTCCAGGAGTAGGGGCAAAAATCCCCTCTCACAGTGGTGACTCCACTGGGGATAAGAGAAGTTGATTCCGTTGGTCTTTATATTATTCTATTCTTTCTTATAATGATATTATCCATTGCATCATATTAGATTGCATCGTGTACGTGAGTGAGGACGCCCGTGTTACCCGTGTTATGTTATGTAAGGGATACCATACTTTCACTCAAGATATGGAGATCGAGCATGGCATAACCACTCATAGCCTCGTACCATTTGATATGTGCTTGCTATGGGAACCTAAGCCTTTTAACCCAAAGACTAAAGCTCATGTAATTGGCTTAGTTACGTTCCTTAGGTTTTATCCCAAATGCATGTTGTTTAACTATAGTTAATTTATCTTAGTCTAAATCATGACTTATTTGGTTTGTCCTTTTTCTAATATGACCTAAATACATTGTGAGCTCAAAATAAACTTTTCTTTAAAGTCCAAAAGACCAAAGCTATTTTTAAAATTTTTCAATAAAAAATTCTTTGGCCCATGCCCCAAATACTAAGCCCAAAATCCATTTTTCTAAAATCTTTTACTATGGGCTTAGAAACAAAACTATTTTCACCCAACCTTTTCTTACAAAGAGCATGCAAAATATTTAGGTCAATTATGAAATACCAAAAATCAATTGTGGATCTAGTTTACATTAAGAATAAATTAACCATGGGCTTGTTTTTGGCATGAATCACTAGTTACTCCTTTCAAGTGAGAAATATATCTATAATAAACCTTTTAATTTAGTTTTAATCCAATGTAGCATAAAGCTACTTTAGCTAGTTGAATGGATTAAAACTTAATTAATGGGAATTATCATGGATGGATTTCCATTTTCAAAAATATAACTATTGGTTGAAACGTCCGAGGGAATTATTCGAAAACAAGATACCCCATGTTGGTATTTTGTTAACCATATACCTAGGAAAAGGGACTCACCATTCGTGTGTAGATGTTATAAGGTTGGAAGGAACATCCTATTTATCCTTATTTGTTGATTGTTTGTGCATACATGCATACATTTACATCTCATATCATTGATCCTCTCTGGCTCACAGCTCTGGATTACGATAGTTCTAAAGCTTACAACAATCCGACCTACGCCAGAGACAAAGTATCTAGCAACGACTCAATCACTTGCTCACCTAAAACAATGGAGCCCGAACAAATTCAAAGAATGGTGGATGAAGGCCTCAATGCCAAGATGGAAGAAATCAAAGAGGCCCTAGTTGAGACCATGAAGAACCAGTTGACTGCAATTTTAGGAAACAATGCCGATGCATCTGCTAGCACCAAGAAAGTCAAGGGGAAGGCTAAAATTGATGAAGTAGCTTTTGATGATGATAAGGTGATCATTGATGATGATGATTGGGCTCAATACTACCAAGATCTTCAAGACAAAAAGGAGTTGAAGGTTGTTAAGAAGGCAACTATTGAAAAGACCGAGACTTCTGATGCTGAAAAGATGATTGCTAATTTAGAAAAGAAATTTGAGAAGAAATTGAAAACCAAAGAGGTTTCCGAGATCGACAAATTGTTTGAGCTAGATGAAGAAGTCCCGTACAAGTTCAAGATGCCATCTTTTGCCAAGTGCAATGGCACTGAAAATCCTCATCTCCGTGTGAAGTAGTATATCACTACCATGCAATCTGCCTGAGCTACTAAGGCTCAAACCCTAAGGTACTTTATGCTCTCATTGGACCCTGTTGTCAAAAATTGGTTCAATACCTTAGATGATGGAACACAAAAGAGTTGGGATCTGCTTTACAAAGCCTTCATCCAGCAATATGGGTATAATGTAAAGTTGGAAGTTACCTTAATGGAAATGGAGTCCATTAGACAAAGGCCAAATGAGAATTTTGTGGACTATGTGAAGAGATGGAGAAATAAGGTTGCTTTGCTCAAGAAAAGCCCCGATGAATCCGATCAAATAAGGTTGATTGTGAGAGGGGTGTTGCCTAATCTCCATGAAAGGATGTCTCACACCCTTATAAGGGATTTCAAAGATCTTCTCCAAGCTGGTCTACAAATTGAAGAATGGGAAAGGGAGAAGAATCACTTTTCAATGAGAAGGAATGAGAAAGGGAACAACCAGTCTAGCAATCAAAGCATACAAAAAGAAGTTGATGTTAATGTAACCGGTCAAGAGAATAAAAGACAATTCTCAAAATTGGGGAAACCTCTATCTTGGGTTTTTAGCAAGCTGCAAAAGAAAGGGTTATTACAACCGTTAGCTCCTCGACCTTTACATAATCCATTGCCACCAAACTTCAATGCCGAGGCCTTCTGTCAATTTCATCAAATGCGAGGACATGAAATAGATAAATGTGCTCGTGTAAGGCATGAGATCCAAGATTTAATCGACAGTGGTAAGCTACCCGAGCCGGATAAGCCCAATACCAAGAACAACCCTTTGCCTAAATTTGGAAGAGTGCCACCACCGGCAACCTTTATGGTGGGAAAAGGATTGGAAGAAGATTTTGTTTTATCCTCTTTTTAAGATGGGGAAATTGAAGATGTGAAAGGAAAAGAAGCCTAAATCAATGAACTTTCCTTGGCTTGAATGTTGCTTTTCAATTTTACTTTCTTTAATTGGAACTATTGTGTTTTTTAAATTTAAAGTTGCTTGAATAAATTACTTTCATCAAAATTTTTGTTGGTCTTTGTTCATTTTGGTGCTCAACCAATGAGGAATCTAGCTTGATAAGTTATGAACTAATATATTTATCCATCATGACTCGAATTACTTTACTAGGTGAAGGAATTGCTCTATAGCATTGAGTTGTGTATGCTTACTTAGAGAGGGCTCCTGCATAATTACCTTTGTCTGGGTCCTAGTCAGTCTTAGAACATGCTTTGACAAACTTTCAAGGCGAAATTAAACTTTGCTTATTTAAGGGAGAGATGATCTAGACATTGTTTGATGAGCCAACAACTAGTATCCACCCTATTAAATATTAATCCCTAGTTGTCCCTTTGAGCCTTCATAAAATTCTAGCTTTCTTTTCATTGGCTTACAAACCTCAAAAACCTACCCTGAGCTATTGTGATATTTTTGACAAGTCTTATGATCACTAAGATGAAGAGGTAAGAAGATCCAAGAAAGAAATCAATAGTCAAGACCATAAAGATAATTGAAGTTCTCAAGACCATAAGGATAGTTGAAGTTCTCAAGACCATAAAGGTAGTTGATGTTTTGAAGACCATAAGGATAGTTGGTGTTCTCAAAACCATAAGGGTAGTTGAAGTTCACTTACTATCTTCAATATATCAAGACAACGTCAACATCAGAGTAACAAATGATTTATCCCTGTTAAAGAAGATTTATGTTACTCCACTCATCCATTATTGGAAGCCCAAGTTGTTACAAACAAGACAACTCTTTTAGAGCCAGAACCAAAAAAAAACAAAAGAAAAGAAAAGAAAAGAAAAGAAAAAAAAACAAAAGAAAAGAAAAAGGAAAAGAAATAAAAAGAAGAAAAAAAGAAGAAAAAAAGAAGAAAAGAAAAAAAGAAAAGAAACCCCAAAATGGTTCAAAAAGCCAACTGAGTTCTCTTTTACCTAAGGCATCAAAAGGCTTCCATTTGGTTTATAAGGACGATTCGACTTGAATTGGTCCAACCCAACTAAAGATTCGATCAAAATCAAAGAAAAAGGAGAAAGACCATTCAGTTCTTGAAAGTTCTGTATTTGACAGTCCTACAAGGAAGAAGGACGAAATGATAAAATGCTCGAAGAAAGGGAAGAATAAGGAAAATAAAGAGGAAAGAAAAGGGAGAAGAAGAAAAGAAAAGAAGCAAATTTGGGTACCAAACTTTTTGCAAGGGGGAAGACTGTCCTAATCAAGATCCAGATTAATGCCAAGAAGATAGAAGAAATTTGGAGTCTAGCAAGATTGCTCCCAACTGTCTAAAGTTCTAACAAGAAATTTGTAGTGTGAGGGTTTGTCCATTGTGTCACACCTGCTCCAATCTCAGAATGGCCTTAGTTTAAACCCATGTCCTTTATAGACCCCATTTCAAGCCTATCAAAGGCCTGTTGATCTCCCTTGGTAGGTAGCGTCTATTAGTGGAGATAGTTTGGATAAGCATGCATATGAGATAGACAATATTTAAACTCAAATGAGACCTTTGGCCAAGTAATGTGTATGTGCCTATCTGAAGTGCAACAATTCTTGCTCAAATAGAAATAATTCCTGAGTTTAGTACGGTAACTAGGGTTGTCATGTTATAGATATGTTAATTTGAAAAAATCAAGTCTTGAGGTACATTGACATTAATTTGCAAAGCCAACATTTGATTTCAAAATCAAAATTCAAAAAAAAAAAGCAAAAAAATTCAAAAAATGTTTTGTCATACAAAGCCTTCAAGTTAAGGGAAGTATGTTGAACCTCCAAAGGACACATTGGGCAAAGGGAATGATTATTGGCAAGGTTATGAAGAATCTTTAAACTGATATGCTGAAACATTGTTTGAAATAGATGAATCCCTGACTCTGCTGTTTAGGGCCTCCATTATTCATGTTTTCAACTTCTTGAAGATAAAAGCCACAAATACAAAGCTTTCGATCATTCCAATGCAAGACTTGAACAAGCATTAAAATGAAACCAATGAGGACACTTTTGCTAATCACCTCGGTCTGTGAGTCGTTGGAATGACTGTAAGTATTATTCATGCATATCATGCATACATGAGCATATTACATCACACTTTCTTGTCTTAATGAACAGCAAACACCCTGCGAATTAAAGAATCAAAAGAAGATATTGAATCAAGTGGGCATGGAAAGTCTATTCGCTTGTGGAAGCCCCAGTCACTTTACAAAGAGAAGAAATGCATGCTTATGTAAAGAACTAGACAAGAAAAACATCAATCAAAGCTTGCATCAAAGAAAAATTCCTTGGGGGGCAAGGAGAGGATATAAGATCCAATCAAAATTGGAGAATCAAAGAAAGAAAAAGTTGCAAGGGAAAAGTGGTTAAAATACAAAAATTCCTTTGAAAGATCAAAACAAGGAAAGAAGAGCATGAATCAAGCAAGACATGGCCAAGCCAAATCAAGCTTGGCCATGTCACCTCAAATGAAATCTTGGTAGAATATGACACAGGTAGGAGACACGGCCAAGCCACTGGCCGTGTCTCACCTAAAGGGTAAAGTCAAGAAAGACCAAGCAAAGAAAGAAAATAAATAGTAGGTGACACTGGCAGGCGACACGGCCAAGCCACTGGCCGTGTCACATAACACGGCCACAAGCTTGGCCATGTCCCATCCTAAGCCAAGAACAAAGAAGAACCAAAGAAAAAACACAGAAGCTGACATACCCAGGAGACACGGCCAAGCCACTGGCCGTGTCACTCCCATCTTCAAAGAACAAAGAAGACCCAATCTCCAAGGATGAAGATCCATTTTCAAGGGTGAAGACCCAATCTCCAAGGATGAAGATCCATTTACAAGGGTAAAGACTCGATCTCAATGGATGAAGATCCATTTACAAGGGTGAAGACCCAATCCCCAAGGATGAAGATCCATTTTCAAGGGTGAATGTAATATCCCAAAATATACCCCAAAAGTTTTGGAGTTATTGTTGTATTTGGATTTAAGGTATATGTTTTATGGAAATAGAAAGATAGATAAATTAATTAAAAGGAAATAGTATAAGGAATGGATGTATATGGAGGATAATATGTATACATATGGTATTTGGGAAATATAAATGCAATATATATATACGACATATACATAATGTAAAAAGTGATGTAGGGAAGAGTAAGTTTATATAGTTATATAATAATAATAATAATAATAAAAGAAAGAAGGAAAGAAAGTCAAAAGGAGTAAGAAGATATTTTGGAAATAATAATATTATATTATTATTATTATTATATATATATATATAAGAGATAAGAACAAAGAAAGAAAAGATTCTTTCTTTCTTCTTCTTCTTCTTCTTCCTGGATGAGAGAAAGAGAGAGAGAGAGAGAGAGAGAGAGAGAGAGAGAGAGATGTGATTTTTGATCTTCACATCAAATTGCTTAAGGATTTTAAGAAGATTGAAGATGAAGTTTGAAGATTTGGCAAGAAATTCAAGTAAGTCATCTTTTGATTTCTTGGTTTAATTGAAGTTGTGTTTGAGTTTGATAGATTGTTTAAGAGTGTGTTGTTTGATTTTGATATGTTTAAGAGTATGTGAGTAAATTGATTATGGATTTTAAGGATGGATTGAAGAAAAGAGTAAGTGTGTTGAAAGAGATGGTGTTGTAATTGTGTTTAAGGTTTGTAATGATGTTTGTGATTTGTGATTGATGTATGTGGGAGTTGTTTTGATGTTTTGTAAGTTTAAAATGGTTTTTGGGTATGTTTTGGTAAGTTTGTTGGAAGTGGATGTTGGTGATAAGGGGTGTTTTGTTGGGTGTCTTGTTGTTTTGGCCGGAATCTGGATTTTTGGCCTGACACGCCCATGAGCACGTCCAGGTTCTTAGGCGTGTCAATTATGTTGGTGGCAGTAGGTTCGACACGACCAGTAACACGCCCGTGTTGGTGAGCGTGTCATAGCTACTGTGAGATTTGAGAATTTACACGGCCATGAGCACGCTCATGTTGTTGGACGTGTCGATGTTTTGTGTGAGGCAGAATGTATTACACGCCCAGTGACACGCCCGTGGTATTGAGCGTGTCAAAGCTTCTGTATTGTTCGTTTAGGGCACGATCAAGGACACGCCCGTGTTGGTGAGCGTGTCATGTGTGTGGAGTTTGCCCTAGTTGATTCTTACCTATATTATCTTATGTGTATCTCTAAGTAAGTATGTATGATCACTTTTGGGATTAGGTGTTGAAGAGATTGAGTTGCTTTAATCCAAGTACTGAAGGATTTATGAAAGAAAAAGTAGATGGATGTGAGTTTCTCTTGAGGTAAGTACAAAACTTCATTTGATTTCATATATTTATATGATTTAGGACCTTAACACCTTCAGCTATAAATGTGTTAATGTATTATAGTGTTGATGTATATATATATGGATAATGTATATGTTATGGAAGGTGAAAGATGTGATGATATAATTTGTATGATGTGAAAGTAATGTTATGATTGATGTATGCCTAGATAATGTTCAATGCCATTGAGTGATGATAGAAATGATATGATAGATTTGCCTAATTGATGTTATACATGTATACTTGAATAATAAAGTGTATTATTGTGAATAAGAATGTGATATGAAGCCATTGTGATTGGCCATGATGAATCAAATGAGATGTGAAGCCATTGTGATTGGCTATAATGATAATTGAGAATGATATTGATAAAGAAATAATAAATGAATTGTGTGACTAATGTGTTATTCCATTTTCAGAGTTTGTTGTTGGTGGCATGCCTATAGTAACAATCTCTTGAAGTTAGGTTGGGCTTGATCCTTGAAGCCAAGTTGGGTTGAAGTTTAACATGTTTTACTCCCCTTGAAGCTTGGTTGGGTCTAGTCCTTGAAGCCTAATTGAGATGTTACAACCCTTGAAGCTAGGTTGGATTGGTTCTTGAAGCCAAGTTGGGTTGATACTTAGCATGTTTTGTTCCCCTTGAAGCTTGGTTGAGCCTAATCCTTGAAGCCTAGTTGGGATAATGATAAATGTGATAATTAAACCAAAGCATTAACTCTGAAAATTGAATGGCATATTAGTGTGTTGTTTGGGCCCGAGTCTGTCTTTGTTGTCAATGTGATATTCAAATGTTGAAATAAATGAATAATGGGATTTATGGCTGACTTTGTTGAAAGTGTGATTCATGATTAATGAATTGTGAATAAAATGATGTTATGAAGTATGATTTTGTAATGTATGTAATAATATATTGAAAGTGAATATGGCTTGAGGAGCTTTGTTGAGATATGATTTTATGAAAATATAGTATGATGTGTAAAATGTATATGAATGTGGAATTTGTGAGTATTGTTTTCATGAAGGTTTGGATAGGTCATTGAATGGTGATTTATTGAAATGATGTATATGTTTATGTATATGAGATAGGAAGGGTAAGTATCGTGTTGTGAATGTTCCATGTAAATATGTATATAATTTATGAGATTTGTGGGAATATATGAAGAATACATTGAGAAAGGAAAACGGGGTAAAAGAACAATAAAACATGATGCTAAAAATATGAGGTATGATTCTTTGGTAAAGCATATATTTTATATTTTGTATTTATTTGTACTTCTAAGCTCTCGGGCTTAGCGCGGTTGTGTAATCGCGCAGGTGGTTATGCGATTGATCTGGAAGTTCAGCTGTTATGCCACGAGAAGGGTAAGAGTGTCTCGAGACCAACTAGAAGGTGATGCATACATATGTGATTTTAATTATATTGTATTTTTATAAGAATCATGATATTTGTAAATGTTCTTTAAATTAATGTAATATTGCTTGAACTTGGATAAAGGTTTTAAATAATTGAAACGAAAAGTAACATTCTTATACTTTATATACGTATTGTATGTATACCAAGTATATGTATAGTACTTATATAGAGTATGGGGGTGTTACAATTATTTTGGTATCAGAGCTTAGGTTCGAGATTCTAGGCCTAAGTGAAATTAAAAAGAAAATTTTTGAAGAGTTTAAATAGAATTAAAAAGAAGAGTTTTGAAATGCAATTGGTAATACATGCATATGCATTCACATCTAGGTTGGTCTCGAACGTGGCATTATGTGATTGGTGATGTATCTGAATTACAGGAGATAGTTGATAGTGCGTAAATGAGGTTTTATATGAAAGCAAATTTTGAAATATTGATAATTGAAAAGTGATTGTGATATGAAGAAATGATATGGAATTTAAAATAAAAAAAAATTTTTGATTATTGATATGTGTTTGACATATAAAGAAATAGCTAGAAGAATAAAGTTGGGAATAAGTTAAAAACAAAATTGAGATTAAAGTATGTAATCTTTCCTCTATTATTTGAACCTCTTTCTAATAAACTTTATGTTTGGATTTCTAGAAAGAGGAAATATTGTTGGATGGGTAATATGGAAAGATATATTATTTAAATGAAAAGAGTACGGTGAATTATTGAATGAGTTGATTGGTATAGATTAAGTGTGATAATTTAAGGTGTGGATATGAAAAGTTAAGGTTTTGTTTTTAAAAAAAAAAAAAGATGATGTTGGTTAAGTACAAAGAGATGTTGGTGTTGTTTATATTATTATTTTAATGCAAACATGATGATTTCAATGATAGAAATGTGATATGTTTGAATATTGTAAAAGCTCATGTAAATGGTGGTAATATGTGACATTTAGATTTTTGGAATGAGCTTAGTAATTGTGAAACATATATGTTTTGATGTTGCTTTGTGGTATATACATATAAGATGTTTTAAAGTTGATATTAAGAGAATGAGATGAATAAATTGAAATTTAAGAAAATTAGTAAGTTGAAAATTTATAGTTTTAATGGAATGTGGATAAAGATCATTTAGATATTGATAGTTTAATGTATTTAATACATGAGATATATGAAGTGAATAGTAGTGCACATGAAAGTATTAAGAATTGGGGGATGAGATTGATAGTAGGAAAATTTGGTTTGAAATAAAAGAAAAGGAATTGAGCAAATGAAAATGAGTTACTTTAGGTAATTTGATTGGAAAGGATGAAAATGAATATGGAAGATATGTTAAAGATATTTAAAAACAAATGTGAGAGAGATATCACATTGGAAATGTGATTAAGCTCCTTGTGAAATGATATTATAAGTCGAGTGTATATATTTATTGAAGTTAATGAATAACTTAAGTTAGGTTAAAAGAATGAGAATGATAATAGTCAAAGGAAAGTGATAAATATTCAATTTGTATAAACTATATGCAAAAGAGAAATTTAATAAATTGCATAATTATGTGTATATATAAAGAGGATATGTGAAATGAACTTTTCGACATAAATGAAATGATTATATGTATGAAAGGTGGGAAGTGAGTCACATTATAAGCGTGACCTATGAATGTGTATATAATATGTTTATTATTTTATACCATTACATGTTTAATGGTATTAGAAATGAGAATGGACTTGGGTAATATTGAATAGTGAAATTGTTATGTCAATAACTAAATGAGGCTATCATAAGAAGTTTTGGAACTCAAAGTAATTGTACGTGGAAATGTTTTATGTATAAGTGTAGTATAAGAAATTGTAAGGAAAGAATATTGTATTTGAAATTTTTAGAAGAGATGGATTGGAAATGTAGTAATGAAGGAAACTTGTGTAAGATTTGTATCTGATTGAAGGTTGGGTGTAGAAATGTTAAAGATAATATTATTGAACATGAGTTAGGTTAATAACGACCATATAATCAAAAGCAAACTGTTTTGAGATGGAATTTAAAATGTGTTAACTCTTAGTGTAATAAAAGTTTGGAGAATATATATAATTTTTGTGATACAATTTAGCATTATAATCGTAAAGGCTGGAAATCGAATAATAGAAGAACAATATTGATTTACAAACCCCAAGCGTGATTGTTAATATATTATGGTCATATGATTTGGTTAGTATGATTAGTTGATTAGTTTTATTATTTTCAGATTTAGAACTGAGATGATATAACTGTGGTACAGTTTTGGTGAGATTGATAACTATGTTTCCAGAAACATGGTTAAAAGATATGATTGGTGAAGTTATATCTTATAATTTCTATGTTAAAAATTTAATTATAATTATGTGAAGTGAAGAAATAATAAAAGGAAAGAAATTGTAAATATGATTGAAACATGTTTAGATGATATGATTGAATAATGAGATGTTCAATATAGTTGATGATACATGTGTATACTATTTTGATGTGATGAGAAACCATGATTGTTGACAATGATGTTGGAAATAAATTATAATGGAGGTATAATGCCTAATTGATTATGAAAAATGAATTGTGAAAAGATAAATGAGCGGACTTATCTGCCTCCTACGGAAAACATGCGGACCCATTGTGTTGGGCAACCGAACTTGGACTACCGACCTAGTTGGGGAAAAGTTCGCTTATGAAGCCATAGTTGTTGGCTATATTGATAAACTTTGAATGAGTATGAGAGATGATGATATAATTATAATAATAATGAAATGTATATTTATAAGCATGATTCTTATTGATTGAATATATGAATTTGAAAAGACTAGAATTTGAATATAAGTTTGACCTAATGGAATTAGGTTCTATTATTATATATATATTGTGAAATCCAATGATAAATTTCGATAAGTTAATTGTTGGTTTGAATCAAATAAGGTTGAAATGTAAGTATTTTGTGATGGATAGATCGATTAATTTAGAATTCGCTAAAGTTGCGCGTCAATATTGAGATTTAATACGTGCAGTTGTATTGGAAGTGTAAAATTTAAATGGTAATGTGTATGATGTAATATTTTGGCTTATGAATGAACATAAATAAATTGAATTATATCAATTGTACATGGTGAGAAAAAGGGAAATGTTGTTCACCTGTTAAGTAAATTTAAAAGTATTGTATTAATATTTATATTAAGTGAGAAGCAAGCTTAAGAAAGTAAGGATATTGTTATCCATTGAGGCTTGGTAAATGTTATTTTGAAAGTGATTGTAAGAATGGAATAATCAATGTTAAGATATTAATTAATGACTTTTGAGGTTAAAGTTAAGAGAATATCGATAAAGAGTTAAAATGATAATCTAACTCTAATACAAAGATAAAATTCATTGGAGATGTAATGAGTTATATTGATTGCTTTGTTGAGAAAGTAATAAGATATAAAGATATATATATATATATATACCCATATAATGGTGAATTATGAATTTTAGAGAAGAGGATTAACTCTAAAGGGGGAGAGTAGAAGTTATGTGATTTGATGAAATCATAATATAAGAATACGATTAATATTATATAAAATTTAGATGGTGTTTTGTTAAGAATGAATTGATACTACACTGAATAATTTTGAGGACGAAAGTATATAAGGGGGAGAGAATTGTAATATCCCAAAATATACCCCAAAAGTTTTGGAGTTATTGTTGTATTTGGATTTAAGGTATATGTTTTATGGAAATAGAAAGATAGATAAATTAATTAAAAGGAAATAGTATAAGGAATGGATGTATATGGAGGATAATATGTATACATATGGTATTTGGGAAATATAAATGCAATATATATATAAGACATATACATAATGTATAAAGTGATGTAGGGAAGAGTAAGTTTATATAGTTAAATAATAATAATAATAATAATAAAAGAAAGAAGGAAAGAAAGTCAAAAGGAGTAAGAAGATATTTTGGAAATAATAATATTATATTATTATTATTATTATATATATATATAAGAGATAAGAACAAAGAAAGAAAAGATTCTTTCTTTCTTCTTCTTCTTCTTCTTCCTGGATGAGAGAGAGAGAGAGAGAGAGAGAGAGAGAGAGAGAGAGATGTGATTTTTGATCTTCACATCAAATTGCTTAAGGATTTTAAGAAGATTGAAGATGAAGTTTGAAGATTTGGCAAGAAATTCAAGTAAGTCATCTTTTGATTTCTTGGTTTAATTGAAGTTGTGTTTGAGTTTGATAGATTGTTTAAGAGTGTGTTGTTTGATTTTGATATGTTTAAGAGTATGTGAGTAAATTGATTATGGATTTTAAGGATGGATTGAAGAAAAGAGTAAGTGTGTTGAAAGAGATGGTGTTGTAATTGTGTTTAAGGTTTGTAATGATGTTTGTGATTTGTGATTGATGTATGTGGGAGTTGTTTTGATGTTTTGTAAGTTTAAAATGGTTTTTGGGTATGTTTTGGTAAGTTTGTTGGAAGTGGATGTTGGTGATAAGGGGTGTTTTGTTGGGTGTCTTGTTGTTTTGGCCGGAATCTGGATTTTTGGCCTGACACGCCCATGAGCACGTCCAGGTTCTTAGGCGTGTCAATTATGTTGGTGGCAGTAGGTTCGACACGACCAGTAACACGCCCGTGTTGGTGAGCGTGTCATAGCTACTGTGAGATTTGAGAATTTACACGGCCATGAGCACGCTCATGTTGTTGGACGTGTCGATGTTTTGTGTGAGGCAGAATGTATTACACGCCCAGTGACACGCCCGTGGTATTGAGCGTGTCAAAGCTTCTGTATTGTTCGTTTAGGGCACGATCAAGGACACGCCCGTGTTGGTGAGCGTGTCATGTGTGTGGAGTTTGCCCTAGTTGATTCTTACCTATATTATCTTATGTGTATCTCTAAGTAAGTATGTATGATCACTTTTGGGATTAGGTGTTGAAGAGATTGAGTTGCTTTAATCCAAGTACTGAAGGATTTATGAAAGAAAAAGTAGATGGATGTGAGTTTCTCTTGAGGTAAGTACAAAACTTCATTTGATTTCATATATTTATATGATTTAGGACCTTAACACCTTCAGCTATAAATGTGTTAATGTATTATAGTGTTGATGTATATATATATGGATAATGTATATGTTATGGAAGGTGAAAGATGTGATGATATAATTTGTATGATGTGAAAGTAATGTTATGATTGATGTATGCCTAGATAATGTTCAATGCCATTGAGTGATGATAGAAATGATATGATAGATTTGCCTAATTGATGTTATACATGTATACTTGAATAATAAAGTGTATTATTGTGAATAAGAATGTGATATGAAGCCATTGTGATTGGCCATGATGAATCAAATGAGATGTGAAGCCATTGTGATTGGCTATAATGATAATTGAGAATGATATTGATAAAGAAATAATAAATGAATTGTGTGACTAATGTGTTATTCCATTTTCAGAGTTTGTTGTTGGTGGCATGCCTATAGTAACAATCTCTTGAAGTTAGGTTGGGCTTGATCCTTGAAGCCAAGTTGGGTTGAAGTTTAACATGTTTTACTCCCCTTGAAGCTTGGTTGGGTCTAGTCCTTGAAGCCTAATTGAGATGTTACAACCCTTGAAGCTAGGTTGGATTGGTTCTTGAAGCCAAGTTGGGTTGATACTTAGCATGTTTTGTTCCCCTTGAAGCTTGGTTGAGCCTAATCCTTGAAGCCTAGTTGGGATAATGATAAATGTGATAATTAAACCAAAGCATTAACTCTGAAAATTGAATGGCATATTAGTGTGTTGTTTGGGCCCGAGTCTGTCTTTGTTGTCAATGTGATATTCAAATGTTGAAATAAATGAATAATGGGATTTATGGCTGACTTTGTTGAAAGTGTGATTCATGATTAATGAATTGTGAATAAAATGATGTTATGAAGTATGATTTTGTAATGTATGTAATAATATATTGAAAGTGAATATGGCTTGAGGAGCTTTGTTGAGATATGATTTTATGAAAATATAGTATGATGTGTAAAATGTATATGAATGTGGAATTTGTGAGTATTGTTTTCATGAAGGTTTGGATAGGTCATTGAATGGTGATTTATTGAAATGATGTATATGTTTATGTATATGAGATAGGAAGGGTAAGTATCGTGTTGTGAATGTTCCATGTAAATATGTATATAATTTATGAGATTTGTGGGAATATATGAAGAATACATTGAGAAAGGAAAACGGGGTAAAAGAACAATAAAACATGATGCTAAAAATATGAGGTATGATTCTTTGGTAAAGCATATATTTTATATTTTATATTTATTTGTACTTCTAAGCTCTCGGGCTTAGCGCGGTTGTGTAATCGCGCAGGTGGTTATGCGATTGATCTGGAAGTTCAGCAGTTATGCCACGAGAAGGGTAAGAGTGTCTCGAGACCAACTAGAAGGTGATGCATACATATGTGATTTTAATTATATTGTATTTTTATAAGAATCATGATATTTGTAAATGTTCTTTAAATTAATGTAATATTGCTTGAACTTGGATAAAGGTTTTAAATAATTGAAACGAAAAGTAATATTCTTATACTTTATATACGTATTGTATGTATACCAAGTATATGTATAGTACTTATATAGAGTATGGGGGTGTTACAGTGAAGACCGGAAGTCTAAAGGATGAAGATCCATTTTCAAAGGTAAAGATCTGTTTTGAGGCTAAAGAACCACAATTCATAGAACGGCCGGAGCAGTCAGACTTCTCACCTAAAAGGTTAGTCAAACTCCTTCTCGGGTCCAAGTACCCAAACTCGGGTCCAAGTACCCAATCTCGGGTCCAAAATACTCAAATCAAATTCAAACCTCATGTCTAAAATACTCAAATCAAATTCAAATCTCGGGTCCAAGTACCCAATCTCGGGCCTAAGTACCCAAATCTGATTTAGGATCGAGTATCCCAATCCAGTTTAGGATCGAGTATCCAAAGCCAATTTAGGATCGAGTATCCCAATCCAACTTAGGATCGAGTATCCAAATCCAGTTAGGATCGAGTATCCCAATCCAGTTTAGGATCGAGTATCCAAATCCAGTTAGGATCGAGTATCCCAATCTAACTTAGGATCGAGTATCCGAATCCAGTTTAGGATTAAGTATCCCAACCCAGTTAAGATCGAGTATCCCAATCCAGTTAGGATCGAGTATCCCAATCCAGTTTAGGATCCAATATCCAAATCCAGTTAGGATCCAGTATCCCAATCCAATTTAGGAACGAGTATCCAAATCCAGTTAGGATCGAGTATCCTGATCCAGTTAGGATCGAGTATTCAAACCTTTTGGGTCCAGAACCCAAATCTTCCTTAGGTCCAGAACCTAGAATTATCCTTGAGTCCAGAACTCGAACCGGATCCAGAACCCAAATCTTCCTTAGGTCCAGAACCTAGAATTATCCTTGAGTCTAGAACTCGAACCGGGTCCATAACCCAAATTTTCCTTAGGTCTAGAACCTAGAATCATCCTTGAGTCCAGAACTCGAACCGGGTTCAGAACCCAAATTTTTCTTAGGTCGAGAACCAAGAATCTTCCTTGAGTCCAAAACTCGAACCGGGTCCAGAACCCAAATTTTCCTTAGGTCGAGAATCTAGAATTATCCTTAAGTCAAGAACTTAGCTCAGGTCGAGAACCTAAATTTTTCTTAGGTCCAGAACCTAGAATTATCCTTGAGTCTAGAACTCGAACCGGGTCCAGAACCCAAATTTTCCTTAGGTCAAGAACCTAGAATCATCCTTGAGTCCAGAACTCGAACCGGGTCGAGAACCCAAATTTTTCTTAGGTCCAAAACCTAGAATTATCCTTGAGTCTAGAACTCGAACCGGGTCCAGAACCCAAATTTTCCTTAGGTCTAGAACCTAGAATTATCCTTGAGTCCAGAACTCTAACCGGGTCTAGAACCATAATTTTCCTTAGGTCTAGAACCTAGAATTTATCCTTGAGTCCAGAACTCAAACCGGGTCCAGAACCCAAAACCTCAACCATCTCAAAATTTAAGTCTTATTGTTTTTCACTCTCTTTTACTAAAGCTTCGGATCATTCAAGCAGGCGGCAAACTGTAGACCCTTAATTTTTGACCCTGTCCGGTCCAATATGTTTTATTTAGTCCAAAATGATTTTTGTTGTCTATTTGGTCCAAAATAATTTTCGATAAATATTTTTTGCTTTAGTATTTAATTTTTATTAATAAAAAATAAAAATAAACAAATAAAGTCAAAAATAAAAATCGGCGTCGAAAAAATCGGTGATGAAAAAATTGTCGCGCGGGCCCGTGGGCATTTCGCCCGCAAATTTTTTCTGCCGGCTAAATGGCACACGCCATTTAGCCCATTCCTCACCTAATGTTGCAGCCAGTTGCGGCAGATTTTTTCGCTAAAGCATTTTTTCCTGCGGCAGATTTTTTTGCCAGCGCAATTTTTCCGACGCAAATTTTTCGAAACCTAATTCAATTAGGTTTCGGATTCCTTTTCTTATCAATATTACTTGCCGTGATTAATTAGGAATAAACCATATGAAACCTCTATAAATAATGACTAAAGGGAATGAAATAAAAGGAGGAGAAAATTGGACAATAGGGTAAAAATCCAAATCCGTGAAGGAAAAGGTTGAATTCAATTGATTTTTAAAGTAGCAGAAACACGATTTAAGGAAAGAAAAAAGGGTAAAACTGCTAGTTTTTGGAGCTTGTTCATCCAAAAAGCAATTTTTGTGCAACTTACAAAATAAGTTATGAAATTCTAATTTCTTTATATTTTACACAGTAGCATAAACTAATAAATGATGTCTTTTAATTAAAAAATCCTAAAACCTTAATTCCCTTTGTTCAAAGTTTAAAAACACTAATCCGTTGTTTTATTTTCTAAAAAAGCTTTAAATTATTATTTTCACTTCTTCAAAACCTTAAAACTCTAATTTAACATATTTTTCAACAAAACCAAAATTTAATTCTGTTTCTTTTAAAACTTTTAACTTGGTACTGTTTCTTTCAAAAAGCCTTATAAAATATCTTTTCTATGTATGTAAACTTCAAATCACTTTGTTTAAACTTATAAAACCTCATGAAATCATCAAATTGTTTTTCCAAAACTCTAGTTTTTCACCATTCAAACCTTAATTTGTTTAATCAAAGAGTTTTACCAACCTTTTAAAACATAAAATCCTCAATCTATTTTAATTCCATAAAAAAAAGTCACAGTAGCTATAATTGGACTTTTATTTGCTTTATTTAATTCTATATTTGATTATGCTTTGATTTATTTTATATGCTGTAATTTATTTAACTTTAATACTTGGTTTATTTAATTTATCATGGATGGATGTTTACTTTCTATTTAATACCTTTGATGAATGATTTATTTATTATGAATGGTTATTTACTTTTATCAATTTATTTAGGTTTCCAAATGTTGTAACATGTATGTTTCCACTTGGTGGGTATCTCATTAGTTAAATATCATGTAATTTAAATTGGTTTTCTATTTTAGAACCAATGTAAAGGGCATGTTTCTACCTTTTGGTGGGTGTCCTATCTAGGCATGTGATGTAAGGACATGTTTCCATCTTCGGATGGGTGTCCATTTATTTGTTTTGTTTTGTTTGGACATTGCTTTGATTTTAATATAATGATGATTTCTTTTTATTGTGTGTAGTATGGATAATATTGTTATATTTAACAATTTTATAATATTAAGACCTGTAAAGGAGGCCGGTTCCAATGAACCGGGCGTTGTGGGGGTGCTGGGCTATTTCTCACCTTTCCCGCACGTACCCAACTTTTCGAACCCATTATGGGGTTGGGGATTCCTTAGGAATTGAGTCATCCACCACTTTCTTTTTCCCGGCCTGTCCGAGTGGCGACTCCATTTTCTTCGGACTTAGGTTCGTGTTCTCTAAGGCCCCGAGCCTAAACAGTGCCGAAGTTGCAAGAACCATTCCACCGGGAGTGGGGGCTAAAATCCCCGCTCACACTTATGCAGTTTATATTTTAAATAGATACCCTATCAAAATTGTTCATGATAGAACTCCACAAGAAGCATGGAACTGAAGGAAGCCTAACTAAAGTCATATGAGGGTGTTTGGCTGCATTGCTTATTCACATGTACCAAATGAGTTAAGAAAGAAACTTGATGACATTGCAAAAAAATGTGTCATCATTAGCTATAGCTTGGAAATCAAATGGATATAAGCTACATAATCCAAAGACTCAAAAGGTGGTTGTTAGCCATGATGTTACATTTGATGAAGATGGAATATGGGATTGGTTAGAAAAAGGAAAAAGATCATTACTAGTACTGGTGTTCATTAACAATGCAATAGAAAGAAGGAATCACACTGATGAGTAGCCTTCTCCTCCAGTTTCTAAAGAGCAATAGATTGATCAACTTAAAGCTTCATCTCCTCCTGTACTTAGATGCTCAAAACGTGATCGCCATCCACTAGCCTATTTAAGAGATTATGAAGTTGGTGATGATCCTGGAGATGATAAAGATGTTGTTCATTATGCTTTCTTTTCAGATTATGATATAGTAATGTTTGAAAAACCAATTGATGATGATCATTGGGTCAAGGCAATGGATGAAGAAATTTATGCTATTGAGAAGAATAATACATGGAAGTTAACAACTTTACCAGAATGGAAGAAGCTAATTAGAGTCAAATGGCTTTACAAGACAAAGTAAAAGCCTAACAGAGAAGTTGAATGTTTTAAAGCGGGGCTAGTTGCAAAAGGATATAAGTAAAAGTTATGTATTGATTACTTTGAAGCATTTGCTCATGTTGCTAGATTGAATATTGTACATATGATCATTGGAATTTCTAATCAAAATCATTGGAAAATATACTAAATGGGTGTGAAGTCATCATTTCTAAATGGTATACTTAAAGAAGAAGTGTTTATTGACCAACCACCTTGTTATTTGAAGAGAGCTAAAGGATAAAAATTTTATCAGTTCGAAAAAAGCTTTGTATAGGCTTAAACAAGCACCAAAGGCATGGTACACTCATATTGACACCTATTTTCTTGATCACGGGTTCCATAAGTGCCCTTACGAACATACTTTGTATATTAAGACCACCAAGAATGGAAACATTCATTGTTTGCATTTATGGGGATGATTTGATATTTACCGGCAATAATCCAAGGTTTTTGTCAGAGTTCAGGGAGGATATATTTGCTCATTTTGAGATGACAGATTGGGGATTGATGTCCTACTTTCTTGGCATTGAAGTAAAGCAAATAAAAGAAGACATTTTCATTTCACAAATAAAGTATGCGCAAGGTAGTTTGAAGAAATTTAAGATGGAATCTTGTAAGCCAATGTTAACACTAGTTGAAGAAAGGTTAAAGCTTATGAAAGATTGCAGCAGTGATTTTGTTGATGCAACAAACTTCAGAAGACTTATTAGGAGCTTTAGGTACTTAACAACAACTAGACCTGACATTGTTTATGGAGTTGGAATAATAAGTAGATTCATGGAGTCGCCTCGACAATCTCATTAGCAAGCTGCAAAGATAATCTTGAGATATATTAAAGGTAAACTTAATGACGGCATATACTATTCAAGTGCTAATTATATAAAGCTAGTTGGATATATAAATAGTGATTGGGAAAGTGATACCAAAGCAAGGAAAAGTACTCCAGGTTATGTTTTCAATATTTGTTTGGATACATTTTCTTGGTCTTTGAAGAAACAACAAGTAGTAACTCTTTCAATAGCAGAAGTAGAGTATATAGTAGCTGCAAGTTTTGCTACTCAAGCAGTTTAGCTATGAAGGATGCTTAATGAATTGCAATATCAACAAGCTGGTCCAACGATAGTTTATTGTGATAATAAATCAGCAATCAGTCTGACGAAGAATCTAGTATTTTATAATCTTAGTCAGCATATTGACATTAAACTTCACTATATTCGAGACTTGGTGAAAGATAAAGAAATTATTGTCGAGTATTGTGCATATGAAATTCAAATTATAAATATTTTCACAAAACTACTCAAAGCTGATATATTTTTCAAGATGAACAAAATACTTAGAATATTAAATGAACTTTAAGGGAGGATGATAAGAGATAAACTTGATTTATTAAAATAAAAAAAAGATCAAGCTTATGAATTCACAATGAGTTGGCTTATTACTAATTCATTATGAGTTGGTCCATTATCAACTCATTTTGAGTTGGTCTATTACCAGCTTGTAATGAGTTAGCAATTAGTAGCCAACTTTAATTTAGCCAATGAAATAAACGCACTTTATTACATTATACATATGGCCTTAGGCCATTTATTTTAGAAATGGTGACGAGAGAGTTTAGATGAGATATTTTTAAAGGTAGTAACAATTTCCAGTGGTTGTTAGACTCGAGTTGCAGCAATCATCTAAGTATAAACAAGGAAGTCTGCTCCAGGTTAGACGAATCTTTTCACTCTTCTGTGAAGTGGAGGGGTATTACAGAAATATTATGTGACCAAAAAATGCTAATTAAATTGAAAGAAAAGTTCTATATCATTGCAATATAGCATATGATGATATATGTTTATGAGTGTTGGGCATTGAAAAGACAACACATGAGTAAGATGCATGTTGTGAAAATAAAAATGATAATATGGATGTTTGAACACACAATGATGGACAAATTCCATAATGAGTGTATTAGCGAAAAAATAGGGATAGCGCCTATTGGAAATTATCAAATAGATTGTAATGATTTGGTCATGCAAAATAAAGACCTAGTGATGCACTGGTCAGAAAAACTGAACAAGCTAAAGTATAAATAGCTAAGAGAGGTAGGGGTAGACTGAAACAAACTTGGACAAAAGTGGTCTAAAATAATCTTACTATTTTATATTTATTAAAAGAGGTAGCCCTCAATTGAATCGAATGGAAAAAAAATTCATATAGCCTATTCCAAGTAACTTAGGATTAAGGTTTTGTTGTTATTGTTATTGTATATTTCTCCTGGGTAATAGATCCATATTAAATTCCTCTCTCCCCATTATATTGTAATATTAAAAAATCCAACTAAAAAATTATCAGAATTATGATCTAAAAGAATTTTCTTCTTCCCTTGACATTTTCTTATAAAAGATAAAAAGTTATTACGTTAATTGATGATACCAATTTATTATTTATAAAAATATAAATGACATTTTTTGAAATCACAATA
Source organism: Garcia nutans (assembly GCA_947685225.1). Classification (NCBI taxonomy): domain Eukaryota; kingdom Viridiplantae; phylum Streptophyta; class Magnoliopsida; order Malpighiales; family Euphorbiaceae; genus Garcia; species Garcia nutans. The sequence goes on from CANTUV010000002.1 coordinate 32,486,062, forward strand.
TAAATAATATGTATTGAATAATTGTCCTAGAAAACTCAAAATAATATAGCATAAACGTTACATGAAATACATTTAATTAATATTATGTCGTACTTTATTATACTTCAATAAATGGTAATTTTAATGAGAAAGAAGTAAGTAACTTCAAACTAACTAATTCAATCAGTTAAATAATTTTCATAGCGATAAGATTGCAAATTAATTGAATTAATATAAAAATAAAAATAAAAAATACGAGCACCAATGGCAAAGGTGAATTGTTATTTTTGCTATTTCTTTTAAAATTGTTATATATACTAAGTATAAACTATATATATACTAACTATAAATCTAATATATACTAAGTATAAACTTGTAACTTTTTGGTATTTGATATTATTTGAATTGTGATATATAAATTATTTAATATCCTTTGTAACATTGATATAAATTGTTTAAATAAAAATTTTTGTTTAATAAATTCTTTATAAACTAAGTATAAATTATATATATATTGAGTATAAATTCTATATATTTGTATAATACATCGGCACATGCTTTTTTGCTTTTTATGATGATTATGTTGTTGTATTAATGAATTGAGATATATGAATTGTTTACAGTCTTTGTAATAATAATATAAATTGTTTATATAATGATCATTGTTCAATAAACTCTTTATATATTAAGTATAAACTTTATATATACTAAATGTAAACTCCATATATGCTTGAATATATTATTGTTCATCCACTTTTAGGAATATAATTTTGGAATTTGAACAAATTTGTCAGAAAATCTCCTTAATGTTACAAAAATACTAGCATCCAAAAATTTTTTTTTTTAAAAAAATACCAGATTTTTTTTATCAAATAACATCACATACCAAAAAGTTACAATGAGTTTATGCTTAGTATATATTAGATTTATACTTAATATACATTGTGTTTATTATGAGTAAACTATAAAATTAATATTTTTTTTCATGTACTATATATATATATATACTAATAATAACATATTACAAAAAATAAAAACATATACTAATGTGTAGTATTAGCAATTCAATATAGATCCAAGATATTTCATCGAATCACTGATGAAAAGACTCTATCTATTCCCTGAACCAAATTACATTCTTAAAAAAAATTTGGATAACTTTTTGATGCCTCCAGATTTTGAATATTTCATAGGTAAAAATTAAAAATTAATTTTTTAAGACACTTATTTTACTATATAAAATTGTTAGTTTGAAACTTATGAATTATATACACAACACTATTATATAGGCATATATGTGGGATTTTACTAAAATATAAGAGCAATCTCATATATTTACAAGAATATATGAAATTTGCTCCCATATTTACCAAAGCAGGGACAAACGCATTTGTTTGGTAAGGGGGACTTCGCCTCCCTCCAAATCCAAAGTAGGGGCAAACACATTTGTTTGGTAAGGGGGCCTTTGCCTCCCTCCAAATTTTTAATTACTTAATAATATATTTATTACATATACTATTTTTTAGAATAAATAAATTCTACCCTCTAAATTATAAGTATTATAAATTTAATTAATTCAACTACATCATTGAGATTGTAAATTTTTTTTAATAATTTCAAGTATTTAGTCATAACTATTAAAAAAGTCTAACAATATTGATTATTTAGTCATATAATTTTAAAATAATAACAAAAAAAAATGCTCTTTTCGATGAAAATAAAATTTTTGCCATATATATTTTTTACATTATAGCAATAACTAGCTCCAAAAAAATTATTAATTAAATTTTTATACTTTAGCCTTAAAATTTTGTAGATTTTGTTAGGATTGCAGCTCTAAAAAATGATTTTTATATTCAATGGTAATGCATTTTTATTTATATTTTTTTAAATGATGTGAATTCAATTGCAGTGTCCTTTTGCAGTAATTACAATGATGTAATAATAGTGAAATTAGTAATTTCTTTTGATAACACAAGTTAAATTTCATTCATATAAACTATATTTTTAACTTGGAATTTGTTTTTGCTAGTTGATTTCATATTACATTATTATAATTAAAACTCTGTCTCATTTAATGTATTAGCATATTAATTTATTTTCATTTGAATTTGTATTGATAATTATTAGACAAAATAAAAAAAGAGTAATATTATGTTTAACAGCTAAGGATTGAGCTTATTAATTTTACAAATAACTAGAAAAGGTCTGTACAATTATGAGTCAAAGATTTCAGTCTTGACTCCCGATGGAATGGATCTTGTGACTTTGACACTGTTAGGCTCGCAGCCTTAGAAAACACGGGTCTAAGTTTAGAGAAATAGAGTCGTCACCTGAATAGCCAAAAAAAGAGAGGGGGGAGGTTGGTGACTCGATTTCTAAAGAATTACCAGCCTCCTGCTGAGTTTGAAAAGTTAGTTACACATAGCCATAATATGACGTATCCTATTATCTCTATGCGCCCAGTTTATTGGAACTGACATCCTTTATAAGTTTTAGTATTATATTATTTTAAAATATCAAAAGTATTATTCACTATATATGCAATAAAAGTATGCAAAGGGCAATAAATATATTTTTTTTACATAAGAAAAAATTTGTACATAATGTGAAAATGTTCAAATTTATAAACAAATAAAGTAAAAATAAAAATAAAAATAAAATGAGCACCCGTCATGGATGAAAACTGCTCTCACATCTAATAAGATTTTCAATACATCAATCTACAAAATAAAAAGTACATTTGAAAACCTACTACATCAATTTTAAGGAAAATATTAAAATTAGGATGAAACCAAGCAAATAAGTAAACCCCACATTAATATTCATAATGTAATATCTGTAATTTTTAAAAATTAAATAAAATAAATTAAAATTAAATTGAATAAATTATATAGATAATTTAAATAAAAAATGAAAGGTTTAGAAGTGAAAAAGTAGAATGTATATGTGAAATATATATAATATATACAAAGTCAATTAAAAGTCAATATTTTTAAAAGAAAAGTCAAAGTCAAGTGGAAATTATACTTTAAAAAATTAAAATTATTTAAATAAATTAAAAATAAATTATTATTGAATGGAAGATGTAATTTATAGTTTTTTAATTAATTAATTAATTAAAAATATAATAAAATATATTATATATATGGACAAATTTGAAAGTGGAAAGAAAGAGAATTTAAAAAGTTTGACTTCTTTTTCTTCTTCTTCTTCTTCATGTTTGACCGAACCTCCATAGCCGCCAAGGGAGTTCTTTTCCCATCTTCCAAGCTCCATTAATTGGGAGAAATTCAAGCTTTCAAGTGAAGTTTTAGTGATTTCCTCTTGAATTAGTATGTTTTCTAACTTATTCGTTGGAATTCCATGGATATATGAATATGTTAAGTTTGGATTGTTGTGATAGCATGATATAATTGCTTAATGGGGGTATGTATAAAGTTATTTTGAGCAGTTATTAATATTTTTTAAGTTGGATCAAAGAAATGATTGAGTTTGAGTTGGGTTCGTTGAAGAGAGAGAATTTATGGTTGTGGACCATATGGACTTTTGAGTTCATGTGTTTTAATTGTGTAATTTTGATTCCAAATGTGTTGTTTTGATGCATAAACAAGGATTTTAAAGTCAAATGATGGATTTGGTTAAGTTTGGATAAAGATTGAATGAGGTAGTGTTGATTTCGGGTTTTGGAAAGGGAATTTTTGAAGAATGGTTAATTGTTTGATTTTAATGTTTAAATCATGTTATTAAATGATATACTTGGATTAATAATTGGAATGAGTTGGAATGAAGAACCTTCATTGATGAAGGTTATACCATTTTAGGATTTGGTGTAAGAGTGTGTATTTAATTAATGTGATTGATTAAAACATGTTGTAATATGCATTTAATGATATAAATAAACTTAAAACACTAATTTAAATGGATTATAATGGAAGTTCAAAGTTAAAGTAAGTTTAGGCTTAATTTTGGGGTATTGATTAGAGTGATATTAAATTAAGATTTACGGTTGGTAATGCCTTAAAATGTGATATTAAATGATTGTATTTGATCACATTTGGTATATGCATTAAGAGGTAATAGATTTCCTAACCATAGTGTTGAAGGGCAAATTGGAAGTGAAGGTTTGTGGGAGTTTCTTAGCTTGCATTTGAGTGCTTATTGATTATGTACAAGCTTTTGATAAGTGAGATATGTTTACGTTACATTTGGGCTTAACACATTTTGGATGAAAAAATGTGTTAAGCTACTTGATACATTGAACATTCATGAACAATGTGCTATTACATGTGAATTGTTATGTATGCATTATGCATTATGAAAAGCCATTATTAATTGCTAAAATGAATGAAATGTAAATTATGTGCATTATGTGAAAATGACCCAAAAATATTTGGGTAATGTGATATTTATGTGAAATGAGATACATTGTGATGAAATGATGAAACATGATGAGATATGATGAATTGACATTGATATGAAAGAGAAAAATAAGAAAATAAAGCAATGTGATGAGAAAAATGGAAAGTAAGTCAATGTGATGAGAAAAAGTTGATTATGGAAAATATGAATTATTGTGTGCCTAGTATGTTATTCAATTTCCAGAGTTCTGTGTTTGGCAACATGCCTATGAGATTATCCTCATTATTTTCCTTTGGGGCTAGGCGCTATGCATCACTAATACATTATTTGCCTTTGGGGATAGATGCTTGGCATTAATGATATATGATTTTCCTTCAAGGCTAAGTGCTTGGCGTCACTGAGATATCATTTGCCTTCGGGGCTAGACACTCGGTGTCAATTTAGACCAAAATGGCAACTCTGCGATTTGAATGATATATTAGTTTTTTTGGGCCCATGCTTGTGTATGTGTTTATGTGATTAATAAGAGATGAAAGATTATGTTTTAAAGTAAATTTATATGTCACATTGTGACATAGCATATAAAGGCATTATGCATTGGCATTGTTTTATAGTTTTATTATTATCAAAGTTTGTACCACTAGGCTTTTAGCTTAGCGCGCTTGTAATTCATCATGCAGGTGACAGGGGTGATCCGGTAGAGCTGGAGAGTTCATCTAAACCGGGTCTAGTCTAGATTTTAGATTGCTTATTGAGTTGTTTTTACTCCTTCTTCGAGATCAGAGCCATTTGCTAGCATGTATATATATATTTTATATTATAGTACATTTTGATATTATGTACATTATGTTATATTTTTGAAGTATATATATTTTAAATTTATAAAAAATATTTTGGATAATTTGTATGAAGTGGAATTTTATGTGTTTTTGATATATATATATATGTATAAATGTTTTGAGAAAATATGGAGAAATTGAGAAATATTGGGAAAATGTGTGATGTATTATTTATTGGGAGTGTTTTTATGTAGGTTGTGTAATTGCTAAATTTTGGGATGTTCAAATTACAGATAAAACTCTGGCAAATTTTTTCCATAGATTTTCATATAAAATGCTTATTTTGTAATTTATAATTAAGAAAAATATTTTATTACTATTTAAATATACATTTTAATGTGTTTGGGATTTTAAATTGGAAAGGTGAAAATTTTTATTAAGCTAGGATGTGGCATCTTTATACTTTATGAGCGTATTTTACATGCATTGGGTGTATGTATGATACGTATATGGGGTATAAGGGTATTACATTTATTTTGATATCAGAGTCTGGGTTTGAGTTTCTCGACCTAGGTGGGTTGTTAGATAGAGAAAATAAGGAATTTAAATATGATTTTAAATTGTGATACATGCATTGGCATTGGCAATTTATCTGATCTTTGATGTGACAATTTTTACTATATTTGCATAAATATGTAGTTATGACATCTTGGACGCATCAGTGTGCAAAGAGTATTACAGAGAGTGTAGCTCCTGATGATGGTAGAGTTGGAGCTAGTGTTGAGACTGCTGGAGAGGCATCTTCTTCTGTGCCAGTTAGACCAATAGCTGAAGAGGTTTCGCTGGGCTGGGTATGGCATATGGTAGAGTTGTTGAGGCAGGCTCCGGTTTAGCAGCTGCATCCGCTGCCATAGCAGCAGTTGCCAACTTAGAAGTATGACAAGCTAAGAACGTTTGGAACTACAGATTTTGTCAGCACTACAGACTCAGCTGTAACAAAGCAGTGGCTGTACATGGTTCAGAGAGTGTTTATTCAGATGCAAGCTAGTCTAGAGGAGAAGTTTGATTATGCTAGATCTCTTTTGCAGATGGATGCATGTGAGTGGTGGAAGACGGTTCCCCATGGTACAATTGATCCACTAGTTCTGGCATATGATGATTTCCTGCGGGAATTCGAGAAGAATTATACTCCCAGAGAGTATAAGGATGCCAATAAGATGGAGTTTCTGAGTTTGAGGCAGGACACGAGGACTATGACAGAGTATGAGGTTGAGTTTATCTGGCTAAGTCAGTATGTTGGAGGGATTATTTTAGATGAGATTGATAGATGCCGGAGGTTTGAGAAGGGGTTGAGACCCTATATTATGTGTCTATTGGCGGGCTCTCAGTATCATGATTTTTCTCAGTTAGTTGCAGCTGCTAGGAGTGTGGAGAAGCCACAAGGTCTTATAGCAGTTGCCAGAGAAGAGTATAGCAAAGCTAGGAGACCCTAGAGTAAGGTAGGGTCTTCATCAATTTAGAGAGGTCGAGGGAGATATCTTCAGAGGTTCAATAGGAGCATGTCATTACAGCAGCAGAGGCAGAGACAAAGACCTGAAGCCTCAGTGGCTAGTGCCCCGACCCTAGTGACTTAGAGGGCTGCTCCACCTACCTATGCTCATTGTGGTAGGGCACACAGAGGTGTTTGTTAGAGGATCGGTGCACTAGCAGTATGTTATAGATATGGATCACCAAAGCATTTTCTTAGAGACTGTCCAGAGCTACCAGATGATAGACAGATAGATACAGTAGTTTCTTGACCTAGTGTCAGAGGGGGTCGTGGTGGCAGAGGTTTTGGCAGGGGTGGTAGATCAGTGTCTGGTTAGAGAGAAGGTTCTATAGTAAGTGGTAGACCAGATGATGCTGGGTCATCACAGTGGGTTTATGCGTTGCAAAGGCAGCTAGATGCTTCAGCTATCATAGTCAGTATTTTTACTTTATTTGGTACTTTAGTTCATGCATTGATAGACCCTGGGTCTCATTCATACATCAGTGCATTCATCTTGCCCGAGAGTGATTTGCATTAAGAGTCCCTAGGATTTGATATTTTGGTTACAAATCCTTTAGGAAATAGTGTGTAACACCCTTATACCCTATATATGTATAATACACATACCTAGTATATGTAAAATATGCATATATATAAAAATGTCACGACCCGATTTAATAAAAAAATTTTACTTCTCCAATTTAGAACTTAAATACTTAAAAATATAATTTTAAATAACCAATAAATAATTTATTAGAAATTATTGGTTCTAAAATAAACATTTTTCCATAAAAAAGTCTTTGAAAAAAATTCGCCAGAGTTTTATCTATAATTTGGACATTTTAAATTATCAACAAAACACAACTTGCAAAGGAAAAACTCCCGTTAAAAAAACCAAACATACATTTCACCATCCTCTTCATTTTATCCAAGTTTCGCAAAACATTTATGCATGTATATATATTAAACACACATATAAACCCACATCTCAAACTTTATCTAAAACATTCTTTTTAATTTACAACATATACACAAAAAACACAGTATAATATAGGTAATATTAAAATGTAATATAAAACATATACATGCTGGCTGTGTCTCTGATCTTGATGCCTATTATCAACTCTACAGTGCAAATCCCAAATCTATACCCGACCTGGTCTAGATAAAATCTCTGGCTCAATCGGATCTCCCCTGTCATCTGCGCAATGAATTACAATCGCGCTAAGCCAAAAGCGTAGCAGTACAAACTTTGCTAACAATAAAATTATCAAACAATGCTAATGCATAATGCATTTATGATATGTCATAATGTGGCATCCAAGCTCACTTTTAAACATATTCTTTCATCATTTAATAATTCACATAATAGCAAACACAAGCATGGGCTTAAAAGATCTAATATACCATTCAAGTCCTAGAGTTACTCTGTTGGTCCAAACTGACACCATGTATCTAGCCCCGAAGGCAAATCATAATAATTGCTCAAAAGCTAGCCTCAAAGGCAGATTATAATAATTTCTCAAAAGCTAGCCTCAAAGATAAATCATATCACAGTGACGCCAAGCATCTAGCCCTAAAAGCAAATCATAATAATTGCTTAAAAGCTAGCCCTGAAGGCAAATAATGAGGATAACCTCATAGGTATTCCGCCAAACACAGAACTCTAAAAATTGAATAACATACTAGGCACATAATTATTTCATATTTTCCATTATTAATTTATTTCTCATTTTCCCTTAATCAAACTATGCACATTGTCTTATTTCTCATTGTCGATTAGGCACATTCCCTTACTTTCTCATTTTTCTCATTCATATCAATATCATTTCATTTCAATTCATCACATTTCCTCATATCTTAATATATTATTACAATGTATCACATTTTACACTAAAATACATTACCCAAATATTTTGGGTATTTTCACATAATTCACATACAAATCACATTTTTATGCACTTTAGCCATTAATAATAGCTTATCACAATGCCTTTAATGTAAACATAACAAATCCTATTACCCAAACATTGTGGGTCACTTTCACATAACTCACATAGTTCACACTTTACTCAATTTAGCCATGATCAATAGCTTTTCACAATGCATTGAATGCATTCATAAAAATTCACATAACATAGCACAATGTTCATACATATTTAATGCATTAATTAACTTAACACATTTTCCAACCAAAATGTGTTAAGCCCAAATGTAATGCCAACATAACCAATTTATCCAAAGGTTGTACTTACCTCTAAAAGCTTCCAAAAGCAAGCTACAAAATTATCACCAACCTTCTCTTCCAGCTTGTCCTTCAACACTTGGATTGGGCAAATCAATTCTCCTCAATGCCTATACCAAATGTGATCATAAATAATCATTTAATACCACACTTAAAGGCATTTCCAATCTTAAACCACAATTAAACATCATTCAAACTAAAATTCCAAAGTTAAGGCTAACCTCACTTTAACTTTGGAAAACCATATTAAGCCATTCAATTTGGTGTTTTAAGTTTATTTATATTATTAAAAATATATAATACCATGTTTAAACAATTACATTACATAAACAAACACTTATGTCCAAAACCCTAAAATGGTATAACCTTCCCCATTAAAGGTTTTCCATTCCAACTCAATCCAATTATCATTTCAAGCTTATATACATCACTTTTACTACTAAAGAACATGCTTTAAAGAATAAAACCAATCAATTCACCAGCTTTGAAAATGCCCTTTTCCAAAATCCTAAATCAACACTTCCACTCCCAACTCTATTCAAACTTAGCCAAATCCAATATTTGACTTTAAAATACTTATTTATGCACCAAAACAACTCATTTAAAATCAATATGCATAATTAAAACCCATGATTTCACAAATCCTAAAATTCCGTAACCCTAAATTCTCTCTCTTCACCAATCTTTACTCAAACTTATCCATTTCTTCGATCCAACCTTAAAGAAAAATCATTGCTAACCACTTAAAATAGCTTCATACATACCAATTCCTATAATTAAATCATACTACTTCACAAACCCAAAACACACATATTCTTATTTTCATGGAAATTCAAAGAAAAAGTTATAAAGCTTACTAAATATGGAGGAAATCCCTAAAAATCCAACTTGAACACTTGAAATCCTTCAATTTGTGGAGTATGGAAGAAGCAAATTCTTGAGCTTAGCATCCATGGAGGTTCAGCCTTGAAGAGAAAAGAAGAAGTTGAAGATTAAAAATGTTTTCTCTCTCTTTTCGCTTTCATTTTTCACCTTATATATATTAATATATTTTTATTTATTTAATTAATTAATTAAAACCCCTAAATATCATATTCCATTCAAAATTATTTATTTTTGATTTATTTAAATAATTTTAAAATTTTCAAAATTTATTTACCAAAATACCCATGGAACTTTGACTTTTGACTTTTAAAAATTGGCTTTTGTTTACTTTGTATATGTTATGTATATTTTGCATATATATCATATATACATTTTTAAAATCTTTTCATTTTGTATTTAAAATTATTTATTTGAATTATTCAATTTAATTTTAATTTATTTTATTTAATTTTTAAAAATTAGGAATTTTTAAAAATTATGATATTACACAGTGTTATAGTTAGCAGGGTGTGTCGAGATAGTCTAGTTGTTGTTTAGGATGAGGAGTTTCTCAATGATCTGATTGAGATGCCTTTTAAGGAGTATGATCAAATTCTGGGCATGGATTAGTTATCTAAGCATGGGGTTGTGGTAGACTGTCAATAGAAATGTGTTACCCTGAGAACACGTGATGATAGAGATGTGGAGGTATTTAGTGAGCAGAGACACCTTTCATCTATGTTTATGTCAGTCGTGTCAACCATGAGGATGATTCAGAAGAGATGTGAAGCATATCTTGCTCATATTGTAGATACCAGAGTAGTGGGGTCCCATCTTGATAGTATACCTACAGTTGCCGAGTTTTCAGATATTTTTTCTGATGAGTTGCTAAGGGTATCTCTTGAAGGAGAGGTTGAGTTTGGTATCAATTTGATATCTGGTATCACTCCCATCTCCATTACTCCTTATCGGATGTCACATACATAATGGAAGGAGTTGAAGGTGTAGTTGCAGGAGTTGCTTGATAAAGGGTTTATCCACCCTAGTATGTCTCCGTACGGAGTGCCTATCTTGTTTGTGAAAAAGAAGGATGACACCTTGAGGTTATGTATTGATTACATGCAGTTGAATAAGGTGACCATCAAGAATAAGTATCCATTACCTTAGATAGATGATCTCTTTGATTACTTGAAGAGAGCACCAGTATTCTCTAAGATTGATATGAGATCAAGGTACCATCAGTTGAGAGTTAGAGATGTGGATATACCCAAGACAACTTTCAGCTCGAGGTATGGGCATTATGAGTTTCTAGTGATGCCTTTTGGATTGATGAATGCACCGACAACATTTATGGATTTGATGAACAAGGTGTTTAGACCGTACTTAGATCAGTTTGTAGTGGTCTTTATTGATAATATTCTATTGTATTTGCGTAATGAGGAAGATCATTACAGACATTTGCGGATTGTACTACAGACTTTGATAGAGAAGCAGTTGTATGATAAGCTGTCTAAGTGTGAGTTATGGCTCAATAAGGTAACTTTTCTCGGTCATGTGGCTTCAGTAGAGGGTATTAGAGTTGATTCGAGTAAAATTGAGGCTATCTTGAATTGGAGTAATTAGAAGTTTTCTGGGATTAGTAGGCTATTATCGTCTAATTGTGAAGGCTTTTTCTATGATAACTACACCACTCACCAGATTACTTTGGAAATGAGTTAGATTTGTGTGGACAGATAGGTGTCAGGCGAGTTTTGAGCAGTTAAGGGAGATGTTGACTCAAGTTCCTATCCTTACTCTGCCTATGGAAGATAAACCCTATGTGATATACAATGATGCTTCACATAGTGGTTTAGGTTGTGTTCTGATGTAGGAGGGTAGAGTCATTACTTATGCATCTCGACAGTTGAAGCATCATGAGTTGAATTATCCGACTCATAATTTGGAGCTAGCAACCATAGTTTTTGCATTGAAGATTTGGCAGCATTACTTGTTTGGGAAGAAATGTTTTATTTATACAGATCACAAGAGTTTGAAGTACTTGGGTGTTCAGAGAGAGTTGAATTTGAGATAGAGATGGTGGTTAGAGTTGATTAAAGACTATGACTGCTTGATTGATTATCATCCTGGCAAGGCAAATGTTATTGCGGATGCCTTGAGTTGAAAGTCTATGGCAGGTTTGATTGCTTATTCACTCTCCTTGGTTGTTGAATTGAGAGCGTTTTATTGGATCAGATTAAAGAAGCCTAGTTGGTAGATGAGAAAATCCAAAAGATTGTGATAGATTACTAAAAAAGGGAGAGTCAAGACTTTCTTGTGAGATATGATGGCAATTTATGGTACAAAGATAGGTTATGTATTACTGATGATGCAATATTGAAGAGGAAGATTTTAAAGGAAGCACATCAGTCATCCTATGCTATGCACCCTGGTAGTACCAAGTTGTATCATGATTTGAAGATGCATTATTGGTGGTTAGGTATGAAGAGTGACATAGCAGAGTTTGTATCAAGATGTCTCACTTGCCAAAGAGTGAAGGCTCAACACCAAGTTCCCAAGTTCCTTCAGGGTTGCTTCAGCCATTGTCAGTACTAAAGTGGAAGTGGGAGCGAGTGATGATGGATTTTATGACCGGACTACCATTTTACCCATAAGAAGCATGATGCAATCTGGGTGATAGTTGATAGAATGACAAAGACAACTCATTTTATTCTAGTTCGGATGAACTACTCACTTGAGAGGTTGGCTGAGCTGTATATCAGTGAGATAGTAAGACTGCATGGAGTCCCTGTTTCTTTGGTGTCGGACTGAGATTCCCATTTTACATCTAGATTTTGGAGGAGTTTTAGGATGCATTGGGTTCTCAGTTGTACTTTAGTATTGCTTTCGATCCTCAGATAGATGGGCAGTCAGAGAGAGTGATACAGATTCTAGAAGATATGTTGAGGAGCTATATCATTGATTTCACTGGGAGCTGGGACAGATTCTTGCCACAAATTGAGTTTGCCTATAATAACAATCATCTGTCCAGTATTGGGATGGTACCTTATGAGGCTGTCTATGGTAGGAAGTGCAGGACACCATTATGTTGGGATGAAGTTAGAGAAGGTAAACTGGTTGGTCCTGATTTGATTGAGGAAATAGAAGAGAAAGTGAAGTTGATTCGGGATCATCTGAAAGCAGCTTCAAACCAATAAAAATCCGATATGGATTTGAAGAGGAAAGATAGAGTTTAATGTGTGAGATAAGGTGTTCTTGAAGGTGTCTCCGTGGAAGAAGATTATGAAATTCGGTAGTAAAGGAAAGTCGAGTCCTCGCTTCATAGGACCATATGACATGCTGGAGAGAGTTGGTCCATGTGAGCGGGTGTTTTTGCCCCCACTCCTGGTGGAATGGTTATTGCAACTTTAGTATTGTTAGGCTTAAGGACTTAGAGAGCACAGGCCTAAATTCGAAGAAAACGAAGTTGCCACTCGGATGGGCCGGGAAAAAGAATGGGGTGGATGACTCGATTCCTAAGGAATTCCCAATCCTCTAATGAGTTTAAAAAGTTGGGTAAGTGTGAGGAAAGTGAGAATGACTCAGCACCCCCACAACAACGCCCGGTTCATTGGAACCAGCGTCCTTTTTCGGGTCTGAATATTATAAAATTCTTAGTTATTACGATATTATCCATACTACATGCGAATAAAATAAAACATCATTATATTGAAATTAAAATAATGTTTAAAATAAAACAATAAACGAGCACCCATATGAGATGAAAACGTACCCTTACAACTATGTCCAATGTCTAAAATAAATAGGATACCCACCAAAAAGTGAAAACATATTCTTTTACATTAATCTAAAACTTTAAAATGATTTAAATTACAATGGAACATAAATAATGAGGTACCCACAAAGTGGAAACATACCCCTTACAATTCAAATGAATGATTAATCAAATATATTAAATTATTCAAATATGATATTTAAAATAAAACTTCCATCATCAAATACAATATACCATCCATCATATAAACAAATCAAATAAATAAATGAAACTAGAGTTTAAGCTATTAAATAAACAAAATTAGGGTTTTAGATTTAAAAGGTTGGTTTTACATTTTAGGGATTGGAATTTTAAAGCTACTGGATAAAGTTGGTATTAGTATTTTGACTTGGGAAAATGGATTTTATAAATTAAGGTTTGGAATTTAGAAAATACTTTAGGGTTTTAGAAAATTATGAAAACAAATTAGGGTTTTGACAACTAGGGTTTATGTTTTAGGATTTTAGAAGTTACAGTTTGGTTCTTAAGGTTTTGGAAATTAGGGTTTGGAAACTAGGGTTTAGGTTTTAGCGTTGAAAATTGATTTTGAGATTTTAAGAAACAGGTTACTGGATATTAGGGTTTGGGAAAATAATGATCAAGGCTATGGATTTTAAGGTTAGGGTTTTGAGATTTGGGAAAACAATTTTAAAAACACTAGAACAAATATAAAATAAATACCAAACCAAGCTATTGGATGGTCTAATGTATTGATTTTTGGTTTTATACAATACACAATTAAGATTTCAGTGTGATTTTTGATTTTATACAATACACAATTAAGATTTCAGCAATTAAACTCTTGAATCAAAATGATAATCAAAACAAATAAATCAAGATATGAAAAAATAACCCAGCTACTATATGCCTTAAACAAGTTGAATTTAGGAAACAAAACCTGTGTTGAAGGCTCCAGCCAATTTAATAGCCTGATCCAAGCTGCTGCCTGTACCAATTGTTATTTTTGGCCGAGCAAAGATAAAGACAGTGGTTGGTTACTGCCTTTGGTTTGTGAATGCTTTTTTTTGTTGCTGGGTTGTTAATCCGTGCTTGATAATTGATGATTATTTTTTGATAATTCTTAACCATTGTTGCACCCCCCCCCCTTGTTTTAATATTAAACCCCGTTATTTATAGGCAAATTAAGTTCAAAAATAAAAATCCTAATACTTAATCTGATGGATAAAAATCAAGTCCAACTTAATTAGATAATTAATATATTGAATTAGAGCTGAATTAGGGGACCATGGAGGAGTGGAACACCCCAATCTGCCATGACCCATGGACAATGGCAGATTGGGGCTTCCTAATCTGCCATGGACCATGATTCATGGTAGATTGGCTCCCCAATTCATCATGGTTTTATATTTGGGTCCATTCCAACTTATTTTTGTATTTTAAAATATAATCAAACCTAATTAATTTTTTAAATGAAAAATCAGACTGGATTTAGGGTTTAATAAATCAAACAAAATTATTTTAGGAATTTTGAAAATAGACCGACCTATTAAAAGCTATAAACTAGATTTAAGCTTTTTAAAATCGGATCAAATTTAATCTAGCCTTCTTTAATTAAGATCAAACTTGTTTAGGGCCAAAATCAGTCTAGTGGCTTATAGATTGGCTCTACCGCCTGAGTTAGATTGGATACACAAAATTTTTCATGTCTCTATGCTTTAGAGATACAGGTCAGACCCATCTCATATCTTGTCAGTGGAGTCCATTAAGATGAGTCAGGATCTGACTTATGAAGAAGAACCAGTGGAGATCTTAGCACAAGTGGTGAAACAGTTGAGGAACAAGAAGGTGCCACTTGAGAAGGTTCTTTGGAGGAACCATGCAACTGACGAGGAGACATGGAAGAGTAAGCAAACGATGTAAAGCCAGTATTCTTCTTTATTCTAGAGTTGATATTAGGTAATTTTGCGGATGAAATTTTTTTTAGGGGGAGAGAATTGCAATTCATAATTTTTGAAAATTAAATAAATTAAATTAAAATTAAATTGGATAAATAAAATAGATAATTTAAATGGAAAATGAAAGGTTTAGAAGTGAAAAAGTGGAATGTATATATGAAATATACATAATATATACAAAGTCAACTAAAAGTCAATATTTTTAAAAGAAAAAGTCAAAGTCAAGTGGCAATTTTGTAAATATACTTTGAAAAATTAAAATTATTTAAATAAATTAAAAATAAATTATTATTGAATGGAAGATGTAATTTATAGTTTTTAAATAAATAAATAAATGATTAAAAATATAATAAAATATATTATATATATGGACAAATTTGAAAGTGGAAAGAAAGAGAATTTAAAAGGTTTGGCTTCTTTTTCTTCTTCTTCTTCTTCATGTTTGGCCGAACCTCCATATCCACCAAGGGAGTTCTTTTTCCTTCTTCCAAGCTCCATTAATAGAGAGGAATTCAAGATTTCAAATGAAGTTTTAGTGATTTCCACTTAAATTAGTACGTTTTCTAACTCTTTCTTGGAATTCCATGGATATATGAATATGTTGAGTTTAGGTTGTTGTGATAGCATGATTTAATTGCTTAATTGGATATGTATGAAGTTATTTTGAGTAGTTATTAATGATTTTTAAGTTGGATTGAATAAATGATTAAGTTTGACCTGAGTTGATTGAAGAGAGAGAATTTAGGGTTATGGAATATATGAACTTTTGAGTTCATGTGTTTTAATTGTATAATTTTATTCCAAATGTGTTTTTTTGATGCATAAATAAGTATTTTAAAGTCAAATGATTGATTTGGTTAAGTTTGGATAGAGATTGGATGAGGTAGTGTTGGTTTAGGGTTTTGGAAAGGGAATTTTCATAGAATGGTTAATTATATGATTTTTAATGTTTAAATCATGTTATTAAATGATATAAGTGATGGAAATAAGCTTGGATTAATAATTGGAATGAGTTGGAATGAAGAACCTTCATTGTTGAAGGTTATGCCATTTTAGGGTTTTGTATAAGAGTATGTATTTAATTAATGTGATTGATTGAAACATGTTGTAATATGTCTTTAATGATATAAATAAACTTAAAACACTAATTTAAATGGATTATAATGGAATTTCAATGTTAAAGTAAGGTTAGGCTTAATTTTGGAGTTTTGATTAGAGTGATGTTTAATTAAGGTTTAAGGTTGGTAATACCTTAAAATGTGATATTGAATAATTGTATTTGATCACATTTGGTATAGGCATTGAGAGGCAGTAGACTTCCTAACCATAGTGTTGAAGGGAAAATTGGAAGTGAAGGTTTGTGGGAGTTTCTTAGCTTGCATTTGAGTGCTTATTGATGTATGTACAAGCTTTTGATAAATGGGATATGTTTACCTTACATTTGGGCTTAACACATTTTGGATGGAAAAATGTGTTAAGCTAATTTATATATTGAACATTCATGAACAATGTGCTATGACATGTGATTTGTTATGTATGCATTATGAAAAGCCATTATTAATGGCTAAAATGAATGAAATGTAAATTATGTGCATTATGTGAAAATGACCCAAAAACATTTGGGTAATGTGATATTATGTGAAATGGGATACATTGTGATGAACTGATGAAACATGATCAGATATGATGAATTGACATTGATATGAATGAGAAAATAAAGCAATGTGATGAGAAAAATTGAAAGTGAGACAATGTGATGAGAAAAAGTTGATTATGGAAAAAATAAATTATTGTGTATGTTATCAATTTCCAGGATATGAATGAGAAAATAAGCAATGTGATGAGAAAAATGGAAAGTGAGACAATGTGATGAGAAAAAGTCTATTATGGAAAAAAATGAATTATTATGTGCCTAGTATGTTATTCAATTTTCAGAGTTCTATGTTTGGCGACATGCCTATGTGGTTATCCTCATTATTTGCCTTCAGGGCTAGACGTTATGTGTCACTGATACATTATATGCCTTCAGGACTAGACGCTTGGCGTCACTAATATATGATTTTCCTTCGGGGCTAGTCCCTTGGCGTCACTAAGACATGATTTTCCTTCGGGGCTAGACACTTGGTGTCAATTTGGACCAAAATGGTAACTTTGGTATTTGAATAATATATTATTTTTTTGGGCCCAAGCTTGTGTATGTGTTTATGTGATTTATAAGAGATGAAAGATTATATTTTGAAGTGAATATATATGCTACATTGTGACATAGCATATAAAGGCATTTGTGTATTGGCATTGTTTTACAATTTTATTATTATCAAAGTTTGTACAGCTAGGCTTTTAGCTTAGCGTAATTGTAATTCATCGTGTAGGTGACAGGGGTGATCCGGTAGAGCTAGAGAGTTCTTCTAGACCGGGTCAGGTCTAGATTTGAGATTGCTTATTGAGTTGTTTTTATTGCTTCTTCAAGATTAGAGCCATTTGCCAGCATGTATATATATATATATTATAATATATTTTGGTATTATGTACATTATGTTATGTTTTTTAAGAATATATATTATAATTTATAAAGAATATTTTGGATAATTTGTATGAAGTGAAATTTTATGTGTTTTTGATATATATATGTATAAATGTTTTGAGAAAATATGGAGAAATTAAGAAGTAACTGGGAAATGTGTGATATATTGTTTATTGAGAGTGTTTTTATGCAGATTGTGTAATTGTTGAATTTTGGGAATGTCCAAATTACAGACAAGACTTTGGTAAATTTTTTTCATATATGTTCATATAAAATGCTTATTTTGTAATTTATAATTAAGAAAGAATATTTTATTACTTTTAAATATACATTTTAATGTGTTTGGGATTTTAAATTGGAAAGGTGAAAATTTTTATTAAATTGGATTATGGCATATTTATACTTTATATGCGTATTTTACATACGTTGGGTGTATGTACGATACATATATGGGGGTATAACGGTGTTGCATACTTCTAGTTTGTGATAGCTAGAAAATGCACTTTAACAACCTATCTCAAATTTTGATTTATGCCTAGGCTACATTGATCCAATAGAATTAGATCTCTATTTTGAGCTAGGTCTCTTTTCTCACGTCCCTTCACTTATCCTTTATTTTGTCCATTTCGATTTTGAATTTGAACTGCCCATTACCTCTTTTAATCTAGTGAAATACTTGTCTTCCCCAACTTCTTAGGGTTTATAATTTGAACTCCAACTATGCCCTTTCTCGTCCTTGACTGTAACTTTATTTCCTTCGAAAATGGCATATGGTGGCTTATCAAGCTATTCTTATGCTAAAAACCTGAAGGCTCATATGGATGATTCACCACCATTTCTCCCTTTTGAGTAGGTTTCTTTAGTTTCAATTTGATTATTTTATTTTCTCAAAGTTATCGCTAAGCGCTTCTATTGCAGCAAGGATTTCACTCAAATTGTGTACGTTTGTAAACTCCAAAGATGACAAATTCCTTTGGAGTCACCACTATAAGCGAAGATTTTTGCCTCCACTCCCATGTAGAATGGTTCTTATGACTTCAACACTGTTAAGCTTAGGGCCTTAAAGAACACGAGTCTAAATCTTGAGAAAATGGAGTCACCAACTGGACGGGCCGAAAAAAAAAAAAGGATGGATGACTTGAATCCTAAAAAATCCCCAACCCCTTATTGAGTTTTGAAATTTGGGTACGTATAGGAAAGGTGAGAAATGGCCCAGCACCCCTATAATGCCCAGTTTGTTAGAATCGACCTCCTTTTTGTCTAAATATTATTAAATTTTCAAGCATTATAATATCATCCATACTATATACAATTCAAAATAAATAAACATTCATTGTATTGAAGCAAAGAAGGCTCGAACAAATAAAAATGGGCACCCATACAAGATGGAAACATGCCTTTACAATAATTGTCCAATGTCTAAAATTAAATAAAGTAGGACACCCACAATTTGGTGGAAACGTGT
The DNA here is from genome assembly GCA_947685225.1 of Garcia nutans. NCBI lineage: Eukaryota > Viridiplantae > Streptophyta > Magnoliopsida > Malpighiales > Euphorbiaceae > Garcia > Garcia nutans. The sequence goes on from CANTUV010000002.1 coordinate 32,505,535, forward strand.
CCTTTACAATTGTCCTAAAGTCTTTAAATAAATTAAATTATAAAAAATAAATAAATTAAACAAATAAGTCAGTCATGAGTGAAAATATGCCTTTTACATCCCTAAAGTCCAAATAATAAAATTAACACCATTCAACCATTCATAGCAAAAAAAAAAATCCAAACATGCAGCTTAATCACCACAATAATAATAATAAATTATAGTTTAATAAAAGGAAATTAATGTTAATCCCAAATTGTAATGTGTAAATAAATATTGACCCCATTGACGAGTGATCACGTATGTCATTTTACATGATAAACTAGGGTTTTATATTAATAGAAATTAGAATTTTTCGAAAACTAGGGCTTTAAGGTAAAAATTAGGGCGATTTGAGATAAAATTATGGTTTTAGGATTTTGAATCAAATTAAGTTAAATTAAATCATCTTACTAGGGTTTATATAAAATCATCATCAAAATTAGGGTTTAATGCTTAAGGTTTGGTTTTTGTGATTATGTTTATAAACTTAAGGCTACTGGATGTTGATTTAAATGAATGTTATACAAGATGTGTTAATTTATAAAGTGCTACTAGATGACACAAACGTATTGTAAGATAATAGAAATTGCTACGGGAGATTTAAATAACTGCATGTCATTAAATGTATTAATAATGAAATGAATTATAGTAACTTTAAAATAGTTAGAGACAGAAAAACAATATCTGTGTTGAAGGCTTCACCAATAATAATCAGTCTATCCAACCTTACTAATCCAATGCCTGAGCTAACGTTGATATTGATTGGGAGAAACAATTGCTGGGATAATTAATGTGTCATTTCAATCTTCTGTGTTGATTATGCCATTTTTATAATTGTTGCAGCCTCTCTTTTGTTAATTGATGCTAGTAATAACTATTGCTCGCTATTAAGTGCTTCCTTCTAATGAATGTGGCCGCTCATTTAATTTTTAGCCTTGTAAGAGCCTTATACCCTATATACGTACAATACATATTTCCAGCATATGTAAAATATGCATATACGGTACAAAAATATCACAGACCGGTTTAATAAAAAATTTCAAAATTAAATAGTATATAAATATTCTTTACTTGTTATAGGAACCCAAAATAAACATTTTATATTAAAATCTCTATAAAAAATTCTCCAGAGTTTTGTCTATAATTTGGACATCCCAAAATTTATCAATTACATAATCTATAAAAAGAACACTTCGAATAAACAATAAACCATATCTTCACCTTAATTGTTAAATTTTTTCACAATTTTCTCAAAACATTTATATATAGATATATATATAATTTAGAACACATTTAAACCACCATTTCAAATAACTTAACCCAAACATTCTTTAAAGTTTACAATACATAAATAAAAAAAATTGATATAATATGCATAATACTCAAAATATACAATAACATAAAATATATACATGTTGTTGATAGTGTTTCTGATATTGATATCAACTATACAAGAACAACCACAAGTCTAGACCCGACCTGGTCTAGAAGAACTCTCCGGCTCAGCCGAATCTACTCTGTCACCTGCGCGATGTAAACAATCACACTAAGCCAAAAGCCTAGTAATACAAACTTGATAACAATAAAACTCAAATGCAATGCCAATGCACAAATGCATATGTGTGAGCGGGGATTTTCGCCCCCACTCTCGATGGAATGATTCTTGCGACTTCTGCACTATTTAGGCTCTGGTCCTTAGAGAACACGAACCTAAGTCCGGAGAAAATGGAGCCGCCACCTGGACAGGCCAAGAAAAAAAGAAAGGGGTGGATGACTTGATTCCTAAGGAATCCCCAACCCCCTAATGGGTTCGGAAAGTTGGGTACGTGTGGGGAAGGTGAGAAGTGGCCTAGCACCCCCACAACGGCCGGTTCATTGGAACCGGCCTCCTTTACAGGTCTTAATATTATAAAATTCTTAAATATAACATCATTATCCATATTACACACAATAATTGAAATAAAAGCATTGATATATTAAAAATCAAAACAATGTCCAAACAAAGCAAATAAATGGACACCCATCCGAGGATGGAAACATGTCCTTACATCCCATGCCTAAATAGGACACCCACTGAAAAGTAGAAACATGTCCTTTACATTAGTTCTAATATAGAAAAGCAATTTAAATTACATGGTATTTAACTAATGAGGCACCCACCAAGTGAAAACATACCTCTTACAACATTTGAAAATCTAAATAAATCGATAAAAGTAAATAAACATTCATAATAAATAAATCATTCATCAAAGATATCAATCAAAATATTAAATAAACATCCATCCATGATAAACTAAGTAAATCAAGCATTGAACTTAAATAAATCAACAAAGTATTGAAAATAAATTAAAGCATATAATAGACTACATAATCAAATATAAAATTTAATAAGGCAAATAAAGATTCAAATTAGGGCTACTGTTTCTATTTAAGTATCTTTATTTAATATGTTTAGGGTTTTGAGAATTCATGGGTTTAAACTACTATGAATTTTAAAAGAATTGAGATGGACCATGTTTTAGAATTTAATAGGTTGATAAAGTTCTTTGATTATCCAAATTAGTATTTGAGTGGTAAAATCATGAAATTAGGGTTTGAATAATTTAAAACACTTAGATTTATGATTTACGATTACTGGATCATTATTTTTGAGCTTACTGTGTAGAATTTGATTTATATGGTTTTAAGGTTTTAAAAATTAGGGTTTAGAAAAATTAGGGTTTAAGGTTAGTTAGGGAGTTAGGGTTTACTGTTTTGGGATTTGGAGTTGAATTAGGGTTTTGGAGAATGCATTAGGTTTTACTATTTGAAAAAACAATTGATAATTTTATGAAACTTTATGAAAATAAACCAAATGATTTAAAGTTTATAGAAGCAGAAAAGATGTTTTTTGGATTTTTTGGAAAGCAATAGATTTAAATTTAGGATTTTGAAAAGAAACAGGTTCAATTAGAGTTTTAAGATTTTGAAGAAGCAAAAATAATAATTTTAAGCTTTTTGGAAAATAAAGCAACAAATTAAGGTTTTTAAACTTTAGAAAAAGGGAATTAAGGTTCTAGGGTTTTTGAATTAAAATAAACAATTGGATGATTTTAGCTACTGTGAAGAAATTAGACAATTGATGCATACCTCCGTTTCTTGGTTCCATAAAAAATTTCTTCTTGGATGAACAAAAATAAAGACAAGCTTTGTTGCCATTAATGGATTGAATTGCTATTTGCTCTGTAAAAAAAATCAGATCGATTCAAAGCTTTTCCTCCTCAGTTTCGGTCTCAATTTTTCTTCAAATTTTTGTCCCAATTTCTGATCAATTTCCCCCCTTTTTGTGTTCTTTTTGGTCTTATTTATAGAATATTTTTTGATTAATCTTAGTTATTCATGGAATATAACATTCATTAAGAAAAGGAAACCGAAACCTAATTGTATTAGATTGCGGAAAAATTTGCGTCGGAAAAATTTTGCTGGCAAAAAAACCTGCTGCGGAAAAATTGCTCTGGAAAAAAAACTCTGGAAAAAAAAGCTGCTGCAGCTGTCTGCAGCAGCGGGAGGCCAATTGGCCTGTGGGCCATTTCGCCCGCAGGAAATTCCTGTGGGCGAAATGGTCCTGGAAATTCGCCCGCAGAAACAATCTACGGGCAAAATGGCTTTGGCCATTTCGCCGCAAGCCGACCCTCTTTTTTATTTTATTTTATTTTTTATTTTTATTTTTATTTTATTTTTATTTTTTATTAATAAAAATTAGATACTAAAGCAAATAATATTTAATTAAGATAACAAAAATATTTGGACTAATTAAAATATATTGGACCGGACTGGGTCAAAAATTAAGAGTCTACAGTTTGCCCCCTGCTCGAATGATCTAAGACTTTAGTGAAAGAGAGTGAAAAGCAACAAGACCTAATTTTTGATGAGATGGTTGTTTGAATTTGTTTTGGGTACTTGGACCCGAGACTGAACTTGATTTGGGTACTTGCACCCTAGACTAGATTGAATTTGGGTACCTGGACCTGGGATTGGGTACTTGGACCCAAGATTGGATTGAATTTGGGTACTTGGACCCGAGATTGATTTGATTTAGGTACTTGGAACCGAGATTGGGTTGAATTTGGGTACTTGGACCTGATATTGATTTGATTTGGGTACTTGGACTTGAGATTGGTTACTTGGACCCAAGATTGAATTTGATTTGGGTACTTGAACTCGAGAGATTGGGTACTTGGACCTAAGATTGGATTTGATTTTGGTACTTGGACCCGAGATTGGGTACTTGGACTGAGATTGGATTGAATTTGGGTACTTGGACCCAAGATTGATTTGATTTGGGTACTTGTACCCGAGATTGGGTACTTGGACCCAAGCTTGGATTGAATTTGAGTTCTGGACCCGAGCTAAATTCTGAACTTAGAAGAGATTCTAGGTTATGGACCTAATCAAAATTTGGGTTCTGGACCCGAGCTAAGTTCTGGACTTAAAAGAGATTCTAGGTTTTGGACCTAAGGAAAATTTGGGTTCTAGACCCGAGAGATTTGGATACTTGATCCTAAACTAGACTTGGATACTCGATTTGGATACTCGATCCTAATTTGGATTGGGATACTTGATCCTAATTGTATTTGGATACTCAATCCTAAATGGATTTAGATACTCGATCCTAAACCGGATTGGGATACTCGATCCTATCTGGATTTGGGATACTCGATCCTAACTGGATTTGGATACTCGATCCTAACTTGTCTTGGATACTCGATCCTAAACTGGATTTGGATACTCGATCCTAAACTGGATTTGGATACTCGATCCTAACTAGATTTTGATACTTTGACTCGAGATTGAATTCGATTTGATTGACCCTTTATCAGTTGTGGATTCTAGCTTAACTTGTTGTTCCATTCTTTTGTTCTTCTTTTCTCAAAAATTCAGCTATTTTTTAGTTGGCCCTCATATCTTCTCCTTACCCCAGCTGGCAAAATACAAGTGAGTTTAAAAATATTTTATATATAGACTCAAAAAATTGAAAAGGAGAAACTTTGCTGCCTGTGTAGGTTCAAACCCATGATTTTTCTATGCGGGCTTTAATAGATGTTTTTCTTGTCTAGTTCTTTGCATAAGCACACATTTCTTCTCTATGCAAAATTACTGGAGCTTTCTCAAGCAATGGGCTTTCCATGCCCCCCTGATTTGACATCTTCTTTTGATTCTTTACTTTACAGAGTGTTTTTTGTTCACTTTGATAAAGAATAGACAATACAAGATAGGAAAGTGTGACGTGATATGCTCATGTATGCATGATATGCATGATAATACTCACAGCAATTTCATTGACTCACAGACCGAGGTGATTAGCAGAAGTGTTCTCATTGGTTAATTTTTGACGCTTTTTCAAGTGTTGTATTAGAATGATCGAAAGCTTTTCATTTGTGGCTTTTATCTTCAAGATGTTGAAAACACGAGTGGTGAAGATCCCAAGTTGTAGATTCAGGGATACATCCTCTTTAAACTATGTTTCAGTATGTCAGTCAATAGCTTCTTCATGACCTTGCCAATAATCATTTCCTTTGCCCAATGTATTCTTTGGAGGTTCAAAATACTTCCCTTAACTTGAAGGCTTTGTATGATAAAACTTTTTTTTTTGAATTTTGATTTTGAAATCAAATGTTGGCTTTGCCAAATTAATGTCAATGTATCTCAGGACTTGATTTTTTCCAAATTAATATATCTATAACATGACAACCCTAGTTACCGTACTAAACTTGGGAATCATTTCTAGTTAAGCAAGAATTATTGCACTTCAGATAGGCACATACACATTACTTGGCCAAAGGTCTCATTGAGTTTAAATATTGTATATCTCATATGCATGCTCATCCAAACTATCTCCACTAATAGACTCTACCTACCAAGAGAGATCAACAAGTCTTTAATAGGCTTGAAATGGGGTCTACAAGGGACACGGGTTTAAATGAAGGCCATTTTGAGATTGGAGCTGATGTGACACAATGGACAAAACCTCACATTATATATTTCTTGTTTGAATTTTAGGCAGCTTGGGAGCAATCTTGCTAGACTCCAAATTCCCTCTATCTTCTTAGCATTAATCTAGATCTTGATTAGGACAGTTTTTGCCCTTGCAAAAAGTTTGTTACCCATATTTGTTTCTTTTCTTCTTCTCCCTTTTCTTTATTTTTTCTTACTCTTCCCTTTCTTAGAATTTTTTTTATCATTTTATCCTTTTTCCTTGTAGGACTATCAATTATAGAACTTTCAAGAACTGGATGGTCTTCCTCCTTTTTTTTCTCTAATTTCAATTGAATCTTTGGTTTTGTTGGACTAATTCAAGTCAAGCCGTCCTTATAAACCAAATGGAAGCCTTTTGTTGTCTTAGGTAAAAGAGAACTCAGTTGGCTTTTTGAACCATTTTGGGTTTTCTTTTCTTTTTTTCTTTCTCTTTTCTTTTCCTTTTCTTTTCTTTTTGTCTTCTCTCTTTTTTTTTTGGCTTTTTTTTTGTTTGGTTCTAGCTCTAAAAGATTTTTCTTATTTATACTAACTTGGGCTTCCAATAATGGATGAGTGGAGTAACATAAATCTTCTTTAACAGTGATAAATCATTTGTTACTTTGATGTTGATGTTGTCTTGATATATTGGAGATATTAAGGGAACTTCAACTACCCTTATGGTATTGAGAACCTCAACCATCTTCATGGTCTTGAGAACTTCAACTATCCTCATGATCTTGACTATTCATTCCTTTCTTTGATCTTCTGACATCTTCACCTTAGTGATCATAAGACTTGTCAAAAGTATCATAACAGCTCACTGTAGGTTGTTGGGGTTTGTAAGCCAATGAAAAGAAAGCTAAAATTTTATGAAGGCTCAAAGGGACAACTAGGGATTGATATTTAATAGGGTGGATACTAGTTGTTGGTTAACCAAACAATGCCTAGATAATCTCTCCCTTAAATAAGCAGAGTTCAATTTCGCCTCAAAAGTTTGTCAAAACATGTTCTAAGACTGACTAGGACCTAGACAAAGATAATTATGCAGGAGCCCTCTCTAAGTAAGCATACACAACTCAATGCTATAGAGCAATTCCCTTACCTAGTAAAGTTATTCAAGTCATGATGCATAGATATATTAATTCATGAATTATCAAGCTAGATTCCTCGTCGGTTGAGCACCAAAATGAACAAAGACCAATAAAATTTTGATGAAAAGTAATTTATTCAAACAAATTTAAATTTGAAAAATACGATAGTTCCAATTAAATAATAAAGAAAGTAAAATTGAAAAGCAACATTCAAGCTAAGGAAAGTTTGTTGAGTTTAAGCTTCTTTTCCTTTCATATCTTCAATATCCCCATCTTGAAAGGAGGATAAAACAAAATCTTCTTCTAATCTGTAGTCCGGTCAAATATATTTTAATTAGTCCAAAATAATTTTTATGTTGTCCAATACATTTTAATTAGTCCAAAATAATTTTTGTTATCTTAATTAAATAATATTTGGTTTAATGTCTAATTTTTATTAATAAAAAATAAAAAATAATAATAATAAACCAAAAATGAATTAAAAAAATCGGCGACAAAAAAATCCTGAAAGTCAGCGCAGGCCCGTGGGCATTTCTCCCGCAGCATTTTTCTGCAGGCGAAATGGCCCGCAGGTCCAATTATCCCTCAGCCAGCTGTGGCAGCTTTTTCACCAGATTAATTTTTCCTGCGGCAGTTTTTTTCGCTAGCGCAATTTTTCCGCAGCAGTTTTTTTTTCCAGCAAAATTTTCTGACGCAAATTTTTCTGAAACCTAATACAATTAGGTTTCAGTTTCCTTTTCCTAATTAGGATTAAATACCGTGAATAACTATAATTATATCATAAATTCTTATATAAATATGGGCTAAACAACACAAAAAAAGGGAGAGGAGAAATCGAAGGAGAAATTGGGATGAAAATTGAGAGAGTTTGAAACCGAATCTGTGAAGGAAAACTTTAATCAAGCTGATTTTTTTTTGAGGGAGCAGAAAAGCATTAACAAACGATTAAAGGCCGCAGCTGCCTTTGTTTTTGTTCATCCAAGAAGAATTATTTTTGAAGAAACCATCAAAAGGAGGTATGTATTAATTTTTTTTACAGTAGTTAAGATTATGAAATTGTGTCTTTCAAAATCAAAAACCCTAAAACTTTAATTTAGTTTTCTAAAGTTAAAAGCACTAATTCGTTACTTTATTTTCCAAAAAGACTTAAAATTGTTATTTTTACTTCTTCAAAATCTTAAAACCCTAATTGAACATGTTTTTCAACAAAACCAAAATTTGATTCTGTTTCTTACAACAAACCCTAAAAACACCTTTTTTATTTATATAAACCTTAAATCGTTGCCTACTTTCATAAAATTATCAATTGCTTTTTCCAAATTCTAAAAAAACATAAGCATCCTTCGAAACCCTAATTCTAAAACACTAAACCTAAATGCAACTTCCAAACCTAAAATAGTAAAACCCTAACCCCTTAAAACCTTAAACCTTAATTTTTTCTAAACCCTAATCCTTTAAAACTTTAAAAAACCATATAAACATAAATGTTATACTTTTTACACAGTAAGCTCAAATCAACAATTCATTAACCGTAAACCACAAATCAAAAGCATTTTAAAGTGTTCAAACCCAAGTTTCAATGATTTTATATCACAAACATTAATTTGGTTAATCAAAGAGTTTTACCAATCTTTTAAAACATAAAATCCTTAATCTATTTTAATTCTCTTAAAGTCACAGTAGCCAAATTCCATAAATTCCAAAACCCAAAACACATGAAATAAAGAACCCAAAATGGAAACAGTAGCCATAATTTAGATTTTTATTTGCCTTATTTAATTCCATATTTGATTATGCTTTGGTTTATTTTATATGCTTTAATTTATTTAAGTTCAATGCTTGGTTTATTTAATTTATCATGGATGGATGTTTACTTTCTATTGATGTTTAATACCATTGATGAATGATTTATTTATGATGAATGGTTATTTACTTTTATCAATTTATTTAAGACTTCCAAATGTTGTAAGAGGTATGTTTCCACTTGGTGGGTACCTCATTAGTTAAATATCATGTAATTTAAATTGCTTTTCTATTTTAGAATCAATGTAAAGGGCATGTTTCTACCTTTTGGTGGGTGTCCTATTTAGGCATGGGATGTAAGGACGTGTTTCCATCATCAGATGGGTGTCCATTTATTTGTTTTGTTTTGTTTGGACATTGCTTTGATTTTAATATAATGATGCTTTCTTTTTATTGTGTGTAATATGGATAATGTTGTTATATTTAAGAATCTTATAACATTAAGACCTGTAAAGGAGGCCGGTTCCAATGAACCGGGCGTTGTGGGGGTGCTGGGCCATTTCTCACCTTCCCCACACGTACCCAACTTTCTGAACCCATTAGGGGGTTGGGGATTCCTTAGGAATCGAGTCATCAACCCCTTTCTTTTTCCCGGCCCGTCCGAGTGGTGACTCCATTTTCTCCAAACTTAGGTCCGTGTTCTCTAAGGCCCTGAGCCTAAACAGTGCCAAAGTCGCAAGAACCATTCCACCGGGAGTGGGGGCAAAAATCCCCGCTCACACAATCCTTTTTCTACCATGAAGGTTGCCGGTGAAGGTACCCTGTTGAACCTTAGAAATGGATTACCTTTGGTATTGGGCTTGTCCGGCTCAGGCAACTTGCCATTTTCAATTAAATTCTAGATGTCATGCCTCAACTTCATACAATTGTCCGTTTCGTGTCCAGGCCTTTGATGGAATTGGCAAAATGCATTAGTATCAAAGTTAGGTCGAAGAGGATTAGGCAAAGGATGAGGAGTCAAGGGTTGTAATAATCCCCTCTTTTGTAGCTTATTGAGAACCCAAGACAGTGGCTTCCCTAATTCTGAAAACTGCCTCATTCCTCCTTGACTAGTGGTATTAACATCAACTTCTTTTTGTGTGCTTTGATTGTTGGGCTAAAAATTCCCTTTCACATTCCTTCTTATTGATAAACGGTTCTTCTCCCTTTCCCATTCTTCAATTTGCAAACCTGCTTAGAGAAGGTCTTTGAAATCACGGATGAGTGTATGAGACATCCTTTCACGAAGACTAGGTAACACCCCTCTCACAATCATCCTTATTTGATCGGATTCATCAGGCCTCTTCTTGAGTAAAGCAGCCTTGTTTCTCCATCTCTTCACATAATCCACAAAATTCTCATTTGACCTTTTCCTAATGGACTCCACTTCCATCAAGGTAACTTCCATCTCGACATTATATCCATATTGTTGGATGAAGGCTTTGTAAAGCAGATCGCAACTTTTTTGTGTTCCATCATCTAAGGTGTTGAACTAATTTTGGACAACAGGGTCCAATGAGAGCATGAAGTACCTTAGAGTTTGAGCCTTTGTAGCTCGGGAAGACTGCATAGCAGTGATATACTGCTTCACAAGGAGATGAGGATTTCCGGTTCCATCAAACTTCACAAAAGATGGCATCTTGAACTTGTACGGGACTTCTCCATATAACTCAAATAATTTGTCAACTTCGGACATTTCCTCGGTTTTCAATTTCTTCTCAAATTTCTTTTCTAGATCATCAATCATCTTTTCAACATCAGAAGTCTCGGTCTTTTCAATAGCTACCTTCTTAACAACCTTCGACTCCTTTTTTTCTTGAGGATCTTGGTAGTATTGAGCCCAATCATCATCATCAATGATCACCTTATCATCATCAAAAACTACTTCACCAACTTTAGTTTTCCCCTTGACTTTCTTGGTGCTAGCGGATGTTTCAGCATTGTTTCCTAAAATTGCAGCTAGTTGATTTTTTATGGTCTCAGCCATGGCCTCTTTTATTTCTTCCATCTTGGCATTGAGTGCTTCATCCACCATCCTTTGAATTTTTTCGGAATCCATTATTTTTGGAGAGTAAGTGATTCAGTCGTTGCTAGATACTTCATCTTCAGCATAGGTCAGATTGTCATAAGCTTTTGAACTATCGTAATCCAGGGCTGTGAGCTAGAAATGATCAATGATATGAGATGCAAATGTATGCATGTATGCACAAACAATCAACGAAGAAAGATAATTAGGACGTTCCTTCCAACCTTATAACATCCACACAGGAATGGCGAGTCTCTTTTCCTAGGTATATGGTTGACAAAATACCAACATGGGTACCTTGTTTTTGAATATTTCTCTCGGACGTTTCAACCAATAGTTATATTTCCAAAAATGGAAATCAGTTTATGATAATTCCCATTAATTAGGTTTTAATCCATTCAACCAACTAAAGTAGCTTTTATGCTATATTGGATTAAAACTAAATTTAGAGGTTTATTATAAGTAGATTTCTCATTTGAAAAAGTAACTAATGATTCATGCCAAAAACAAGGCCATGATTAATTATTCTTAGTATAAACTAGGCTCACAATTGATTTTTGGTATTTCGTAATTGACCTAAATATTTTGCAAGCTCTTTGTAAGAAAAGGATGGATGAAAATAATTTTATTTCTAAGCCCATTGTAAAAAGATCTTAGAAAAAATGGATTTTGGGCTTAGTATTTGGGCCATGAGCAAAAGAATTTTTGATTTGTTTTTAGAAAAGTTTTATATCCAAAGACCATTTTGAAAACGTTTTGAAAATAGCTTTGGTCTTTTGGATTTAGAGAAAAGTTTATTTTGAGCTTACAATGTACTTAGGTCATATTAGAAAAAGAACAAACCAAATAAGCCATGATTTAAGCCAAGATAAATTAACCATAGTCAAACAACATGCATTTGGGGTAAAACCTAAGGAAAGTAACTAGGCCAATTACATGAGCTTTAGTCTTTGGGTAAAAAAGCTTAGGTTCCCATAGCAGGCTATGAGTGGTTATGCCATGATCGATCTCCATACCTTGAGTGAAAGTATGGTATCCCTTACATAACATAACACGGGTAACACGGGCGTCCTAACTTACACACACTATGAAATCTAATATGATGCAATGGATAATATCATTATAAGGAAGAATAGAATAATATAAAGACCAATGGAATCAACTTCTCTTATCCCCAGTGGAGTCGCCACTATGAGCGGGGATTTTCGTTTTACCTAGGTTGAGAATCTCAAACCTAGGCTCTAATACCAAAACAATTGTAACACCCCTACATCCGGTACACGCACACTACAAACACCACAATGTAATATTCGTGCACTGAACATAGGGATGCTACGGTTTTCCTTAACATTCAAATCATTTTAAAATGATACCATAATCTTTCTCATTATACATTATAGAAAATAAGTAATTAACTTATAATATAAAACAAAATAGATATATATACATTCACTTAACACGCAGCAGAATTTATAAAATATTTACATATATGAATACTCTCAAAACTATATTTACAATTATACATATATTTACATTAAAATCGATACTTTACAAAATATAAAGCAGTTATACATGATTGGCAGCTCTTCTCTGATCTTTAAGTCCCAAAATAAATTCTTCAATGTCTACTCTCACTCGGTCTCGAGGAACTCTCGGGTTCAACTCTGTCACCTGCGCGATTAACACTATCGCGCTAAGCCAACGGCTTAGTAGTACAAAGTATGCTAGCATTATGCTTTAATGCAATGCAATGTCATATATTTTAATAATCAATACAACTTCATAGATGGAAAGATAATATCACACCTTTGTATTTCATAAATCATACACATATCAACATATTACATTTCCAAAGTCCTTCATAAATCTCATTATTCAATTATTTTACCATCAATGAATCATATTTAAACAAAGACAAGCATGGGCCCAAAATAAACTAATATGCCATTCAATTTTCAGAGTTAATGCTTTGGTTTTGTTATCACATTTATCATTATCATTATCCCAACTAGGCTTCAAGGATTAGGTTCAACCAAGCTTCAAGGGGAACAAAGCATGCTAAGTATCAACCCAACTTGGCTTCAAGAACCAACCCAACCTAGCTTCAAGGGTTGTAACATCCCAATTAGGCTTTAAGGACTAGACCCAACCAAGCTTCAAGGGGAGTAAAACATGTTAAACTTCTACCCAACTTGGCTTCAAGGATCAAGCCCAACCTAACTTCAAGAGATTGTTACTAATAAAAGGCATGCCACCAACAACAAAACTCTGAAAATAGAATAACACATTAGACACACAATTCATTTATTATCTCATCATTAATTCCATTTTCAATTCTCAATATCAATTAGGCAAACATGCCTCATTAAAGTCATTATAGCCAATCACAATGGCTTTACATTCCATCACATCTCAATCCACATTACAAATACATAATCATTTGCATCATCATATCTTTCACATTATTCATGTAACATCATTGATAATACATAACAAAGTATAATATTCATATGAATTAGCAATGTAATAATGCAATATTTGTACTTACCTCAATAACAATTCACACAACTCTAAACACTTCCTTTTCCAAGATTCTTTTACTTCTTAGATCAATGACAAATCCCTTTCTTCAAGACCTAATCCAAAAATAATAACATACACTTGCTTAGGGATACACATGAGATAATCAAATTAAGAGTTAACTAGGGCAAACCCTAAACATGACACGCTCAACCACACGGGCGTGTCCCTGACCGTGCCCTAATTCCACAACACAGAAGCTTTTACACGCTCGGAACCACGGGCGTGTCACTGGGCGTGTAATACATTTTGCCTCTCTTAAAAAAATCAACACGTCCAACAACGTGAGCGTGCTCATGGCCGTGTAAACTCTCCAATCTCACAGTAGCTATGACACGCTCAATAACACGGGTGTGTTACTGGTTGTGTCAAACCTACTGCCTCCAACACAATTGACACGCCTAAAACTCTAGACGTGCTCCCGGGCGTGTCAGGCCAAAAACTCAGATTCCGGCCAAAACCACAAAACACCCAACAAAACACTTCTTTTCACCACAAAACATACCCAAAAACCATCTTAACTTACAAAAATACCCAAAACAACTCCACATCTATAACAAACACAAATCACAAATATCATCACAAAACCCTAAACACAAATACAACACCATCTCTTCCAACCAACTTACTCTTTTCTTCAATCCATCCTTATAATCCATAATCAATCTAATCAAACACTCTTAAGCATATCACAATCAAACAACATACTCTTACAAATCTATCAAACTCAAACACAACTTCAAATAAGCAAAGAAATCAAAAGAGGACTTACCAAAGTAATGAAACTTCTTGAATCTCCAACTTGATCACTTAGATCTTCCTTCAATTTGAGCTCAGAACATTAAGATCCTCTCTTGGTCTCTTGCTTTCTCTTGTCTTTGGAGGAGTCGGCCACTTCAATGGAAAAGAAGAAAAGAACAATGAAGAAACAAAGTCAACTTCTCTTTAAATCTCCACCAAGCATTTCCAAAAAGTCAATTACCCAAATACCCTCTTCTCACTTACTTTTAACTCTCTTCACTTACGTGCCCTTATTAGTAATTTCACCAATAACCAAATAAATATCTTCATCCCTTGACTCTCCATTTTTGACTTATGTATATGTTATTTATACTTCCATATATACAACATATACATTTTCTTTTAATTTCTTTTCTCTTGCAAATTAACATATACATTCTATCCAAATTAAAACAACAACAATATTCAAAACTTCTAAGGCATACATTGGGATATTACAAGGACACCCACCGAAAGGTAGAAACATGTCCTTTACATTAGTTCTAATATAGAAAAGCAATTTAAATTACATGATATTTAACTAATGAGGTACCCACCAAGTGGAAACATACCTCTTACAACATTTGAAAATCTAAATAAATCGATAAAAGTAAATAACCATCCATAATAAATAAATCATTCATCAAAGATATAAATCAAAATATAAAATAAAATCCATCCATGATATACTAAGTAAATCAAGCATTGAACTTAAATAAATCAACAAAGCATTGAAAATAAATTAAAGCATATAATAGACTACATAATCAAATATAAAATTGAATAAGGCAAATAAAGATTCAAATTAGGGCTACTGTTTCTATTTAAGTATCTTTATTTAATATGTTTAGTGTTTTGGGAATTCATGGGTTTAAACTACTGTGAATTTTAAAAGAATTGAGAAGGAGCCAAGTTTTAGAATTTAATAGGTTGATAAAGTTATTTGATTATTCAAATTAGTATTTGAGTATTAAAATCATGAAATTAGGGTCTTAATACTTTAAAACACTTAGATTTATGATTTACGGTTACTGGATCATTATTTTTTAGCTTACTGTGTAGAATTTGATTTATATGGTTTTAAGGTTTTAAAAATTAGGGTTTAAGGTTAGTTAGGGAGTTAGGGTTTACTATTTTGGGATTTGGAGTTGAATTAGGGTTTTAGAATTTTAGAATTAGGGTTCGAAGAATGCATTAGGTTTTAGGATTTGAAAAAATTATTGATAATTTTATGAAACTTTATGAAAATAAACCAAATGATTTAACGTTTATAGAAGCAGAAAAGATGTTTTTTGGGATTTTTTGGAAACCAACATATTTAAATTTAGGATTTTGAAAAGAAACAGGTTCAATTAGGGTTTTAAGATTTTGAAGAAGCAAAAATAATAATTTTAAGATTTTTGGAAAACAAAGCAACAAATTAAGGTTTTTAAACTTTAGAAAAAGGGAATTAAGGTTCTAGGGTTTTTGAATTAAAAGAAACAATTGGATGATTTAAGCTACTGTGAAGAAATTAGACAATCGATGCATACCTCTGTTTCTTGGTTACACCAAAAATTTCTTCTTGGATGAACAAAAATAAAGACAAGCTTTGCTGTCTTTGGATTTAATTGTTGTTTGCTCTCTTAAAAAAAATTAGATAGATTCAAAGCTTTTCCTCCTCAGTTTCGGTCTCAATTTTTCTTCAAATTTTTGTCTCAATTTCTTATCAATTCCCCACCTTTTTGTGTTGTTTTTGGTCTTATTTATAGAATATTTTTTTTATTAATCTTAGTTATTCAAGGAATATAACATTCATTAAGAAAAGAAAACCAATACCTAATTGTATTAGGTTTCGAAAAAATTTATGTCGGAAAAATTTCGCTGAAAAAAAACTGTTGCGGAAAAATTGAGCTGGCGAAAAAAAATTGCTGCGGAAAAAATGTGCTGGCAAAAAAGCTGCTGCAGAGCGAATTGGCCTTGCGGCGAAATGGCCTTGGGCAATTTCGCTCACAGGATTTTCCTGCGATGGAAATGGCCTAGCCATTTCGCCCGCAGGAAAATCCTGCGAGCGAAATTGCCCAAGGCCATTTCGCAGCAAGCCGACCCTCTTTTTTTATTTTATTTTTTATTTTTATTAATAAAAATTAGATACTAAAGCAAATATTATTTAATTAAGATAACAAAAATTATTTTGGAATAATTAAAATATATTGGACCGGACTAGGTAAAAAATTAAGGGTCTACAATATGGATATCACATCATTCCATGTTCTCATACTTTTCAAATATTTCACAATCCACAATTCACATAAAAACAAACAAAAAAATGGGCCCAAAGATAACTAATATGCTATTGAAATTCCAGAGTTACTGTTTTTGTCTATAATGACACTATATGTCTAACCCTATAAACAAAATATTAATGTAATAGTCCAACTAGGTTTGAGCTAACGACCCGGTCATTTCATCTAGCCCAGCTTTAAGGACTTATTTTTGAGGCTTACGACCCGGTCATTTCACCTCAAAAATATTTTCACAATGGCACTAGCGTCTAGCCATAGGCAAATCATAGGCTTGCCGCCAAACACAGAACTCTAAAAATTGAATAACATACTAGGCACACAATTTATTCATATTTCTCATTTATATCAATATCAATTCATTTCATTATGTTTCCACATATCTCATTACATTATACCACATTTTTGCGTTTGCAACACATTACCCAATTACTTTAGGTATTTTCACATAATTCACATACTAATCACATTTAATGTAATCTAGCCAATACCAATTGTTTTTTAACAATGGACTTAACACATATATGACATTACAAATGTCATAGCACATTATTCATACATAACCAATGTATCAAGTAGCTTAACACATTTTTCAACCAAAATGTGTTAAGCCCAAATGTCATGCAAACATAACCAATGTATTTAAAGTTTGTACTTACCTGAAATAGTAACCAAAACAAGCTTAAAACAACCTCCAATCTTATCCTTCTAACTTGCCCTTCGCCACTTGGATGAAGCAAATCAACCTCCCTCAATGACTAAACCAAAGATAGCAAATAATCATTTAGTATCACATTTAATGGCATTTTCAATATTAAACCATAATTAAACCCCATCCAAGCAAAAATCCAAAATTTAAGGCTGACCTCACTTTAACTTTGGATTCTTATACTAGGCCATTCATTTTAATATATTAAGTTTATTTATATTATTAGAAACATATTTTAATACATTTAAATCATTTACATTAGAAAAACACACTCTTATACACAAAATCCTAAAATGGCATAACCTTCCCCCATTGAAGATTTTCCATTCCAACACAATCCATTAATCATTTTAAGCTTATATACATCACTTATATCACCAAACAACCAGATTAAACCAATAAAATTATACAATTCAACAACCTTGAAAAAATCATTTTTCAAAACCCTAAATCACACTTCCATTCTCAAACTCCAACCAAACATAACCAAATCCAATATTTGATTTTAAAATACTTATTTAAGCACCAAAACAACTCATTTAGAACCAATTTGCATAATTAAAAACCATGGTTTCTCAAACCCTAAAAGTCCACAACCCTAAATTCTCTCTCTTCACCATTCTTTATCCAATTTAATTATAATATATTTTATCAAATTTCCAAAAATTAGAAATTTTCAAAAAAAAAATTGGTATATTATAATTCTCTTCCCTTAAAATAAATTTCTTCCTCAAAATTACCTACTCTCAAGTCTGGAACAATTGGGAAAACTGACTTTGCATTGTTTGCTCATTCTCCCATGTTGCCTGCTCAGTGGCATGATTTCTCCAAAGGACTTTCACAAGTGGCACCCTCTTATTCCTCAATTCTTTAACCTCTCATGCCAAAATCGCCACTGGTTCTTCCTCGTAAGTCAGATCTGGACTCACCTCAATAGACTCCACTGATAGGATATGAGATGGGCCAAACCTGTATCTCCGAAGCATCGAGACATGGAAAACATTATGAATTTGATCCAACTCAGGCGACAAAGCTAGTCTATAAGCCACTGGACCAACTCTCTCTAACACCTCATATGGTCCTATGAAATGAGGACTCAACTTCCCTTTGTAACTGAACCTCAGAATCTTCTTCCATGGAGACACCTTCAGAAATACTTTATCTCCCACACTGAACTCTATGTCTCTTCTCTTCAAATATGATAAGGATTTCTGTCTGTCTAAAGATGCTTTCAAATGATCCCAAATCACCTTCACTTTCTCTTTTGTTTCCTTAATCAAATCGGGACCGACCAGTTTACCTTCTCCAACCTCATCCCAATACATAGGTGTCCTGCATCTCCTGCCATAGAAGGCCTCATAAGGAGCCATCCCAATACTAGACTGATGACTGTTGTTATAAACAAACTCAATTAGTGGCAAAAATCTATCCCAATTCCCAGTAAAATCAATGATATAGCTCCTCAACATATCCTCTAGAATCTGTATCACTCTCTCTGACTGCCCATCTATCTGAGGATGGAAAGCAGTACCAAAATACAATCGAGAACCCAAAGCATCATGCAAACTCTTCCAAAACCTCAAAGTAAACCAAGGATCTCGATCCAACACCAAAGAAACCGGGACTCCATGCAACCTCTCAAGAGAATAATCCATCCGTACTAGAAGAAGTGAGCTGTCTTTGTCATTCGACCAACTATCACCCAGATTGCATCATGCTTCTTCTGGGTCAAAGGCATTCCAATCACAAAATCCATTGTCACTTGCTCCCATTTCCACTCGGGCACTGATAAAGGTTGGAGCAACCCTAAAGGAACCTGGTGCTTAGCCTTCACTCTCTGGAAAGTGAGACATCTAGATACAAACTCTGCTATGTTCCTCTTCATACCTGACCACCAATAATGTCGCTTCAAGTCCTGATACATCTTGGTACTTCCCGGGTGCATAGCATAAAGTGACTGATGTGCTTCCTCTAATATCATCCTTTTCAATTCTGCATCATCAGGAATACATAACCTATCTCTATACCATAGAGTGCCATCATCCCTCAAAAAAATGTCTCAACTCTCCCTCTTCTGACAAACCAACACAATTTTTTAAATTCTCTCATCTGCCAATTGAGCCTCCCTAATATGATCCAACAAGACTGGCCTTAATTGCACCTGAGCCATCAAAGCACCATCATCACAAGACTTAAATCTAACATGCAACGCTCTCAACTCACTAAGCAATGAGAGCAAATAAGCAGTCAAAGCTACCAAAGACTTCCGACTCAAGGCATTAGCAACAACATTTGCCTTACCAGGATGATAATCAATCAAATAGTCATAGTCTTTAATCAACTCTAACCACCATCTTTGCCGAAGATTCAGCTCTCTCTGAACACCCAGGTATTTTAAACTCTTGTGATTAGTATAAATGAAGCATTTCTCCCCATATAAGTAATGCCGCCAAATCTTCAATGCAAAAACTATAACTGCTAACTCCAAATCATGAGTCGGGTAATTTAGCTCATACGGCTTCAACTGTCGAGAGGCATAAGCAATGACTCTACCCTCCTGTGTTAGAACACAACCTAAACCACTATGTGAAGCATCACTGTATATCACGTATGGTTTACCTTCCACAGGCAGGGTAAGGACAGGAGACTGAGTCAACATCTCCCTCAGTTGCTCAAAGCTCACCTGACACCGATCTGTCCACATAAATCTAACTCCTTTCCAAAGTAATATGGTGAGTGGTGTAGCTATCATAGAACACCCCTTCACAAATTGGCGATAATAGCCTGCCAATCCCATAAAACTTCTAACCTCTGTCACAGTCTTCGGTAGACTCCAATTCAAGATAGCCTCAACCTTACTCCGATCAACTCTAATACCCTCTACTGAAATCACATGACCAAGAAAAGCTACTTGATTGAGCCAGAACTCACACTTAGATAGCTTAGCATACAACTGCTTCTCTCTCAAAATCTGCAATACAATCCACAAATGCCTATCATGATCCTCCTCATTATGCAAATACACCAAAATGTCATCAATGAAGATCACCACAAGCTGATCTAAATATGGTCTGAATACCCTGGTCATCAAATCCATAAAAGCTACTGGTGCATTCATCAATCCAAAGGGCATCACCAGAAACTCATAATGCCCATACCTCGTGTGAAAAGCTATCTTGGGTACATCCACATCTCTGATTCTCAACTGATGGTACCCTAATCTCATATCAATCTTAGAGAATATTGCTACTCCCTTCAACTGATCAAAGAGATCATATATCTGAGGCAAAGGATACTTGTTCTTGATGGTCACCTTATTCAACTACCTATAATCAATACACAATCTCAAGGTGCCATCCTTCTTCTTCACAAACAACACAGGCGCTCCCCATAGGGACACACTAGGACAAACGAACCCTTTTCCAAACAACTCCTACAACTGCACCTTCAACTCTCTCAACTCAGCAGGTGCCATCTGATAAGAAGTAATAGAGATAGGAGTGGTACTAGGCAATAAATCAATACTAAACTCCATCTCTCTCTTGGGAGGTACCCCTGGTAACTCATCAAGAAAAACATCTGGAAACTCAACAACTGTGGGTATACTGTCAAGCTGGGACCCCACTACTCTAGTATCTACTACATGAGCAAGATAAGCCTCACATCCCTTCTGAATCATCCTCCCAGCTAAAATAGCTGAAACAAACATGGATGAAAGATACCTCTGCTCACTAGATACCATCACATCCCTACCATCACGTGTTCTCAAAGTAACACATTTCTTCTGACAATCTACCATAGCCCTATGCCTGGATAACCAATCCATACCTAAAATATATCATACTCCCTGAAAGGCATCTCATTCAGGTCGCCGAGAAATTCCATATCCTAAACAACAACTGGGCTATCTTGGTGCACCTTGCTTACCATAACACTATGCCCTAAAGGATTTGTGACCAAAACATCAAATCCTAATGACTTAGAATACATTCACTCACTAGCAAGATGGATGCACTGATGTAAGAATGACTCAACCCATGGTCTAATAATGCAAGAATTGAAGTACCAAATAAAGTAAAAGTACCAGCAATAATAGCTGAAGCATCCGACAACCTCTGCATCACATAAACTCGCTATGATGGTCTTGTGTCACATCCCAAAGTTTAGGTAGTCGAGTATTAGGTAAGAAGGACATAAATAAGTGGTCAAATAGAGGCTTGAGATAGTCAAAAACACAATCAGTGTGCAAAGGAGGCCCGTGAAGTCGACGGGACCTAAAGGTAATTTTTTGAAAGGCCGAGGACCTAAGTGAAAATTTCTCAAAAGTTAGGGGCAACTATGTAAACTTAAAAATTAAGTGTCGGAAGTTCTTAATAGTGCCCATATCCGACCCCAAAAGAATATTCTCGGGATTAATCGGGTCATAACCTTGGATTTCAATTTTTCCAGAAAATGCACGGTTTAAAAGTTACAATCGATTAATCACTGGAGGGCATTTTGGTATTTTCACAACCTAGACTATAAAATTACAACACAAGAAAGTTGAGGGGGTCAAAATATGAATAAAAGGAAGCCTAATGGCTTGCCAAATAAATAGATAAAAGAAGAAGGCAAGTGGACCAATTAAAAGTGGCCATTTTTGCCATAAGATGTACCAATGGGAAATCAACACTTACACCAACACATCTTAACCTCTCTTGGCTGCCATTTGGATCAAAATAAGCTAAGGAAAGAATATAAAAGCCCTCTCTTACATGGTGAACGCATCCCAAACCATAAGAGAAGGAAGAAGGAGGTGATTTTGCCAAAGTTTAAGGCTTTTGGTTGAAGATTTTGGTGACAAACAAGATTATAAGGTAAGAGAAACCTATCTCTAGTTTTAATTTCATGGATTAATGGTTAATTTAAGAGATTGAAATTAGGGTTCATGTAGCTAGATTTGGAGAAAATTCAAGAAATAATTATTGGAAGGATTTGATGAAAGAAATGATGGTGTTTAATGGTGAAAATAAGCTAGCAACCATTAGAAAAACCATAAGATAAGACTATGTCTATACCTAGGGTTCTTACCTTTGTATATGTGACATGTTAAATTCATAGGAAATCAAGGAGATTAGAGAGGAAAGGAAGTGAAATAGACAAGAAGAGCAAGGAAAAGCAAGGTTTGGTACTTTAACTAATTGTTTGTTCATTTTCTTGAAAATTTTCTATTTTAGAATTGGTGAAATGCTGTGACTTGTATGATTTTTAATTAAATATAGAAATATGTTATTCAAGTGAATTGTTTATATATTGTGCCTCAATGCGTCTAGAATGACTGAAAAATATTTTGAGTTGAATTCGGAATGGTTATGATTATGGAAAATTTATTTCTGTTAGACCTGCTCTAGGAGGTACCTTGACTGAGACAGCCATGTTTCCGGATTTTTAATAAAATGTAGAAAAATAATATTCAATTGAATTTTGGATATGTTGTTTTTTAGTGAGTCTAGTATTTGAGAAAAATAATTTGGAACCACATTGATTGAATTTAATTTACAGAATACACAAAATTTAGAACTGCTGCCAGGATGCAGGGCAACTGGAGCAGTTTGGTTGGGTGAACTACTTGACCAAGATTTTATGTCCAGTTTGATCTGAAATTTTAAAGGAATGATTTTAAGATGTAAAACTAAATTCTTTAAAACTTTTAGAGTTTTTAGTCAAGTATATTATGTTATACAATTTTTCAAAATAAGGATCAAGTTGAGTCCAAAATCAGAATTTACTATTCATATGGTCATTTTGCTAATATTCATTTGGTCATTTTTCAAAAGTAATCCAATTGATTCCTTATGCATATAAATGAGCATAATATGTTATTAAAAATGAAAAAATATGATATTTCACTTTGAAATAATATAAGAAACATAAGTAGATAATTGTATAATGCATATTCGATTAAGAAATGGCATGAAAACTTTGGCTCCACTAGGTATCTGGGATAGTACTGAGTAGGGTAAGGGTATGATGTACCATACTATATGCAGTGCTACTTTAATATAGGACTTCGGTCTGAGTTATATAGGGTGACGACCCGAGCTATATAGGACTTCGTTCTGAGTTATATAGGGCAATCGCCCGAGTTATATCCGATCCGAGGGCTTCGGCAACAGATTCCACAGGGCTTGGTCCGCAATTTTTTAGGGCCACAGCCACTGAATATATATACAGTTGTTTCAGTTAGTTCCTTACCATACGTTAGTCTACCAAATTACCTTGTGGAGCGAACTGATAAAATGATAATAACTTAATATATGACATGTATGGATTGTTTTTGCTGTGATATTATTTTTCAATA
Organism: Garcia nutans; assembly: GCA_947685225.1. Lineage (NCBI taxonomy): Eukaryota > Viridiplantae > Streptophyta > Magnoliopsida > Malpighiales > Euphorbiaceae > Garcia > Garcia nutans. The sequence continues at coordinate 32,529,140 of CANTUV010000002.1, forward strand.
CGACTCATTGCTTTTAAAAGTGCATTATGCTTTTATTATTTATTTTCCGTAATTAGTTAAAGTACCCACTAAGCAATGCTTAGCGAGTTTAGTTTCTTCTAAACTCATAGGCTATTAGCAAGGAGCCAGTAGCGAGCAGAGGAATCCTGCGATCTGTCGGTCATCAACAAACTTAGGTGGTGCTCTTCATTTTGTATTTTGGTATTAGAAACTGGCATATACTTATTTGAACAATACAAAGAGATAACTTGATGTAGCATGTAAATCTAGTAATGTATAATAACTGTATGGTTTTAAATTGAGTTGGGTTGTGAATATAGAAGTGTGAATTCTTCTTGCAGGATTGTAGTTGAGGTTATAAGGGTGGATTATTGGGAGTATGCTTGAGTTGAATTGTGAAACAAAATGTTTTTCAAAAATAAGAAAAATCAGTTTTGTCGACACTTGGTGTAACACCCCTATACCTCGTATACGCACACTACATACCACCATATATGTAATATACGTATACTAAATATAGGAATGCTACGGTTTACTAAACAAACAACTCATTCCTTTTAACAATAATATGAGAAAACTTGAAAACATTCAAATCATATTATAAAGTACAATAGATAAAACATTTATACATCAAAATCCATGTTTTACAAAACATAAAAGTTACACATGTTTGGCAGTTTGTCTTTGATCTTTAAGCCCACTATCAACACTTCAGAATCTAGATTCAACTCGGTCTAACTGAGCTCTCTGGTTCTATCCTGCCATCTGCGCGATGAACCACAATCGCGCTAAGCCAACGGCTTAGTGGTACAAACCACAATAACAATATGTTTCAATGCAATGTCAATGTCACACATTTCAACAATAAAGACAATATTCATAAATGATATATTAATATTTCTCATAACACTACATTTCATTATCTTATTCAATTCTTTCATCATTCATGAATCACATTGAAACAAAGACAAGCATGGGCCCAAAAGACACTAATATGTTATTCAAAGTTAAGAGTTACTACTTTGGTCCATAATCACAATCATCAAGCCCGTAGGCGATACATATATATCTCTATCCATGGATAGTGTAACAGACCCAGTCTCTTAGACCTCAACCCGGCTAGACCCTAGGGCCCCAGTATCTTGGTCCTCAACCCGGCTAGACTGTTACTGTTTTTGAGGCTTACGACCCAGTCTTTTCACCCCAAAAACATCATATTTCACATTTTTCAGCTGGATTCGGCTTACGACCCGGTCTTTTCACCTATCCAGCGATTCATAGGCATGCCGCCAAACCCAGAACTCTAAAAATGGAATAACATATTAGACACACAATTCATTCATTATTTCATTATCAATTTCATTCTCATTTTCTCATCATCATTTAGACAACCATGTCTCATTATTAAGCACACAATTATTTCATTTATCTCTTTCTCAATTCATTTCTCATTTCATATTCCATAATCAAATAGGCAACCATGCCCCAATGATTTCATTTGCACTATCATAGCCAACAACAATGGCTTCACATCTCATCATATCTCAATTCACATTAAAGCAATTCATCATTAAAGTATTCATAACCAAATGCATTGAACATACATTTTGAATGATCATCATATCTTTCACATTATGCAAATCATAGCATTAATCAAATGTATCAACAATGTAGTAGATTACTTAACACATTTAAAACCAAATGTGTTAAGTCCCAATGTCATTTAAATATATGCAATAATGTAGGGTTTATACTTACCTCAAGAACAACTCACACCAATCTATACACTTCCTCTTCCAAGAATTCTCAACACTTAGGTTAGGGCAACTCAACCTCTTCACAACCTAATGCAAAAAGAATAATACACACTTATTTAAAGATACACATGAATTCCAATACAATTATCCACCGATTAGCCTCATACTAGACCCATAGATCACAAATTATAAGCCAATATAACTATCTAGGACCCACGGTCATGGCCTCACACCCCCACGGTCGTGGTCTCACAAACCCCCACGGGCGTGGGTTAGAAAACGAATCTGTCCAATTGCTTAACACCCCCACGGTCGTGGCATTCAAGATGCTTCTGTTTCGGACCAAACTCATGTATTCTATGCTTTCAACTCCATTAAACACAAACACATAGAAAATCTAAGATAATAATTGCTCAAACTCACAACATACATCAATTTCCAAGTCACAACTCTTACTCTTTCAACACCAACCTAATTCCTTTTCTTCCATTCAATCCCAAAATCAAAATCAATTATACCCAACACTCTCAAACACACCACAATCAAACATAATCATGCTCTTAATAATCCAACACCAAACTCAAACACAACTTAAAATAAAACAAGGAAATCAAGTGAAAACTTACCAAAGTTGATGAAACTTCTCAAATTTCCAACTTAATCACTTGTAATCTCCTTCAATTTTGAGCTTGGAATATCAAATCTCTCTCTTGCTCTCTTGCTTTGTGATACATGGCCAAGAAGGAAAAGAAGAAGAAAATAAAGAAGAAAAGAGACAAGTCAAACTTTTATTCTCCACTTAAACCTCCACCAAGCAATATATCATTAAAATATTCTAATATATTCTCTTCCACTCATATTTTCCTTTTAATTAATTTCACTAATTTAAAATAAATAAATATCTTCTTTTGACTTTCATTACCTTGACTTGTATATGTTGTATATATTTCTATATATACAACATATACACTCTCTCTCTTTACTTCTTTTCTCTTTCCAATTTAACATATACATTACATCTAAATACAACAATAATACCAAAACTTCTAGGGCATACTTTGGGATATTACACTTGGGACCTAGAATTTTAAGGGAGACTTTGTCAAAATTTTTGGAAAATTTTAATAAGGAACATTAAGTAAGCTGACATAACCAGAGCTCGTATTCCGATGTAGCATTTCTCCTCGGCTTATTCATAGGTCGGGAAGGGGTGTTACAATTTGTGGTATCAGAGCATTGGTTTAGTCGATTCTGGAAGATAGGTAGTAAGTAGGTAACTATGTGTGCCATGTAAGATAAAGTAAGGAGAAAGTTATATGATGAATAGGTAGATGTACATGCCAGATAGGAGTTGATAATCGAGTTATATATTGATGAATTAAGCAGATAGCTATTTATGTCAATATAGGATGTCTCTAGATTCGTGGCAAGCTATGAAACGAAACGTAGAATCGCAAGCATCTGGTCTGCAGATGCCGGGGAAGCTCATAGACTAGGGTTAGCAACAGCTGAAATACCCAGTCCGAAAACTTACCTTAGGCAGACAGCAGCAGCATTCCAATAAACGACTGTTATTAATTATATGAGCAATGTATTTACATATATGAACAAGCAAGTTTCGGGGCGAAACTTAAATTAAGGGAGGTAGAACTGTCACATCCCAAAGTTTAGGTAGTCGAGTATTAAGCAAGAAGGACATAAATAAGTGGTCAAATAGAGGCTCGAGATAGTCAAAAACAAAATCGATGTGCAAAGGAGGCCCGTGAAGTCGACGGGAACTAAAGGTAATTTTTCGAAAGGTCGAGGAACTAAGTGGAAATTTCTCAAAAGTTAGGGGCAACTATGTAAACTTAAAAATTAAGTGTCGAAAGTTCTTAATAGTGCCCATATCCGACCCCGAAAGAATATTCTCCGGATTAATCGGGTCATAACTGTGGATTTCAATTTTTCCCGAAAATGCACGGTTTAAAAGTTACAATCAATTAATCGCTGGAGGATATTTTGGTATTTTTCACACCCTAGACTATAAAATTACAACACAAGAAAGTTGAGGGGGTCAAAATATGAATGAAAGAAGCCTAATGGCTTGCCAAATAAATAGATAAAAGAAGAAGGCAAGTGGACCAATTAAAAGTGGCCATTTTTGTCATAAGATGTACCAATGGGAAATCAACACTTACACCAACACATCTTAACCTCTCTTGGCTGCCATTTGGATCAAAATAAGCTAAGGAAAGAATATAAAAGCCCTCTCTTACATGGTGAACTCGTCCCAAACCATAAGAGAAGGAAGAAGGAGGTGATTTTGCCAAAGTTTAAGGCTTTTGGTTGAAGATTTTGGTGACAAACAAGATTATAAGGTAAGAGAAACCTATCTCTAGTTTTAATTTCATGGATTAATGGTTAATTTAAGAGATTGAAATTAGGGATCATGTAGCTAGATTTGGAGAAAATTCAAGAAATAATTCTTTGAAGGATTTGATGAAAGAAATGATGGAGTTTAATGGTGAAAATAAGCTAGCAACCATTAGAAAAATCATAAGATAAGACTATGTCTATACCTAGGGTTCTTACCTTTGTATATGTGACATGTTAAATTCGTGGGAAATCAAGGAGATTAGAGAGAAAAGGAAGTGAAATAGACAAGAAGAGTAAGGAAAAGCAAGGTTTGGTACTTTAACTAATTGTTTGTTCATTTTCTTGAAATGATTCTATTTTAGAATTAGTGAAATGCTGTGACTTGTATGATTTTTAATTAAATATAGAAAAATGTTCTTGAAGTGAATTGTTGATATGTTGTGCCTCAATTCATCTAGAATGACTGAAAATTATTTTGAGTTGAATTCGGAATGGTTATGATTATGGAAAAAGTATTTCTGTTAGACCTGCTCTAGGAGGTACCTTGACTGAGACAGCCATGTTTCCAGATTTTTAATAAAATTTAGAAAAATAATCTTCAATTGAATTTTGGATATGTTGTTTTTTATTGAGTCTAGTATTTGAGAAAAATAATTTGGAACTACATTGATTGAATCTAATTTAAGGAATTCACAAAATGTAGAACTGCTGCCAGGATGCAGGGCAACTGGAGCAGTTTGGTTGGGTGAACTACTTGACCAAGATTTTGTTTCTAGTCTGATCTAAAATTTTAAATGAATGATTTTAAGATGTAAAACTAAATTCTGTAAAAATTTTAGAGTTTTTAGTCAAGTAGATTATTTTATACAATTTTTCAAAATAAGGATCAAGTTGAGTCCAAAACCAGAATTTACTATTTATATGGTCATTTTGCTAATATTCATTTGGTCATTTTTGAAAAGTAATCCAATTGATTCCTTATGCATATAAATGAGAATAATATGTTATTAAAATGACAAAATATGATATTTCACGTTGAAATAATATAAGAAACATAAGTCGATAATTGTATAATGCATATTCGATTAAGAAATGGCATGAAAACTTTGGCTCCACTGGGTATCTGGGATAGTACTGAGTAGGGTAAGGGTATGATATATCATACTATATGCAGTGCTGCTTTAATATAGGACTTCGGTCCGAGTTATATAGGGTGACGACCCGAGCTATATAGGACTTCGGTCCGAGTTATATAGGGCAATCGCCCGAGTTATATAGGACTCCGGTCCGAGGGCTTCGGCCACAGATTCCACAGGGCTTGGTCCGTAATTTTTTAGGGCCACAGCCACAGAATTTATATACAGTTGTTTCAATTAGTTCCTTACCATATGTTAGTCTACCGAATTACCTTGTGGAGCGAACTGATAAAATGATAATAACTAAATATATGACATGTATGGATTGTTTTTGCTGTGATATTATTTTTCAATACGACTCATTGCTTTTAAAAGTGCATTATGCTTTTATTATTTATTTTCCATAATTAGTTAAAGTACCTACTAAGCGATGCTTAGCTAGTTTAGTTTCTTCTAAACTCGTAGGCTATTAGCAAGGAGCCAGTAGCGAGCAGAGGAGTCCTGCGATCTGTCGGTCATCAACAAACTTAGGTGGTGCTCTTCATTTTGTATTTTGGTATTAGAAACTGGCATGTACTTATTTGAACAATACAAAGAGATAACTTGATGTAGCATGTAAATCTAGTAATGTATAATAACTATATGGTTTTAAATTGAGTTGGGTTGTGAATATAGAAGTGTGAATTCTTCTTGCAGGATTGTAGTTGAGGTTATAAGGGTGGATTATTGGGAGTGTGCTTGAGTTGAATTGTGAAACAAAATATTTTTCAAAAATAAGAAAAATCAATTTTGTCGACACTTGGGACCTAGAATTTTAAGGGAGACTCCGTCAAAATTTTTGGACCGTCAAAATTTTTGGAAAATTTTTATGAGGAACATTAAGTAAGCTGATATAACCAGAGCTCGTATTCCGATGTAGCATTCCTCCTCGGCTTATTCATAGGTCGGGAAGGGGTGTTACATCTTGCCTCATCTAATCTACTACCTTCAACTGTAGAACCTCCTCTCTGACTAGTCCCAAATCGACCACCTCTACCAAAACCTCTGCCACTACGACCCCCTCTAACATTGGGTCGAGAAGCTACATTATCTATCTATCTATCCTCTGGTGGCTTTGGACAATCTTTGATAAAATGATCTGATGACCCACATCTAAAACACATGCCCAAAGTACCTCTCCACCAGCAGACACCTCCGTGTGCTTTACCACAATGAACACAAGTAGGTGGAGCAGGTCTCTGAGCCACTGGGGTCGGAGCACTAGCTACTGAAACTGCAGGTCTCTGTCCTTGTCTCTGCTACTGTACTGACCTACAAAACTGCCCCTGGCTCCTACTGAACCTTTAAAAATATCCCCCTCAGCCTCTCTTCACTGATGAAGACCCTGTCTTACTCTCGGGTCTCCTAGCTCTGGTATCCTCAACCCTGGCAGCTGCTGCAAGACTCTGTGCTCTCTCTACACTCCTGGCAGCTACAACCAACTGAGAAAAATCTTGATACTGAGAGCCTGCTATGATACACATGATAGAGGGTCTCAGTCCCTCCTCAAATCTCCTGCACCTGTCAATCTCGTCATAAATGATCCCACCAGCATAATGACTCAACTGGATAAACTCAATCTCATACTCTATCACTGTCCTGGTATCCTATCTCAGACTCAAGAACTCCATCTTCTTTGCATCCTTATACTCCCCTGGAGTATTGTTCTGCTCAAATTCCCGCAGAAAATCTTCATAAGTCAGGATTGGTGGATCATCCAGAGTATGTGGAACCGTCTTTCACCAATCATATGCATCCCTCTGCAGAAGAGATCTGGCATAATCAAACTTCTCTTCCGAACCAGCCTACAACTGAATGAACACTCTCTGAACCCTATCTAGCCACTGCTCTACTATAGCAGGGCCTATAGTACCAACAAAGTCCTCGGCTCCAAACTTTCTCAGCTTATCATACTTCCTCACTGACAATTGGGGTTGTGGCAGTGGCGGTTGCTGAACTGGAGCCTGCCTCAATAACTCTACCATATGTCGTACCCAGCTAGGAGAAATCTTATCAGCTGCTAGTCTCACAGGCACAGAAACAGACGCTTCACCAGCAGACACAACTCTAGCTCCATCTCTACCCTCATCAGGAGCCACACTCTCTGCACTACCCTCTGCAGACTAATGCGTTCGAGATGCCATAACTACCTATATCTACAAACACATTAGAAATTACTATATCAGAGATCAAAAACTACCAGTGCCAATGCATGTATTATAATTGAAAACTATTTTCAAATCCCCCATTTTCTCTCTCTATCAACCCACCTAGGTCGAGAACCTCAAACCTAGGCTCTGATACCAAAATAAATATAACACTCTTATATCCTATATACGTACAATACATATTTCCAGCATATGTAAAATATGCATATACGGTATACAAATATCACAGATGGGTTTAATAAAAATTTTCACATTTCTAATTTAAAATTTCAAATACTAAATATATAAAATTAAATAGTATATAAATATTCTTTACTTGTTATAGGAACCTAAAATAAACATTTTATATGAAAATCTCTAGAAAAAATTCACCAAAGTTTTGTCTGTAATTTGGAAATCCCAAAATTTATCAATTACACAACCTGCAAAAAGAACACTTCTAATAAACAGTAAACCATATCTTCACCTTAACTTCTAAATTTTTTCACAATTTTCTCAAAACATTTATATATATAGATATATATATATAATTTAGAACACATTTAAACCCCCATATCAAATAACTTAGCCCAAACATTCTTTATAGTTTACAATATATAAAATATAAAACCATGATATAATATGCATAATACTCAAAATATACAATATCATAAAATATATACATGCCGCTGATAGTGTTTTTGATCTTGATATCAACTCTACAAGCACAACCAAAAGTCTAGACCTGACCTGGTCTAGAAGAACTCTCCGGCTCAGCCGAATCTACCCTATCACCTGCACGATGTAAATAATTACGCTAAGCCAAAAGCCTAGTAATACAAACTTGATATCAATAAAACTCAAATGCAATGCCAATGCACAATGCATATGGATATCACATCATTCCATTTTCTCATGCTTTTCAAATATTTCACAATCCACAATTCACATAAAAACAAACAAAAACATGGGCCCAAAGATAACTAATAAGCTATTCAAATTCCAGAGTTACTGTTTTGGTTTATAATGACACCATGTGTCTTGCCCTGTAGGCAAAATATCAATGTAATAGTCCAACTAGGTCTGAGCTTATGACCCGGTCATTTCACCCAGCCTAGCTTCAAGGATTTGTTTTTGAGGCTTACGACTCGGTCATTTCACCTCAAAAACATTTTCACAGTGGCGCCAAACGTCTAGCCCGCAGGCAAATCATAGGCATGCCGCCAAAAATAGAACTCTGAAAATTGAATTACATATTAGGCACACAATTTATTCATATTTCTCATTTATATCGATATCAATTCATTTCATTATGTTTTCATATATCTCATTACATTATATCACATTTTTGCATTTACAACACATTACCCAATTACTTTGGGTATTTCCACTTAATCCACATATTAATCACATCTATTGTAATCTAGCCAATACCAATTATTTTTTAACAATGCACTTAACACATATATGACATTACAAATGTCATAGCACATTATTCATACATAACTAATGTATCAAGTAGCTTAACACATTTTTCAACCAAAATGTGTTAAGCCCAAATGTCATGCAAACATAACCAATGTATTCAAAGTTTGTACTTACCTCAATAGCAACCAAAACAAGCTTAAAACAACCTCCAATCCTATCCTTCCAACTTGCCCTTCACCACTTGGATGAAGCAAATCAACCTTCCTCAATGCCTAAACCAAATGTGATATCAAATAATCATTTAGTATAACATTTAATGGGATTTCCAATATTAAACCATAATTAAACCCCATCCAAGCAAAAATCCAAAATTTAAGGCTAACCTCACTTTAACTTTGGATTCTCACACTAGGCCATTTATTTTAATATATTAAGTCAGAAACATATTTTAATATATTTAAACCATTTACATTACAAAAACACACTTTTATACATAAAACCCTAAAATGGCATAACCTTCCCCCATTGAGGGTTATCCATTCCAACACAATCCATTAATTATTTTAACCTTATATACATCACTTATATCACCAAACAACAAGATTAAACCAATATAATTATACAATTCAACAACTTTGGAAAAATTATTTTCCAAAACCCTAAATCACACTTCCATTCTCAAACTCCAACCAAACACAACCAAATCCAATATTTGACTTTAAAATACTTCTTTAAGCACCAAAACAACTCATTTAGAACCAATTTGCATAATTAAAAACCATGATTTCTCCAACCCTAAAAGTCCATAATCCTAAATTTTCTCTCTTTACCATTCTTTATCCAATTTAATTATAATTTATTGTATCAAATTTTCAAAAATTAGAAATTTTCAAAACAATTTGGGATAGTATAAGCCTCCCTATTTATAAAATTAAACTAGGTTAAAATCAGGAGATACCGAGCTAAATTCGAACTTAATTTGAATTTCCAAAATAATTTAAGACCCAAATAGTAACCATATCAAATTAAAATGCTTTAAGTTTGATATGAAACCATAGCCATATAGAATTAAAATGTGTTTAATTCGACATGGACCAATATCCATATCAAATTAGACTTGTTCCAATTCAATATGGACCATCCATATCGAATTAGAATGAATTTAATTCAATATGGATGCTTCCATATCGAATTAGACTAGTTCTAATTCGCTATGGACCATCCATATCAAATTGGACAAGCCCAATTTGATATAGTATGATCCATGCCAAACCAAACTTGTTTAAACATCAAATCAGACCGTTTCAAGGCTTTCAAAGTTGAACAAGGTTATATTAGGCCTTATAAAATTAGACCAATATAATTCAAATCTTTAAACTAGGTTTAAGCCATTAGGAATTGACCAAACTTGACTAGGCCTACCTTAATTGGGATCAGACTAGCTTAGGGCCAAAATTAAGGGTCTACAGTTTGCTCCCTACTTGAATAATCTGAGACTTCAATAGAAGAGAGTAAAAAGCAATGATACAGCTTCTAAATTTTGGCACCAAGCATTTGCAAAACAAAACATAGAGACAAGCTAATAGAAATCCTAAGGATGGATACCCTAGGGTGAGGAACTGTTGAATATCAACATCTAATCGTTGAACAATTCTAATATCTCAAAGGGAATTAGGCAACTCTAATATCCCCATGAAAACCACCAAGCAACTCCAATATCTTAGTTGATGAACTTGAACTAGTTTGAATTCTGGACCCATGACTAGATTATGGTTCTGGACCCGAGACTAGATTTGGATTCTCAACTTGAGACTGTATTTGGATTCTTAGCCAGAGACTGTATTTGGGTTCAGGACTTGAGACTAGATTTGGGTTCTCAACCCGAGACTGTATTTGGGTTTAGGATACGAGACTGGATTTGGGTTCTCGAACAAAGATGTATTAAGGTTCTTAACCCTAAACTGGATTTGGGTTCTTGACCTGAGACTAAATTTGAGTTTTCGACCCTATACTAGATTTGGATTCTCTAGCCAAGACTAGATTTGGGTTCTTGACCCTAGATTGGATTTAGGTTCTCGACCTGAGACTAGATTTAGGTTCTCAATGCCATACTGGATTTGGACTCTCGACCTGAGACTAGATTTGGATTCTTGACCTAAAACTAGATTTCGACGCTTCAACAAATTCACTAAGTTGGGCTGTTAGGATGCTTCAACAAATCTAATACATGATAGAGGTTTGAAAACTTCCACAAAAATGTGTCGTTGGGATACTTCAATAAATCTGCTTGAAAATGTATGCCCATATAGAAATGGATCTTTATTTTGATTCTCTATTGGGGATGGATCTTTCCCTTGCCCCGACTTCAGCTCTTCTAGCTGAATTGATTTAACATTCATCTTGATTCTTCAATCTTGAGGATGGAACTTTGTCTTACTTTAACTTTTGCTCTTTTAGCTGGACTAATATGATCTTCATCTTGATTCTTCACCATTGAGGATGGACCTTTGTCTTGATCTTTTGTCTCTTGTATGTTCATACATTTGAGAGTTTTGATTTCTTTTGGTTCCATTCTTAAATGGATTCTTCATTTTGTACTTTTGCAGAAAATTTAGTTACTTTGCCATTTTTACTCGTCATATCCTCCCTTTACCCCTGGTGTATGCATCTCTTCTTTCTTCTGCAATGGCCCTTTCTTGGTCTTTGATTTCATATCTATTTTGGTTGTTACTTCATAGGGTTTATGTTATTCTCTTTAACAAAGACTAGCAACATAAAATAAAAACACAGTGTGATATGCTCATGTATGCATGATATGCATGAGTGATACTTACAGTGGTTCTATCGACTCACGGATCGAGGTGATCAGCTGAAGCACCCTTTTTGTTCCTTCCAGATGTCTATTTAGGTCTTTTATTAGGATAAAAGAAGATATTGCATCCATGTCGTTATCCTAATACAAGACCTAAATAGACATCTGAAAGGAACCAAAAAGTGTGCTTCAGCTGATCACCTAGGTCCATGAGTCGATTGAACCACTATACGTATCACTCATGCATATCATGCATACATGAGCATATCATAGAACCACTGAGAGTTGTCTTGTTTGTACCATTCTATGCTTCTGACTATGGATGAGTGGATTAAAGTGAGTTTGATAAGAGTGAGACTACTTCAATGAGGACGGACCCTTCGGTGCCTTGATAGATCTAAGATATTAAGTCCAATTTAGGTAAAGTTTAACTATCTTTGTGGTTTTGACTATATATCCTCTTCCTTGATCTTCTTTAGTCTTGAGTACTTTAGTGATAATTAGACTTGTCATAAGTGTCATAATAGCATAGGGTAGGTTATTGGGCTTAAAAGTTAATAAAAAGCAAGCTAAAATCTCATGAAGGCTCGAAGGGACAACTAGTGATTGATATTTAATTGGGATGATTCTAGTTGTTAGCTTACCAAACAATACCTAGATCATTTCTCCCTTAAACAAATAGAGTTCAATTTTGCCTTGAAAGTTCATCAAAGTATGTTATAAGATTGACTAGGACCTAGACACTCATAATTATGTAGGAGCCCTCTCTAAGCAAGCATACACAGCTTAATGCAATATAATAATTCTCTCACCTTGTAAAGTCATTCAAATCATGATGTATAGATACACTAATTTATGAATATCAAGCTAGACTCATCATTGGTTGACCACTAAAATGAATAAAGACCAACAAAAATTTAATAAAAATAATTTATTCAAACAATCTTAATTTGAAAAATATAATTGTTCTAGAAAATAATAAAAAAATGAAACAAAAATAAGCCAAGGGAAGTTTTATTGAGGGCAAGGATCATCAATGATAGTCATTGCCTTGTCATCCGTATTTGGTTTGAGCTTGCTTAGTAGGACCACCTCTTTAGCAGCTTCTCCATCCATGACATGACAAGATGACAGGACAAAACTCTCCTCCAATCCTCCTTCTATCATGAAGGTTACAGGTGGTGGCACCTTTTCGAATTTAGGCAGATGATTATTCTTGGTGTTGGGCTTATCAGGCTTAGGCAGCTTTCCACTATCAATCAAATTTTTTATTTTGTGCCTTAATCGAGCACATTTATCTGTACCATGCCCATGCATTTGATGGAAATGACAGAAGGCTTTGGCATCAAAGTTTGATGGCAGAGGATCATGTAGCGGTCAAGGAGGCAATGGCTGTAACAACCCTTTCTTTTGTCGCTTGTTGAAAACCCAAGGTAAAGGTTTCCCAAGATCTAAAAATTTCCTTTTATTTGCTTGACTAGTTTTATTAATATGTATTGCATTCTGTGTACTTTGGCTGCAAAACTGATAATTTCCCCTCTCATTCTTTCTTCCAAAAAATGGCTTTTCTCTCATTCCCATTCTTTTATCTGTAAGCTAGCTTGGAAGAGATCTTTGAAATCCCTTATGAGAGTATGAGACATTCGTTCACATAGACTGGGTAGAAAACCCCTTACTGTCATTCGAATATGGTCAGACTCATATGGTCTCTTCTTTAGCAATGCAGCCTTATTTCTCCACCTTTTCACATAATTAACAAAATTTTCATTCTATTTCTACCTAATTGACTCAACCTACATCAAAGTAACTTCAATTCAATATTGTATATTACTGGATGAAGGCCTTGTACAATGAATTCCAATTTCTCTAAGTATTATACTTTAAGGTGTTGAACTAATTTTGCACAATAGGTTCCAACGAGAGCATAAAGTACCTTATATTTTGAGTTTTGGTAGCTCGAGTAGACTGCATGGCAGTGATGTATTACTTAACATGAGGATGAGGGTTACCAGTTCCATCAAATTTTCAAAAGAAGGCATTTTTAAACTTATAAGGGACCTCCACATCTTGTTCAAACAACTTGTCTACTTCTGACATCTCATCAACCTTGTGCTTCTTTTCAAACTTGTTCTCTAAATTAGCAATCATCTTCTCCACATTTGAAGTTTCAATCTTTGAAATAGTTGATTTTACCACAACCTTCAGCTCTTTCTTCTTATCTTGAGAATCTTAGAAGTATTGAGCCCAATCATCATCATCAATCATTACTTTGACATCATCAAAGGCTGCTTCACCAACCTTAGTCTTTTCTTTGTCCTTCTACCTCTTAGTACTAGCAGACGCTTCAACAGTGTTCCATAATAATGCAGCCAGCTGGCTTTTCATGGCCTCAGCTAAGACCCCTTTAGTTCTTCCATCTTGGAGTTGAGTGCGTCCTCTACCATCTTTTGAATCTGTTCAGGTTCCATTACTTTCGGTAAAAAGCTGACTGAGACGTTGCTGGATTCTACATCACTAGCATAGGTCGGATTATTATAAGCTCTTGAATTGCTATGCTCCAAGTATGTGAGCCAAAAAGGATTAATGTCATGCAATGCAATACATGTATGCATGGATGTACAAATAACAGACAAAGAAAGATAATTAGGACATTTCTTCCAACCTTATATCTTCCACTTATGAATGATGAGTATCTTTTCCTAGGTATATGGTCAACAAAATATCAACATGGAATATCTTATTTTCAAAAATTCACTTGGACAGTTTAACCAATAGTTGTATTTTCGAACTTAGAAATTGGTTCATGATAATTTTCATTAATTAAGCCTTAATCCATTTGATCAATTAAAAATAGCCTTTATGATATATTTGGGATTAAAACCAAATCAAAGAGTTTATCATAAATAGATTTCCCATTTGGAAAAGCAACCAATGATTCATGCCATAGACAAGCCCATGATTAACAATGCTTAGTATAAATTAATCCCACAATTTATTATAATATTTCATAATTGACCTAGCTAGTTGTAAGCCCATTTAAGAATAAGGTTTTAGTAACAAAAATCCAAATTTTGGGTTATGAAGAGAAAAGCAGTTTTGAGCCTATTTAAAAAGTATCTTAAAGCCCATAAAAAAGATTTGTTTGAGAAATAGTTTTGTATCAAAGCCCATTGTAAAAATATTTGAAAGAATGAATTTTGGGCTTTGAGCTTGGGCTATGAGGTGAAAAAGAATTTTTAACAAATTTTTGAAAAGTTTTATGTCCAAAGACTATCTTGAAAATTTTTGAAAATGATTTTGGTCTATTAGGCTTAAAAGAATAAAATTATTTTGGGCTTACAATATAGTTAGGTCTTATTAGAAAAAGAACAAACCAAATAAGCCATGGTTCAAACCAAGATATACCAATCATAGTCAAACAACAAGCATTTAGGTACAAATCAAAGGAAAGTAACTAGGTCAACTATATGGGCTTTAGTCTTTATGTGGTTATACCATGCTCGATCTCCATACCTTGAGTGAAAGTATGATATCCCTTACATAACATAACATGGGCATCTTAACTCACGCACACAATGCAATCTAAATGATGAAATGGATAATATCATAATAAGAAAGAGTAAGATAATATAAAGACCAACGGAATCAACTTCTCTTATTCCCAGTAGAGTCACCATTACAAGCGGGAATTTTCAGCCCCACTCCTATATGGAATGGTTCTTACAACTTTGGTGTTATTAGGCATAGGGCCTTAGAGAACACGGGCCTAAACCCCAAGAAAATGGAGTCACCACCCAGATCGGTGGGGAAAAGGAAAGGGATGGATGACTCAATTCCTAAAGAATCCCCAATTCCCTATTAGATTTGGAAAGTTGGGTATGCATGGGAAAGCTGAGAAATGGCCTAACACCCCCATAACGCCCGATTCATTGGAACTGGCCTCCTTTTTAAGTCTAAATATTATTAAATTCTTAAGCATTATAATATCATTCATACTACATGTAATTCAAAATAAATAAACATGCATTGTATTAAAGCAAAAAAGGTCCAAACAAATAAAAATGGGCACCCATACAAGATAGAAACATGCCCTTACAACAATTGTCCAATGTTCAAAACTAAATAAAGTAGGACACCCACCATTTGGTGGAAATGTGTCCCTTACAATTGTCCCAAAATCTTTAAATAAATTAAATTACAAAAAATAAATAAATTAAACAAATAAGTAACCCACGAGTGGAAACATGCCTTTTACACACTTAAAATTCAAATAATAAAATTAATACCATTCAACCATTCATAGCAAAACAAATAATCCAAACATGTAGTTTAATCACCACAAAAATAATAATAAATTAGAGTTTAATATAAGAAAATTAAGGTTAATCCCAAATTACAATCTACAAATAAATATTGACACAAGGGGTCGAGTACGGTAGTTTACATGATATGGTTTTATTGGAAAATTAGGTTTTCTATCTAAATTGGGATTTTATGTTTATAGAAATTAGAGTTTTTCTTAAACTAGGGTTTTAAGATAAAAATTAGGGTTTTTTGAGATAAAATTATAGTTTTAGGGTTTTGAATCAGAATAAGTTAAGTTAAATCATCATATTAGGGTTTATGTAAATTCATCATAGGGTTTAATGCTTAAGGTTTGGTTTTTGTAATTATATTTATAAACTTAGGGCTACTAGATGTTGATTTAGATGAATATTACATGAGATGTGTTGATTTATAAAGTGCTACTGGATGACACCAACATATTGTATGATAATAGAAATTGTTGCAGGAGATTTAAATAACAGCATGTCATTGAATGTATTAATAAAAAAATAGATTACTGTAACTTTAAACAAGTGAGATATAGAAAACAAAACCTATGTTAAAGGCTCCACCAATAATAGTCTATCGATCCAAGCTTGCTAATCTAGTGCCTGAGCTAACGTTGACATTGGTTGGGAGAAACAATTGCTGGGACAATTGACCTATCTTTTCAGTCTTCTGTGTTGATTATGCTTTGTTTATAATTGTTGCTGCCTCTCTTTTGTTAATTGATGATAGGGTTTGATAATAACTAATGCTCGCTATTAAGTGCTCCACTTTGATGATTGTGGCCACTCGTTTAATTATTAACCTTCCTATTTATAAAAGTAAACTAGGTTAAAATTAGGAGGTACCGAGCTTAATTCAAATTTCCAAAATAATTTAAGTCCCAAATAGTAACTACATCGAATTAAAATTCTTTTAAGTTTGATATGAAACCATGGTCTTATTGAATTAAAATGTGTTTAATTCAACATGAACCAACATCCATATAGAATTAGACAAGTCCAATTCGATATGGAAGTATTCTATATCGAATTAGAATTGATCTAATTCGATATGGATATGCTTCCATATTGAATTAGAATTAATCTAATTCAATAGGGATGCTTCCATATTGAATTAGACTAGTTCTAATTTGATATGTACCATCCATATCGAATTGCACAAGCCCAATTAATCTAATTCAACCCTCAATGCTAACACCATCTTTGAAACTTCTTTTTCTCTTTTCACTTCCTAGCCTCTAGCCAGGAATGGACCTTTTGAGTTTAATGTCTTTACCCTCATTTCTTTAAAGAGAGGGCAAGGATAGGGGGCTTCTCCAACTCATTTCTATTAGCCCTATTATTAAGGAACTCAATACCAAATTGGTTAGTACCACACTTCACTTTTCGTGTCCTGACCTAAACTCTTTTCTCTTTGAATCAAGACCCCTATCCATCGCACTTAAATATATGTCTTACTTAACTGGCCTTTTAGTCTTTTACGAAGACACTATATGCCTTTTTGATCCTTATCAACCCCATCACCCTGAAGTAGATGACACTTCAACAAGCTAGTCGTACTATAGCAACTTGATTAGTGCTCAATGTAGGCTCATTGACGCTCCCACTGAGTATGAATATGCTGAGTTCCTATGGGTTCTTCTCTGTCGATATATCTTTTTCCCTACTAGAGGCAAACCAAGTATGGACTATTTAGTTATGGCTAGGGCTTAGCCTCTGGGTAGCACTTTGCATTAGGCACCATCTTCTTAGGATTCCTTTTCTTCAATATTAGAAAATGTATATCCTCTAGTAAATTAAGTGGTTGTATGTGGATAGTCCAATTAGGGCTTTTATTGTATTTTCCTACAATGCATACACCTCTTTCCATAGACTTAGAGCTTTTTCTAGGCCAAAGACTAGCCATCTATGAGGTTACTCTTTATATTTCTAAAATTATGAAGATTTTTCTTTCACCTTGCATTACCTCAACTAGAGGCTACCATGACACAATAGACATGCCATGGCAGCTTAAGTCATTTGTTGCAAAATCTTCCTCCTTTGGGGAAATCCAAAAGCAATTATTTTATGCTTTTACTTCTCCCAGACTTTTATTTATAGTATGAGCTTATGCCTTGAAGTCTTACCCTATATCCTACCCTATTTCAAAAGAATACTACTCCCCTAGTCTGTGGAGTTCATAATTCAGTCTCACTCCAGCCAAACCAGAAGCTTCGTTTGGAGTACCTAAGGTTCAAGAAGTTCTCACCCCATAACTTGTTATTTTCAATGCTTGGTGTGGTTTCCCACTATCCAGCCTTTCTTGCCCTCTATTGGTAATGTTCATTCTTCTTACCTGTGTTTCCTTTCTAAGTTAAAATTCCCAATTTTTATTCTTTATTTGTACATGTGATTATGACAAGTTTCATGTCAGCCAAACACCATCATACCCCAACATCTAGTTCAAGGGGATCAAGGTCTAGTTCCAAGAACACCAAGGTCAATGCTAAACCTCTTAGTATTACTAGCGTCAAAAGTTCTAATAGGATTCTTCTAAAGACTAAATCAATAATATTTCTGAGACCCCTATTTATGTAATGGACATAGATGAAACTTGCACATGTAATTTCTTTTTTTTTTTTTTAATTTTATCTTGCATGCTCCTTCAAAATTTAATCCTAACTTCTAATTCTTGCTTTTAGAGAGACCAGTTTGGCCATCTTCCTCTATTGACAAAGGCTCATTCCTAGCTTATTACTATTCCACTGCTTTAAAGTTTGAATAAGGAAGCACTACTTTAGATGATACTATGAACCCTCTTATTCCTCCTATAATTGATACAGAAATGGAGCCTCCACCTGTTATGGAAAATCTTATTCGAAAGCCTTCCAGTTCTTCTGCTTGGATATCCTATTTAGATATTTGTTTTATTATCTTTTTGTTGCCTACTGACTTTTCTTTCTCTCTATAGGAAATTTCCTATGATAAGGAAATTGCTCCTCTTCTTGAAGAGTAAGATGAGACTATGGATCTCTCCTTTCTGGTGAGGCTATGGAGATAGCTTAAAATATAGTTACTTTTTGCTTGACAAAAGATGTAGCTACCATGTTAGCTCTAGACAAAGTTGTTTTTCTCTCCTTCTTATCATTCTTGTATTCTACTACCTCTTGAATTGAATATAAGTCACCTCCAATTTACTCACTAAAGCCGAGAGCATCTTCACTTCCCTTATAGCAATTCAAATTAATGCTAATTATGTAGAAAAGATAATTAACATATAGAAAGAGCAGGTCAACCATGAAGAAGAGATAAATCTAAAAAAGGAGTGTGCCACCCAAATTAATGAGTTGAAGTCTCATTTCACCAGCACTAGTGATTAAATTAAAGATTATCTTATTACAATCAAGAGTCTCAAGGCTAAGCAACGAACCTTAATTATTGAAGGCAATAAGCTAGAAGCAAAGTATGCATGCCACAAGTAGAATGTTTGATGCCTTTAAGTAATCTCTCTAGTCTCAAAAGGGCTAAGCTTCTCACAAGGTAATAGAACTCACTGCCGTTAGGATGCCATAGCAAGTTGTCATGCAAAATGGACTAGATTTTAAAACATTAATCTTAATGCACTTTGAATCATTTTATATGTTATTTTGAATATTTTAAGCCCATGGCACCAAGCTCAAGTTCAACAATTATAAAGGCAAAGGTAAGGATAATGAGGGTACAGTGAGCAAAAAGCCCATGCAAAGAAAAATAAAGCATACTAAGAAGAGAAACATTACTAAGGTCAAATGTTTCAATTATGTTAACTAGGGCCACCATGCAAAGGACAACACTGAACCAAAGAAGTTGCAATCCATTAAATCATTCATATGAACTCTTCTGTGACTGGAGTATATGTTTCAAGTTTAGTTTTACTAATTGAATCAAATCCTTTGTAGACCATGTAATGAAGGATCTTGAAACCTTTGTTGAATCATGTCAATTACCTAATGGGGCAAGATGGATCTTTTTGGAAAACAATGCACATGTTGAGGTGAAAAGCATAGGCACCTGAAAAATTGCTTTTACATATAGGTCAAACCTTATTGCTCCATGATGAACTATGTCCCAAAAATAAGATGGAATCTCATTTCAGTAATTGTTTTACTTATGCTTGGTTTTGCTAAAATTTTCATGATAATGTGGTACAGTTTTATTTATGGCAAACATTTTATGGCTTTGGTTACAATTTGGACAATTTTATTATTTTGTATATTGTTAATAATAAATTGTCTAATATTAGCTTTTCTTTATTTATTAATTCACATAATTATGATGAAGATGTGAATGTATATGCTAGACTTGGTCACATTGGCCAACAATGAATGGATAGATTTGTAAAGGTTGTCTCCTATTAGAAATTAACAAGGTAGAACTGTCTGCTTAAGAAATTTTATCTAATTGGAAAAGCATATTAAAAACCTTTCGAATAGAGTACAAGGGCCACTATCCTTTTATAAATTATTCATTCAGACATCTTGAGTATAATTAATGCGAGGTGAGATATGAAGCCTATTATTTCATCACCTTTATTGATGACTATTCTCAATATGGTCATGTCTATTTTATTGCACATAAATCTAAGGCTTTAAGTTGTTTTAAGAATTATCTCAACTTAATTGAAAATTAATTTATTGTCCCAAGATGGCAACCAAGAAAGGGTGAATTGGTTGTCTTGAAGAAGTGATGGCAAATTAAAATTTGAAATAACAAGAAAATCAAGATGAAAAAAGAGTAGAGTAGAGAGGATCAAACACAAAGAGTTTATAGTGGTTCAGATTACCTTAATCCTACGTCCATTTCCTTAACAACTTGTTAAGGTTCCACTAATCTTGTGCTTTTACAAGCTCAACACTAACTTGGTGTTTTTCATAAGCTCACACCCAACTTTTACAAGGTTTGAGTGTTATCCTCACAACCCTATAAGAGTTTTCCTAAGGCTCACTCTAAAACCTAAGTGTTTTTAAACCTTACACTCAAACTTTCAATAGTATTTAAAGCTCACATCTGACAATTAATTAATACAAATGTAAATTTTGATACAAAGAAATAAAAGTGGTTTGCCTTGGCTATATCAATCACAATTACCCTTAAATATAATGTTTTTTCTGATATTTATAGCCTTTAAGGTTTAAACTATCCATTTCAGATGGTTCCTACATGTTTGGTTCTTGTTTCACAATTAAATTATTACTGATACATTTTATGTGGTGGCCATGTTGCTTGAGCGATTGCACAATTCAAAATTTCTTCAACGGCTATCTTCAACGGTAACTTTAAGTTGCCCGACTGGATCATAATTTCCCATCCTGCCATGTCTTGTCACATAATATATATGTTACTATTAAATTTAAAATTCTTCTTCCACCTATTCAATTATCATTGATCCATTATATTTGGCGTTATAATTCAAATTTAGTAATGTGGTGCAGTCACTCTATAAATGGAGCAATCGCATAAAGTTTTTGCATTGAGTCTTCTCTGCATACTCTTCTCACTATCACCTCTGTGAGTTTTGTGATTTTTCTTCATTGGTTTATGTTGTTGCTCAAAGTTGTTGAGTGGTCACACAATGTCTAGTGCCTAGCTATGGTCGCATCAAAGACCGTGAACTCTTCTATGCTTT
Source organism: Garcia nutans (assembly GCA_947685225.1). Classification (NCBI taxonomy): domain Eukaryota; kingdom Viridiplantae; phylum Streptophyta; class Magnoliopsida; order Malpighiales; family Euphorbiaceae; genus Garcia; species Garcia nutans. Next base: position 32,550,795 of record CANTUV010000002.1, read on the forward strand.
GAACCTTTTCTTTGCCTTGGTTGTTGTATGGTCATGTGTATTTGGTGGGCAGTCTCATAAAGGATAAAATAAATTATCTATAATAGCAAACTTGTTGAACTCATTAGTACACATCAATTTAATTGTAAATACTCAAAATAGGGTTTATTTGTCCAATATAATTAGATAATAAAGTGAAAGAACTTAGAATCGAAAGAGATCATGAATATTTGTTTGATCACTTCAAAAAATTATGTGATAAAAAAGGAATAAAGCATCAGTTGACTATTGCACATACTTCAAAATAAAACAAAATTGCTGAAAGGATAAATAGAACTCTTCTTAAATGATTATATCAATAATGGCTTATGCTAACCTACCCATTGCCTATTGGGTTGGTGAATTATTAATTATCGCATATGTACTTAATTATATGCTTTCCAAATTAGTTATATCCACACCATATGAGTTATGGATTGGTCATCGGCCTGATCTAATCATCCTAAAACCCTAAGGATACTTTTTTTTTATGCATGATACCTCTTACAAAAAAGAAAAACTATGCCCAAGAAGTAATAAGAGAATCTTTGTAAGGTTGTTTGATTAATCCAACAACCTTAATAGGTGAGAAAGATAGTGGAAACACATTGAGTTTGAATCACAAGATATCACACTCTAAATGAATTTCCTAAGTAAGCAAATTAAATCGGCAATTCTCCTCACATGCAACCTTAATCATAGTTAACAAGGAACATTTCATTCGAGTACCAGGAATTTGGTGGATTCAACTCCACCAATTGGTCTGGATGAGAGTGATCTTAGTCCAAATATATGGGACTATAAACCCTATCACTAGTGGGAGCCTTATGGATCTTGATTTAATAGATATACTTATTGGTGATTTAACATTGAAGGAAATGAGGAAGTTTTCATGGTTCTATCTCAAGATGAAGATAAGATAAAGAATATCAAACAGGCTTTCTCATGCCCTAACAAGGATAAATAGATGAAAGCAATGGAAGAGGAATTAGATTTCATGAGATCAAACCAAGTTTAAGAATTAGTAAACCTTCTAAAAGGATACAAAGCCTTTAGGAACAAATGGATTTTCAAAATCTAGCAAAACACTGATGGCAACATCAAGAGGCATAAGGCTTATCTCATTTACAAAGGGGTGTACACAATAATGAATGATTAAACTAAGAAGGATGTTTTCACTAATTGTAAGATTTATATCTATAAGGTTGATTTTAGCAATTTTGGCAAACCTTGATCTTGAATTACATCAAATGGATGTAAAAAATTGTCTTTCTCAACCTACAAGGCTTTGTCAAATAAGGCTAAGAAAAAAAAAGTTTGTAGGTTGGCAATGTCAATCTATATCCTTAAGCAGTCTTCAAGATAATGGTCTATTTTGTTTCATAATGAAATCACATCATATGGTTTTACTATGATAAATAAGGACCATTGTGTCTACATCAAGAGGTTGACAGAAAGTTTTCCATAATGTCATTGTAGACTCTTGATTTAGGCCCTAGCTAGTCCATTCCTAATTAAAGAAGGCCTAAGTCATGATTGATCCATTCTTAATAAGCTTAAACCTACTTTAAGATTTTAATTAGATTGGTCCAATTTTATATGGCCTAAAATAAGTCAGTTTAATTTTTAAAGCCCTGAAATGGTTCGATTTGAGATTAAAGCAAGTTTGGTTCGATATGGATCATGCCATATTGAATTAAAATCATCCTAATTCGATATGGATGTCCATATCAAATTAGGCATGGTCTAATTCGATATGGACCATCCATATCGAATTAGGATTATTCTAATTCAATATAGTGGTCCGTATCGAATTAGAATTACTCTAATTAGCCTAATTTGATATGGACCATGTCCATACCAAATTAGGATGATTCTAATTATATATGGTGGTCCATATCGAATTAGAATTACTCTAATTCGATATGGACCATGTCTATATTAAATTAGATTGATTCTAATTTGATATGTATGCCCATATCGAATAATATCAATTCTAATTTCATATGGAGCTTGTCCATATCAAATTGGACTTACTAATTCGATATGGACTTTGGTCCATGTTAGATTAAACTTGTTTTAATCTGATATGGTCACGGTTTCCCTCAAATTTAAAAGAATTTAATTCTATATACTTCATAATAGAGCCGTGCTTGAATAGGAAGCTAGAATTAAACTAAGGCTTGGTCATAAGGTGTTAACCTAATATATTTTTCTATAAATACAAGATTAAGCGAAGGAACCAGGCAGCAACAAGAAATTAAAATAAAAACCTAGCAGCTTGAGTTATCAAAAGCAACCAGCAACTAAAGCAAAGAGACATAGAATACTAACCATCAACAAACCAGAAGGCAGTGTACATTGCCTTCACTTTACTCAACCGAGATTCGACACTGGTGTAAGAAATAAGTTTAGATCAATGTTAAATATTGATGGAGCCAACAAACGAAGGTTTGAAATTTCTTCTTTAATCTGTTTTAAATTCACAATAGTTCATTCATTATTGTTTCACATATTGAATTTCCTTTAGTTTGTTCTTTTTCTTTCTTTATAAAACATCCAATAGCTTGTTTGAAAACCCAATAATTAGTTTATTTGCATAGAACTATTTTTCATAGTAACTTGTTTAAGTGTCCAGTAAAACTGTTTAATTTAATATCACAGTATCTTTTTCAACCAAGTTAGTATTAAAGCCTTAATATCACGATAGCAGTAGCAATTGATCTCAAGCAATATTAATTTGAATAAAACATCCAGTGGCACAAAGTTTATTAATATAATCATAGATTATTAATAATCATAGCTAAGTTTTAAATATAACCATAGCTTATTAATATAATAACAATAGCAAAGCTTTTAAGATATCCAAAACCCTAAAGCCTTGATCGTTATTTTCTAAAACCCTAATTTAAGAATAAAACCCTAACCTTCCTCCGTAAATCATAACTTTCATCCATAAACCCTAGTTTTTATCCTAAGACCTTAATATTGTTTTCTAAAATCGTAAAAAACCTAATATTTTTTCTAAAAATCCTAAAACCCTAATGTTGTTTTCTAAAACCCTAGTTTGATCACTAAAACCCTAATTCATATGTTAAACCCTAATTTTATATATCTTATGCTTAATTTAAAGGCTATTTCATGTTATGATGAGCGACTTATTGATGTTTTATGATGAATGATTTATTTTATTTGTTTCATAGTGGATGGTTTACTTTTATTTATGATGAATGATTAAATGTTTTTTGTTGGTTTATTTTGGATTCAAGAATGTAAGGGGCATATTTTCACTTTGTGGGCACCTCATTAGTTAAGTTCTATGTAAATTAAATTATTTTGAGTTTTGGATTAATGTAAAGGACATGTTTCCACCAAATGGTGGGTGTCTTATTTTATTTAGTTTTAGATATTGGACATTGTAAGGGCATGTTTCTATATTGTATGGGTGCCCATTTATTGTTTTGTTGAACTTGTTTTGATGTTAATACAATGATTATTTATTTTGATAATTGCATGAACTATGGATAATTTTATATAGACCTGAAAAGGAGACAGGTTCCATTGAACTGGGCGTTATGGGGGTGCTGGGTCATTCTCACCTTCCCCATACGTACCCCACTTTCTGAACCCATTAGGGGGCTGGAGATTTCTTAGGAATTGAGTCATATACCCCTTTCTTTTTCCCTTCCCATATGGGTGGAGACTCCATTTCCTTTGTGTTTAGGCCCGTGTTCTCTAAGGCACTGAGCCTAATAGTGTTGAAGTCACAAGAACCATTCCAATAGGAGTGGGGATGAAAATTTCGCTCACATTTATTATATGCTGATGACATTTTAATAGCTGAAAACAACAAGGAGTTTCTAAACCACATTAAAGAATGGTTATCAACCAACTTTGAAATGAAAGACATAGGTGAGGCTACATATATTCTTGGAGTAAAGATTTCAAAAGATAGTACAAAGAAATTTTTGTCTCCTTCTCAAGAGGCATACATAAAGGAAGCAATTGAATAATTTAATATGTTTGATTGTAAACCCATGGATATCCCTATTGGCATAAGTGAGAGCTTGAGTCTAAAGCTATTTCCCAAAACTCCAGAGGAAAGAGAACATATGAAAAATGTCCCTTATACAAATGCTTTTGGCAATCTAATGTATGCAATGATGTATTGGCTATGTTGTTGGAATGGTAACCATGTTCCAATTCAACCTAGGTCAGGCACATTAGTAAGTGGTTAAAAGAATATTAAAGTGTCTAAAGGGTATTATTGATTATTCATTGAGTTACCATGATAGAGGTTTGAAATTAAAAGGTTATATAAATGCTGATTGAGCAAGAGATGTGGATGAAAGGAAATCAACTTTTAGATTTGTTTTCTACTCAATAATAGTGTTTTCTCATGAAGTAGAAAGAAATAATCTTGTATTGAACTTATTATCGTTGTTATTTTAGTATAAAAGCATGTCAATAAGAATATACATTAACCTTCTAACATGGTTAATTTCCTGCTATTTGTTTATTTGGTAAGTGAAGATTAGATCGGTTTCAAACATTTTATCAAGGTGATAATGAGCTCATGCTTGAAATGAGATAGTCCTTTCTCTTATATAATGAGATTTATTATTTATTATGGCTGGTTATACATTATTATGCCTAATTTATCTAAGTTATTCTATGTAAGTTTTGTATAAATCTATGTATATATATGAACTCTAATTGGGCACTAAATGTTTTTAAACTGTCATCTGAATGGTGTTTTTAATCAAGATATGTTTTTAAAAGATATGCACCCGTAGGAAAAGGGAAGAACATTGTGGCATGTGTTTCATGTTATATGTGTGAGTTTTTTATCGTAGGGTGGACAAAAATGTATGATCTCAACTTTTGTTAATATGAGACCCTTGAGAATTCTTGTCCTTAAAGTTACATTTATGGCTTTTGGTTTGTTCTTGAGATATGATTACATGTTTACTATCTTACGATGTTACTACAAGGTTATGATTGATTCAAACTAATGAGACATTTCTAGAAAAATTAGTTTAGTCATGATCAAGAGAACTAAACTAGAAGTAAGATCACTTGATACTCATTGTCTCTTTGCATTTATAGGTCAAGCAATTATATTTTTAAGCATACATAATTTCAATGAAAATTGACTTGCGATTAGTCAGGGATAATGGAAATGTGATAACTGGTCTAGGCTAAAGCATACAACTATCTACTCCAAAGTTGTTTCTTAAAACGAGATGTTACATATCCCAGACAGGTGTATAGCTTAAACCTCTCATAGTATGCTAGTTGCATGATACATTAGCCAGTACAAACTATCTAAAAAGTTTGCCTTTTTTAAAGCACGTGTCTCATCATATGTGAGTAAAAGATGTTGGTTTTAAATTGAGTTCACTCATAACAAATAGGTAGACCCATGGACAAAATCCATTACATTAATTAAATGTTAAAGATATTTAATAATATTCAAAAGAGTTTAAATAGGATTGTGATATCATATTTAGTTAGGAATTTGGTTAATTATGATATATTATCTAAAATAAAAGATAATATTGTTAACCTAAAAAATCCTATTTGAAATCTACATTAATTTTCTAAAAAAGAACTCTCTCTCTCTCTCTTCAACTCTCCTCTCCCTTTTCCATACACTCTTCTCTACAAATGTAAAGAGCAATTGAGTGGTAGTGAAGGTTTCTAGACCGTGAAAAATAAGAACTTTCCTTCCTTGGTGACTATTCTTCAAGACTGGTATCATAAACACAAGGTTTATCTTCCTGGGCATCAATCTGTGGTAATATCCGTCCTTTTCATTATGTATTGATTATTACCAATAATTACTAAGTTCTAATGCTAAAGTATAAAGCAGTTCTTCACATATATAGACATATCTTTTTATAGTGCAATTTTAGGAATATTGTGTTAATATATTTACATTTTAATCATGATTTTCTTTTATGAAGATAATATCAATCGCTAATTTAAAAATAAAAATTATTGTAGATTATAAATGTAACACCTGTAAATTTAAATACAATTAAATTAATAATTTGGAGGATTAAATAAAGTGTTGGATGTAAAAAAATATAAAATATATATGTGAAATATATACATAATATATAAAACATATAAAAGTCAATATGGTAAATAGTAAAAGTCAAGCAGTAAATAGTAAAAAGATAAAAATTAAAAAATTAAAAATTAAAAATATTTAAAATTAAAATCATTTAAGGATAGGAATAAGATAAAATATCTAAATATTTTATTAATTAATAATTTTATAATTATGTAAACAGGTAAAAGGCAAAGTTGGGATTTTGCTAATATAAAATTGTCCATCTTCTTCTTTTTTCACATATGTTGGCCAAATTTTTGGGAGAAGATGAGAGGGAAATTTCCTTCATCATCAACACCAAATCATACAAAGATATCAAAAGTATTAAGGAGATTTTTAAGGAAGCATAAGTAATTGGTAAGTTTCCTTTGGTTATAAGAAGTTCTCTTTCAAATTCAAGACTATGTAAAAAATGGATTTTTAATAGAGATGTAGATAATTGTTAATATGGATAGTAATGGTGTTATATTGATATGAAAGTGATAATTTTAAGGTTGGATGGTTTAAAAGATTAAGTTTGATAGGAATTTGGAAGAGGTAACAAGGATGTTTAGGGTTTTGATGGGGTTTTGGTTAGAATGCATGTAGTTTGAATTTAATTGATTAAATGGTGTTTAAATGGGGTTCTAATGAGATAATTGAGCTTAAAACACAATTTAGAATTGTTTAGAATAATTTTCTAAAATTAATGAACATTAGGGAAAAACCTTGAAATTTTATAGGAATGAGATAAAATGAGTTTAATTGGTTAAAATGCATAGAAATATGATATTAATAAAATACTTTAATTCAAAATGTGGTTAGGTGTTGACTATATTGGGTTTATCCAATCTAAGGGGTTAAGGGCATTTTAGAAAGTGAAGGGAAGAGTGAGAATTTAGCTCGGGAGTTGTCTTGGTTAAAGGTATGTACATACTTTGACTTTGTATATTTAAAATGCATTTGGTTTGGCCTAGCACATTTTGATGTTATGAATGTGCTAGGCTACTTTGATATTGAGTTTTTGTATGTGATGCATTATTGGTGCAAAAAAGGTGTTAAATGCATTAATTATATTATGTTAAGCCATTGTAAATGGCTAAAAATATTAATATATTATTGTAGACCCTTGATTTTGGCCCTATCCTAGTCCGATCCTGATTAAAGATGGCCTAAGTACTTATCGGTCCATTCTTAATGGCTTAAACATATTTTAAGCTTTTATCTTGATTGGTCCAATTTTTATAAGGCCTAATGAATTCGGTTTAGTCCGAAACAAAGTTTTTAAACCTAAAATAGTCTCAAAGTAGCTTTGGTTTGATAATGGGCCGTGCATGTCAAATTGGGCTTGTCCAGCTAAATGTAGGGCATCCATGTCAAACTGGGACTCCCAAGTTCGATAAGGATGTGTTTATATTGAATTGGGCATGCCCAAGTCGATATGGGCACCAGTCCATGTCGAACTAAGAAGTTTTTTGTTCGATATGGTCGGTTTAGCCGCGAATTCAGATTATTTTAGTTTGATATGGGCCTGGTTCATGTTGAATTAAGATGTTTTTAATTCGATATGTCTCAGGAAATCATGTTTAATTAGAAAACAAATATGAGGTTTAACCTAATCGTTCCTTATAAATACAGGTTAAACATATTGATTATGGGTTAGCAATTATCAAGCCATTAAGCAGAGAAACAAGCAACCAAAGCCAAAAAAAAAAACTTGAGTAAGCAAAGAGCAGAAGCTTTAAACCACCAAACCAGAAGGCAGAACATGTCTGTCTTCAACCTATTTCTACCAAGATTCTATAAAATTGATCAACATGGAATATTGGTGGAACCATCGATGGAGGTTTGCAATCTTTTATCTAATTCATTTTAAGTTTATAGTAATTCAATCATCCTATTTCATTGTTCCATTTTTGTTTCTATTTGATTGTTTTGCTTTATTGTTTCATTGATGCAAACATCCAGTAACCATGATCCCTCAACCTATATAGTTAAAACATGGTTCATATAGAGGTTAATTGATTGCTATGTTTACTGTCCATTAAACTACATTAAGCTATTTAATTAATTTTAAAAAACAACTTGTTCAAACAAGTTTTCAATAGTCACAGTAGCTAAACTAAGTTTTCTAAATCCTAAATAATTCAATAATCACTCTCCAATATTAATAACTAAAACAGTTTTTAAATACCAAACCCTAAAATCAGTTTTTAAAATATTAAAGTTCCAGAACCTGTTTTTAATCTCAAAAACCCTAATCTTTTTTCCAAAACCCTAAAAACCCTAATCTTATTTTCCAAAATCCTAAAAACCCTAATCTTGTTTTCCTAAATCCCCTAATTTATTTATTAAAGCTCTAAAACCTTAATTTTATCCTAGAAATCCTAATTTAAGATGTAAAATCCTAAATTTATATATTTATTTCTTTATTTAGTTTTAGATTTGATTATGTGATTTATTATATGTCTTTATGAATGATTTATTTAATTTTTGATGGTTGATTTATTTAATTTATGATGAATGGATGAATGTTTTCCTTTTTTTTATTGTTATTGATTTATTTTGATATTAATAATGTAAGAGGTATGTTTCCACTTTGTGGGTATCTCATTAGTTAAACCTTATGTAATTTAAATTATTTCAAATTTTGGAATTAATGTAAGACATATTTCCACCTTTTGGTGGATGTCCTATTTAATTTTAGACATTGGACGATGTAAGGACATGTTTCCATCCTCGGATGGGTGTCCATTTATTTTTTTGTTTGGACATTATTCTGATTATTAATACAATGATGCTTTTATTTTAATTATCCCATGATTAAGAATTTTATAATATTTAGACCTGAAAAGGAGGCCGGTTCCAATGAACTGGGCATTGTGGGGGTGCTGGGTCATTCTCACCTTCCGCATACGTACCTAACTTTTCAAACCCATTAGGGGGTTAGGGATTCCTTAGGAATTGAGTCATCCACCCTTTTCTTTTCTCTGTCCTTCCGGGTGGCGACTCTATTTTCTCCGGATATAGGCCTATGTTCTCTAAGGCCCTAAGCCTAACAATGCTGAAGTCACAAGAACCATTCCACCAGGAGTGGGGACAAAAATCCCCGCTCACAATTATCTCAGTAAAAGAGTGGGAAATTCCCAAAGTATATTGTTAATGAAGTCACATTGTAAATTTGACATACATTGTTAGAAAGTGATGAATTATATTGAATTATGGGAATTATGCATGATTATGGAAAAGAAATGGGTAAATGTTACTATGTGATGGAAATGGATTTTGGAAAGTAATAATGTATATGAAATGTGTGTATTTGTCTTTTATAGTATCTTGTTCCAGAGAATCGTATTTAGTTCTATTGATATGATTTACCTTCGGGCTAGATGAGGGAGTCACTTCTAATATGATGTGCCTTCGGGCTAGATGCTGGGTGACATTTATGATTGTTAATTGCCTTTGGGGCTAAACATATAGGTATCAATAGAAGATAGATGCGACACTTAGATCTCCATTGTCACAATAGGTCATAACAATATCACTGAAACTGGAATATTACATAAGGTTATTTGGGCCCAATGTGTAATGGTCAAGATGTTAAACAGGAAACTTTTTAACTCATATTGAAAAATTGATAGAGTATAGTGACAAAAGTATTGTGGATAAATGCTATACGTAAAGAATAGTAAATTGTATATCTTAAAACTTTACTGAAAAGAGTATTTTTACTATTTTACAAGATGAAAACTCGATTTAAAATCAACGGTTAAGAATGAGGGTGCACTATAGTTATTATGAGCATTCCCTCACTAGATTAAAAATATTATATATATATATATATATATACATATGTGTGTATATGTGTCAATTGTGTAGAATTTTCTGATTTCTTTCTTCCTTCTTCTCTCCACGCCACCATCGCCAACACCACCAAAGTTTCTTCTTTCTTCTTTCTTTCCATGATTTGAATCCAAACTTAAGATAACATCATATCTAAATATAAGTGTTGAGAAGATTATGTTGGAAAAGTGGTGATTATCAACAAGGTATGTGCTTTTGATTTATACTTTGCAAAAATAAGAATTTTTATGAGTTTTAATGATTTAATTGAATGATTGAGTTATGTATAATGATATATTTCTTGAAAGTATTGATTAAATATATTTATGAGTGAAAAATAACTTTTATATGATGGGTTTTGAATCTTAACTCAACCTTTATGAGATTTGAATGGTTTGATGTTGGTTTTTTTCATAGGAAATGATTGAAAGATTGATTGAGTGAAGTTGTGGTAAAATATTTGATATGAATTCTTTTTCAATCAAAACTTTGAGTTTGATACATTTTGATCTTAGATCTTAAACATGTTTGTGTTTAATGAAGTTAAAAGTGCATAATACATGATTTTACTCCGAAAACGGTCCCAAAATCAATGCCACGGTCGTGGCAATTGAGTGCCACGACCTTGGGATTAAAAGTGATGTTGTTTCTTCAAAAAAAATTCTATAAAACAGAGCAAGTTACAATGCCACGACCATGGCCCTTGAAGGCCACGACCGTGGGGTCTTCAAACTTATTTTACAGCTTCATTTTGGATCCCACGGGCGTGGGTTTGAGATGCCACGGCCGTGGGGTACCTAAATATTGTTTTTGGCTTGTAATTTGTGATCTAAGGGCCTAGTATGAGACTAATATGTGAATAATTGTATTGAGACTTCATGTGTATGTGTTAAATGCATGAAAAAGAGTGAGAAACTTGAGATAAGTGACAAATATATATATCATACTAAATATTGATAAGAGTAAAGTACTAATGAAATGATATAAACAAGTGAAATATAAACAAGTGCTTATATAAACAAGTGAGTGTTTATATAAACAAGTGTTAATCAATGACATGAGACTAATATGTGTATAGTCCATACTTTTGTATTAATGTGTTAAATGTATGAAAATGACTTTATATACGTGACACGCATATATATTCTACCAAATGTTGATAAGAGTATAGTATCAATGAAATGAAATAAACAATGTAGTGTTCATAAAAATTAATGAATTGCCCAAATCATACTAAGTTTATATCTAGCTTTGGATTGAAGGCTAACCAGAGGATGGATAGCTACAGTGATAATGGGCACCTCGTGCCTTTAATGGACATAATGTGTTATCAGTGATAGTGGGCATAATTGCCATTATAAATTCTTGAAATTGCTACACTAACATGTTATTTAAACTTATGATCTAAGTTTAGTATGTATGGGCATAATTAATGAAAATATATGTGAACATGGTAGTGTGACTAATGAAAGAAATGTAAAATAATAGATAAGTCAAGTACTTGAAATTGAAGAATTGTGTTCCAGTGTAAAAGTGATTGTTAATATATATATATTAATGCTTACACGTGAAAGTTCTAATGAATGTAATGGAAATGTTATGCTCAATGTATTGAATTAACCAAATGATTGAAAGTGTATAACATGATGTGAGATACAAAGTGCTCTAAAGTATAGTACTAGATGTAAGTGCTGAAAAGTATTGATTGAATGAAATTATCCTATATGTGAACTTGAAAAGGAAGACTTATTGAAAAACAAAATAACAGTATTGTGAACAATGTTATCAAATGAGAAAGGAAGTCTTAAATAAAATGATTCTTAACAAGACAAGTTGTAGTACTGAAAGTATTGTATTATATGATAACTTTTATGCATGGATAGCTATTATTTTGTGTAATCAGCATGGTATGTTGATTTGTTACTGAAATTAGTTCATATATTGAAATAATTCTTAAAACTAAGTGTCATTACTATATTTTCATAAGTATATTTCTTTAATATTAAGTGATAAAATGTGTATACAAGCACTACTAAGCTTTGCTTAGCGTGTTAGAATTTTTTTCTGACACGCAGGTATCAGGACATCGGAGCAAGATAAGAACAGATGAAGATCTTGTGTTTATTGTATTCATAAGTTATAAAATGTATATAGATACTTCAGTTTGGCTATTTGAGAGATTGTATAAATTTATAAACATAAGAGGATATATGTATTTAGAGAATGAAGTTTGAGATTCTAGTGAATGAGTATTATGAAAGAAATGTATTATTTATTTATTTGATTTGATGAACTTATGAAGTTTATCTGATTTATAATTTCTATTCGGATTATTGGTATTTGTGATGAGAGTTTTCTATGAATTGATTGGAACGTGGACAGTATATTGAATAACATTCTCTGATAGTTTTTATATAAGAATTGTCAGAGGATGTTACATTTAGTGGTATCAGAGCGTGGTTTAGGTGTTTCTAGCATGTGGATTTATGGGAGAAGTGAAATGTAATTGTCTAAGTTATGTGAAGTGATTAAGTGGATATGTGTTGTGATACAATTGATATGGTAATCGAATGTTTTCAAAGAATTGTTTGGAGTGCACTAGATCTATTTGTGATAAAGAATGATGTGAAAAGAAAACAAGATATGTAACACAATGGAAGTGTGATCATTTCTTTGAATCTGAGGAATGCATTATGACAGAGAGATAAATTTCGAGCATGAAATTGCTTACGAGGATGAGAATTGTCATGTTTTACAACATTAAGTATTGATGTTCTACATTAAGTGAATATCTGAGTGACAAATTGGATTGATTATGATATGAGAGCATTTGGAACTGATAGTGATAAGGTTAAATAAAATTTAATAAGAGTAACATTAAATCCCAATATGGATAATATCCATATAATGGAAAAAGATTTCGAAGAGGTAAGAAATTATGAAAATACCTTTATAGCTCGAAATGAATTTGAGCTATACTTTGAATGTGAAATATGGATAATGGAGTGTTAAAGTGTCAAAAGTAATTGTTTTTATAATGTTTCGATGTTAAGAATTGAAGTGCTAGTTAAATGAAAGTACGTGAATATATCGAAACTATTGTATAAGCGAGTATATTGTATAAAAGTCCTAAAACTTATTTAAAGGTTTCTAGTGTCTTCTATTGTTTTTTAAAACATCATCAACACAAATGATTGAAATGAAAAGTGATGGAAGAGTATTGGTAAAGAGGTTAGTGCTTGAATACTACTGAGTGCTATTTAATGAAATGATATTGAGTTTTATTATGAAAAGAGATTTGTGAATTGATAAAACACCATTACTTGTGGAAGATATGGTTTAATAAATAATTGTGAAAACTTTACTTCTATGATAGTAAAGTTCTTCGTGCAATATGTAAATGTGTAGCTATATCTTATTTATTTGGAACAATGATTCAATCTATCATTGAAACATTTATGAGTTAATATAAAGTTGTGAAAGAAAATAAGGTTGAAAGGGTTATGGAAATTAAGATTTGAATTTGATTGTGCCTTGAAGAGTTGGATTTTGTTTCCTTAAATTGTATGAGTTGCATTTTTCATAACTTATTGATTAAATCATGAAAAGAAATTCTAGTAGTGATACTCATGATTATTTGAATAGTCATGCATATGCTTGTGTAAATGTCTATTCTTCAAGCTTTGAGAAGAAATTCCAATAGTGAGGTGCATGATCATTCATATGGATATGCATTTGGCTATGCATAGTGTTATTCTTCAAAACTTTAAAAATAATTGAAACAGGAATGTGCATGATCACTTGCATAGTCATGCATTTGTATATGTGTATTTCTACCTTCTTATACCTTCACAAAGTAGAGTGGTGGAAATAGTTATAATTGACAAAAGATTGCTTATAAGAGTGAAATGAAATCAATCCAATAAATGATGAAACTGAAATGTGAAGAAAACTTGAGAAAAGTATAGATAAACGTAATTGGATATGAAAAAGAAGTGTAATGGTAGAGAAAAGATAAAAGACAATTACAAGTGATTAGTGGATTTAACATCTTCATGATGAAATAAGATAATTTCCGAAGCAATGTGAGAAGAATGATAGATTGATAAATCAGTAATGATTGTACATAATGTGAAGAGCAAGTTAAAAAAACTAAAGAGGTATATAAAAATTGATTGAGTAATGAAAGTAAGAATGTGAAATTTATATATTGTGTACTGCTGAAATATGTGATAGTACCATTATTTAGTGATTAAAGACAAGGGATAGATTATATATAGAAGTGTTAAAGAGTTACTTAATACTAATTGATTGCAAATGGAAAGAAAGGAAGTGGTAATGTAAAAAGAAAAGAATGTAGTGAGATGTGAAGGTAGTGAACCCTTCTAGTAAAATGATGTATGGTAGAACAAGTTAGCAATATATTCATATGTGTGTGTGTGTGTGAATGTGTGTATGAGACATAGAAAATAAAGTATAAATGTGCATGTACTCTTAAAGTGAAAGAATAGTGATAAATTCTTAATATGTTAAGAAAAGAATGAAACAAGTAAAGAGTGGAAATCTTTGTAGATTTCATTATTACAGTGGACACATAGAAATGATTTGAAAAGATAAAGATTGATGAATAAATAAAATCAATTGAACTAATAAAAAACAAGTATAATGTGTATATGTGTTGTGTTTGAAATGATTGTTTATATCTTATACACTTACAGTAAGAAACAAACATTGCAATGAGAAAGTGTTATATTCCATTCAAAGAGAAAGTGTTATATTTCAAAGTATATTATAATTGACAATACTTTGTACCATTGAAAGAAATGATACTGATGTTAAATCTAGTTTCCGAATTAGCTAAAGGGTAAATATTCAAAGTGATAGTGGGCATTTTATGCCATATTGACAGTGGGCACTCTGTGCCATAGAGAACATTTATGTTCCATATTGAAAGTGGACACTTTGTGCCATAGCGGACATTTTTTTATATATGTCCCAGTGATATTTGCATCTATACCATCAGTGGACGCTTTGCGTCATAGCGGATCTTTGGTTCCTTTCTCTCAGTGGTCACTCTGTGACATCATATACAGTGGACATTCATGCCATAGTGGGCCTTTGGCCATATTGATACAGTGGGCAATTTTTTGCCATCAGTGACCCACTATCCGGAACTAGGATTTAATGTTCAGTATATAAGAGAAAGAACGAGATATATATATATATAACAGTGGAATGTAATGATACAAATTATAGAAAAAAATTTAAAGAGGAATAAAGGCAATTCCAAAATTGAACTTGAAAAGTGTAAGTGTGTAGAGTTGAATAATCTTCTACAGTTCTGTAATACGATTATTCTGAAAGTGTTACATTGATTGATATCAAATAGAAAGAAATGTTATATAAGTTAATAAAATCATTGATTTTATGTGACATGTGAAATTATTTTAAAATTAAATAGCTTATTGCTATAGCATGTAAATTTCGAGGACGAAATTTCTTTAGTGGGGGAGAATTGTAATGGTCAAGATGTTAAACAGGAAACTTTTTAACTCATATTGAAAAATTGATAGAGTATAGTAACAAAAGTATTGTGGATAAATGCTATACGTAAAGAATAGTAAATTGTATATCTTAAAACTTTACTGAAAAGAGTATTTTTACTATTTTACAAGATGAAAACTCGATTTAAAATCAACGGTTAAGAATGAGGGTGCACTATAGTTATTATGAGCATTCCCTCACTAGATTAAAAATATTATATATATATATATACATATGTGTGTATATGTGTCAATTGTGTAGAATTTTCTGATTTCTTTCTTCCTTCTTCTCTCCACGCCACCATCGCCAACACCACCAAAGTTTCTTCTTTCTTCTTTCTTTCCATGATTTGAATCCAAACTTAAGATAACATCATATCTAAATATAAGTGTTGAGAAGATTATGTTGGAAAAGTGGTGATTATCAACAAGGTATGTGCTTTTGATTTATACTTTGCAAAAATAAGAATTTTTATGAGTTTTAATGATTTAATTGAATGATTGAGTTATGTATAATGATATATTTCTTGAAAGTATTGATTAAATATATTTATGAGTGAAAAATAACTTTTATATGATGGGTTTTGATCCTTAACTCAACCTTTATGAGATTTGAATGGTTTGATGTTGGTTTTTTTCATAGGAAATGATTGAAAGATTGATTGAGTGAAGTTGTGGTAAAATATTTGATATGAATTCTTTTTCAATCAAAACTTTGAGTTTGATACATTTTGATCTTAGATCTTAAACATGTTTGTGTTTAATGAAGTTAAAAGTGCATAATACATGATTTTACTCCGAAAACAGTCCCAAAATCAATGCCACGGCCGTGGCAATTGAGTGCCACGACCGTGGGATTAAAAGTGATGTTGTTTCTTCAAAAAAAATTTTATAAAACAGAGCAAGTTACAATGCCACGACCGTGGGGTCTTCAAACTTATTTTACAGCTTCATTTTGGATCCCACGGGCGTGGGTTTGAGATGCCACGGCCGTGGGGTACCTAAATATTGTTTTTGGCTTGTAATTTGTGATCTAAGGGCCTAGTATGAGACTAATATGTGAATAATTGTATTGAGACTTCATGTGTATGTGTTAAATGCATGAAAAAGAGTGAGAAACTTGAGATAAGTGACAAATATATATATCATACTAAATATTGATAAGAGTAAAGTACTAATGAAATGATATAAACAAGTGAAATATAAACAAGTGCTTATATAAACAAGTGAGTGTTTATATAAACAAGTGTTAATCAATGACATGAGACTAATATGTGTATAGTCCATACTTTTGTATTAATGTGTTAAATGTATGAAAATGACTTTATATACGTGACACGCATATATATTCTACCAAATGTTGATAAGAGTATAGTATCAATGAAATGAAATAAACAATGTAGTGTTCATAAAAATTAATGAATTGCCCAAATCATACTAAGTTTATATCTAGCTTTGGATTGAAGGCTAACCAGAGGATGGATAGCTACAGTGATAATGGGCACCTCGTGCCTTTAATGGACATAATGTGTTATCAGTGATAGTGGGCATAATTGCCATTATAAATTCTTGAAATTGCTACACTAACATGTTATCCAAACTTATGATCTAAGTTTAGTATGTATGGGCATAATTAATGAAAATATATGTGAACATGGTAGTGTGACTAATGAAAGAAATGTAAAATAATAGATAAGTCAAGTACTTGAAATTGAAGAATTGTGTTCCAGTGTAAAAGTGATTGTTAATATATATATATTAATGCTTACACGTGAAAGTTCTAATGAATGTAATGGAAATGTTATGCTCAATGTATTGAATTAACCAAATGATTGAAAGTGTATAACATGATGTGAGATACAAAGTGCTCTAAAGTATAGTACTAGATGTAAGTGCTGAAAAGTATTGATTGAATGAAATTATCCTATATGTGAACTTGAAAAGGAAGACTTATTGAAAAACAAAATAACCGTATTGTGAACAATGTTATCAAATGAGAAAGGAAGTCTTAAATAAAATGATTCTTAACAAGACAAGTTGTAGTACTGAAAGTATTGTATTATATGATAACTTTTATGCATGGATAGCTATTATTTTGTGTAATCAGCATGGTATGTTGATTTGTTACTGAAATTAGTTCATATATTGAAATAATTCTTAAAACTAAGTGTCATTACTATATTTTCATAAGTATATTTCTTTAATATTAAGTGATAAAATGTGTATACAAGCACTACTAAGCTTTGCTTAGCGTGTTAGATTTTTTTTCTGACACGCAGGTATCAGGACATCGGAGCAAGATAAGAACAGATGAAGATCTTGTGTTTATTGTATTCATAAGTTATAAAATGTATATAGATACTTCAGTTTGGCTATTTGAGAGATTGTATAAATTTATAAACATAAGAGGATATATGTATTTAGAGAATGAAGTTTGAGATTCTAGTGAATGAGTATTATGAAAGAAATGTATTATTTATTTATTTGATTTGATGAACTTATGAAGTTTATCTGATTTATAATTTCTATTCGGATTATTGGTATTTGTGATGAGAGTTTTCTATGAATTGATTGGAACGTGGACAGTATATTGAATAACATTCTCTGATAGTTTTTATATAAGAATTGTCAGAGGATGTTACATTTAGTGGTATCAGAGCGTGGTTTAGGTGTTTCTAGCATGTGGATTTATGGGAGAAGTGAAATGTAATTGTCTAAGTTATGTGAAGTGATTAAGTGGATATGTGTTGTGATACAATTGATATGGTAATCGAATGTTTTCAAAGAATTGTTTGGAGTGCACTAGATCTATTTGTGATAAAGAATGATGTGAAAAGAAAACAAGATATGTAACACAATGGAAGTGTGATCATTTCTTTGAATCTGAGGAATGCATTATGACAGAGAGATAAATTTCGAGCATGAAATTGCTTACGAGGATGAGAATTGTCATGTTTTACAACATTAAGTATTGATGTTCTACATTAAGTGAATATCTGAGTGACAAATTGGATTGATTATGATATGAGGGCATTTGGAACTGATAGTGATAAGGTTAAATAAAATTTAATAAGAGTAACATTAAATCCCAATATGGATAATATCCATATAATGGAAAAAGATTTCGAAGAGGTAAGAAATTATGAAAATACCTTTATAGCTCGAAATGAATTTGAGCTATACTTTGAATGTGAAATATGGATAATGGAGTGTTAAAGTGTCAAAAGTAATTGTTTTTATAATGTTTCGATGTTAAGAATTGAAGTGCTAGTTAAATGAAAGTACGTGAATATATCGAAACTATTGTATAAGCGAGTATATTGTATAAAAGTCCTAAAACTTATTTAAAGGTTTCTAGTGTCTTCTATTGTTTTTTAAAACATCATCAACACAAATGATTGAAATGAAAAGTGATGGAAGAGTATTGGTAAAGAGGTTAGTGCTTGAATACTACTGAGTGCTATTTAATGAAATGATATTGAGTTTTATTATGAAAAGAGATTTGTGAATTGATAAAACACCATTACTTGTGGAAGATATGGTGTAATAAATAATTGTGAAAACTTTACTTCTATGATAGTAAAGTTCTTCGTGCAATATGTAAATGTGTAGCTATATCTTATTTATTTGGAACAATGATTCAATCTATCATTGAAACATTTATGAGTTAATATAAAGTTGTGAAAGAAAATAAGGTTGAAAGGGTTATGGAAATTAAGATTTGAATTTGATTGTGCCTTGAAGAGTTGGATTTTGTTTCCTTAAAGTGTATGAGTTGCATTTTTCATAACTTATTGATTAAATCATGAAAAGAAATTCTAGTAGTGATACTCATGATTATTTGAATAGTCATGCATATGCTTGTGTAAATGTCTATTCTTCAAGCTTTGAGAAGAAATTCCAATAGTGAGGTGCATGATCATTCATATGGATATGCATTTGGCTATGCATAGTGTTATTCTTCAAAACTTTAAAAATAATTGAAACAGGAATGTGCATGATCACTTGCATAGTCATGCATTTGTATATGTGTATTTCTACCTTCTTATACCTTCACAAAGTAGAGTGGTGGAAATAGTTATAATTGACAAAAGATTGCTTATAAGAGTGAAATGAAATCAATCCAATAAATGATGAAACTGAAATGTGAAGAAAACTTGAGAAAAGTATAGATAAACGTAATTGGATATGTGAAAGAAGTGTAATGGTAGAGAAAAGATAAAAGACAATTACAAGTGATTAGTGGATTTAACATCTTCATGATGAAATAAGATAATTTTCGAAGCAATGTGAGAAGAATGATAGATTGATAAATCAGTAATGATTGTACATAATGTGAAGAGCAAGTTAAAGAAACTAAAGAGGTATATAAAAATTGATTGAGTAATGAAAGTAAGAATGTGAAATTTATATATTGTGTACTGCTGAAATATGTGATAGTACCATTATTTAGTGATTAAAGACAAGGGATAGATTATATATAGAAGTGTTAAAGAGTTACTTAATACTAATTGATTGCAAAGGGAAAGAAAGGAAGTGGTAATGTAAAAAGAAAAGAATGTAGTGAGATGTGAAGGTAGTGAACCCTTCTAGTAAAATGATGTATGGTAGAACAAGTTAGCAATATATTCATATGTGTGTGTGTGTGTGAATGTGTGTATGAGACATAGAAAATAAAGTATAAATGTGCATGTTCTCTTAAAGTGAAAGAATAGTGATAAATTCTTAATATGTTAAGAAAAGAATGAAACAAGTAAAGAGTGGAAATCTTTGTAGATTTCATTATTACAGTGGACACATAGAAATGATTTGAAAAGATAAAGATTGATGAATAAATAAAATCAATTGAACTAATAAAAAACAAGTATAATGTGTATATGTGTTGTGTTTGAAATGATTGTTTATATCTTATACACTTACAGTAAGAAACAAACATTGCAATGAGAAAGTGTTATATTCCATTCAAAGAGAAAGTGTTATATTTCAAAGTATATTATAATTGACAATACTTTGTACCATTGAAAGAAATGATACTGATGTTAAATCTAGTTTCCGAATTAGCTAAAGGGTAAATATTCAAAGTGATAGTGGGCATTTTATGCCATATTGACAGTGGGCACTCTGTGCCATAGAGAACATTTATGTTCCATATTGAAAGTGGACACTTTATGCCATAGCGGACATTTTTTTATATATGTCCCAGTGATATTTGCATCTATACCATCAGTGGACGCTTTGCGTCATAGCGGATCTTTGGTTCCTTTCTCTCAGTGGTCACTCTGTGACATCATATACAGTGGACATTCATGCCATAGTGGGCCTTTGGCCATATTGATACAGTGGGCAATTTTTTGCCATCAGTGACCCACTATCCGGAACTAGGATTTAATGTTCAGTATATAAGAGAAAGAACGAGATATATATATATATATAACAGTGGAATGTAATGATACAAATTATAGAAAAAAATTTAAAGAGGAATAAAGGCAATTCCAAAATTGAACTTGAAAAGTGTAAGTGTGTAGAGTTGAATAATCTTCTACAGTTCTGTAATACGATTATTCTGAAAGTGTTACATTGATTGATATCAAATAGAAAGAAATGTTATATAAGTTAATAAAATCATTGATTTTATGTGACATGTGAAATTATTTTAAAATTAAATAGCTTATTGCTATAGCATGTAAATTTCGAGGACGAAATTTCTTTAGTGGGGGAGAATTGTAATGGTCAAGATGTTAAACAGGAAACTTTTTAACTCATATTGAAAAATTGATAGAGTATAGTAACAAAAGTATTGTCGATAAATGCTATACGTAAAGAATAGTAAATTGTATATCTTAAAACTTTACTGAAAAGAGTATTTTTACTATTTTACAAGATGAAAACTCGATTTAAAATCAACGGTTAAGAATGAGGGTGCACTATAGTTATTATGAGCATTCCCTCACTAGATTAAAAATATTATATATATATATATATACATATGTGTGTATATGTGTCAATTGTGTAGAATTTTCTGATTTCTTTCTTCCTTCTTCTCTCCACGCCACCATCGCCAACACCACCAAAGTTTCTTCTTTCTTCTTTCTTTCCATGATTTGAATCCAAACTTAAGATAACATCATATCTAAATATAAGTGTTGAGAAGATTATGTTGGAAAAGTGGTGATTATCAACAAGGTATGTGCTTTTGATTTATACTTTGCAAAAATAAGAATTTTTATGAGTTTTAATGATTTAATTGAATGATTGAGTTATGTATAATGATATATTTCTTGAAAGTATTGATTAAATATATTTATGAGTGAAAAATAACTTTTATATGATGGGTTTTGATCCTTAACTCAACCTTTATGAGATTTGAATGGTTTGATGTTGGTTTTTTTCATAGGAAATGATTGAAAGATTGATTGAGTGAAGTTGTGGTAAAATATTTGATATGAATTCTTTTTCAATCAAAACTTTGAGTTTGATACATTTTGATCTTAGATCTTAAACATGTTTGTGTTTAATGAAGTTAAAAGTGCATAATACATGATTTTACTCCGAAAACAGTCCCAAAATCAATGCCACGGCCGTGGCAATTGAGTGCCACGACCGTGGGATTAAAAGTGATGTTGTTTCTTCAAAAAAAATTCTATAAAACAGAGCAAGTTACAATGCCACGACCATGGCCCTTGAAGGCCACGACCGTGGGGTCTTCAAACTTATTTTACAGCTTCATTTTGGATCCCACGGGCGTGGGTTTGAGATGCCACGGCCGTGGGGCACCTAAATATTGTTTTTGGCTTGTAATTTGTGATCTAAGGGCCTAGTATGAGACTAATATGTGAATAATTGTATTGAGACTTCATGTGTATGTGTTAAATGCATGAAAAAGAGTGAGAAACTTGAGATAAGTGACAAATATATATATCATACTAAATATTGATAAGAGTAAAGTACTAATGAAATGATATAAATAAGTGAAATATAAACAAGTGCTTATATAAACAAGTGAGTGTTTATATAAACAAGTGTTAATCAATGACATGAGACTAATATGTGTATAGTCCATACTTTTGTATTAATGTGTTAAATGTATGAAAATGACTTTATATACGTGACACGCATATATATTCTACCAAATGTTGATAAGAGTATAGTATCAATGAAATGAAATAAACAATGTAGTGTTCATAAAAATTAATGAATTGCCCAAACCATACTAAGTTTATATCTAGCTTTGGATTGAAGGCTAACCAGAGGATGGATAGCTACAGTGATAATGGGCACCTCGTGCCTTTAATGGACATAATGTGTTATCAGTGATAGTGGGCATAATTGCCATTATAAATTCTTGAAATTGCTACACTAACATGTTATCCAAACTTATGATCTAAGTTTAGTATGTATGGGCATAATTAATGAAAATATATGTGAACATGGTAGTGTGACTAATGAAAGAAATGTAAAATAATAGATAAGTCAAGTACTTGAAATTGAAGAATTGTGTTCCAGTGTAAAAGTGATTGTTAATATATATATATTAATGCTTACACGTGAAAGTTCTAATGAATGTAATGGAAATGTTATGCTCAATGTATTGAATTAACCAAATGATTGAAAGTGTATAACATGATGTGAGATACAAAGTGCTCTAAAGTATAGTACTAGATGTAAGTGCTGAAAAGTATTGATTGAATGAAATTATCCTATATGTGAACTTGAAAAGGAAGACTTATTGAAAAACAAAATAACCGTATTGTGAACAATGTTATCAAATGAGGAAGGAAGTCTTAAATAAAATGATTCTTAACAAGACAAGTTGTAGTACTGAAAGTATTGTATTATATGATAACTTTTATGCATGGATAGCTATTATTTTGTGTAATCAGCATGGTATGTTGATTTGTTACTGAAATTAGTTCATATATTGAAATAATTCTTAAAACTAAGTGTCATTACTATATTTTCATAAGTATATTTCTTTAATATTAAGTGATAAAATGTGTATACAAGCACTACTAAGCTTTGCTTAGCGTGTTAGAATTTTTTTCTGACACGCAGGTATCAGGACATCGGAGCAAGATAAGAACAGATGAAGATCTTGTGTTTATTGTATTCATAAGTTATAAAATGTATATAGATACTTCAGTTTGGCTATTTGAGAGATTGTATAAATTTATAAACATAAGAGGATATATGTATTTAGAGAATGAAGTTTGAGATTCTAGTGAATGAGTATTATGAAAGAAATGTATTATTTATTTATTTGATTTGATGAACTTATGAAGTTTATCTGATTTATAATTTCTATTCGGATTATTGGTATTTGTGATGAGAGTTTTCTATGAATTGATTGGAACGTGGACAGTATATTGAATAACATTCTCTGATAGTTTTTATATAAAAATTGTCAGAGGATGTTACACAATGTATGTGATTACAAAGTTTTGATGAAATTCCTGTAAATGTATGTGCATAAAGACATCATTTATGTTATGTTGGAAAGAGGTCCATATTGCATTGTTTTTAAGTTATTTTAGTATCAAAGTAAGTACCATTAGGTTGTTGCCTTAGCACGATTTGTTTATAGTGCAGGTGATAGGGTTGAGATAGAGAACCCTACTAGACCTTAGCAGGTCTAGGATTTCTAGGATATACTGGAAGATTTTATTGCTGCCATGAAACTAGAGCTAGTGTTGTCATGTAAATATTTTATTTTATGAAACTTAATAGAAATATTGTGTAATATGTATATATATATGAAAATGATGTAAATTTTAAAAGTATTTGGGCTAAATATTATAAATTTGCATTATTTGTACATTAATGTATATTGAGTATTTTAGAGAATGTGGAGCATTGATTGAGAATATTTGGGAGTGTATTTTATGCAGGTTGAGATTAATTGATAATTTGGGAATGCTCAAAATACAAATGAAACCCTGGACTAAATTATTTTATTGAAAATTTGTTGAAATTTTCTAATGACTGAAATTGTGACATTCTTGTATATTTATATACATATTTCACGTATACATGGTATATATTATACGTATATAGGTATAAGGGTGTTACAATAAATATTATATATATTAAATGGAATGTATTATACGCATCATATTCGTGTAATCTATTTAAATTTTACGCCATGTTAGGATTGACATGATTAATAAATAGGTTGTATACATGTTTATCCTAATTGTGTCATTATAATGGATGATCACGACATGAATATGAACCGCCAACATATTTTGACAACCCTAGTCAATAAGTATACTGATGATTCAAGAGTGTAATCTTAAAATGGTATGTCTATTTTTTAATTATAATGTTTTTACTTAATTTCAAATATATATTTGTCCACTTTATGTCTTTAGTGGACATATCTATTCTTATTTGTCCTTAATTAGAGATCAACATATCCGTTCTTATTATGTTCTTAATTATAGACAGACAATTATGTTTGAAATTCATATTTATTTAGTAATGAATTACACTTGCTTTTCATCCATTTTTTTGTGATAGAATTCTTGTTTATCTCTGATTAAGAATGAAAATTTCATCTTTAATCCATACTAAAATTTTGCTATTGTTAAAAATATCCATTGTTAAAATTTGTGATCAATAATTTAACAACAAATTTTTTTTTTTGTTACTAATTCATCCCAAAGCGGATTAATGACATTAAAAATAGAAAAATCCATTTTTAAACAATGAAAATTTCGTATTGTGTTTTTAATAGACCTAGCCATGGCTCAGGCTTAGGCTTAGAAAATACTAAATTTTTCAAAAGTCCAGCATGCTTGCCCACACTTTTTCACTAATTATGGCCTGCACCCCAGCCTACGACCAGGTCTAGTTGTTAACCCATTTTATGTATACTCCTAGAAATTATGCAACTGTAGATGGCAAATTTTAAATGCTCATCACGATGCATGCACAACTCCATGTCCACCCAATGAGTAATTTCTTCCAATCGAGTCACATAATCTATCCATTAAAATGTATTAAATTATTAATCGAGTTTAAAAATGCTTTACACAAGTTTAATTTATAAATCTAAAATTATATTACAACTAGAATAAAATTTCATATGATGCTGTAGGTATTTTTATTTTTTGAACTTTATGATAGTTTTAAATAAATAATTATTTATCTGCAACTATAAAAAAAATAAAATTAGTATATATATTTATAAATCTAAACAAATAATCTATAATTTTTAAATTATAAAATACATAAAAAAAATTTAACTCCATGAAATTATTATAATATTTCAAATAAATAATACAAAATTATTTTTTAAACTAAATAAACTCAATAACATTAATAACAAATAAAACCTACTTACAACAAAAATAAAAAGAGAATTTGTGTCAACAAGAGAATTAGCATATATGTTAACTACTTAATTTATTATTATATTAACAGCCTAAATTAGCTACAAAACTCTAATAAAAAAATAAAAATTTATAAATTCTCACCTTAAATTTAACAAAAATTAAGTAAAAAAATATTAAATTCAAAACGTGATTGCAAATAAGCGGAATGAAAAAAGATAATAATCAACCAAGAAAATGAATATAAATTAAGTAAATTTAATTATCTATTTTAATATATAATAAATTTAATATTTTGAAAAACTTAGTTTAATATGAAACTTGATATAGATATTTTTAATATTTTAAAAAATTTAAATTTAAAATTTAATATAGATATTTTTTATATAATAAATACGTTTAAGGTAACCTCTACTTTTTATTGTAGTTTTTGAATTGGATTTAAAAAATTTTTGTTTTAATTATATCTATAATTAATTCTATAAATTTTTGCTAGAATAAATAAACAAATTAAATTAGATTTAATTGATCAAATTATTGCATATAAATTTTGGTGTTAGTATCAATGTCAAATAAAATATCTTAAATCTATTTGTATTCTTCAAGTAATTAATTATTAAATAAATTTTTATTATAATAAATAATAAAAAATTATTATTTAAAAAAATTGGATACATATTAAAATTTGATAGAGACACTTAGTATAATATTATATTAGTGTTATCTGTTAAATAAATTTCTATTATAATAAATAATAAAAAATATTATTATTTTAAAAATTAGGATATATATTAAGATGAGAGAGAGACAAGTGACACAATATTATACTAGTGTAACCTATTTTAGTATTATATGTAGATAGATACTAATT